>JAQQAC010002067.1:1308298-1337710 GCA_029783875.1 Phataginus tricuspis | reverse complement strand
CTGCCTAGGACAGAAGTGGGGATCCCCTGCAAAGGGCCATGGGACACCTTTTAGGGGGATGGGATTTCTACATCTTGACCGTGGTGGCAATCACAAAGCAGCATAAGACCACAAAATTCATCCCACTGTACGCTCAAACTGCATACATCTTACGGCATGTGAATTATGCCTCAGTAAGGCTGGGAAATACACACTGCTATGCAAAGAGAAAAACAGTATGGGGCAGGACATGCTCCACTTGGAGCAACGTAATGGTGGGATGCTGTTATTTAATACAATCTAATCTTCACTCAAAAAATTCACAAGCTTAATCACTAGGACATTTCATAAGTACAATAATTTGCTGTTAGTGTATCTTTTCTTTTTTGAGTTGAAAGTTTGATTAAAATGATAAAGAAGGAAAAAAATCAGGAGGACGATTTACTGGGGTGGGCAGACAGCCTGGGACGTGGACCAGCTGCCACCATTCGGGACGTGACTACAGCTTTGGTGGAAGCCAGTCACGCTGCCGAGCACAACGGAGGACGACCAGGACGCTGGGTGCCAGGCTGGAAGGTGCGGCTGCTTCACTGGCAGTGGGGAGGTGCTCAAAGGGTTTTAATAGAGCAATGTCGAGATCAAAATAGTGAAGTAAATGTTACTTAGCCATGAAAAAGATCAAAATAGTGAACTAAATGTTATTTAGCCAGAAAAGGAAGGAAATTCTGATACAGCTGTGAGTTGGATGAGCCCTTAAGAGAGCGAGCTAAACGAAAGACGCCAGACACGAGAGGACAAGCACCGTGAGGTCCCGCTCAGTGAGACGCGGGGAACAGGGGACGCCAGGGACCGAACGTAGGACAGGCTGCCAGGCACTGGGGTGGGTGTGCAGGGCTCACTCTTTAATGGGTGCAGAGCTTCTGAACGGGGTAAAGGAAACATCCTGGCAACAGAGTGGGGATGCTTACACAGAAGTGCGAATGTAATTAATGGCTGCGAACTGGCTTAAAAATGGCTAAATGGTAAGTAACATTATGTACATTTTACCACAATAAAATATAAACAAACCAAAGGCCAGGCTAAAGCAAGGTGTCCTGACTATATGCAGGACGAGTCCTCTCGCGTCTGTATTGACACCACTTGTCATCCACTTAAAAATGAGGAAACAAACGGAATGTGATCCCGAACGGCTCAGGGGCAGTGCAGGTGACCGGCTCCCCGTTACCCCCCCCTGCCCAAGATGCAGACTCCCGGGCGGGCGCCACCAGGCCCGCCTCCCAGCCTCCCGGCAAGGGCGCCCAGCCCCCAGCTGGCCCTCTGCACAGACCCCGTTCCCAGAACTTACCCTCTCAGGAGCCTCCCTTCCCATGGCGGTCCTGCCCCTGCTGGGGCCTGCGGGGAAGCACAAGGGAAGAGAGAAAGCACGAAGCTCAGCTCTGAGCTCCTAGTGTGACATGCGTAAAGCATGAGGGACAAATGATGGCAAGTGAAGCTTTTTAAGTCAAAGCATGAACTTCAACAGTGATATCAGGACTTCATTGCCCAGTAACATACCTCCGCTGTTAAAAGAGGCTATTTCTGCTGTTCTGGTCCTAATGTTAACATCTGAAAGTCAAGACTCCCCTGTTCACTCACGTCAACCCACTTAGGCACCAGGAGGGAAGGCACGCTGGGAACTGGAAAGGCCACTGTCACTTCGGCACAACCTGGCTGTGGAGTCCATGCTGCCCATGGCAGCCGTGCCGGCAGGTGGGATGGGGTCCCTCCCGAGAAGCCCCTCCGAGGCACCAGCCTGAGTCACAGAGAACTCGGGCGACCGATCCCCTAGCTACAGGGCCCCCTGCCTGGGTGTCCCCTGGCAGTCCTGCTCCCCTGTCCCTCATCCGTTCAACATTGCAAGAATTGCTACTGAGCATCTATGATGCTGGGGACACACTGTGAGCAGATTGGACCTGTCCCTGCCCTCCCACAGCTTCCACTGCTCTGGCCTCGGGGTCTGCAGATGACAGGGAGGGGCCACCATACACAGGGTCCCATATGGTGACATTTCTCTATGGGTTTATTCCCCTCTTTTTAGAAAAAGAAAAACTACACTTTTCCAAACTATCTGGAAACTCTTCTAGACTGTTTTTATTGTCATTGCCTCCCAGAATTTTAAAACTAATTTCCCACCACCCCAGTGTGTGACCAAAAGCTACAAACCAGCACCGAATAACGCCAACATAAAACCAAGCGCCGGAACAAAGGTGACCGTGCGCCTCTTAGACGAAGACCAGGCTGAATGAACACTGAGAGTTTCCATCACCAGCAGGGGTTACATCCTTACAAAAAGAACACTTAAAACCTGACACTGAGAAAGCAGCCCAGTTCTCAAAGCGTTTCCTCCGTCGCTGACACTAACATAATGAGCACCAAACCACAGGCGTTTTGCAACATGTCCCTACAGAGGATGGTCTTCATACCGACTCCTCTCCCTTACGCGGGTCCTATCCACTGTCTTTGTGGGGTCTTTTCAGGTGGAAGATCTGCATCACTGATGACAAATGAAAAGGTACAAGAATAGCTCTGAAAAAATGAAGGGATGACAACCTCCAGTGAGACAATAAATGTGCTCAGGATTGACGACAGATGGGTGGAAAGTCTGTGCAGACAGATGTTGGCAGTTTCAACTTTTGAAAAGGCTGTTTTAAAACATTTGTTTACAAAATGGTTTTCCCGCGACTTGGGGACAGAATTTCCGATGAGAGTCACATAATCTTTCCAGGGTTAGGCTCCTAGACTAGCCTCCTGACCGGCAACAAACCAGAGTAAATACGGCGCTAATAGGAGAATCTTCACATCGCTCAAACCCCAACTAGGCTTTTTGATCCCTGAAAAACTAAACGTATAAAATTTGGTACAGAATTATGTCTGAAGTAACAAAAAGACACTTGATGTGAGGAGTATCTCTGAAAATCATGTCTAATAACTTGAAAATTATATATACATATTTGTTACACTACATTTAAAAAGAACACTTGACAAAATATAAGCTTTCCAAAATCCTTACCCATTTTTCTTGATGTACTATGCTTAGATTTTTTGGTTTCTTCTAATATCTGCTCACCGTATTCTATGATGATCTGAAAATTTAAAGTAGAGAATTGAAAGTTGTAAAATACACGCTCTTTAGAAACTGCCATAATGTCATTTAATTACCCTCATTCTTCCCCACAATATTTAAAGTTGAAATGTAAAAATGCTACATAAGACTATATATGTAACTTAGATGCAAACAGACATTCATGTACGTCTAGAGAAAGACCTGAAGGGAAATGCAAACTCTACTGGCAAGCGCACCTGGGGAAGCGTCGTAGAGGAAGAAGAGGAGGGAAAGGAAGTTTTCACTTTTTCTTTTTTTTATACACGTGTGCATTAAGTTTTACAAGCATGGATAGCACACAATTGTTTAAAAGACACGTTTTTTCCCCCATACGCTTGTAAACTGTTCCCAGTCCAACACAGATCGTACCTCTGCAGGCAAGCACTTCTGGAGAAGCCTCGCGAAGATGCCTCGAGAGAGAAGCGTCGTAGCTGAAGGGCGCTGCGAGGGATTCTTCTTAAACACCTGCTTGATCAGGTGCTGAAGCTCATAGGAATAATGAGATGGCAGTGGGCTCACAGACCCCTGACATATTTTGAGGATAAGACTTTTCCAACTATTTGCCTGAAACTAAAGAGTAAGACTGAACTGTAACAGCAGATGCAAGGAAAGAGAGTGGACATAAGAAAATGCCAGCTGAACAGAAGTCAGATGAATTACTTTAATTTTATAAATGTACCTGCTGCCTGGTCATCCTTCCTCCTAAGAGAGTCCTTAGGTGCTATCTCACCCTCTCACCACCACCAAAATCTTGCGGTGGCTCAGGAGAAGGTAAATGTAAATGGTAAAAACATCCCACCTAGAAAGTCTCACCGTCAGTGCCGCTTTGGGTGTATCACCATCGCTGATGTTTTTGCAGGCACACATTTTTAATATATTTTAAAAATAAATGTGTGGCTTTTAAAAAAGTCAAATGACACTAACAGGCTTATAAGTGTCGCATCCCTTTGCTTCAGTCCCCCCAGAAATCCCTGAGCCTGCTCCCCAGCAATATGCACTCCAGACCTCTCCAGGGAGAAGAAGAGGGACGGAGGAGGGGAGGGAGGGAGGAAAGCTAAATACAGAACTACAGAACCAAAAAATGGAAACTTCCTATTAGCATATGCTACAAAAGTGGATGGAGGCAAAGATGAGAGCAGTGGAAACTTGAAAACTTCTGTAATGGACGCATCCCAGGGAAGCAAACTGCCCGCTGGAATTTAGCACATTACAGAGGCCTCAGGACAAAAAGGGGCCTTTCCCGGTCTGCGCCCCACACTCACCGGGTGCTGGAGGGTGCAGAGCTCATAGAGAATGCAGCCCAAGGACCAGATGTCACTGGAAGCATGAAGAAGCAAAGGTGACGGCAAGGGGGTCATGAGCTAGCACACATGAAAATACACACATTTTCCAACATAACAAATGTAAATTACCTTTAATAAGAACAGAAATCCCAAGTAATTCCTCGCTATTAAAATATAGGGCAGTTTTGGCCTAATACTTAGATCCTAACATCATGTTCACAGTAAAACTCTGTTCCCCAACCTCCATCCCCCCAATCAGGGTGGTTCGAGTGTCACTTCGGCAGTGTTTCTGCAAGAGGGCGTATCCGTGGGCACAGACGGCCACAGGTGGAAGGACTTCAGGAGTCGCCTGGCGCAGCCTCCAACCAGACCTTCCATGCCACTGGCACCAGGCCTCCAAGCACAGCGCTGATGGACAGCTCCGGCCTCGCCCAGCCTGCGCCCCTGTGGGTGGTTCGGGATAGTTCTTCCTTACGGTAAGCCAAATGCATCTTCCGGGAACTCTCCATCTGTCAGCTCTCCATTCCCAAACGAGGGACAAGACTGCCCACTCTCCCACAGGAGAGCTCTTCAAAGACCAGAGCAGTTCTCCTGTTTGCCCTACACACACCCCTACTCCTTTGTACTAAGCATCTCCTGTCTCCTCCATCATTCTTACCACCTATTTGTCATCCTCCAGACTTTTCCTAGATGATATTCTTTGTATTTTAACTAATGGTTTTTTATCAATTCTTTCCCTCAACTTTGTTTTTTGAAATTTGAAACCCACAGAAAAGCTGTAAATGCCCACATGCTCCTTCCTGGATTCCCTGAATGTTAACATGTGTCACGTCTGCGCGCCATTTCCCTCTCCTGTATGTATGTGAACCTCGTCAAAAAAAGGTTGCAAACATCAACCACTCCGCCCCTGAACATGTCAGCCCCCCTCTCCTAAGCGCAGGGCCACCCTCCTCATAAACCCAACACCATGATCACGTCCAAGAACTGTAACCCCCATCAATAATATTATCTAGCTATTTTGTCCTAACTCAAATTCCCCCAATTGTCCCAGTACGCTCCTTTATAGCTGTTCTGTCCCTGATTCAGCCAACTTTACTCTTAAAGGAATCTTACTATGCACTTTTCAGAGAAAACTCGGAAGCAGGTAACAAGAGCCTTTAGGTGTTTCTCCTTCTGGGAATTCATGCTGACGTGCGACATAAAACAGGACGTATTTACGCCCAGAGCGTTATCGCTCACAGCGCTATGACACTGAGAACTGGGAATATACGGTCAGCAGCACAGGAATGTTAAGTACATTTTGGAAGAGTCATGTAGTAAAATACTATGAAACCATTAACAATATTTCTGAAGAGTTTTAACATGGTGAAATGGGTTTGATGTAATATAAAGTGAAAAATAGCAAGATACCAAACTGTATAGATGGTATATAAACTAGGTTTCCGGGAAAAAAGGAATGGATGGAAAAAACACCAAGATTGTTATTAACAGTGGTGAAAAAGCAGGTGATGGCCATTCCCTCTCTCATCTGTCTCTGTACTTCCAGTCCTCCCCCTGTGAGCCACTTTGGCAATGGGTACGTTACTTATATTCAGAAAAAAATTATGTTTTAATCGTAAGATCTTCATACTATGTTCTTGTGACCAATTAACCTATCAGTCAAGTGTTTATTCTCCAGTCTGTAAATGTTAACTCAGTGACACAATCCAGTGGTTCCCAAAGTTTGTTGCATTTGGAATCACTTGGTGATAATGGAAAATTAGTAATGGTTGTTTCCCACCCTGGAAATTCTGATTTAACTGCTAAGGTTGCAACCTGTGCTTTGGGATTTTTAAAAGCAGGAGCTGTGAAGTGTGGGGGCCAGTGACATAATCCATACAGTCCCCAGAAATGACTCGCCTTTCAGCACTGACAGCTCCTTTCAGCTATGACTGAGATAGCTGGAAAACTAGGGCTTTCATCTAGAAGCCTGGGAATCTAGATTCTACACTGCTTTAGATACGTTGTTTTAAAAACCGAACTTTGTTTGTAGGCTACAATGCCTGTCACCAGTCACCCTGGTACCAAATAAGTAGATAGATCACTTACCTTTTATTGTTATAAGGCATGTTTTCCCAAATTTCTGGGGCCACATAATACGGTGTTCCCACATATGTACAAGCAAATGCCATGGGACTAAAACCAAAAAGAGGCAAAGACAATTTACAGAGCATTCCTGAATAATGGATGTTTTGGTTACTGTCACTGCTATAGAATAGACATACATACTGGGAGAGAAGACGGGCAGATCCAAAATCTCCAAGTTTTATTTTTCCATTTTGGGTAAGGAAGATATTCTGCATTAAAAAAAGAAGAGTTCAGATTATGTCTTCCATCACTCAAACATAAGGCAGATGTCTCCGGAGCAGCGTCTTTCACAGCCTGCTGATGATAGAGGCATGGAAGGAACACCGACAGCCGAGTCCCCCCGTGGAACACAAAAAGACAAGATTCTTTCTTGACAGCTACATGCTTCCCTGCTTGGGAATTCATGACGATTGCTTAAAATCTAACAGGTGAGTGTCAGACCATATCAGCAGACCATGACCGACTGCCAGGGACACTCTGTCAGAATAATTCCATGTGGCAGGCCCAGGCCTCAACCATTTTCCAGTTGAGAACATATGGCTTAGTAATCAGTCACTAAGAGAGCTTGGAACATGTTAACACTACTATGAAAGAGATTTAACAACTTCTTCTCAGGTAGTACCTTATTTGGCTAGTATAAGTATTACGTTGACAAATATGTCTACCCTAAATAAAATGTCCCAAAAGGAAATAGAACAACAGAGAAAAGAGTGAATGAAATAGTTTTGGGTTTTTTTAGGTCCACTTACCTTGGACTTGATATCTCTGTGTAACACACGTTTCTTGTGAATGTGATTTACTCCAAGGCACATTTGTGTAAACCAGTTAAGAATCTGTAAGTAAAAAGGATGCAGATCTGCAGGAATGCGGTCTCTGGCTCGCGTGAAGCCAAGACTCCAAAGAATCGCCTTTGGGCCTCAGCTGACCTGAGTTCTATGTACTGTGAATGCGGAACTCCTAGATATTACACAGTCCAACTAAGACTCAGCGTGGCCTGGAGGCATTCGGAAAAGCTGTGAATCTCATGTGTCATTATCTCACATATGAACGCCCACTATAGTTTACTTGTATTCAACCAAATACAAGTATTTCTTGAATACATATGGAAAGGTAGCTCACCACTAAGAAATGAATATGCTACAACTTTTTACAGTACAATCATTACATCAGATTTTCATTTACTTTTCCTTAATATTCAAATGTTAACATTAAAAGATTACATTATATCATCAACCATCCTTTGAGATTAGCATTTTCTGTTCATACGCCCTCCAGTTAACAGTACTCAGGATTTCCAGATTCCAAGGGGAGCTACAATTAAATGTCAAGCTGATTTTTCCCCCTTTTTGCTATGGAGAGTCATCCATTTGAGCCTAAGGCTGACCTCCTATGGAACTCATATTTTTAACAGCACAACTTCTAAATGAAAAATATCTATGCCAATATGCTTTCATAATATGTTATTATACCCTAAATCGAATGCAGCACCATTAAAGTTGTTTACTTAAACATTTTCCTTAGTCAATTTGTTCCATGATATTTAGCATGCAATTTTCCACTAAAAGTCAGTAAGCACTAGACTTAAGGGAACATGCTGAACTTCAGAAGGAAAAAGACTGAGACTAGGTACTCCCGAGACACAGAAATGCAGGTTCCATTCCTTTGGTGATTTGGTAACACACAGTAAATTCATCTGCCTCCTAAAATGTGACCACAACAACAATCAAAAACTGAAAATATCTAGTACAGAACATGATGAGAAATACAATTTTGAGATTCTTCTAAACATGGGAGCTTTATTCCTTGATTCTTTGTAAACATGTTTATTTCATTTCCTATTCTAGCCATACCCTGATGACACTAAGCAATCGCTCTGGTACAGAAACACTTCATTTCTAACTAGTGCATCAGGAAATAATAGACACCAGTGCTTTTAAATGACGCAGATTTTATGAGAAAAGTTGCTTCTAAACCTTGAGGGAAACTATGTGTAAGTCAGTCTCTTACCGTATCTTCAGGAAACAACTTTCCTTTCTGATGTTTAATCTTTTGCATTAGGTCTCCTCCATCACAATATTCCATCACAATATACAGATGTCCTTCCACTAAAACAAGTGAAAGATGCTTTAGGAAAGCAGAGTGGCCATAATCAAATCCAGAAATGCATGAATGTGGGGAATTCACATTTACCTTCAAATGATTCTTTAAAGGCAACAATATTGGGGTGTTTCATTTTGGCCAGAAGAACAGCCTCCTTCCTAGAATTCTGTGTATAAGAGGAAGACTAGAAAAAGAGTTTAAGCATAAATGTAATACCTCATTTTAAAATTGGATGGCTTTCCAATAATTATAGCACAGTTTGTAAGATAGGCCAACACTACATTCAGTTTCATAGCACCACACTTTGACCCAACTTAAGTTATTAAATTCTAGAGAAAATATATGGTGATTTTTCATTGCTGGATATATTTTGCATGCTTAAGCTGACCTCTTATATCCTGACAAGTATAGAATGTAAACTAGCTCTAACATCAGCCGAAGTATAATGAGATTTGGAGAGCCAGTATGCCCTTATATAGTACATAGCATATATAAGGTATATATATTATATATATAATAGTATATCCTTTAAGAAAGACTAGGGATTCCCTGTTTTACTACCTGTATTAATTTATCCACTGGCCCAGATTAAAAAGAATAGACTGATGTATGACTGCAGCAACAATGGAAAAAGATGACTTGCAAGGTAAGTTTCCAAAACTGTTTATCCCCTAACTTACTCTAGGGATGAAATCCTGAACAGCTTACCTTACACTTAAGAAACTGCCACTGATTAGGTACTAGCACGAACGTTCGTCAGCACCGAGAACTCATTAAAACCCTAATTCACAGGCCCACCCAAACCTGCTTCACCAGAAACTCCAGGTCAGCAGCCTGTTTTAACCCCAGGAGACTCTGCTGCCCGCTGCAGAATCACTAAATGAGGCCAAGAGTGCAACGGGAAAAAATATATAGCAGTTGGGGAATTGTACTAAAATGTATGTTTTTTAATTGATCAAAAACATTATTAAACAGCCTCCGTGACATTCTCTGACGATTATGATACCCGGGAGAAATCAGCAACTACCTCACCTTACAGGGGAACAAAACCCATAAACTGACTGACAGAATAGGTTCCCTCACACCAAAGTCTTCATTGTGTTTTTACGTTCCTTTTTCATTCATATCGCATCTAAGTTGCTTTTGGCAAAGATTCCCTACACCCTTACATATACAAAACTGGAAATCATTACAAATCATTCATACTGAGATAAAAAGCAATCGCCGCCCAAACTCTTTTTCTCTCCCTTTTTGGTAATGACAATATCCTAAAATTCACATGAAGTAGATCAAGAGCTTGGAACACTCATGAATAAACCCATTCCGTATTACATCTCAAGATCTTATTTTCCCATATAAATTACATGTACATGTTCGACATGAGCTAATTGCTTTAGCAGTGACCTTGGGAAGCCTTATTTCCTTCATGGCAAACATCTGATTACTGCTTTCCTGCCGAACCAAAAGGGCTCTGCCGAAGGAGCCCTCCCCGATCACTCTCAGGACCGTGTACCCATCCATGCTGGGGGCCACATGCAGCCGGGCACCACTCATGCAGTCACCATGGGTTCTGCTGACCTGTACATAAAAACAGAAACATATGAGAATTAAATTTATTTTCAAATGGCAGATTTAATTCAAAATAGCTCTCATCATCATAAGACAACAGCAACTCATTCCTTTATTCATTCAACAGGTAGGCATTCGGCACCTGCAGTGGGTTTTTTAATCCGGAACAAATTTCTCCTGGTCCCTGCCACTGCACATGCCTCAGAGCAGACGGGACCACAGAACTAAGCCAAGGCAGGGTGGCAAGTCTTACAGAAAGAGTTCTGCCTGTATACAACACAAATACTCAGAGGGGTCAGGAAGGTGATAATCAAGCTGAACCCTAAAGGTTGAATGGAAGTGGGCCAGGAAAAGAGGGGGGAAGAGAGGTCAAGGCAGCGGGAACTGCACATTTAAGGGCAAAGAGATTGTGTTCAGTTCCAAGAATTGAAAAAGGACTGTAATAGGCTGATAAGGCAGACAAGGGCTTGTCTGAAGTAAGCCAAGTTCAGATTACTGGATTTTATACTCCAGGTCATTAAAGGGCTGTCTCTGAAATGTTGTAACCAAGAGAGCATATTACAAAAATCATATTAGAAAAAATCACTCTGGCTGCAGAGGGAATGGACCAGACAGGAGGGCCAGAGTGGGACTCCAGCAACAGAAATGGCAGGAAAATGGTGGAACAGAATAAGGTGGTGGCAATGGGAATGAAGAAAATGGGAAGGAATATGTAGAAAGAATTGGCAAGGTTTTTGGTGACAGGTGTGTGGGGGACAAGTAGGCAGAAGGGGACAAGACAGACTCCCAGGTTTCTGGCATAACCTGGCTGATGATGATATCCCGAGAGAAAGGAAAAGCACATGGCTGTGTGCGTGGTTTTTCTGACTTTTCTGGCGGTGGGAGTGTGGCAGGACTGGGGAAAGGCATGGAGAAGGGAGACAGGTTCCTTTCTGGGACATGTGGGGTTGGAAGTGCCTGGGACTAAGAAGAGATGTTTGAGCCTGAACTTCGGTCTCCCGTTCTGTATTTCCAGGGTGAAGCAGCTACTTGGATTGCTTAATACATAAAGAGAGAACAAATATCAAGTTCCTAACACTTTGCCTGGTACACCAGAGGCCCTGGATACATGGCAGCTATTATCATTAAAAGCTCAGAAAGATGATGCTTTTTTCCATTACCGAAAGAACACCAGAATGAATTTACCTGATTTTCATAAAGCTTACTTGTAGTGCATTTTTTTTTAAATCACACCACAAAGAATTATGATGCAGAGCATGGCAGGTAAAACAAAAATCACAAACTAAAACCAATTGTACTGTGACCTGTAAAACTTCATTTGTGTTTCTGTTCATCACAGAATTACCAGGTAATTCTCGAAATAATTTCTGCATATAACCACATCAGATGCATTGTCTGCAAAAACAATTCTTTTCAGGAACATTTAGGTCTTTCAGTATAGCTAGGAACCTGAAAGAAGTAAGTTCTTTGCCACTATTCTAACAAACCTATTACATGATTTAACAATGGAGCCGAGTTTTCCCACATTTCTATTCTTTCTTCTGTGTAATGGCCAGTAACTGATAAAAAGCACAACCACTGACTCTTCTTAGCTGAAAGCCAGACGGGGGCTTCCCGCCTCACCCTCCGTTACTCAATTCTCCACCCTTACGTTCACGCAAAGACCTGCGTGCGCTCCGGGCGTGCCACGCCCCTTCGCACGCCTACACCAAAAACTAACAGCGATACGCAAATGCCCAGAAGTGGGATCGACGCTGAGATGGTGGCCCAGTTTAGGAGGTGCGCGCGCGGCGACAGCACCATGAGGCTGTCCCGTCACCCAGCTCACCCGCGACAAGACCGTTCCTCCGCGTCAACCAGCTCGTCTCGCAGACCCCAGCGGGTCGCTCCTGCGCCCCGCCTCCAGCCCACCCCCCAACACACACCGTCACTCCCCCTTGCCTGCGCCTGCGCTCGCGCCCGCCGCCCGCCCGGGTCTGCTTTGCGCCTGCGCCCCGCTGCCCGCCCAGGTGTGGCCTGCGCCTGCGCCCGCGCCCCGCTGCGAGCCGGGGCGGGGCTGCGGGCGAACAGTGGGCTCCCCGAGGTTGGAGTGTCGGGGGCGCGTCTCCCTCTGGCTCCCAGCCCGCGCGAGTGCTGCCCGACCTCCAGACGTGCGCCGCGATCTCCCGCCGGGCTCCTTCCTCCTTTCGGTGGGTTAGTCCGGTAGGGCTGCCATAATGAAGGACCACAAACGGCGCGGGGAGGGGGCCCTAATCAACAGAAATGGAAGGTCTCCCAGTCTGGAGGCGAGAAGCCCAGAATAAGGTGTCAGCAGGATGAGTTCTGAGGGCCAAGGGGGCACCTGTTCCAGGCGCTTTGGCTTGTAGAATCCTGGGTTTTTTTTGTGTGTGTGTGTGCATGTCTGCACGTCATCTCGCCAGTCACGTTGCATTAGAGGCCAACCCTAAACCAGTATGACCTCATCTTAATCACGTCTGCAAGGACCCTATTTCCCGATAAGGTCCTGGCGGTTAAAACTCCAATATATCTTTTCAAGGTGGCATAATTTCATCCATGACAACCAGCAGGCATAGGCTGGGGAGGATGGGGAGGAGAGCATGGAGAACAGATCTCCTTGTCTCTGCAGCTGTTGCCAAGCCGTGATCCTAGCCAGGGGAGGCCCTGACCTGGGCAGTGATTGGAAATGTGGTAAAATGTTTTTAGTATAGATAACACACACGTTACTAGGGGCTAGGCACTGTTTTAAGTAACGGTTAATACAACATGTGAAGCATTTAGACTAGGACTAGACAAGTGTTCTCTAGTAACTCATTTAAAGTCCAAAACAACCCTAGAGGTAGGTACAATTATTATATCTGACGCACAGAGGGGGTAGGTTATTTACCTCAGGTCCCACAGCTAATAAGTGCTAGAACTAGAATTAGAACCCAGGCAGTGTGGCTCCAGAGCCTGACTCATAACCACTGCATTCCAATAATGTTAGATGTTGCAGTAGGAAATCATGTCAAAAGCTGATGGAGTTACAGAGTCTGAAGAGGGCCCACTGGAAAGAAACTAGCTTCAATGACACGTGTGGCTGTTGAGCGCTTGCAAAGTGGTTCGTGTGCATAGCAATGTGCCATACGTGTAAAATACATGGGATTTCAAAGACTTTGTACAAAAAAATGTAAACTATTCCATCAATTATTTTGTATTTAGATTAATGCTGAACTGACATTTTGAATATATTGGATCAAATTAAATACATTATGAAAATTAAGTGCAATTGTAATGTTAAAATTTTAAACCATAGCTACTAGAATAGTTTAAATTACGTATGTAGCGTGCAGTATATTTCTATTTCTAGTGCTAGTCTAGAAGGTCACATTGGGGGAAAGGGAGCAGTTGATAAAACTAGAGGCCTAGGTGACGTCAAAGAACAAATAAAGAGGCGGGTAAGGGAGAAAGCACGCCAGTGGGAGAGTAGTTGTCATGAGAATCGGACCGTAAAGCCGCAGGGTTTCAGGAGTGGAGCAGTTCCTGACAATGACGCGGTCCACGTGGGGCCTAGGAGTCAGTTCCGCAAGTAGGGGGCGGAGATATTGCAATGAGAGGTGAGGGAGCGCGCGAGAGATCATTAGGTGGCGTTACCCGGGACAGAGGAGACACTAATCTAGTTCAGGGCCTCTCAACCTCAGCACTGTTGACAGCTTAGGCTGGACAGTTCTTTGTGATGGGCGCGGGGCTTGGTGCAGGGCTTGTCCTGGGCTTTGTAGGTTGTTTAGCATCTCTGGCCTCTAAGCACGACTTGCCAGCAGTAGCCCCTGCCCCCAATTGTAACCAAAACTGTCTCCAGACTGAAATGTCCTGGGGTGGGGGCGGGGGGCGGGGGTGCTGGCAGTACGGAGAGGTGGGAGAGGTACAAAATTGCCCCTGGTTGAGAATCACCGGTCTAGCTGGATGCTCTGAGCCTCAAAATAAGGTGGAAAAGAAATAGTCTTTAGGTGATAGATTGCAGACATCACCTCTCAGCGTGGCTGTATGTGGTGTACAGTGAGCAGGTAGGAACCGAGCCAGGTTTCTGTCCTGGGGAGCCATGTAGAAACAATAAATATTTCAGAATATGAAACTGATATGATGCCCAGTGACCTTTGAATCTTGAGGTTAATTTTCCTGAGTTGCAGTGAGATGATAGTTTCAGTTATTTCAATAGTTTTAATTCTAGGACTTGACAGAGAAAAGGGATTGTCTTAATTTTCTAAATTCTTCCTTATGTATCAAGTGAGTTAGTCTTAACGTGGTTTCACTAGAAGCCGTGTATACAGAAATGAAGGACTCTATCTGGGCAGGGTTCACCCAGGCAAGAAACTGCTCTGCTTCTGAAACTATGAAAAGGCAAAGTGAGTCAGGCCTGAGAATCTGCTCCACTCAGCATCGGCTGGGGCCGCCTGAGGGCTGGGAGCTGGGATCCCCTGGGAGCGCTCTCATTCATATCTGGCACTTGTGCTGGAAGACACAGCAGCTGGAGCTGGAACTGGTGGGGCTCTGCAGGCAGGTCTCTCAATGTGGGTAACTCCTTTGACAACCCCATCCTACCCCCCACTTCCCTACAGTGGTTGGAGTTACTTCTTATACTTTTAGTGGGTATCATTATGTTTTTAAAGGTATATACTGTTTTGAGATGTTATGTATTAATAAAATTCACCCATTTTTAACTGTATTCTTCAAACTTCAATGAGTTTTGGCAAATGTATAGCTGTTTAAGAATGATTAAAATATAGAATATTTCCATTACTCCAAAAAATGCCCTCATGTCCTTTTCAGTCAGATCACCAGCCCCTGGTCCCAGGTGACCACCGAAGTGCTTTGTCACTATAGTTTTATCTTTTCTAGAATTTCACATAAATGGAATCATGTAGTATGTCATTTGTGTCTGGTTTCTTTCACTTAGTATGTTTTTGAAATTCTGTATTGTGTTTATCAGTAGTTGGTTTCCTTTTGCTTAATCTCCTTACGCATAGTTCGCTTATGTATGAATATCGCATACAATGGTTTTCCATTCACCAGCTGATGCAGCTTTGGGTTTCCAGTTTTTGAGTAATAGGACTAAGACTGTAACGAGTATCTTTGTGTACAATCTGTGGGGCATGTTTTCTCTCTTCCTGGGTACTTAGGAATGGCATTGCTGGGTCTTACCTTCATAGTTTGTATTTTTAACATGTAAACCCCTAGTACTTAATAGACAACGAGAGTGAGCCCAGATATCTGTGTCCTGCTCCCACACACAAGCCCGCTAGCAAGAGAATGAGCTGTCACTCTCCACTCTCCTGCTAAAATCGTAGGAGTGTTTTCATTTCACAAAATTAACATTGTAACATACAATTACACAGACTTCCCTGTTTTTTATTTTGATTTGGCAGACCTGACAATTCTTTTAGTCTTAAATTCACTTTCTATTTCACTGGAATAAAACCTTAGGAATACTTATAAATTTATGAGCGTTAATCTGAATCCTTGCAAGCTTGAAAGCATTTTGCCCTCAAACTTGAATATCTTGGGCACAGAAATCTAGCTTTGGGATCCATTTTCTCACAGAATTGTGAAGATCTCAGGTGTGGCAGCTGGTCTGGCTCCTGGATGTCTCCTGCTTCTGCCCACTGAGGTGGCAAAGCCCTGCTGCTCCGCGCCTGAGTGCCCTACTGCCCACTCCAGTGTTAAACATTCCTTTACAAAAGTTACTTTATCACAAAAACCTTAAGCCCTCCCTCTCCTAAGAAAAATCTATTTACATTTCCTTTTAATATACTTCAGTGTAACTATTTATTCTACCGGGAATTTGTTTTTGCATGGAAATTTGTTCTCAGAATGGGTGGCTGACTCACAGCCATCCTTTACTATTTTGAAATGTAAAGTTTATCATTTACTAAGCTCGCATGTAGCCTTAATGTTACATTGATCTATGTCAATGAAAAGCTCCTTATGACTTAGTAAATTAGAAACACAAGTTATAGAACCATATTGAAGTATGGCACTGTTTTATCCAATGCAGCAAAAAAAATCTAGAGTACAGATATATGTGTCTTTGTGTATTTTTGTTAAATATACAGAAAGGAATTTGGAAGGTTACCATACTAATTACATTTAAGAAGGGTACTGGGATTGGAGTAGAGGAATTTTGTTTATCCATATTTGGATTTAATGAGAATTATTTGGATACAAAACTGATAGGCTACAGAAAACCCAAGGTAGCAGTCTCTCTGCTTTTCCCTGGGTAATTACTTCACTGTCCTCTCTGTTGACTGTGACCTTTGCTCCTCAGTTTTCATGTGGTCACCCAGTGCCTCACATTTACATAGTTCAGGATTAGCGACACAGAATTCTGTTTGGATGCCAAATCCCTATGGAAAGCACTCTTGACGGTCCAGCTTGGGTCAGGCCCACTCTGGCCCAGCAACTGGGCGACAGGCAGATAAACATGGGACAAAATGACTAGAGAGGATTATGTCTACCTTGCTCTTCAGATAGATGAGGTTCACCTTAGTAACTTCTCCAGGGTCACCTAACTTTTAAGGGAAGGTAGGAGCTGAGATTTTGAATGTAGGTCTACTGGACTTCAAAGCTCACGCACCATTGATGAAGCGCACCCTTGGAGATATTGTTTAACAAACCTAGGTTGGACACGTACCTGCTCTTAAGCATCTGAAAAGGAGTGAGACCTATGTCTGTAAATGTTAAAACTAGGGCTATTCAGAGCAACAGACTTTTCCTCAGTTAAGGGAGGAGGAAAAATAACACTACAAAACTTGTCCAAAAAGAACAGTTCTCAAATTCTTTCACTGTTTTAAGCAGTATTACATGGCCAAATGAACCATATGGGATGGATGATTATAAAGCTTGAAGTTTAATTCAAAATGGCATCTTTTGTCCCAGTCATACAAATATGAAAAAAACAAACTGAAGAATTGTTAGATTTTTAGGTAAGTAGATTGGTAATTTTTCAAAAGGAAATGTATCATTAAGCAGACACTTATTTAAAGTGTTGAAAACCTCAAGTCAAATCCCACTATAATATTTCAAAGGCAAGATTCACATTTACTCATGGTTAAACTATATTCATATTTGCTGAAGTAAGTGTCATGGAAATATTGCTATGCAAATATTTTAATTTATTGTATACATATTAGGTGTACAGTTTAAAAAAGAATAAAATCCTACTCTGTAGGACAGAAGACAATAAACAGAACACAGGTGCTTTGATACAAATGGACTGAATGAATGTAAATAAGACTATATGACGGTTCATCCACACTTACATCATACAGTTTTAAAACTAATCTTTCACAATGACCAATTACTTCTCTGAAACTGTAGAGTTGGTAGAGGATGTACACCATTTCAATATTAGTTCAGAGACTATGAAAAAATTTTATTGGTGGTATTTACGTGTGGGGAGAAGAGAACTTTTACTGTGTACACTCTCATGTTGCAGGGGGCATGATTTAACAGTAAAGTTTTTATAGTGCAAGAAAGAAAGCAAGTTTAACTATTAGTTATTCTACAAATGCTACCTGAACTAGAATATTCTTCTCTAATTCCATTCTAACAGTCTATAAACTTCATCAGATAAAGTGATGAAAGTTAAAATTTTAACATTTTGTTAGTCAAGTTACAAAAGGAGCTAATGAAAGGAATTCAGATTTAAAGTTTCAAATACCCACTAAGTTTGGCACCTATTCTTTCTTACCACAAAGTATCTTCTCTTAGAAATGGCGTTATTTAATTAATTATCCTACCAGGTGACTCAGCTACAATCAAAAAGAAAGGCCGAGACTCGGGACACAGACTCACTAGCAGTGATGGGAAGACCAGCAGGCAGTCCAAGGGGCACACCAAACGGCAGCAGCCTGGGGAACCAGGACGGGGCACGGAAACAAGCTAATCTTAATGTTTGAAGAGAGTCACTCCACATTGTAAGGGCTGACTTTCACCCTGATCCAGAATCAAGGAAAGGCAAAAGTTGATATTCTCTTTAAAGGCAAGGATGCATACATTTTAAAGACATGTCCATGCAAAAATACAAATTTTACCTAGAACACCTCATTTTCTGATGATGCAGCATTACCACACTTATATTTAATGACTTGTGAGTTTTCTTTATGACTGTAAAAGTGAACAAGCTAAGCTAATATTACAACGAAACTTGTTTATATTCAAGGAACATAGTATACTAGTTGACAAAATATGTCTTCTTAGAGAAAAACTCCGACTGTTGAGAGGCGATACCTGCTGTAGTGTGACCGGTACAGGCGCTCGGCTCACTCCTGCCCTGAGAGACACGCAATGCCGCAAACCCAAATACCCTGGATTACAGAAGCGCCGTCCCCTATCAGAGCTTATTTGTCCTCTGTTGCCTCAATCTCCGAGTACATCCTGAACAGTGCTGCGTTAGGGCGGCATACAAAGGCGTCGGTTTTGCTTCCCAACTCTGTTAACTGCTCCAGTGAAGACACACAAGGATAATGGTCTTTCAACATATCCGGCAATTTAGACGTCTTGTCTTGAATACGCCGAGAACGTCTAACTGGTGTTAGAAACTTGAGCTCTTTAAATGTAGAATTTGTTTCATCAGACTGTATTTTCCTTTTTATACTAAAAAAAAAAACCCACAAAATTATTCTCAGAGCTAAAAACACATTAACAATTCTACTTTGTACTTTTATGATATTTATCATACTATTAACTTGTGTGTCACAACCATGTGACTGCTCATCTACAGAGAGTTGCCTCAAGCTAATCCTTGTTTGTTGTTATAACTTGCACACAGTAGATAACTGACTATCTATAAAACTGGCTCGTTGCTCAGTTCCAAAACCTGCTGTTATCAATAATATAGAGGTTAGAGTAAAATGATATAAAAGTTTTCTTTTTCAAAATGGCAATATTTAGGGAAAAGCAAATATTTCAAACGTGAACTGTCCACATGACATTTGTTTGAAACCTTTCTAAACAAATGATAGCTCTAATCAGAAGCTATCTCAAAGATTCTAAGTACCATATTTATCATCCCTAAGCAGAAAAACAAATCTCAGTATGCTACATTTTGAAAGTTTACCTTTGCAAGCATGGCGCAGTAGACACGTTATACTTAATTAAGCAACTTGCCCTGATTTCTTTATTGGGGGTTTTAACATCATTGCTTGGATCTTTTGTTCTGTCATCTTGCTCTTTTTCATAGTCTTGAAATACCACATTTCTGTGATGTTTACTTTCCATGTCCGGTTTTTGTGACTCTACATTGATACCTGTATCTTCAGGGTTAACTTCTGGGATTTGTTCCTTGGCTGCACAAACCTCTGTATTTTCTCCTATAGAAAAACATTTATAGACTAAGATTTGGTCAGATTTCAAAAACAAAATCAGAAGACATTAAAGGTATTCATAGTTGGCCAGACTTTCAAAATATAAGAACCAAACTGCCATCTCCTAACCATTACCTTTCTTAAGCAAATGCTACAGGGAAGTTTAACAAATATTTATTATCTCTCGTGTCAGGGACTATAGATATGAATGTAAGAATGAAATAATTCTTGTCCTTTAAGTTCACATTCTGTGGAAGACATACACTTGAAAACAATCATAAAATAAGAAAAATGCTATAATAGAAGTAGGAACAAAGGGTTATGGGAACCCCAAAAAAGGGAACAACCTCTTAGGCTGGGTCTGAAAAATGAGTACTTGAGACTAAGGAAGACAATCTTGGTATGAAGCTTAAAAGAAAACGATCCACTGAGACAACATTGAAGGGACAATGTGCCTAGAATATAGGGCATGGAGCAAAGTGGGAACAGGGACAAGAAGTGATGGGTTCACACAGGCAGGAAGAGGCTGGATTGTAATGAACTTCACATGCAAAAAGTTTGGTTTAAAAAAATGCACTGCAGAGACAGACACACAGATTTGGTCACTCTATAAACAGTTTAGGATGGCAGGGAATGAAAATAAATGGCTTCTGATGGTTACAACACAAAGCTGTTGTAATAGTCTAAAGGTGGTAGAGGTAGGTAGCGAGAAGGGCACAATTTAGGAGTCATTCTGAGTTGGGACTTAAACAAATGAATACATGTCTAAGTCAGAATGAGTATGCACATCTATTAGAGGCAGCCCTTCTGAAACTTCCTTCTAAAACTTCGTCCTTACAAGTCTTTAATGACAGAGGAGGATTTTTCTTTTCTTTTTTGGGAGGAAGAGATGGTGTTCTGGGGAAGCAGTGAAGGAAGACAAAGACTTCAAGCTGAAAAGACCTCACATTTGATTATTATAGACTCTTACTAAGAGATGTTTCAGTTATATGGTTAAGTGAATATAACTGTTTTAGTGAGGGGGAGATTTGAAGTTAGGGAGACAAGGTATATGGATCCATGAATTTAACAAATATGGGAAGTGCCTAATATAGGCCAGGCATTGTGCTAACACTGGGGGGTACAATTGTTGAGGAACATGGACACTGTCCTTGTCCCTCAAGTTTACAGTTGAAAATACAAGACAAACAAACAGGCATTCAAGTGTGTCAAGTACTGCGCAGAGAAAACCAGGGAGCACAAACGGGCATTTCACCTGGCTGGGTGGGAGAGGAAGGGTGGGGATCAGGGAAGGCTGCCCCCGAGGAAGTACATCTGAGCTGAGGTCTAAAGGGTAAGTAGGAGTTAGCTAACAAGTAAAAAGACAGGCCCGGAGAGACCCAGAGGCAAGAGAGACAGTAAATTCCCCTCCAGGAAATACAGCAAAGAAACCTTCAGGGATATAGAAGAGAGGGAGAGCAACAGGGAGGGCTGAAGTCAGGAATCACTCGGACAGCGGCGGGGCCTTTTGGCTGCAGTGCTGAGAGCGTGCTGGAGCGAGAGCGGAGAGGCTGGGACCTGGGCGAGGAGGCTGCTGTGGTCCAGTCAAGAGCTGTAGGTGGTCCCGACTAGAGAACTGAGAATTTCATCGGGAGAGAAATAGATTTTAAGAGATGCTTAGGGAGTTAGACTGAATTTGATTGGCTGCGAGCAGAGGTTGGGGAGTGGCAAAGAGATGGAGTGTAACAAAACCCCAGGATTTATGGCTTGGAGAAGCGGACAGTGTCAGTCACCGACAGTGACGCGGAGGGAGGATAAGGCTTGCGGGGTAATGACGTGCGCAGCCAGGCCTGGACGTGTGGGGCTGGGATATGTGAGAGACACCCGGGCGGTGCTTGCCTCTCTCATTATTATTTGTCTTCTGTTTCCCAGTGATATTTTCTTGCTGTTTACAAATAATGTTAGTTTGTAAAATTGACTCTGTATCTAGAAATTTTACATTGTAGAAAGCCAAGAGTTTATGAACAGCATTTCTTTTTCCATTTAAAGACAAATTTCTGCGTGCTGGAAAAGATTCCCCTAACTCATATTTTTCTATTAAGGGAAAATGAGAATAACCGAATCAGATTTAAATACTGGTTTTCTCTTCCACATGTCTCTCGAGCCAGTGGGAATTATCAGGAAGAAGGCTTTTTATGAAATTCTTATTTTTCACTTTGCTGTCTTAAGCATGTATGACACAGGATTGGGTTATTTAAAAAAATTTTTGAGATATAATCAACATATAATAGTATATTAGTTTCAGGTGTATAACATCACGGCTTGACACTGCATAAATGATCACCCATTCAGTCTAGCTAACATCTGCTCCCATACGTTGCTAGGAAATTTTTTTTTCTTGTGAGGACTTTTCAGATTTACCCTTAGCAACTCGCAAACATGCAATACAGTATTGTTAACTGTAATGGTCATCGTAGTCACCATGCTGCGCTTCACATCCCCAGGACTTATTTACAACCGGAAGTCTGTACCTTCGGACCCCCATCACTCATCCTGACAGGCTGGGGCGCTCCCAAACCCCTGTCCTTTGGTGGGGTGTACTAGTCTTTCCTTGTGCCCCACCCGTCTGACCTTCCTTCTCAAGCACCTTCATTAAATGGAACTCACAGGATCAAATCAGAAGCACCTTCTGTACATTCCCCTGGGGCACATTAACAGCAGCCATACAATGAAATAACTGGTGTTGAACTAATAAACACACTGCATAGAAGCATGACCCCTTTGCCTGTAGATAAGCCATTAGCATATTAATGCCACTAAACAGGCTTTTTGGGTAACGGGTAATCAAAAGTTACATTAGCTCACTTAGTATTTAAGTATGATCTTTTATTTGAAGTTTAGCCCTTGACCAAGATAAGTTCCACAGAACATGATACTGACACACAATTATTTCATTCAATGGTCCTAACAATCAGTATTAATGTCCCATTTTACACATAAGAAAGGGTTTAAATTTCTTACAAAAGGTCACAGTAATTGCCACAACCTATCTGAATCTAGAAAATGTTTATGTTTTATATACCTGACACCTAATAAATCTCTTTTCTCAGCTCCACACTATTGCCTAGTTACTGAATGAGCTTCTTTAGAGCACAGAACAGTTGACTTAACAGGTAAAAGTTTTTAAGAGATCATGTAGTCAAACTGCCTCATGTTTAAGACAGGAAATAAAGGCCTAACAAGGTAAGCTAACTTTCAGACACTTAATGACAAATTCTGATTTTGAACTAGACCTACTAATTCGAAGTTCACTGTATTAGTAAATCTACTGAATCTTAGTGGTAAGTCCATAGAAGTTTAAGGAAAGAAACAACCTGCATTATCACAACATTGAAAAAGATACAAGAGAAATAATGCAGCAAAGAAATTTCACAAAATCACAATTCACATGAAGGAAACCAAAGAAACTAACTTACCAAATTTAATTTTTTCTTGATTTTTCATTGTTAGAATATCTACAATCGCATGTCGCATTTCTTCAATAGGCTTGATTTTTTTTTAACAAAGAAAGGAGACCCATGTGAGTTTTATATTTTCAGACATTAACCAGGTCATCCAAGTTGAAAATATTAAAACCAGTGATTAAATTTTATATTTAAAAATAAAGGCAGTGGTTCTTAGACCATGTTTCTCAGAGCACTCATTTCACCACTCAAAATGAGAAAAAGGCTGTCTTTCCCAATTTATAGAATAAGAATTAACTTAAGGGGCAGAATTTCTTCAGTTTAAGATTTTCCCCCATTTTTCTTAAAACTTTGGTAAATATTACTGCTTGCCTGATATGAACACAATTAATGAACAAGCAGCAAATTAATATCATAGTATCTATTAATGAACTGATTAACTTAAAATTTGTATTACATTTACTCCTTTTCTCTTAGACCCAAACTCATGGTTATATTTTTGTTTCATATGCTGTTTGATCAACCTAACATACTTCATTCAAATTCGGCAGTTCACTGAGTAACTACTATTATGTGTCGGGTATTGTAAATACTCACTGTATTTGTTTAAACTCCCAGAACTGCTAATGCAATATTTAAGATCCTGTAAAAAGGGAAGCTCTGGCTCATTGGCTTAGTCCTCTAACTTACTCCTGAACTGCTCACTCCTCCTGCTTTCAACTTTCTGGGCTAATTCTGATTCTTGCCTTCCAATTCCTGCTCTGATGTCACATCTTTCTTTTCCGTTGCTCTTTCTTTGTGGACCCTTGGCTCCGGTTGTGTGCTAGCTGTAATGCTGAAAGCCCTTCCAGTGCAATGTAGTAGGGAGCTGACGCCCCGTCCAGGAGGGACTCCATCAAATACAATCACCCTTCAGCAAAGTGTTTTACACACAGTAGCCGTTGGAAACTACCTGCTGGATGTTTGATTTTTGACTCAGGTGAAAGGTCCAAGATCATTTGTTGGCTTTGCTGAGACTAAAGTGAATACATCTTTCTTAAGGAAAGTCTAAAAGGAATTTTTTAAAAACTTTCTTTGTGAACAATCTCCAAAAATGCGTTTCTGAAAAACCTGGTCAAAAGGAAATACATTTTAGGAACATCTGCCCATAAAAACAAAAAACCCAATCAAACCAGAAAACCTCAAGACACAATTTACTCTACATCCAAGGCCTTTTGTAACAGACTAGGAAGAGGTGAGAGGTATGGTTATCCAACCACTACAATGGCAATGAAGTCAGAGAAACTAGTTTACTGCCGTTTTCTGTATGCAGGCAGGACCAAACACGCTATAAATGTAAGCCTAAGATGTACTCAAGTGAGAGCTCTTTCACAGAGCCATCAGAGCTGCTAAGATTATTAATTTAATTCCATTTGCTTTATATTCAATAAATAAAATTTAATATTAAAAACTCGATTTCCCAGATTTCTCATTGAGGAAATGGGAAAATGTCACGTTGTGTTAACCTGTGTCTCACAGCAAGTTTCACTGAGTATAATTTCAGCTTTCATCCATTTCCCAAGGTCTGATTACCCCTAGAATATGAGCAGGTTTTACAAGGCTGAGAAACAGCTTTAGTAAACATGAGGCCTAGTGGCCTTTAAACATTCACGACTGTCACCCACGGAGCCACAACCCTATCAGGTTATGCTGGGATGGGTTTCAGAATGATTCTGAATAATTTCCATTATAATAACAAAGATCAGGAAGTTTTTGTCTTACCTGAGCTCCTGCCAGAATGGCACTCTCATAGAGTGCAAAAATATCTTCAACAGGACTCGTGAGTGGTTCAATACGTGCAAGGCATATCCAATATTTAACAAGCTTTTTGGCATCTGGAATATTTTTAATCAGGTCATTCAGTGTGACCAATATTTCCTCTTTTGAGCATCCCTAAAACCCCAACAAATAAAGTGAGTGATATCATTTAGCCTACAAACTACCAATAATCAAGTAAGCTTACTGTAACCAAGATCAGTGACAGAGAAAATAGGAAATCATTCACAAAAAATATCCACTACTCTCCTTACTCCAAACATTATCAGTGTTTAAGCCCATCAGTCACCAGTATGAGGCAGAAAAAAAAGGAAATACTAGTTGAGAAAAATATTATTAAAAATGACCGACACTACTGGGTCTTGATGCTTATCATTTAATATTGTGGGATTCCATTTAATACTTTATTTAGAATTGCTGCATCTAACAAACGTTTATGAATGAGAATAGCTTGCAGGATTTTTTTTATTGTCCTTGTCAGTTTTTGATATTAAAGTTAAAATGAATCAGTAATGGTTTATGTAAGTAGGAGTTGTATATAGTTAAATAACAGGGCAGAAAAATCCAATAGTATCAGCAAAAAATCTCAGCTGAGCAGAATAGGATCAGTTTCCCTGACTATAATTTTCACTGGTCCTCAGAGCCATAAAAAGTTTAAAGATGCTCATGAAACAAGAGTAAGGTTTGAAACCATCCTCTGTCTATTCGGTCTCACTATGGAGCTTATTAGACACTAGCGGTGACCAAAGCAAGATTAAAGAGCATCTAGGACTAAAGGAGACATGCTGGAGTGGGTCACTATGACCTGGAGGACTGTGGTCCCAACAGTACAATTCTACATTAAGGTCAAGGCCAGGATGGTGCTATTTTAGATTAATGGGATTTTGTCTGCAAACATTTTATTAACTTGAATTTGATCAGTGATGATAATGACTCAATTTCTGTTGCTACTCTTTGGTAAATATTAGTGGAAAAAATAATGTGTAGATATGTTGAATGAATGTAAGAACAGAAGTATCATAATGAATATCCACCCCTAGCTCACTGTATAACATCTTAGAGAAATACATTATTTGTAACTCAAGTAAAAAAACTCTGATTATCCCTTTGATATATTTATGTGAACTCAGTGAAAATGCAGTCCAATAAAGGCTACAGAGAAGCTCACAATAAACGTGAGTCTATGTAACACCACTACCACACTGCTCAGTCCAAAAAGATGGACAATGTAATCAATGAGACAATCTTTACGAAGGTAATTTGCAAACTATAAACTACACAAATGTAAGACTTTACCTCATTAATGAGGTTAATGCATTCAGAGAATGTCTTGTTTACTTTTTCAGTAAATAATCTTTGTTCATCTTCCTCTGCCATGGTAGTCCAGAAGGACCCGACCGGCTTTTCCTCCTGCCCTCCGGGCTCAGGCTGGGTGACTCCTGAGGCAGGAGGCCTTGTCCACACCCTTCCTTTGCCAGCCCTCCACTCACTCAGACGAGCTCTACGGTTGGTAGAAATACATGAACATTACTGTGATACTGATGACAGAATTCTCTCAGATAGAGGAAAAGGTAAAAAATAGTAGCTCCATGACAGTTCATACACAATTCACAAGTTTGAAGAAAAATACTGAACACATTAATGCTAATTATATGCTCAAAGACCATAAGCAGGCATTCTGAAACGCAGAGGTTATATTTTTCAATTTTATTAAGCACTTGAACTTAGATTACATAAAACAACCTAATAAACACACTCAAGCACAGTAACGTAGGTCACAACTTAGGTAACTTAGGAACTCAGGAACTGTTCCAAGAATGTGAACTTAAATTTGTCAGCAGATAACAGAAGAGAATCCACACACAAAAATTCTAACACATTCAAGAAAATTAGAAGCGAAATTTACAAATGGTGGTGTATCAAAAGTTAAGCTAATAAAATTAGCCTACTTACTTTCTCTCTTCTGCTGTCTCTTTGGGCCTAGCTGGTCTCGCACTGAGGGTCGCTTTTGCGATAGTGTGTCTGCGCTGGTCAGTGGATTTTGACTTTTCTGACAGTTTGGTATTAGAAGATGAAGCAGGCCTGGCTACAACTTCCTTAGTCGTGCTTGACAGTGTCTTATTTCTCTTTATGTCCTGAGTAGAAGTGGTTTTGACACCAGATGAAATTGCATTTAATTGTAGCCACTCTTTTCCACGAGGCCCTTTCTGAACTGGAACACCGGCAGAGGTTCCCCTGAGGCCTGGTTTCATGGCTCCCTGGGTGTTGCAGTGACTTCTGATAGGGGGTCGTGTGAGCTGTCTGTCCTGAGGTGCAGCGCTCGCACATTTGGGGGCAGCTGTCACGTCTGAGGCACTGTCGTCTCTCCCCGCGCCCCTGTCGGTGCTCCTAGGCTGAGGCTTGGTGGCTTTGGAGACAGCAGGTGCACGTTTCTCTGCTGTTGCTGAGCTCTCGTCTTTGACTTGTACAGGTTTTCTAAATGAATTAACCTTAGATTGAACAATTTGGCCACGATAAGACCCCAGCACAGGCTTCTTGGGCACATTAGCATCTTGCTTTGGTTTTTCTGTCACCACTTGTTTCTTTTTATTATTGTTTTTAAGGTGATATGCCTGGCTTAATGTCAAATGTTGACGTTGGGGGTCATCTTTAAGTGGCAACAACTGCAGCGTGTGATTGCTGTCCTCAAAATCGTGTGTATCAGTTGCTCTAGTTGAACTGGCCAACTCATTAGAGGGTTTTAAAGGGACACAATTTTTTTCCACTGTTATATTATTTCTGCTCCCTGTAGGTCTACTAACATTTTCTTTATCAACCTAAAAAAGTTATTTAGGACAAATCAGTATTTCAAAACTCATTTCTTTCATAATGAGTTTAGGAAAGGGAAAGAGAGAAAAGAGAGTTTGTGAAGGCTATGCCCACATCTTACCATGCTTGTTTTCGTTTTTGGAACTTTTGTCTCTGCGTGGACCTGACCCTCAGGTGTCATCACTCTCTGACCGTTACTGCTGAAACAAATACATACCAAAACTTAACCCTGGAACACGGAGGCGCCCTTTCTGCGGAACAATTAACTTGACGTGAGAATTTCAAATTGAGGCAAGGACTGACCTGAAATTTATTTGTCCAAAGTAAGAATTTGCTTTGTTATAGGGTGACTAATAGTGTAAGCAAGATGGCTGAAGAATTTAAAGATATTTTCTTAAAAATATTGAGACAGGGACTGTGGGTGTAGTCAGAATAGAGTGAGGGCCTCTAGAAAAAGACCCCTACCAAAACTCTGTATTAAACAATTAAGCAAAGTCAGAGTCACATTAATTCTCTAAAGTAAAATATCAAACTAGGAATATAAGCATTCTTCAGTGAAAATTAGTTAAAACTAATAAAAAGCCAGGAGTAACTTAGCCTAGAATGTTTGAACATCTCCCAGATAAGAAAATACCTCAACATAGCCCATGTCTTGTCTGTCAATTAAATGAGGCTACTGTAACATTTACTTTAGCCTGCTAAAAGGCCCAGTTTATCTTTAACTTTACCCAGATGCTGCTTTTCCTCCTCCAGCCCTAGTCAAGTTAATAACTCAGCCCACCTTGAAAGCAAGGCAAGCAGCCTTGACTGACATGCTCCCAAACCAAGAAACTACTATTCTGAGAAAGGATCAAAGCAGTAAATATCTTATGTTAACTCTGCAAAATAGTCCGGAAAACTGATAAGAAACTTAGTGTCTCTTCAAAGATAAACATTTAGAGACCATTTGGTGGATCTGCATCCCTAGCTCTTTGTCTCTCAACCGCCTAGAAATCCCCTAGACAACGCACCACTATGGGCTCTCTTTTCCCCTCCTGGCGCGAGCTGGGGGCTCTGTCTGTCCTCTCACTGTATCTCTCAATAAAAGTCTCTCTGGCTCTCCTACCTTGACTATGTGCTAAGTTCATTCTCGACTCCGCAAACAAGAACCCCGGCATCAATATTAACACCATCCCCCCACAGAATATTTAAACATTGGCAATCTCATTCCAAAGCATTCTTCTCAAGTCGTTTAAACAAATCTTCAAATAACTTTACTAAACAACACTTTCTTTGGTTAAGTTTTAAGTACTCAGTAACAGACTTACACTGAAAAAAATTAAAAACAGTCCTCTCAAAATCCAAAATTTCCCACACACATCCTCACAATTTATTAAGAATACAGACTTCAGTTTCCAGATGGCATTGCATTTAGAATATACAAAAGCAAATGTTGCCTCAAGGATTTTACCTAAACCTCTTTTACAGATACACCCTAGTTAGCATGGCCCAGAATATCTCTTAGCAAGTAATTACAGTTTTGCATTCCATGAAGGGAAAAAAACAGGGTCAATTAGATTTGTGATGGATTCTAAGACAGATTCTGAGGTCAGAAATGTTAAAACATGAAAAATAAATGTACACGGCAAAAATCTCCTGGACATAAACATGAGTGACTTCTTCATGAACATATCCCCCCGGGCAAGGGAAACAAAAGCAAAAATGAACAAATGGGACTATATCAAGTTGAAAAGCTTCTGTACAGCAAAGGACACCATTAGTAGAACAAAAAGACATCCTACAATATGGGAAAATATATTCATAAATGA
>JAQQAC010002067.1:1243487-1307898 GCA_029783875.1 Phataginus tricuspis | reverse complement strand
CCTACAGAGTTTGTTTCATGGGTTTAAAAACTTTTTAGAAAAAAAAATCAAAGTAAATTATCTATTGAGCTAAATTTCCATACATGGAGCTCATTGAAAGGAAAGAACAATTGAATGTCATCAGCACACCACTGTTACTACTGGGAATCTTTTTATTGACACTTTTACTTTGATACCTGGCTGAAAATTAATCAACTAATATAATATCATTAGAGCATTTAAGGTATTTTCAGGAACTTAGAAATTCTCCTAATGGTTATAAAAAATTTATATTACCTCTGAAAATAAATAAATGTACATTTTGGAGTCAACAAACACCTGAAATCTCTGCAGTTGATCATCTGGTCACACTGCCTGCCTTGCACATCTGTTTGCTACACGAGCTTAGATGGGGACAGAGCTTTGGCAGAGCTAGTACCACACGCTCTGAATAATGGCAGAGACAGGCCAGATGCGCCCCCAACAGGGTATCTTGGTGGCACCCTCTTGAGCACACATGCTTCCTGTTCCTCTCAGGCATCGCCCCGAGCAGCGCAGTGCCTCCCCAGCTGAAGCCCCTGCACTCACTCACTACCTGACGGCAAATACCCCACCAGCTGTTCCTGGGCCTGCTGTCTGCTGTGGGGTGGAAGAGACGGTACTCAGGGCCAGCCCACCAGGCTTCCCTATTGGCACCTTAGCTAAGCAGGCCCCCCACCGATCTCAGCTCCTGCTCTTGGGCCTGCAGTGTACTGTAATGCTATCTCACCGAGAAAATAAGAAACAATCTGAACAAGAATTAGCCCATCTCTCCCTACCAAGGCCACCAGTCCACCAGGCTGTACCCTAGCTTCTGCCTCCTTCCTGTCGACGGGGAGGACTGATGGGGCGCGGGTGTCAGGGCAGCCGCCCCATCTGTGCTCTCCTTTTCCCTCCGCAGGCATTCTGCTCCTGAGTGAGCCGCTCCTGCTTCTACATGCTTCCCGTGTCCCTCTACCAGCTCATTCCCATCAGCAAACAAACCCTATATATTACTTCTCACTTAAAAAAAACCTTAAACCTCACATTTCCTTTTGCTACTCCCTCATTTCTCTTTTCTTTACAACAAACTCCTCAAAAGTAGGCATTCTATATTCACAGTCTCCATGAGGTCACATTCCGTTCAGCCTGTGCCTATCACCACCTCTGCCTTGTCCCCACCACTCCTGACACTCCGAATGCCACCCACTTCCATGTTCCCACAGTTCTGCCTTCATCTTACTGAACATTTCAACAGCACTTCATACAGGTAGTCATTCTTTTTTTTTTTTTTTTAACTACTGGACCACCAGATCTTCTACTTTTCCTTCTGCCTCAATGGTCCACTTCTTATAAATCTCTCTCTTCTCCTTAATGTTACTAGGGCTCAAAGCCACATTCAAATTTCAAACTTTTCTTCTGCCTTTGTATTTTAGTTTTATACTTCTCAGGGACTCCTCCTTTTCTCTCAGTGCCAACAGAATTCTAGTACTTAGTCTTGAAATTGCTGGCCTTTCTAATTGCTAGCTAAAATATCTCAAGGTAATAAGGAGTTGACCTGTCCAGTGTGGAGACTTACATGAAAATATATAATTCTATTCTGTTTTGTACTGTTAAAACTGCTCTGAAAAGAGTTATCTGCACAAAGGAGTCTTAAAATATCCACCTTACAAATACTAAAACAGAGCTACTTAATTTTGAAAAACTACAACTCCAATTGGCTGTCTATTTAATAATTTGTTGCTCAAATAATAATATTTAAATTGACACCTGTTTTCTAAAAGGAGTAAATACAGTACTTGAGGTTTCCTGGTAAAGCCAGAAAAAGAGTTTTAGAATTTTCTTTTCTTTGCATTGTGTGTAAGAATATTATAAACCCCAGGACCAGTTAGATTCCTTAATTTAAATAATAGTTCAGAATCACCATCTTACTTGAATTAATACTCTCTCTGTTTACTCTCCAGTAATCTAATTCTACCCCAAGGTTTTAAATAAATATCCTCACGCTGACAAGGCCCAAATGTATTATTCCCAGGCCCAGTCTCACCCCTGAACACCAGACACAAAACTACTTGGTGCTTTCGTGTGATGTTATTGGTACCTCAGACTCAACATGGTCAAAGCAGAAGTGATTCCCCCAACTCCTCCCTCAGCCTTCCTCATCTCAATAAGTGGTATCATTATCCACTCAGTTATTCAAATAAAAAGTCTAGGATCACCAGTTTGTCTTAAGAAATGTGGGATCTGTGAAAGAAAATGTTTATTCTAAAGTAAGGCAACTATTAAAGTTAAAAATTTTGAAACATTTTTATCTAGAAATGCCAAACTTACATGAAGTTGCAAAATTCTAAATAGCTCAAAGGATAGCCATATATTTTTTAACCCAGATTTGCCTATTGTTAACAGTTTATCCCATTTGCATTATCATTTGCACTTTTTCTGAACATGTGGTATGTGTGGAATATAAATAATTTTTTACCTGAAGATAACTTTCATACACGATGGGCCTTTACCTGTAAATGCTTCAATGTTTATTTCCTAAAAATAAGGATTTTTCTTACATAACTACAGTAATCAAAATCATAAATTTTCCTTGATATACCACTTTAATACACTGTTCCTATTCTAGTTGGAAACTTTATTGGCATCTACATACATACATACATGTATGTAAATGCTTACTTATAGATAAATTACGTATATAGTAATTTCCTTCACGGTGTTCCCCCTTCCACTGCAGGGTACCATGAACGGGTCAGGTGTTGAATTCAGTTGTCATATCTCTTTAGCCTCCTTTAATCTAGACCATTCAGGATCATCCCAACCCCTTTCTTTTACATCCCGTATCTAATCCATCACTGAGTCCTGTCAGCTGTCTCTCTTAAATGTAAGCAGAATCTGACCACTTTCCACCATGAGGAAGGATATGAAACATTCCTAAAGACATAATCTATCAGTAAGTAAAGGAGCTATCATACAGAAATGCAAATTAAATTAGACGTTTTAAAACCCACAAGGATGTCAATTATGTTGGGAGGAAATTAGGACAACCAGGAGAGTGAAGTGTTTCAAGAACTAAACCGCTGTGTGTATAAAGCCACTGAGATTATGAAATGAAAGCCACCGCTTCTCGGGCTCTCACTGCACACCAGACACAGCACAATGCTTTCACCTTTTCACTTAATCCCAGGAAACATGTATCACTATCCCGTTTTAATACAAGTACACAAACTCAAAGAGGCCACGTAACCCTGAGGTTACAGGGTTGTAGTAGCAGACTCACAGTCCAGCCCAGGTCCTAATCGCTCTAAAGCCCATGCTCTTAAGACTGCACAGAAGCATCCTGGAGGACATTACCAGCAGTCACCTCTAGAGATGTGGGGACCTTTTCATTTTCTGCTTTAGACTTCCATGGGCTTTTGTTTTAGCACACACACTACTTTTTAAATTTTAACAAAATAATGTGGAGATATTCCTGTGGAGGGATGAGACTAAAACCAATGATCTCCAAACAGTTGGGAGGGCAAACCCCCACCCCCCACCCCAGGGAAACCTTACCCATTTACAGAAAGTCTGATCTTGGTGGTAGTGTATAAACCATAAATCAGTATTCTGGTATATACACACACTTTGCTTTAAAATGATTGTTTCCTCTCAGAGTGTGAATTAAGCTAAACCGGAAATGACCATCTAATGCTGCCCCACCCAATAAGATAGCCACCAGCCACATGTCACTGTTGAGCACCAGACATGTGGCTCATCCAATGGAGATGCACACCAGATCTGGAAAACTTAATGTCAAAAAAGAATGCAAAATATCTCAAAGATAATTTTTTAGTATTACATGTTGAAATGGTAACAAGGAATATATTAGGGTAAATAAAAGATTATTAAAATTCATCTCATCTTTTAAAACGTTTTAAATGTAGCCAGTACAAAATCTTAAATTATACATGGGGTTCACATTATTTTCTTGCACAGCTGTAACAAAATTTTACAGACCTGAAGTGAAAAAAGTTGACCTCACCTGGATAATGCCTGAGTTTCCTGTTTGTATGCAAGAAATGTTTTTCTTTTTAACAGATGTTCTTTGAGTTTTTGGCTTCTTTGCTCTAAATAAAAAAAGTTATAAGTCAACATTAGTTACAGTAACATCAAATAATTACTGCACTTATTAAATGAAGATTTTACTTTGAAAAATGTTGAGATCACATCTTGTATGTAACAGAAAATTTCCCGACTCAGTATTGCCTTTAAGTTAGAATGAAGTTGGTATACAGTTTTATATTGATTTCAGATGTACAACATGCTGAGTTGATACATTACTAGAGGCTTGCCACAGTTAAGTATAGTTACCCCATTACCACACCTAGATACTCTAATACTATTGGTTATATTCTGTATGTTGTTCTTTCACTCCTATAACTTATTTTACAATTTACAATTGTACCTCTTTATCCCCTTCATCTATTTCACCCATCCCTCCCTGCAACCCTCTCCCTATGGTAACAAATAGTCTGTTGTCTGTATTTCTGGATCTATTTTTTGTTTTGGGGGGTTTCTTCTTAGATTCCACATATAAGTGAAATCACATGGAATCTGTCTTCCTCGGCCTGGTTTATTTCATTTACCATGATATTAGAGTCCATCCAAGATTTCCTTATTTCTATGGGTGAATAATATTCCATTGTGTACATGTAGCACATCCTTATCCAGTCATCTATCAACGGGCAGTTGGGTTGCTTTCATATCTTGGCTATAGCAAATAATGCTGCAATGAACATAGGGGTGCATGTGTCTTTTCAAGTTAGTAATTTTGTTTTCTTTGGGTAAATTCCCAGGAGTGGAATTGCTGGGTCATAGGGTATTTCTATCAGTTCTGCCTTTGAGAAATAATCGCATTTTTAGGAGACTGCTACCCTAAGGTCCCCCACAACCCCCGCTGCACAAGAATCACATTCTCCACGGCCTGAAAGCAAAACACTGGGGGACGTCATGTTCACGTGCGGTCTCTGAAAGCCAAGCTTTCAGGAACGAAATGGTAGAGGCGGGGCTCTAGGCTCCAGGTCCTAACTCACGACCGGACTGGGCGGCCTCTTCCTCCGGTTGCCCGAGGGCAGGACAAAGAACACCGGCGTTACCTCGGGAGACCCGGCCACCCGGACTCCCAGGAAGCCGAGACGAATGTGTTCGGTGAACAGCGCAGGGCGCCATCCCCGGGTGCGAGCGCGGCCGCAGGCGGCTCCGGGGGCCCGGGCCGGGGCGCCGCTCCCCGGGGCCTCGCTACCGCCACGAACGGCCCGTTGGACCGCTCCGAGCCCCGGTCAGGGCGGCCCCCGCCGGCGTCCCAGCCCGGCTGCCCCGCAGGGCCCGGCCCGAGCCCCTCGGCCGCCCCCGCCGCCGCCCGCCCGCCGGCCGGCGCCGCTCCAGCCACCGTGGCGCTCACCTCTGAAGGCGGACTGGGTTCTCCGCGTCGGGGGCAGCTGCAGGCCCGGGGGCACGGCCGGGGCGCTCATGGCGGTTCGCGGGGCTCCTCGGATGGCCGCGCTTCCACTGCCTCCGGCCGCTGCACCCAGCTTTAGGCCGCGCCGCCGCCGCCGCCGCCCATTGGTGCCCGGCGTGAATTGAATGGGCCAATGGGCGCGGGGGGCGGGGCCTGGCGCGCCCGGAGCTGGCGGGTTCTGATAGGCTGCTGGGCGCTGGGCCCGCGATGTTCAAACCTCAACAGCGCGGGGTGGTCGCGGCCTGCGGGGCGGGGGTCGGCCGGCAGGAGCGGGTCCGGGGACGGCGGGCGGGAGCGGTGCGGGCTGGCCGAGGGGAGCATCTAGGGACTGCGCGGGGAGGCCGCACCTGTAAACGCGGGGACCGGGAGGATGCGCGTTCTTCCCCTGCTGCTCCGTCGGAGGCCTCTGAGCTGGCTCCCAACTGTGGCCGCTTCTTCCCGTCTTTCTCGGCTTCTTAGCGTCACACGGTAGCATCTGGCCAGTGAGGAGGTTAGTTCGCGATAGTCGTAGTTTTCCCTCAGGAGATGCGCGTGTACCCCGAAGGCCCACTCGGAGGACGAAGAGCGCAACGGACACTTCGTGCTGTGTACATGCTACTGTTAGTAGTTGCTTATTTACTAAAGTTTCGTCAGACAGGCTGGGTAACCAGGGATTCCTGTTAGGTGATGGAGAAAAGGTCTAACAAAGTGGAACAGGTTTAAGAGTGACTGGAGAACCTCGATAGCATTATGCCAAGTGAACGGAGCCAGCCTCCAAAGCTCACTGGGCTGGTCTGATCCCACTCACAGGACATCCAGGACAGACACATCCACAGAGACGTCACACAGACTGGTGTTTGCCAGGGGCTGGTGTTGGGGGAGGGGGAGACCACTTCACAGGAAAGGTGATCTCTTCGGGGTGCTGGAAATGTTTTGGAACTAAGTAGAGGTGGCGGTTGTACAACGTGTCACTTTAAAGTGGTTAGTTTTATGTTACATGAACTTGTGTTTTTGTTTTGTTTTTTTAATGGGCAAAAAGAGTGACTCAAAATTATGGAAGTCTCAACAGACTGAGATGGTCAGTAGGAAAATCTGTTAAGCTGCTAAATTTTCCAACATGACAATTCTCCCTTAATCTCTAGACTCACCCACTCCAAGAGTGGTATCTTATTTAAGACATTTAAAAATTATCATCATCCCACAATTGTTGGAGGGAATGCAGACTGTTTCCTAAGTGATCCAAAGAGGAAGTTTCCTCCCAGAACAGGTCTTTGCCAACACAGCTGACCATGGAGCTGCAGCCACCGGGACCACTGATTTTAGGCTTCAGTGGTTCCTCTTGGTCACAGGAAACAGGCTATGTGCCTGTGCGAGAACAGGGGGGACAATCCAAGGGACAGAAGGAAAACAGAGATGGTGTGCGGACACACAGTCCAGGGAGAAGGGAGCCTCTACAAGGGAATAGCCCGATGTTGGGTGTTGAAGAGTCTAGAAGGATTGTTACTGCAAGGAGCCGTCGGATGCAGAAGCCAGGAGGTCCTGGCAGAAACATTCTGTGGGAAGCTGTAAAATATTGCTAAGAGAAATTAAGGAATCCTGAATAAATGGAGAGCTATAATATGCTTGTGGATTAGAAGACCTTATGTTGTTAAGGTGGCCATTCTCTCCAAGTTATCTATTTAGTTCCATTGCAATCAAAATCCTGGAAGGCTTTCCTATAGAAACTGACCATAGGATTCTAAAATTTAAATGGAAATGCAGAGTATTGAGAGAAGCAAAACAATTTTTTGAAACAGAACAAAGTTGGAGGACTAATAGTATCTGATTTCAAGGTTTGTTATAAAGCCACAGTAAGAGTGTGGTATTGGTGTAATGGAAGATCAGGAAATCAATGGAATATGATATTGATTCCAGAAATACACCCAGGTCTCTATGGCCAACTGATTTTCTACAAAATTTCTAGGACAATTCAAAGAGGAGAAAGATGATTTTTCCAACAAATGGTGCTAGGACAACTGGATACCCACATACAAAATATTAACTGTGACCTTCACTTCTCTCTGTACCAAACAAAAAATAAGCCTCAAATGGAATGCAGACAGAAATGTAAGAACCCACACTATAAAACTTCCAGAAGAAAACAGTAGAAAATCTTAGCCACTTTGTGTTAGGCAAAGATTTCTTAAATAACAACAATATGAACTATAAAGAAAACCATACAAGACCTTTTGCTCTTCAAGACACTTTGGAAAACTGCAAGGCAGGCTACAGAGTAGGACAAAATATTTGCAAGACATTTAATAAAGGGCTTTTCACCTAGAATAAATAAGGATTCTTACAACTCAATTCTTTAGATGTGCAAGAAATATTGTATTTAATCAAAGAAGATATAGGAACTGAAAATAGAAAGATGTCTAACAGTCATCAGGAAAATGCAACTAAAAGCACAATGAAATACCCTCATTATACGCCTATTAAAATGGCTAATATTTAAAAGACAGACAATACCAAGGTTTGTCAAGGAACTGGGACTCTCATACACTGCTGGTATAGCTACTTAAGAGAACACTTGTGGCAGTTCCTTATAAAGTTAAATATGTGCTTACCATATGATCCAGGAATTACTCTGCTAGGTATTTACCCAAGAAAAATGAAAACATATGTACGCAAATGATAGCAGCTGTGTTCACAATAGCCCTAAAGAGAAGATAACCCAAATCTCCATCAGTTGATGAATGGGTGAACAAATTGTGACACAGCCATACAACTGACCACTACTCACCAATAAAAGGAACAAAATACTGATGCAACATCATGGGCAGAATGGAGAAACTCTTTTTCCCTTCCTATGTAGGGAAAGACCCAGTCTTCCTTATTGCGTTTCTTTCCTCTGTGTCTCCTTTACTTTTACATAGAACCCTTCACTCTGACACTTCAGTCACTGATGTAGATTTTTTCCCCACCACAAGCAATTCTCTGTGACATCATCTTGGAACCCTACAATTTAACTAAATTCTGACACTGTCTGGGAGAGTGTCAGCTACTACAGGCTAAGGGCTCAGTCCCACAAGGCTGCGCCCTGACCCACTTCGGGTTCCAGTGGTGAGCCCAGGTCACCACCTGTGCTACTGACTGGCTGCCAGAGATGCCCTCCTTGGGCTTGACACATATGCTAGAGCAGTTCACAGAACTCAGAAAAGCACTTAGCTTGCTGGTTTGTTAAAGGGCACAATAAAAGATACAGATGAACGGATGCAGAGGGTTAGGTCTGGAAGAGTCCCAAGTGCAGGAACCTCTGTCCCTGTGGAGCTGGCGGGCATCACCCTCCTGATGAGGATGTGTTCTCCAACCTGGAAGCTCTCCGAAGCCTTCTCACATAGGCATGATCAATTATGGACTCCAATTCCAGCCCCTGTCCCCTTTCTGGAAAAGGGGGGCAGGTGTGTGCTGAAAATCCAAGCTCCGAACATAGTTGGGTCTTTCTGGTGACCAGCCCCCACCCTGGAGCAAGAACTGAGGGCTCTTATCACTTAGGAAATTACAGGTGATTTATCAAGTAATTGCAAGTTTTAATTTTTATCAATTTTACCTAAATAAATAAAAGAATCCAAAAGAGAGGATAGGAAGGAAGGAAGGAAGGGCGGGCGGGAGGGAGGCAGGGAGGCAGGGAGGAAATTGCCCAGTTGTTTTTGGACAAGATCCTCAGTGTGTCAAGAAAGTATTCATCTGTTCCTAAGAGTTTTTCTTAAAAATTAGGAATAGATGTGCACTTGTGTCAATGTCTTTTTTTTTTTGTTATCATTTGAGTTTTCTTCTTTGATCTCTTAATTGGCCACATTTTGATGATAATTTCCTAATATTGAATTGTACTTGCACTCAGACGAATTACACTTGGACTGTGCTCTACCATTCTTTTAATATTCTGCTTATTTGTTTTTGCTAATATTTTATAGAATGCTATTGCATTCTTAATGTATGATCCTTTACTATATATTCTTTATATTGTGTTTTTGTTGGGTTTTGGAACCAGTGTTTTTCTGGCTTCATAAATAGAATTTGGAAACTTTCCTTCTCTGTGCTCTGGAAAATTTTAAGTGGTAAAATAATTATTCTGTCAAGGTTTAAAATTATTCACCTGTTTGGTCCTGAAGTGTTTTTTGGTTCGTTTTTGTTTGCTGTGTATGTGTATTTTGTAACTCTTTGATAACTTTCTCAACTTAGGTTTTAAAAATTCTTCCCAAGGTTAATTTGAACGTTCATATTCTCCAAACACCCATTTCAATCAAGTTTTCATATTCATTTGCACAGGGTTTTGTAAAATGTCTTTAGTGGGAACCATGGATGTTCAGTCTGAGTTTGTATCACTTACAGTGTCTCCAGTAAGTCACCGTGTGGCCTGTGGGAAAAGGAATCCATGATTTCAGAGGCAGCCCTTTCTCATCTTGGAATTTCCAAGTATTATAAAGCATTTTGCTGTACTGAGTCAAACTCATCTTCCTGAAACTCAGATCATAGAACTTCTCACTGGGAAGAGCATCAAGAAATTATCTGGACTAAAGTTTATATACTAAGATGCCGTATGTTACCTTTTTTTTATTTTTAATGACAAAAGTTTATTTTTAGTGTTTGCCAGGGGGTCTCACATACACTGTTATATGGAGGTAAGAGAGGTCATGAGACTCTTCAGGCAACTGTGGCTTAAAAGAGAAGGAACAACATGAGTTAGTAATAGCAGGCTACTGTGGAGTGCGGAACTCAGGGATGTCATAGAAAAGCTTCATTAAGAATGAAAAGCAAAAAAAAAAAACTAATAAAAAAATGTAAAGAGAACTCTAAACATAATCAGCACAGACAAGTGTTTCTGGGACTTAAAAATATTCTAGAACTTCAAAAGAATTTTGCACTTTAAAAATCCAACAGAAGAATTAGAGAAGTGAATGGTCAATGGTAAAAACACAAATTCCGCTCCCCAAAATATTATTCTTCCGCCTTAAAAACAAGCAAACCAACCAAATTCTGTCAGCCTCTCTTCCCCTTCCTGTATTCGAGGCATTTCTTCGCTCTCCTTTGCAGCAGAGCTCAAAGCAGTTGTCCGTATTCCACGTCTACCAGTGCTCGCTTCTTTTTCTCTTGTAAAACCACGCCATTCAGACTTTTCCTCCCACCACGCCATCGGACCCACTTTTGTCCAGACCAGGAGCAACTTTGTGTGGTAAAAGCAGGGATCAGTCCTCATTTCCCCAAGCGCCTGGCCGTCAGCAGGATCGTTCACAGCCCACCTTTCCTTCTCCCTGATAAATTCTCTTTCCTCATCTTCTGGGACACCACCCTCCCGGTGTGGCTCCTTCTCCCTCCGTTTCTGTGCCTCTGCTCGCCCGTTAATTTGGTCTAAATTAATATTCCTAGTTCTGAAGTGGAGGCTGTCCAGCTTCATACTGGGTTAGCCATTCTTCAGGACAACTATTTTCTTTCCTGATTAACGTGCTGATTAAAAGCCTCATCTACAAATGAAAAAAAGAAGAAACTGCCAAGCAGCGAAGGATGATATTGTCTCACGTAGCCAGGGCTGCTTGGCCTGGGAAAGACGGATTCTCTGGTGGCGCTGCAACCAGTTGAGTCCTCAATAACGAGCAGGCTCTCAAAAACGGGTTCAAACCCCTTAAAGCATTACCTCAACGTTGGGAAGACATCTGAGAAAATACGCTAAAAGGAAAAAGTTTATCAATTGTAGAAGTACAAATACAGGTGCTTCATTTATAATGCAAAATATGTAAATATTATGAAAGAGGCGGCGGCAGAGCAGAGGCCCGGCCTGTGGCAGCGACCTGCTCGCGGACCCAGCCCACAGGGAAATCGCGGGAGAGCCACGTAGTACTGAAATACTGTGTAAATGCATGAGCCTGCGTGGGTCCTGGACGCGGTCAATGAAAGTGACCTGAATGGGACCAAAGAGAGGGACACAAAACAGCGCTTGCGTACTGACTGCAACTGCGTAACGACTCAGGCCAGGAGGTCGTTCGGGAAAACAAGGTCGTGCTCTTTGCAGCCTCTAACGCACGGCAGCACGGTGGGGTGGCCTGGGGAGCGGCACAAGCACGCAGGACAACGCGCCCCGCCCCGGGAAGGCCACGCCGCGCGGCAGCACCCGGCTCCGCCGCCAGAGGCGCTCTGAGCGCGTGTCCGCGCCCCCGGCACCGCCCCGCTGCGCGCCCGCTCCGCCCGCCCGCCGCCAGGGGGCGCCGCCGACTGCCTGCGCTCGGCTCTCGGCCCCGCGGCGCCCGCGCAGGCCGGCCAGCGCGACCATGGACCGTTTCGTGTGGGCCAGCGGCCTGCTGGAGATCAACGAGACGCTGGTGGTCCAGCAGCGCGGGGTGCGCCTCTACGACGGCGAGGAGAAGGTAGGCGGCGGCCCGGCGCGGCCCCGGGCTGCGCGCCTCTCCGCCCCGAGGTCGCCCGGGGGCCCTCAGTGCGCGACCTCGGGCGGGCCGGAGCCCTCGCGGAGGCTGGGCGGCCGTTCTGGGTGGAAACGCCGGCCCGGCAGCCCTGGGCGCGCAGCGGCGGCCCGGTGGTTCCCGGGGCTGCCTGCCGCCCCCGCGCCGAGGGGCCCCGCGGACGCCGCGCAGCCTCGCCCTGCAGCCGAGGCCTCTCCTGGAGCGCCTTGCGGACTTCCTGCGTCGGCCTGAGCGCTGGGTGCGCTCGCGGCTGGCCTGTTTTGCGTGCTTGGGCTGGAGGGCCGAGGCCACCCTTGCAGCGGTCGGGGGCCGCAGGTCCCTCCGGCCCGGCCTGCAGGGTCCCTGCAGGGCTCCCGCGTGCAGGTAGGGGCGCCGCGGCCGGGTTCCAGACGGAGCAAGTCTGGGCCGTGGACCTCGCACGCTGACGGACAGGCACTGCCAGTGGGTGGGGCGACTGGTAATATGGGTGAATGTAGTAACCACACTGTTGCTCGAGTGAAACCTTCTTAAGACTGTATATCAATGATACCTTAACAAAAAAAATAAAAAATAGGTAAAAAAAAAAAACCAGAGCTCTTATTACGAGCATATGAAAAACCATTGTTAAGCCAGCACATTCTAGTCTTTCCTTGGACTTCTGCGCTCCTGTTAGAGCACCAGTCTATGCAGGTATCGGAGCACTGAGACTAGAGTCACGGGAAAAGGTTGGCTAAGAGACCGTTCGGTCTGGTGGAGAATAATGATCCCGCCGAAGCTGGGCACACAGGCCTGCTCACCGCCCTGGCCCCGCGCTGCGCCGCCTCACCGCCGCCTGGTCCCGCCGAGGGCCAGGCAGGTTCCAGGGGACGGTCCTGTGTCCCGCCTCCTGCCTCTGCTGGGAGGCTTCCGGACGCCAGGACCCCCAGAACCCTAGGAGGCTGCAGGCAGCGTCCAGAGCCAGTCAGGCGGGTCTCGGAACCCTCCCCCGGCTCCCTTCTAAGAGCTGCGGTTCAGCCGGCCTGGTGTCCCGAGTTCTGCCCCCCACGTCCCCAGGACGCGGGCAGGTGGCCGTCCAGTAGCGCACTGGACGCTTCTAGGGGGCCGACAGTGTGTCTCTCCCATCCTTGTTGCTCTGGGCCTGTAGTGTGTAAAATACAAAGCACCTACTGGGCCGCAAGCTTTATAGACGGTCCGATTTCATCTCACTGGGCACATGAGGTGAGTGTTTTACTGAAAGAGAAAATAATTCCCAGAGAGACTTGACTCTAATCTACAGAGATAGTTACCAGGAGAGACAGGAGTTAAATCTCTGTGGATCAAACCCCAAAGCCGTGCTTGTTCCGGGCGCTGCAGAGCTTCAGGAATCAGCGGTCGCCACTGCCAGACCTTTCCGTGATGTCCAGCACAGCGAATCCTCCCGAAGGTGAGGGCGCTGAGACCCTCGGTGGAGAGCCTCTCCCAGGGCCTACTGTCAGGAACTGGTGGGGTGGGATGTGCTCTTCCCGCCACCCTGTGAATAAAGGTGCATGTGCTTATTTATATAGGCACTGTTTTCATGGGCCCATTATCACCAGGCAATGTGTTGTTTTCATAGGCGGTGCAGACTGGTCATTTGTTTAATTCACAGAGGAATCTGTAGCCTCACCTAATTTAAAAAATAGTGTAGACATCGTGTGTGTGGGGTCACGGGGAAGACAGTGTATGTAGATCAGAGAAGACAAATAGGGACCCTGTGGCATCTTACTACACTGATGGACAGTGACTGCTATGGGGCATGCGGGGCACTCGATGATAAGGCTTAATGTAATAACCACATGGTTTTTCCTTTGAAACCTTCATAAGAGTGTATATCAATGATACCTTAATAAAAAATAAAATAGTGTAGAAGGTTAATGGTGTGTAAAGTTGCAAGTTGGGAGCATGTATACTGATTTAGAAGATGTTTATTTTCTTTCATTTAGCTATTTTCACTTTTAGGAATTTACTCTTGGAAAATAATGAGATACATAAAAATATAATGAATGAGGATGTGCATCTCAGCATTTTGTATGTTGCATATTATGTATAGGAAGAAATTGGAAGCCATCTGAATGTCCAGCAGTGGGAGTGGTTAAATACAACCTGCCCTGGGCAGAGTGAGGAATTGCTAATGGTAGGCTGCCAAGTGACCAAAACAACAAGTTATAAAACTATAAACATCATGGCCTCATTTTATTTCAAGATTATACACGCATGCACTCACACTTATGTAAACACACACACTTGGGCTGAGATGGTTATGAGCCATTTCCTTCACTTTTTCAGGCTTTTAAAAAAATGTTTTCCAGATTTTCAATAGTGTATTACTTTGGTAACACAAAATGTTAAATAAAAACAAAACAAAACAAAACAGGGCAAGAGCTTATTCAGCGAATGTCTGAGTTGAAGTAATTAAAATTAGTCTTGCTCTGAGTGGTAGAGCTCACCAGCCTAAACTTGCCTGTCAGGCTTCGCTCATAATGCCCTGGAATCCCTGATGGGAACTATTGCACAATTTCTTCATTTAGAGCGGCAACATTTTATATTGCCCATTGTCAGTTGACTATCTGGCTTCAGCTTTAAATTCACATCCTTTCAGGAAGCTGAAGTGGGGAAGAACTCTCATGCTCTCATGTAGCACCGTGCACTCATCAGTTGGTAAAATACTTGCTTTTGCAAAACAGAAATCTTACTCATTGGCAAAAAGGATTTAAAAAACATCTTAAACGCATTTATTTGGTTTTGCATACACAAGCTGAACTAGAACATTTGAAGCCATACTGAATTAAGTGCCAGGAGCATGTATGTTTAATTCTGATTCAGAGGAAAACGCAGGGCTCGTGAAGTCCTTTTTTTGAGGTGCTGAAGTGCTGTGGCAGAATCGCTCCCAGAATGTGCATTTAAACTGGACAGTTGGGTAGGACTGCCACCACGAAAGCTTATCAACCATATTATTGAACACTTACTAATATGAAGACATTAGCAATAGTCATAGCTTACTCTTAGAAAATAATTTTTTAAAATTTATGTCAAAAGTGTGTTGGCATTACGATTAGCAGACATAAGGTGGGGGGGCATGGGGAGGACTGTACAGCTCAGAGAAGACAAGTAGTGATTCGCATCTCACTACACTGATGGACAGTGACTGTAATAGGGTTGGTGGGGGGGACCTGATGAAGGGGGTAGTTTAATCACCACAATATTGCTCATGTAATTGTAGGTTAATGATACCAAAATAAATCGTAAAAATAAATAAATAAAAACCAGCACGGGGGGAAAAAAAAAGTGTGTTGGTCGTTTATTATACAAGTACTTTTTTTGACCCCAAAAAAGTGTTTCTGCGTATGTCCGGTTTAACCAAAAATAATTTATATACATCTCAGAGTTGCACGAAGTTATATATGCCTATAATGCATTTTCTTAATTTTTTTATTAGATAAAGAATAAAGTTAAATATGGGTAAGCCAAAAGAAACAAGATAAATCAGTAATCCTGCTACCGTTGAGCAGTTCCTTTTGGCATTGTCTGTGTGTGTATGTAATCATGCTATGTATACCATTTCAAACTACTTTTCTCTATATTAATATCATGAATATATTAAGCCCCAGCTGCATACATAATTAAGTTTATGGTTATTATTTACGAATGTTATATAATAATGTTCTAATTGGTTGTTGACTTGACAAACATTTAACCACATTATTTTAAACTCAAAAGGGTTATTATTTGTAATCAAGGGGACCCTCACTAAAATGCTTTCCTTTGAGTTTGTGTTGTAAGGTGGCCTTATAAATGGGACCAACCTTATAACTTCTGAAATAACTAATTATTCCTCGGAAGAATACTAGCAAGCCCTACCTTATGGCAAATTCCTCTTTCTAGTAATTAGAGTTAATAGAAACCTCCAATGTATTTCTTGATTTTAACAGAAATGAAAAGGTTTGATTTATTAATCTCTAAAATTCCAACTCTAAAATTTGCTTATTTATGTATAATAATGAATTACGAAGATTAAAGGTGGGGCCGTAAAGACCCAACTGGCGTTTTTTGGTGATTGCATGATAGTTTTGAAAGACATTTTACATTTATGTTTTGAGTAGGTGACACAATCCCATGATACAAATTCAAAACCCACAAAAAGTATGAAGTCAAAAGTCTCCCCGCATCTCTGTTCAAGCTCAGAGGCCACTGCACATTATTCTAGAGAGCTGTGCGTGTGTGCCATACACAGCTATTGGTATAAAGCAGATTGTTTTCTCCTTTTTGAAATATAAATTTGTAATATACCACACAGACAAAATTCTCAATCTTGCTTTTTTACACTTGTTCTGAATGGAGAATTTACCATATTTCATCAATTCTACATGCACATGCCTCTCCTGCCCCACTTTTAACAACTCTGGAATCAGAATGCATCTTATAATAAATGGCATCTTAGATTTTATCAAATACAATGAATACATAGACTCTCTCATTCATTTTAATGACTGAGCAGTTGACTCATTGTGTGGGTGCACATCTTCTCTTGATGGACATTTAAATTGCTTCCTACCATTTGCTCTTAACAAATTGCAACTGACAACCTAGCAGTATATCATTGTGTGCCTGTGTGAATTCATCTGTGGGATAAATTCCTAGAAGTGCAGTTACTGCCTCAAAGGATGTGTGTATTTGTAGTTTTGATCAATATTAATACATTGCTCTTCATAGCGTTGTCCCTCCAGTAACGGGTGCAATTGCCTATTTCCCCACCACTTCACCAGCACAAAATGTCACCCAACTTTTGGACCTTTGCCAAGCTCATGGATGAAAGGGGTATTTGATGTTCTCTTAATTTGCCTTTTTATTATTATCTGAGAGGTTGGACATCTATTAATGTGTTCAAGAGTCATTTATAGTTCTTTTTTCTGTGACTTTTCTGTTAATAGACAGCCCTTATCTCCGATGGATTACAGGCTATATTCTCATTGATTTGTAATAATCAGTACTTTACATATTAAGGAAATTAGCCCTTTGTCTCTGATGTGAATTACAATTATTTTTCCCAGTCTGCCCTCTTTTGCTGTTGGTGGTATGGAGAGTTTGTGTGCCAGTGTGTGGTGTGGAATTGATCGATCTTTTCCCCTAATGCATTTAATGCTTTTCTTAGAAAGGCCTTCTCTATGCTGAGATTATTTTTTAAATTGTCATGATTTTTCCTAGTGCTACTATAATTTTTTTTAGTTTAAATATTTGACCCATCTAGACAGTATTTTGGTGCAGTGTGTTGGGTATAAATCCAACTTTTTGTTTGTTTTTTTTCCTTCTGGCAACCCATTTGTCCTAGTACCATTGATTGAATCTCCATCTACACTTAATGTTTGTATGTTTTGGTCTGTTTCTGGGTTTTATTACTATTGAAAAATTATTTTAAAATTATACGACTGTTATACAAGAAGTTGATCTCACAGTAAAAAATTCAGTTGATAGTAAAGTGTATTGTTTTAAAAGGGTCCTTTGATTCTCTTCTTCCTATCCCCTCACACTTTTTCTGAGATAGTCATTGTTAACAGATGACTGAGTATTCTGTTTAGGCCTTTTTTTCTACCACTTCATGTGTGTGTATGTCTATAGGCACACACGTATATATACCTCACATGTAGTTTGGGGGATTGGCGGTTATCTCTATCTACCTGTTATCCATTTGACTACATTGTATGTAATACGCTGTAAGTAGCCTTTTCCCCACTATGTCTGTGATAGTCCATATAGCTGCGCCTCATTGTTCTTTTTGACCTCCGCGTGGCCGTGATGTGAATGTGTCATGTGATTTAATCACCCCCTTATTGTTCCACATCTAATTTGTTTGCAGTTTTTTCCTAATTTTAGCAAGTCTGTATATAGAGTTATGAAGTATATAGCCTTGCTTCTCTTTAATTTGTGATAACCCTAATTCTAAAATGCTATGTGATTAAGTTACTTTTGTGTAATTCATGGGGAAGAAAATCTGGACCATCGCTGACTGACACATTATCAACATTTTGTGATGATCTTGTCTTTCTAGATAAAATTTGATGCTGGAACCCTCCTTCTTAGTACACACCGACTAATTTGGAGAGATCAGAAAAGTCATGTAAGACACAATTTTTTTTGCATCCGTTCTAGGTTTTAAGTCATGGAAGCTTTTTTTCTTTCTTCCCTCCCTCCATCTCTTTCTTCCTTCTGTCCTCCTTACTGGAAAAACTATAAATAAGTGCAGTACATTTTCATTTTCAGAATGTCCAGAGAGTGTCCTGTATGATCCCTCTGCGTGCAGTGCCTAGAGGGGTCAGGGCCCCGTCCTCCCTCAGGACAGCCTGCAGCTGGGGAGTGGAGAATCCTGGTGATCCTGTCTCTAGAACCCAGTTGGACCCCACCCCCTACTAGAGTGCTCTGCATGGAGTGGGAAGAATTCTCCCATCAGTTGTCAGGATCCATATAAAAACTCAGCCTCGAGGCTCTCCCTGATTGCTGGTCAGAATCGGGATAGGTCTGCTGCGAAGTGCATGCTTTCACCCAGACAGTGAGAAGAGCTGCCTCTGAGCCGCTCAACTAGAGGAAAAACCCCCCGTGTTTTTGTTTCCGGGAAGAGAGAACAAGTTATGTGTATAGAGCTAATATCTTTATTCCAAAGATCTGTAACTTGAAAGTGTGTGTGTGTAACTTCTAGTATTGCCAGTAAAATAGCAATCTCCTCTACATGGCTCTTATAATTGCAGCCTCCCCCATGACATTTTAATCCACAGATAAACTATATAATACACTGAGGCTCTCCGAAAGGCTGTTATCCGTGCAAAGTCTAAGACACTTTCTGCCCCCCAAGAACCAATTTCTGCCCCCTTAGTGGCAATATTGCCCTTCTTGGCATTCATGCCTTAGAACTATTAATATTACCTAATTCTCTTAAAAGAAGTATACACTTAGGAAAGACATCTTTTTCAGGGATAGGAGTCCATAAACTATGATATATAAATTAATTAATCTTAGTATAATTTTTTGATTATCATATAAAAAGGCTAATTTAGAAATCCTTAGACCCATTAAATGCCAATCATTTATAATAGTTTTTAAAATTAAATGCACTCCTAAGGGGAAGCTACATCTGTATTTTCTGTTAAAATGTAACTGCATGTAGGTGAGCAAAGTACAGAAAATTATAAAGGAGAAAAATCATTTAACATTTAACATGTTCTATATTTTGTTTGCCATGTAAGAATATATTATAGGTAAAAAGTTTTCATAAAGTCACTGAGTTTTAAATAACATTACTATTTCTGTTTTTATTATCAGGTGCCTTCAAAGTATAAGGCACTCTATTAAATGCCATAGAACGGGATTTCCGATCCGTCTCCCGCATCATGTTTTCTGTCTCTCTCCTTCCAGGAGTGCTGCATGGCTATTCCTCTCTCCCAGATCGTATTCATTGAAGAACAGGCAGCTGGAATTGGGAAGAGGTAAGCAGGTGTCTGTATCACAGCCGCCACGCACAGCAGTCGTCTCCAGTCAAGCTGTTGCTGCTGATTTGGCTGATTAAGTGCTGTGCCGCATCTGCATATGTGGGAACGAATGTTAACAGTTGTGTTTTGGAGCTTTATAAATAATAGTTATTGGTCAGGAGCGCCCCTGAGAGTGTTTCCCTACCTTAGACTCGTGGATGCATGCACATCTTCCTGAAAGCGTGAATCAGATGCTATGGTCTGCTGCAATATCCTTGGGTCGTAATACATAATTTCGGCCAGCGGTCACTGTATACGTTTCCCTGGACATATGCCTTTACATGTCTATCTATCGACCACTCAGTACTTAAAAATCAGAAATGACCCATCCGAGAAAAATAACTGACTTTGCTCCTAATTCTGATTGACTCTTAAGCTTCTCAACTTTGGTTTTGTTAGATATTAGTGTTTATTTAGTGTCGTAATATTGTCCCAAGTGGGACAATAACTATTTAAGCATAATCGGGGCCACTGTTTGTAATCAGACTAGGGCACACATAAGATGCACTGTCCAGGCACAGCACACGTGGTCACCCTGGTATAAAGCCACAGGTTAAAGTGTTTCTGTTCATTCAGGTATATCGAACATTCTGGCCTTACATTTTAAGCGCATGTAATTGAAAGCAACTGAGGAACAAATACTGCTGATAAGGAAGTTTTTTTCCATGCAGGCTGACCTTTAGCTTTAGCATAGCTGGATGCCTAAACAGAAGTTAAACAAATGTTGACCTTCACTGGCAGGGCAGCGCATGCCTTACTGTGTGGCTAGCACAAAGGGAACTGACATTTTGAAAATATTAATAAGGCACGGATTTCTCTATATTTTCCCCTTGTCACTTTTCTCCATCTTTGTAGTTCTTCTTTTAAATTGAAGTATAGTTGACATACAATAATATATTCTTTTCAGGTGTACGACATGATTCAATATTTGTATGTATTGCTTTTCTTAATAAGTTCCACAAAGTAAAACTTCAGGAGTGTTTCAGATCATTTTGAGTTTTCCTCTGCTGTGTTCCAAGGAAATCTAAACTCTGTAACAAAAATATTAAAAATATTTACCTTCACATTAGTTTCTTATTTTTAAACCTCTCCAGTGAGGAGGTCAGTAATATGACAGAGTACCCTTTCTCAAATGTTGTCTTTGGCTTCCTCTAAAGGATTACTGCGGCTCATTGATCCAAAGATGTATATATATATGCTAACCTTTTAACTAACATCTCTGAGCCCAAGATGCTGCTCTGGTTTAGTGGATTTTAAACTGGCTGAAATAATGGTAATTGAATGACCTAAGAAACGAATATTTGAAAAAATTGGCATGGATCTTCTGTGCTGATTGTGAGATTTTTAAACTTCATTTTGTACCATAACCTTTTAGCTTTCTGTTGGGTTTCCATTGACAGAATCAGGTATTTTCATTTAAAATTTTTAAAGATTTCTTTCATTTTAAAGATTGCATAATGCTTTTTGCTTAGTCACCCTATCCTAATTGTCATATTTTTGTCGCTCTACTTGACAGTTCATTTCAAACAGTCCTGTGATTCTGCACACAGTTTATTTGCTGGCCCCCCTCAAAGATGTTCTCCACAAAGCACAGATAGAGTCCTTCTGAGTTGGGGCCGGTTCACTGATCAAAGCATTTGTTACAGTGAGAGGCCTCACACATGGCATCTCCATTTTACAGTAGTATTGAGGCAACTGTTTAGCCTAAACAACAAAAAAAGTTGAGTAATAAGTGAATCTATAATGTGGAGAGAAAGAAAAAACTGTAAGCTGTATATATTGCGACTGAGTTTTTTGGTTTTGCTAATCTTTATAAAAGATTGCTTATTGAGTGGGTTGGGAAAAAAAGGAAAAAGACTTATAAAACTGAACAAATATTGTGACATTTTTAATAGCACCGCAGGTACCGAGAGTCATAAAGATAGTGGAGCTGGTGTTCCTAGAGCAGCAGCATTTTGAGAATTGTTTTTGCCCTTGGGTATCTTTCTAGATCATGTTGTTGACTAAATGACATTTTCCAAAAATGACACTGTAGAATGTTAGTTTTGGATGGAGTTTTAATAAAGTGTCTGCTGCCAGTTCCACACATTTTGTTTTCCCATGAGCAGGCTTTGGCAGAAATTATAGGCCCCCTGGTAACCTCTGGGGATGACTCTGTAGATGGAAAACCCTGATCACAAACGAAAATCATAAACCACCCCAAATTTTGCTAATTTGTTTTGAACTTATTTCCTACAACCACATTTTATTTGATCTATAGAGCTAGTAACTTGAACTTTTGGTTCATAGCCTGGAAGTTTTAAGTAAAGGTATTTCTTAAAGGTTCAGTAACACTGAGTTAATGCAACTTTTAAAAGGATTCCATTCAGGGTCCTTTGTTTCTACATGAATTTTAAAAGTGATCTGAAATATATCAAAAGTTAAGAAAACAGAATTGTGATTTTTTTAGAAGGCAATTAAATAAATTACATTTTGCTTTTCATTTAGTGCCAAAATAGTGGTTCATCTTCACCCAGCCCCTCCTAACAGAGAGCCTGGTCCATTCCAGAGCAGTAAGAACTCCTACATCCGACTCTCCTTCAGAGAACATGGCCAGATCGAGGTGAGTCTCTGTGAGTGAGACTGACCTAGCAATGGTTGTTTGTATTGTTGTCTGTTCATATGGTGGAAGGCGATATTGTACAACATACCAGGTTTCACCATATTTTTACAGTAAAATTGTTATGATATCTGAAGCCTTATCAGTGGAGAATATGAAGTTTAGGTTTTAGTGGGAACAGGATGCAGGAAGGCGTCACAAGGAAAGAGCAGAGGCTGGAAATGCTAAGTCATGTCATTAGGCTGCTAGTAATGTTTTCAGGGGTATAGTTTGGTGAAAGGGACACAGAATATAATGCTGTGGAATGTTAAACTCCCTCCATCAAAAGGCTTGCCGGCTTCAAAGCAGGCAGTCTGTCTTCAATTCCATATCAATCTAATCCCTTAAATACGTATTCCTAGCATATTAGTTTATGTGTTCTGATAATAAGTACTCTTCACACTGACAAGTGTGTGTGTATCTCCCCACCTGTGTCATAAATTACTTGGGTTCTTCTCCAGCTTCTTGCCCTGTGCCCCTCACACTGGGCACTGAGCAGAAATAAGTGACCAACTGAAGTTGTTCTCACTGTAGCTGAAAAATATAGCTCATTTTTTGGGAGTGTAGGCATGTTTTGGCCCCAGTTTATGGCTTTACATTTTAACTAGACAAATTTTTCTCTGCATTACCTTCAGGGTAATGGTTGTATATTTTTCTTGGCACTATTGTCTATTTTGCTATGGATTGAAAACAATTCACATATGCAGGATTGTTTAAATTAAGTCTGTTTATTTCATTGTATTGTCTGTTGAGAATGGCTCACTTTATATAGAAGGTCAGTTCCTTCTTTGTTTTCCTTTGCATTTTCCGAGGTTGGTCCAAGAAAAGAGCTTCCTTTTATTTCCTTTGATGTCTCTGAGAATTCTAGGCTCATTGCAAATGACTGAACAGAACTTCCAACTGAACAAATGTTCAGTCATGATTTGTGCAAGGACGCAACAACCTGACTCATTGAGTGTGTGTGTGCCTGACAGTTTTACAGGCGTTTATCAGAGGAAATGACACAGAGGAGATGGGAGAATATGCCAGTGTCCCAGTCATTACAAACAAATCGAGGACCCCAGGTATTTTTAAAAACTTAATCCAGTTCTTAGCTTTGTATTTACATCCTCATTAGGGAGGAGACTTCTGTGATTATAGAACTTGACAGAAACAAAGCAATGATATTCTGATTTAAAAATTTATTTTCGATTGGCAGACATAGGGTGGAGGGGTACGGGGGGGGACTGTACAGCTCAGAGAAGACAAGTAGTGATTCTCATCTCACTACGCTGATGGACAGTGACTGTAATAGGGTCGGTGGGGGGGACCTGATGAAGGGGGTAGTTTAATCATCACAATATTGCTCATGTAATTGTAGGTTAATGATACTAAAATAAAATAAATTGTAAAAAAAAAATAAAATAAATAAATAAATAAAATAAAAATTTATTTTCACAGAACCTAATTTAGTGCTCTGTAGATAGTATACATTTAGTAAAAATAAATACCTCCTTACCAGAGGAATTCTTGGGGTGGAAGAGGTTAGATTCTGCTGCCTGCATTGTGTTCTTCATAGTCGGTGTGGATCCGAGAGAGCAGACAACACCTGTGGGTGGCCTTTTCCAGGCTAGTCTGAACTCATCACCAACTATGGACAGACACTCAAATGTGTGCAAGTAGTTTATATAATAACTGTCAAGTACTAAAATTTTACTACAAATTTTGTCCTTGTGAGACCCTGTTGAATATATGATGCATACATAATAGCTTGCCAAAGAACAAAAATGAATAGGATATTTGATGTGCATATAAAGCACAGCATAAAATATGCCATTTATGGTATGGCAGCTTTTCTTTATAAAGATTGAGGCTCACTGTCAATGGCGAGAAACTGACAGGCATTCTGGGAGGAAACTGGATGTAATCGTCTGCTTTTCTTCAGTCCTTTGTGGGCCCCTTCCCGTCATTGAAAGCGCAAAGAGGTGGGTCACAAAAGACCGTGTCCTTCCTATTCTGTGAGATTTATTTTCTACTCTTGTTTTTCAGGCAGGAAGAATAAGGGCTGTAGGGATTGTGGGTATTGAAAGGAAATTGGAAGAGAAAAGGAAAGAGACTGACAGAAACATTTCTGAGGTAACTTTAAACAGGTTTTCAGCTGTTTGTGTTTATTCTTTGGGTTACAGTCATGACTAATTCCGTTCTGTATATTGGAGTGGTTTCATTTTCCTGGACCCAAAATTCTTTTATTCCATTTACTAGGTCTACTTCGGGTTGGGATAATTTAGCCAAGACATACATTAAAAACCTCTTCCAAAAAGGAAGAAAAGAGAAACGCAAATTTGTTTTCTGTGATATTAGAAAACATCATGATTGTTGTGTGTAAATATTAAAGTCGAGCTGGATTGATTGGAGGGTACTCCTAATGAATTCAGAGTCCTCTCTATAATTACTCTGGACATTTGGTTAACTGAGTTGAGGGGAAAAGTGCTGTTCTGTGGCCCTTCCCCCCCGGCCAGACTCCACACAGTTTTGTGCTGGTGACCACGCAGGGGCCAGAAACAGACAGTAAGAGTGGGGCAGACGAGCCGACCACTCCTGCTAGGAGAGCAGCCCTGAGCAGGCCCGTTACAGGGTCGCCGAAACCTCATCCGTGCGGAAATTCAAGTGAGGGGAAAGAACTATCGTTAGGAAAGAGTCTGCGGTGAGTTAATACATCGAAACACATCATTGGTTTTCCCATGTTTATATTCCCTGTATTATTTAAAGTTTTCTGGAGAAACAGAACCCGTGGGAAATACATAGGCATCAGCGCACTGTACCTCTCTCTGCATAGACATATCTGTATAGATAGGGCCCTAGCTGTATACAGTGGGGCTTACTGTAAGGAGCTGGTTCATGGGACTGTGGGGGCTGACAAGTCCCCCTGTCTGCCACCTGCAGGCTGATGACCAGGGAGGCTGGTGATAGAAATTCCTGAGCCCAAAGGCCTGAGAACCAGAGCCCGGATGAGGTTAAGTTTCAGTTCAAGGGCAGGATAAGGCTGAGTTCTTAGCTCAGGGAGGCAGAGAAAGAGCAACATTTCCCTTCCTCCGGGTTTCTGTTCCTTCAGGCCCTCAGGACCTGGATGCCGCACCCCTGCACTGAGGAGGGCTGTCTGCTCTACTCACTTGACCAGTTCAGATGCTGACCTCATACGGTCAGCCTCACAGACACACTGAACAGTGTCGGACCAAGTACCTGGGCACTCCGTGATCGAGTCAAGTTGACCCATAAAATTAACCATTGTGATACTTGCTCTGGGCCCACTAACTGAAAATGTCGATTTTTAAAAATTGATATACAATCTTATATTAGTTTAGAGTATACAAGACAGTGGTTCACCAGCTACCCACAGATTAGATCCTCACCCGCTCTAGTGTGGCTACTGCCTGTCAATACAGGATGTTACAGCGTCACTGGCTATGTTTCCCATGCTGCTCTACCAACCCCGTGGTCAGCCTGCGTCATGATCGGGGATCTGTGTGTCCCTTCCTCTCCCTCGCCCTGCGCACCCTTCCACCCAGCCCCTCCCCCATGGTAACCACCAGTCCCCTTGCAGCGTCTATGAGTCTAAACATGTAGGTGATCGATGAGGAACCAAGGGCATTTGAGCTGTTAAGTGCCCGCAGGTTAGGCTTTGCTGATGGCATGTTTATGGTGAAATTGTGCCTGTTCCTCTGCCCTGTGTGTTTCCTGCAAATGGGCATCTGGACCCAGAGGTGCCAGCAGACCTGGGTTTGGTCCCTTTGGTAAGCCTAGGGATGCTGTGTCCTTTAACCAGGAGGCACGCATCTCTTTTGGTGACGTTAGCAGCTGTTAAATGTTCAGGGCATGTACCTGTTGGTTCGGTGGTAGTTGCAAATGGTGATATTCTATTTAGTTTTCATTTATCAGTTGAATACTTTTTAAAGAGATACATCCACTTATCTACTGTTGGGCTACTCATGGACAGAATTCCTAAGGGAAGGCAGGGCAAGCAGCTTTTCCTTTATCATCAGGTTAATAAACTGGTTCCTTATCCTCCAAAGTGATTAGTTAGGGTTTTTTAAAACATATTATTATGATTTCATAAATTTTAACATATTTGATGAATTTCAATCAGTTATAATTATTATCCTGTTTAAAGCTCAAATTGTCCCTCTTTGGCCAGTGGGAGCCTCTGCAGGCTGGCTCCTGAGGGCTTTAGATGTGACCCGGGCCGTGGTAGTTTCCTTACTGTCTGGTGTGACAGAAGGTCCAGGGCCATCTTGTGCATTTCCTGCCCTGGCTCTGGAATCGACCATTATTGGAGCTCTGGTTTCTTCTAGTGGGAAACAGTATTTCAGAGCCACACTCTGTTAAGGCATATGTGTCTACATTGGGTTATCTTTATTTCTAGACCTTTTCAGTGGAAAGAGCTAGGATTTTTTTTTTTAATAAAAGTGCTTCATGATATGATGATGGATGTGGAAGAGGGACAGGAGGTTCTGTAAACTGGCAGATAAAACAATAGAATGGGCACATACATCTATTTTGCATTAATTTTATCAAATTAAAATAAAATTAAAAAGGCTGTTTCTCCACCCATATTTTGGATAGTTGGCTAATTCCAAATTTTAGAATAATAATAGAAGTGAAGAAGCTTTTATTGGTGTTTTATAATCACTTAAACATTTTATAGGAAATTCCTTTGAGGCACTAAAATATTTGTGCTTCTTTTTTATGGACTATAAGCAATAAAGGTTAATTTTTGTCTTTTATATGGACTCATCATCACTTTCAGCATATTTTTTTCTATGATTTACCATATACAACTTTAAAAGTGTTGTCTTATGGATAAAAGAAATCTACTAAAATTTTGTGTATTCATAGTAAAAATCAAAGTGTGTTCAGGGTGTGTTTTATTTTGGAAAAACTAGGCTGATGTGTGATTTACCTTCCATCTAAACATTAGCGTTGACTTCGTTTCAGAGCTGGAGCCGTAGTTTCCCACAAAGGCTTCCTGCAGCTGCTGGCTGTTGCTGATAAGAATCCAGAGTTTAGGCCTTTTGTTTATCTGAGGAAATTCCTGTTAGGTGTGTGCACATTCCCCTTTGTTTCAGCATTAACCATAGTCGGCCACAAGGATCTTAGACTAGCATTCTGTTCTTTCAGCAAAGGCTTTAGCAGGTGGGGGATACTTCCCTGCATGTAATCGAGGTAGGCCTGTGCTAAAAAGAGCCCACTGACACTATTTTACGTGTTCTGAAAATTATTTCGGTTAGTAAGTTGCTTAATTGTTTTAAAAAATAACATCTGTGCACATCAGTTAGCCAGAAGGCACTCTGCCCCGGAAGTGTATGTTTGATAATTTGAAATACATTTATTATAAATATGTCTGATTAAGCTTGAAGAGGCCTTTGAAGTGTATATTCACTGTAGTAAATTAAATAATTGCTAGGTTTTATTTAGATATGTTTTGGTGGTATTGAGTGCTTCTCTTTTGTGAGATGCTACCCACTATATCCAAACTACAAAATAAGTCAGTATTCAGAGACAGAGGTTTACCACTTCAGTTAAATCACAGCTGCTATTAAAACCAGAATTGAGCTTAAAGACATATTCCTGAAGCTGCATATTGCCTGTTTCACCCAGGAAAGCTTTACAATGCCCCTGACTCTTGGCAGGAAATGGTTTTGGGAAATAACAAGTGACAAATTTTCTTGCTTGTGTCAAAGAACAGTAAATAGTATTTTCTGAACTGTTACTTATGTCACCTTTTTGCCTAATCAGAATAACTTTGCTCTTTGAAAAAGTGAAGTTTTTTGTGGTTTGTTTTGAAAACTTGTGGTTTCTCAACTAAACTGAATTCTCAGAATAAGGTAGATTTATTACTTATAAGAATATATAAATAAATTGATATTTGCAAGAAATTTTCATACGTTTTTATCATAGGGAAGAAAATAGAGTGCTTCATTGTTTTAAAATGTCTTAATTCTCTGGACAGATTGCAACACAAACTCATTTCTCATTTCAGGCTTTTGAAGACCTCAGCAAGCTAATGGTCAAGGTATATGCCTCTGACGCCCCTGACACGCGCACCAACTGTGTAACGGTTTTCTCATGACTTTGTTAACAAACACTTTGGGGAGATTACTTCTTTCCAGTCTTTTACTGTTCCCTCAACAGGCTAAAGAAATGGTGGAGTTATCAAAATCAATTGCTACTAAGATTAAAGACAAGCAAGGTGACATCACAGAAGATGAGGTAAATACATCGCCTTTTTAAGGCTTTGAGATCTAGGTCACATGTACAATGCAATGATGTTTTAGCCATTTTACCAGTTTGCTTTCTTAATGTAGTAATTTATTTCTTGTCGAACCTGAGGATATAGAAAAGTGTTAAACAAAAAGTCAACCATAAAAACCTTGTTAGCTCCAGTAGGAGTAAAGGACATGTCACCGCCTTCTCTTGGGGCATAGAAAATACTGATGTGTATGGAGGGGCTGTTGGCTGCATAGCTGTCGGTTTGATGTCGGTTCCACTCAGTTTGTCTACAGCCTAGTCACAGCCATTTTCCTTCCTCAGTTCTCAGTCGTATCACTTGGTTGGTGTAAATATGGCACGGCTGCTCTCACCCCTGGTGGGGTAAATGGAGTATCAGATCCCAAGACAGGAGAAGGAAGAAGAATGACTAGGTTTATGCAGGGACCTACGAGAATCCACTTTTTTAGAGCTCATGATACAGAAACATGGTTGAAGAAATGGGTAGTTGGAGAAATAACTAACTGAGTAGAGTTGAATTTGTGATGGAATGATTTCACATGTTGCAGTGGAGAGACCAATTCTACATGGTCTATCTGTACATTTTCTTCTCTTATTTACAGACCATCAGGTTTAAATCCTATTTGCTGAGCATGGGAATAGCCAATCCAGTTACCAGGGAAACCTGTGGCTCAGGCACTCAGTACCACATGCAGCTGGCCAGACAGCTGGCTGGAATATTGCAGGCGCCTTTAGAGGTAAAAACAAAACCAAAATGGGCCTTTTAAATTGTGTCAGATTATTTCCACATCATCAGAAATCTTAGCATAAGCATAACTCCTTTCATACTGTGGTTTCTAGTCAACCAACATGCTGTGTTTTCTTTCAGGAATATTTAGTTCAGTGTACTTATTACTGGGTTCTTTGTCAATAGTCTTCTAAAGTGTTTTCACTTTCTATTCCAGATATCTATAACTTTCTAAATGTATTTGATATGAAGCTTCTCTTACCTTATTTTCAAAAGGAAATATGTTAACTGCATCTATTTAGATAAGTTTGCACATATCTAGTCTTAAGACAGTATACTATTAATTTCATAATACAGATTCATTTTGTAGTCTAACATTATTCAGGCAATCAAAACTTAGTTATTAAAGCACTTACATTAAGAAATATATCAAACATGATAAAATAGAATACCATAATGAATTCCTATGTGTCCAACATCCAGCTGCATCTGTAAGCCAAGCCCCACTCAAAATTATTATCATTTTGTTACATTCAAATTGTCACATCTGAAGCTAGTGAGAGCTACTAAAAATTATTTTAGGCAAATCCCAGACATCACATCACTTTATCTGTAAATATTTTAATATGTAATTAGAATGATAAAGATGCTTTAAATGTGTATAATCCCATTTCACAACTGAGAAGTCAAAAATAATTTTTAATATTATCAAATACCTAGTGTTGACATTCTCTCTTAGTTAGTTTCTTCACATCAGATCCCTTGCAGTTGGTTGATTTGTCTCGCAGGTTCATGTGAATTCCATAGTTTCCCTTTCTCCCATCTCTCTTTTCCCCCACATAATTTGTTCATTGAAGAAACCAGTCATTTATCTTACAGAGTGTCTCAGAGTCCGGGTGTTGCTGACCTGCATGTTAACATGCTTCCCTGTCCTGTATATTCCCTGGGAAGTGGTAGTTACATCCAGTTTTCCCTTGCTGACCAGTGTATTTCATAGAGAGTGTTGTGCATTTCCATGAGGAGATGCTTAATGTCTGATTACCCTTTTTCTGCGATGTTAGCGGCCATGACAGTGCCTATCTAGATCTGATTTCACTCTTGATCATGATTTCCATGAGAAGTGCTAACTGGTGCTAATTCTAACGTAATTCTTTTATTTCGTATTTTAATAGGAACGAGGGGGAATAATGTCACTCACAGAGGTGTACTGCTTGGTAAACCGAGCACGAGGAATGGAAGTAAGAATGTTTGGATACTCTTTTAACTAATTATAGACTTTCTTAATACAATACAGAGTGCCCTCCAGTGAATACAATTTGAGGAAGGGTTATGAATATCAAAACTATTTGAGATGTGGTGCATTGAAAAGAATACTGCCCTGGGGTCCAGGAGGTATATTCTGTTCTTGGTTTTGCCAGTAATTTTCTGAGTGACCTTGAGTAGCTTACTTAACCTCTCTGGGACTCAGTTTTCCGAAAGGTCTGGACTGACTGATACTTTGCAGCTTGACATTCTGTTTGTGTTGTGATCAGTAGGTTGTATAGGGTGCCTCTTGTCTGGGATAGTTAGGTGGCTTGGGTACAGATTGCCCGTGGATGATAGGGAGGGAAAGGCCCTGCCCCTGCCCTGAGACAGCGGTGGCCGCTCAGCGCTCATTGCCCTGTGCACCCAGGTGTCCGTGCCCGCCGAGGCTCCGCGCCTTGCGGTCAAACACGGTTTCACCGTGTCGGCAGTCACCTCTGTGCAGGTGACTGATGCGTGTCTGCAGAGCTCAGCCCAGTCCTCTGCTGTGTTTTGAACAGTCATCATAACTGCCGTCAGTGAGTACTTACTATCCACCAGGCACTTTGCATCTCTCCTTCATCTCCCATAACTCGGTGAGGTGGCTGCTTTTACTGTCCCCCTTGGGGAGTGATTTGGGGATGAGGAAATTAAGGCTTTAAAGATTAAATCATTTGACCAAGCTCTCCCTGGAGATAGGGTTTGACAGGAATTTGGACCCAGCCTGGGCTGGCTGCAGACCCATTGTGCGACTCAAAGCTGTGCTTGTCAGCCACCACCCCGGGCTGACGCTCTGAGGTGGCGTGGTCCGGCAGGGAGCTGCTAGCTAGTCACATGTGACCCTTGTGAACTTGAAATGTAGTTAGTACAAATTGAGATGCGCTCTAAGTATAAGTTACACGCCAGATTTAGAAGACTTAGAACATGCAGATTAAGAAATGTTAACTATCTCATTAACACTTTTTATATGTCATATGATTAATTTTTTGATCTACTGGGTTAAATAAAATATATGTGTTAAAGTTAATTTCACCCATTTCTTTTTATTTTTTATTGTGGCTACTAGAAAATTTAAAATTACATATATGATTTGTCTTGTATTTCTCTTGGGTAGGTATAGCACTGCTTTAATGAATACAAGTCTGCTTCTTAAAACTTTTTGCCTAAAATCCTTGATAAATAATTCGTTTTACATTTCCTTGTCTGTTTTTGTGATGATTATAATTATATAGCATCACTCTATCAATTCATGATGTAAACCCGGGCTTTTCTCCATCAGTTGCTCTCACCAGAAGATTTGGTGAATGCATGCAAGATGCTGGAGGCACTGAAGTCACCTCTCAGGTAAAAGAACCTGCACAGGAAGCCGGCCGCGCAGCCAGGGTCCCGCAGACAGGCGGCAGGGGCACCCTGCAGGCTCTCCCATCCTGCATGGGGAGCCGGCCCATGGCCCCTCCTGGGATCACATGTGAACAGTTCCTTTGGCACCGCAAGCCCATCTGGCCCCCGGCTTCCATCCTTGCCAGGCTGGGCGTGGCCTGAGCCGGCTAATGGCCAGACTCTAGGTCAGGGGCCGTGAGATGAGTGAGGGCTCACCCCACAGGTCAGGGTGACCAGTCCTTTCCTGGACTTCCGGTCCATGTTACTAGTCTCTCCAGATGGAGAACTACAGATGTGCAGCTCTGAACTGTATTTTCCTCATCCTCGGGTTAAAAAAAAGTAGCCATTTTACTGAGCATGTGGATTATAGCCCATAATTTATTAACTGCTTACTCGTGAGCTTTTCTGTCCTGCCTTAGTTGCTCCTGTGGTTGTTGTAAGTGTTGTCTGTGCTAACACTGCCCTCATACTCGGGGAAAAAGAAAGTAAAGGACATGTGCACCTCCCCAGCCGCGGCAGACCCAGATACTCACGCTTTGCTCTCTGGTCTGCACTCGTCAGGCTCCGGGTTTTTGACAGTGGGGTCATGGTGATCGAACTTCAGTCCCACAGGGAAGAGGAGATGGTGGCCTCCGCCTTGGAGACGGTATGTGAACCTGGTGTCCGCTGGTCACCAGCGCCTGCTGCCAGGACCCAATGCTTAGCAACCTGAGAAACAGGGTTTCCTTTTAAATTTAACTTTCCTAAAAAGTAGTGTTTGCAGACCCAATCAAAAACAGTTTATCATTACCAATGAGTAAATACACATCAAAATTATACTTTGAAAGGCTTTTGAAGCTTACCAGCATTCATGGTGTCTCACAGGTAAGGAAAGTCAGAATTGGGGAGGCGCTCTTTTCCTCTGAAGCTCAGTTTTGAGGACAGGTTTTAACTTTGTTAATCAAAGTGTTGCCCATGATTGAACATTTTCTTTCAGAACACGTTAAGCAGCATTACAAATATCACAAGTTGTTTTATGAAATAATTGCTTTAAAAAATATGAAAAGCAACTCTTTTAGATGGATTTTACTAGCCGAACTGGTGCCCTGACACATGAAGGTACGTGAACTGTTACTGCCTTCATAGCCTCTGTGGGGATCCTATGTAATATGAGTCACTCGCCTTTATTCAGCTCACTTCACACTAGATGGAATCCCAGGACCACAGATAGATCTGCCACATATTTCAAAGTAAACCTATATGTTTGTTCCTTCACTGGAGCATGTAACGTGAATTCAGACTCATTAGAATTCACCGTTTGCTCATTCACGGAACATCGCAGAGTCCTTCTGAGGCTTCAGCACATTGCCTTTGTCACGTCAGAGGGGCTTCTCGGTGCCTGCCTCTGCCGGCTCCAGGCCCTCCTGCGTCTTTGGAATTAAACATCAGTGAGGAGTTCTGCTGGGACCCTCCCTTGGATTTCAGGGCAGTCAGGAAATTATTCTTCGAGTGCCCTAGGAGGCATTCTCTCCGGGTAGTGCCCTGGTGGTCTGAATTACCACGTTTTTCCACTAGGTTTCAGAGAAGGGATCCCTCACGTCAGAAGAGTTTGCCAAGCTCGTGGGCATGTCTGTCCTCCTGGCCAAGGAGAGGTAAGGGAGGGCCTCATTTGGCGTCACAGATTGGGTCTGTGTTTCTGAACGGATGGGTGACTGCGGGTTTTCCCTTGATTCCCAGGTTGCTGCTTGCAGAGAAGATGGGCCATCTTTGCAGGGACGATTCTGTGGAAGGCTTGCGGTTTTACCCAAACTTATTTATGACACAGAGCTGAGGGTTTTGCATTTGAAATACTTCTCATCCATATACTCATCATGTAGAAGTTGTGTGACACTGAGCTGAAAGTAAACCCTGATCAGAATTTACCGGAACCTCACAATATAATATAAAACCCTTTTAAATTCTCCCTAAATAATATACAGGAAATTTATTTTGAGGAAATACAGGAAATGCAAAAAATGAATGCCAGTATGAGTCTGAAGTCATGCCACAGTCATAGAGTATGCTCAGAGTTGAACTTGAAATATGGTAGATTTTAACTTGATCCTCAGAGCTGACCGTTATTTAAAGAAGTGAATTTAGTTAACATGGGGGAAGACAAAGAGGATGTTTGGACAGGTTAGACCATTATTTTGTTGTGACTAAAATTCACTAAATTACAAATGAAGTTTTTCCCTGCATCTAATGTGCCCATTTGGGGAGGTTTTTGTGGAGCAAGTCAAACCTTACACCATGGAGTTTAAGAACCTGACAGCATTGGAACAAAATATCTATCTGCACAAGCCATGGGAGGCTCTCCCCAGGGCCTCCCTTTAGAGGCAGTCATAAGCATGTCTTCAGACCAAACCACGTTAAAAAAGGAAAGGACTTATGTATACAATCTATCTTTTTAAAGTGGTGATTTCATGGCTGGTATTTAAAGAATGCAACTATGTCATTTTGTTTAAAAAAAATACTGTGGATTTTGACACTGAATTACAGAGTTGTATAGACATGCCCAGAGATAGGAATACAAATTTGGGAAGTAGACAGCTCTGGAATTCCTTAGGATTGTGGTGTGGGTGGAGGGGCTGGGAGAACCTTTATCTAGCTTTAACAGGAACCTTGGTTCTCTCTGACCTCGAGAGCCAAGGACAGAAACATACAAAGTGGAAAAGTAAATACATCTTCTTTTCCCTCCCAAGGAGTTTCAACACTGAACTTTAAAAAGTCTTTCTGTCATATTCCAGCAACATTTTTTTTATTAGCCCACACACTGTAAGTTGTGTGAAGAAGCTGTCTCACGAAGAAGTATTACTGAGATAACCAAAATGGCTAATGCTGAATTTAGGTCGCTTGGTAAGTGAAGGACTGCGTGACTCACACATCGGTGCCACCCAGCACCATGTGTCGGCATTATGTCAAACTCGGCCCGGGGACAGGAGCTCCCTTTCTGAGACTGGGCTGGACGTGGAATACCAGAGGGATGGTATCTGCATGGAGGGAACCACTGAGACCAGCAAGAGGGGTGCCCAGTCCATTCTGGGGCCCTGATGCTTCTTGCTGAGCGAGGTGCAGGGCCTTCGCTCTAGGCCGCCACAGGTGCCCCCGGGGAGTTTTCAAGGCGGGTCCTCCGCTGCAGACCCAGGGGTCCTCCAGGGGCAGCCGGAGGCCGCCTCTGATCCCTGCCTGCTGCTTCACCTCCCGCAGGATCCCGGGAGTGTCGTGGCGAGGCACCCTGGCTTCGTCCTTGTTTTCCCACCTGTCGCTGACCTACCTTCTGTGACAGACCCCCTGATTTCCCTCAGGTTTCTTTTGGGGGAAATGCAGTGTCTGGCCGCCCAGGTCTTTTGGGCCATCGTATAAGCTTGTTTCTGTGTCACTCCTCTCTCCGGTTGTCCTCAGTCTCTCACGCTGCTCCGGGACCCTCTCTCTCATCTGGCTAAGGTTTTTAAAAATTACAAAGATAAATAATAACCTGTTTTGCCACTCTGAATGAGTTGCAGCTGAGGTCATTTGAGCTACTGGATCTAGCTCTTAGTTTGGATTCATTTCGGCAAACTCCAGTAATTCAACATACTTACAAGTGTGACGACACATTAACAGACAAGGGCAGTCTCAGTTGTATAAAGTGAATTAAAGAGGAAGCAAAGGGACATAGGAAATATTCGCAAATGTCACATTAATTAAAAAATAAGTACGGTTTGATTTTATTGTTTTATTTTTAAAATGGGCATTGTTCACTGTTTACAGACCTCTGTGTGTATATATATATATTTTTTAATAATTTGTTTTATTTTAGTATGTGTGTATATTTTAATATCCTTTTTGTTTTGCCAAATAAGATGTTATTTTGGTCCTCTATTGGTTGAGGCTATTTTTAAACACAACCAATCAGTCCCTAAGTGCAAAAAAATTCTGTCTTGGTGCTTATTACTGGTATAATTATTATTTTTGCTTTCCTAACTCTGCTCTTAGAAGCCTAAATCTGTAGCTCTATGGTAGTGGAATATTTTTAGTCATAGTCAAAAAATTTTTTTACATTGTACAAGTGAAATTTGTTTTCAGGGTTAAATTATTGGTATTAATGTATATAGAGCAAAATTATTGCAAAATTTTTAAATGATTTTTCTTAACTTGATGTTCTTTTTAGAACACCCTGAAAAAATATGAAAATGATAAACTTTTAGAACATATCAGTATGTTAACTTCTTTTTTTTAGATTTTATAATCAAGAGTTGATTATGTTTATGATCTCAAGCTCTTACTGTTAGAGTTGTCTTTAAAAAATGGGAAATGGCTCATAAAGTATTTTTTTTTTAATTCTTGATGTGAATTCTTCTGTAGACTGACCACATGTATTCATGTGGTGTCTCTTGTTCCCTGTTACCAGACGGATCTGGCCAGATGTGGGTTCAGCGTGTCATCACCCTCATGCCGAAACCCTTAAAATGCTTCTCCTTTGCTCACCAGCCACAGAGGTTTTGATTGGGTACAGCAGGGTCACAACTCACGAGCAGTTAGATTTTAAAGCTTGAGCCCCTCACGAGACAAAACTGAGCATGCTCAAGGTCATCCTTGAAAATCTCTTCAATTGCCAGGAAGGTTCTCTATACAGTCTTATAGTTGGAATGCCTGGAGAGCTATCCATGGCTGTGAATATTTTATGAGTGTAGTAAGTACGGTATGTAATAAAAGTTACATGCCAACAGTAGACTTTTATAGCATCAGTAATTAAACTATTTAAATGTGTCTCCTTTTTGCCAGTAGGTATGGTTAAATTTATGTAAACTTATTGCTGATCCCATAAGATAGATCTAGAGTGAAGCTCTACAAAGGCAGAGATTTTTATCTGGTTTGTTCATGGATATGTCCTCGGAGCCTAGAACAGGGCTTGGCATGCAGTAAGCATTCAATAAATATTTACTGAATGAATGAACTCTGACGTATATACCTACTTATAATTTGGCTCCATTTATCCTACTTTCCTTCCCATACAATTCAGTTAAAAAGAAAAATACTTATTTTGAATAATACTGTGTAAGGAATTTGGTGGTCCACTTGGGGAGTGTGATAAGAGAGTGCCTCAGGTACAGCCCCTGCCTTTAAGAGGGGCCTACTGGAGAAATGGGCATGTGAGCGACCTTAGCTGAAGATGGAATGAAGCGCACGCCGTGGCCGGGGCATAAGTACCATGCTGTGGAAGACAGACAGGCCTTCCATGCTCAGGGAGGCATCTGGGTAGGCTTCGTGGGAGAGGGAGAGCCTAGTCAGCGAGGCTCACAGGGACCAGGAAAGAGACTGTCAGTGGGTGGAAGGAGGTGGGTTGGGAGCAGCATGAGATGTGTTCCTTCCTGTCCCCAGTACACATTCCCGTCTGTCCAGATTTCCCTTTCATTACTTCCCATCCCCTTATCCATCCCCACTGCCAACAATCAAAATCATACTTTGCTCAACCCTACCTGCTTTAGAAAAATGTTCCCAGGACATAACTCTACTGTAATTTCTAAACTCTGTAAGAGTTGCTGTTCTGGCCTGTACTTGACTGTTTTGTCTTGTTCTCTATTTGTTGTCTTGAAGCTCTAAGAAAACAGAAATCGGCTTTCAAGTTCAAGGATTGTCATATAACACTTTGAGTTCTGCTGGCCTAGGTCAGTGATTGTACGTATTAGATTCCTACTTAAGTATTAACTGAATTGAGTGGTTTTTGGATTAAATGTCTCATGAATTGACCAGCAAATCTAAATCTGTGTCTACCTTCTGCCTAAGAGGCTTTGCAGGAGAGTGTGTGCCTGAGGTGTGTGTGCTGTCTTACTCAAAGTCAATGACGTGGGCCAGAACCATGATGTGGGAAGCACTCCAGAAAGCTAGATTAATACACATGTGAAATCTTATTATAGCATGAAAACTGGGTCATTCGTGTTCTTCCTTGTGCCCTGATAATCACGAGCCAGTTAAAGCTTTTCTCCCAGAGTATTATCTAGGGCAATAAAAGCTTTCTCCATTTGTATAAAGGATGTTATTGATATAAGGAATGAACTTCACACAATTTGCACATCACTAGACCATCCCTGACCCAGAAAGAATTAAAGATACCTGGACAGCCAGTTGTTTTAGCTTGATACCCATGAGACCATACCACTGTCTTTTGGAAAGCTTTTTTTTCTTCACGTCTATGTTGCCTTCCTTTAGAAAGGATAAACTGTATCTTAAATGTCCAATGAAGGCAGTTTGGCAAGAATTCTAATTAAGGCAAAAATGGCCAAGCAGCTATTTTAAAGATGACAAAGCACACTGATCCAGCCACTTGTACCTGGAGTTAGTCCTCGCACCTCCCAAGAGTGGATTTCTAGGGACAGTGTGTGTCCGAAAGATGAGCATAGCGCAAGTCCCTGTTTCATTCAATCAGTGCAAAACTTCAATATAACTATTATATGCCTTTTTCAGTGGAGAAGGGGTTAAGTATTTACCCAAGGTTGCCACGGCAGGCTGGAAGAATCCTTTAATTTCTAACCCCCAAGCCTGATCTTCCCATTGGGTTTTGCTTTGAAAACTGAAAATGCTAAGGACAGGCAGGTATTTAAAAGGAATACTAGCTTGAGCTGGTGAATGGGTATTGGACTGGATCATTCTGTCAGAGAAGCCTTGACAGATTTAATTAGCACCGGTGGTATTGTTTGGCCACATAAGTACTTAGCAAATTTGGTACCTCTGAAAATTGAATAATTGTGCTCCCTTTCAGAAGATTAACTGATAGATTCAAAGACCTGCAAATGCTGTTTTTAAGCGTTTTAAAAACAGGTAAAATTTATGAACTTGTGGAATGCACAAATCTTAAGATGGGTGAGTTTTGCTAGATGCATAATAAATCCATGTAACTCACCCCCGCCAACAGGCGTAGCTCTCATTCCCCCAGGCCCCAAGGGTTCTTTGGTGCCTCTTGCCAGTAACCTGCTCCCCAGGTCTGGGCTGCCTTGTGCTGTTTCTATTGCCACATACCAGTTGTCTGTTAAGTGACATATTTTGTGTTACAGAGAAGCAGGTGGTAAACTTGCACACTACCTGCTAAATGAGGCGGAACTCCTCGTGTTCCTTCAAAAAGACCTTGGACACTTGCTCATTAGAGTTTTTTAAGTGTTATTTTTAATGTAACCAATTGTGGCTCCTGAGAAGGAGGGGCGAAGGCGCACTTTCCGTGAACAGTTTCCTTGGAGGCCCTTCAGCGACCCTGGGAACCCGGCTGACGCCCCCCGGCGTCCCGCAGCGCAGCGGCGTCGCGCTGGGCACCTCCCGCTGGTTTCCGCGCGGCCCCGAGGAGGCGCGGCCGGGGGGCGGGTCTGGCCGTCGGGGCGGGCCGGGCGCGGCGCGGGGACGCGGGTATGGGCGCTGCCTGGCCGCCCGGAGCTTCTTCCTGCTGCAGCCCGCCCGGGAGGAGGTAAGAGGGCGCGGGGCTGAGCGGGGGCTGCACGGGGGCTGAGCGCGGGTTGCACGGGGCTGAGCGCGGGCTGCACGGGGCTTTGCGCTCCCCGCCGCGCTCGCCGGCCCCACCCCGGCACCTGCCGCAACGCCCGCGCCGCCCGCCGAGGCCCCACGAGAGCCGGGCGTCCGCTCCTGCCGCGCAGGTGCCGCCGCGGGGCCGAGGCCGGCGGGAGACGGGCATCCAGCTGGGACGCCGGGGCCCTTGCGACGGCGCCAGTCCACAGGTGGTTCTTCCAGAAGGAACCTGTGCGGGGACGCATGCCGGAGACGCCAGCCTCCTCCCGCCTGGGGCTGGCGTGGAGCCGTCGGCGCGCCGCGGAGCCCGGGTCCCCCCCACGCACACTTGGACCTGGACATGCGTGCGTGCGCACGTTTCCGCGGAACGGAACCGCTTTGCTCCTCTCGGTTTCCCTCTGATTCTTGCGTAGCCGCTGGCCGCCGGGACCTAAGCGCGGGGCGCGTTCTCCGCAGGGGCCGCCCTTGGCTGCTCGGCCAGCGCGCGGGGCCCGAGACGCGCAGCTCTCCCACCCCCCGGGCGGCGTCCAGAGTGTGTAAACGTGTCCGTGAACGCTACACAGGAGTATTCTTGAGTGCGTATAAAATTTACCTAAATTCTTAGTTTCTCAAAAGGATTCTCAAGCCAAGCATTTTGAGCAGCCGGTCATGGCACTTGGAACATGTTGGAAGAAATAAGGTTAAAAAGAAAAAAAAGAAAACACACCGTCTTTTTCCCCCCTCCCGAGTAATGCTGTTTTGCTCGGCACTCCGTTCCATCCCGGGAGCTCTGCTCATGCCTTCACATTAGTGGTCGGGCTAGGAAACCTTAAGCATTTACCTTCAAAAGCTTGAGAACATTTTTAAAAATCTGTATTATGGCTTTCAGGTAGGCAGAGTTTTTTTGTTTTTTGTAGTTCCACTGTTTTGTGTTCTACTGGTCATTTTCATAAGAAGGAAAATGTGTTATCAAAAAATCAGTTGTGATTAGGAGCTTCTTTCAAAAGAATGGTTACCCTGGGGGAAGCTGGTTCAGTTTTGGAGAGCTAGGGACCATTTCCATCTCCTAACTTCGGTTGCCGAGTGCCTGTGACTTAAAGGAAGCGTTTTAATTGCCCTCTGTGCCCAGGCTTGCCAGAGAGACAATGATGCCCACCCGCTGTCTTTGGCCGGGTTTCCCAGTCCGTGTTTAAGAAAAGGATCGGATCAACTCTGTGCCCAGCAGAACTGAATGTCCTTGTTTTCGCTCGCCTGCAAATTGCCCTTCAAATCTCTGCTTCCTTCTGAGGAAGCACACTGTTTCCTTTGTTTAACCAACTCCTTCTGAAAGAAAGTGAATCGAGACCCACCAGTTTTCTTTCCATTCAGTTTTTCGTTATTTCAGGCAGCCCCTTTTTAATGCCATGAATGTCTTTCTGACATGCAGGGATGTAACATCCATATATTTGGAATATAATATACTTATTAAAATATATTAACTGTGTATTATGAGGGGAATGTTAACCTAAGAAAGTAGATATTTGGTTATGTTTAGTAACCCCTAGTTCTCTAGACCCTAGTATGAAAAAAGCTGACGGTGCCCTGTATTTATCCTATAACCTAATGGTCTATTTATATCAAAGTAGGTGCCTCCCCCCACAAGGCGTTCTGAAGCTCAGGCCAGCTGAGTCTTTCCTGCCCCCGCCAGGAGGTCTGGGAAGATCACTGCATGAAATCATCTATTGCCTGATGCATACTGGCAGCAAATACTGGGAGGTTGCCAGAAGATAATTGTTACTTAACCTGTTTTCTCTGTAGAGTGTCCTAAACCAGGGAAGTAGGGTCACACGGAGCTCACATTTTACTGTGGGCAGTGCTCTGGGTATCTTTTTCAAGGCATTGGTAATTCGGGTAGAGCTCCCAGGCATTAAGAAGCAATCTAAATAACGTGTCAGTTGTGCAAGAAGACAGTGTTAATGGTCTATGCAGCACAACGCAAAATGAAATTTGGGCGAAAATATAGCAAATTGATCAGCATGAAATGCCACGCAGAGATATATATATGTATATGAATATGTGTACCCAGATTGGCTATTAGTTTTGGTGAAATTAAGGAACTACAAACTTTCCACCTAAGGATGTGTTATAGAGATAGGCGACCTGGTGTTTTACAAAGATAACCTGGCGTTCGGCGTGCCCCAAACTTCAGAGCAGGTGAGCTGTAACGGAGCAAAGGGGCGCACACAGGTACAGATCACTTTCCCAGGGAAGTTAAGGGGGCTCATAGTTTCTTTTCAGTATCACCTAGGAACTTTGACTTCTTGGAATGGTTTTGTCATTTCATGATTACTGTTTTATAATTACGTTAACAAAGAGATCACGTTTTGAAGTTCTAATTTCAGGTGTTTTTGGAAGAAAAAACAACTTGCAATTTGGATGTAGGAAAGGTCATGAGGAGACCGAGGAGCCTGGATTCTGCTCATCAGAATGAAACAAATGTTGAAAGACTTTTCGAATCTATTGATGGTGGTGCTTTGTGACTATGGTGAGTACTGTTAAGTTCACTTAATGCAACAGGTGTCAGTGAAGGGACATAAATGTGAGGTTTGTGAGTGCACTGAGGTGGAGGACCCTGGAGGAGGCAGGGCAGGATCCACAGTGTGGTGCCTTCTAAACTGCGATCCTCGCAACCCTGAGTTCTCTTAGGGCTCTACATTATTGTAGAGTATTTATTTATTAAGTATATTTTTCAGTCTTTAAAAAGATAGCATAAACAGTTCACTTTCATTTTAACCCACTGGAGACAAATATGTGATCTGAGTTCTCACTGATTTCCTAGTAATTCAGTATTATACATTTAAACTCCACTCACATGCACATGAAATGATGCCTTACATATTCGGAGTCTACATAAGATTTCGCTTGAGAGTTTTGCTGCCAGAATATCTTTGGAACTGATGGGGATGTAATCCTTGCCAGCTCTACGCCTTAGGTAAGCTTCTTAATCTCTTTAAACCTTAGCAATAATATTGACTTCAGGGTTGTGATGATATAATAAAATAAAAAACGTGAAACACCTTGAATGTCTGAGCATATGGTAGGTGCTTAACGTTACTCTGCTTCATTCAGTAGGTTTCACTGATAATTGAGTTTATTACTCTGAGTTTTATGCAGCTACTGCACCAGTAAATCCAACAATATAATACTCACTGCTTTTCTTTTGGAGATTTCAAGGTATTTCATAGACATCAAAGCAGTTGATGGTATAAGAGTGGAGATTGTTTTCAAATTGATGAAAAATTGTGATCCAACAGAGAGAGAATCCTGGCTCTTGTATATCAGTGACACAGCCACTTAAATGGACCAGTGTGTGTATGGTTCATTTTGCCCAGTGAATCTCCTTCCTCAGTCTTTTTTTTTTTTTTACAATTTATTTTATTTTAGTATCATTAACCTACAATTACATGACCAATATTGTGATGATTAAACTACCCTCTTCATCAGGTCCCCCCCACCAACCCTATTACAGTCACTGTCCATCTGTGTAGTGAGATGAGAATCACTACTTGTCTTCTCTGAGTTGTACAGTCCTCCCCGTGCCCCCCCACCTTACGTCTGCTAATCGTAATGCCCCTTTTACCCTCTTATCCCTCCCTTCCCGTCCTTCTTCCCCAGTCCCTTTCCCTTTGGTAACTATTAGTCCGTTCTTGGGTTCTGTGAGTCTGCTGCTGTTTTGTTCCTTCAGTTTTTTTTCTTTGTTCTTATACTCCACATATGAGTGAGATCATTTGATACTTGTCTTTTTCGGCCTGGCTTATTTCACTGAGCATAATACCCTCCAGCTCCATCCATGTTGTTGCAAATGGTAGGATTTGTTTTTTTCTTATGGCTGAGTAATATTCCATTGTGTATATGTACCACATCTTCTTAATCCATTCATCTACTGATGGGCACTTAGGTTGCTTCCATTTCTTGGCTATTGTAAATAGTGCTGCAATAAACATAGGGGTGCACCTGTCTTTTTGAAACTGGGCTGCTGCATTCTTGGGCTAAATTCCTAGGAGTGGGATTCCTGGGTCAAATGGTATTTCTATTTTGAGTTTTTTGAGGAACCTCCATACTGCTTTCCACAATGGTTGAACTAATTTGCATTCCCACCAGCAGTGTAGGAGGGTTCCCCTGTCTCCACATCCTCGCCAACATTTGTTGTTGTTTGTGTTTTGTATGTTGGCCATCCTCACTGGTGTGAGGTGATATCTCATTGTGGTTTTAATCTGCATTTCTCTGATGATTAGCGATGTGGAGCATTTTTTCATGTGCCTGTTGGCCATCTGAATTTCTTCTTTAGAGAAGTGTCTATTCATGTCCTGTGCCCATTTCTTAATTGGGTTATTTGCTTTTTGTTTGTTAAGGTGCGTGAGTTCTTTGTATATTTTGGATGTCAACCCCTTCTCAGATACATCATTTATGAATATATTTTCCCATATTGTAGGATGTCTTTTTGTTCTACTGATGGTGTCCTTTGCTGTGCAGAAGCTTTTCAACTTGATATAGTCCCATTTGTTCATTTTTGCTTTTGTTTCCCTTGCCCGGGGGGATATGTTCATGAAGAAGTCGCTCATGTTTATGTCCAAGAGATTTTTGCCTATGTTTTTTTCTAAGAGTTTTATGGTTTCATGACTTACATTCAGGTCTTTGATCCACCTTGACTTTACCTTTGTGTATGGGGTTTAGACAGTAGTCCAGTTTCATTCTCTTACATGTAGCTGTCCAGTTTTTCCAACACCAGCTGCTGAAGAGGCCGTCATCTCCCCATTGTATATCCAAGGCTCCTTTATCAAATATTAATTGACTGTAGGTGTTTGGGTTAATGTTTGGATTTTCTATTCTGTTCCACTGGTCTGTGGGTCTGTTTTTGTGCCAGTACCAAATTGTCTTGATTACTGTGGCTTTGTAGTAGAGCTTGAAGTTAGGGAGCGTAATTCGCCCTGTTTGATTCCTCCTTCTCAGGATTGCTTTGGCTATTTGGGGTCTTTTCTGGTTCCATATGAATTTTAGAATTATTTGTTCCAGTTCATTGAAGAAAGCTGTTGGTAGTTTGATAGGGATTGCGTTGAATCTGTAGATTGCTTTAGGTAGTATAGCCATTTTGACAATATTGATTCTTCCTAACCAAGAGCATGGGATGCATTTCCATTTGTTAGTGTCTTCCTTAATTTCTCCTAGGAGTGTCTTGTAGTTTTCAGAGTACAGGTCTTTCACTTCCTTCATTAGGTTTATTCCTAGGTATTTTATTCTTTTAGGTGCAATTGTGAATGGAATTGTTTTTCTGATTTCTCTATCTGTTAGCTCATCATTAGTGTATAGGAAAGCAACAGATTTCTGTGTGTTAATTTTGTATCTGCAACTTTGCTGAATTCAGATATTAGTTCTAGTAGTTTTGAAGTGGAGTCTTTAGGGTTTTTTATATACAGTATCATGTCATCTGCAAACAGTGACAATTTGACTTCTTCTTTACCAATCTGGATGCCTTGTATGTCTTTGTTTTGTCTGATTGCCGTGTCTAGGACCTCCAGTACTATGTTGAATAACAGTGGAGAGAGTGGGCACCCCTCTCTTGTTTCCAATCTTAGATGAAAAGCTTTCATCTTCTCGCTATTAAGTATAATGTTAGCTGTGGGTTTGTCATATATAGCCTTTATGATGTTGAGGTACTTGCCATCTATACCCATTCTGTTGAGAGTTTTAACCATGAATGGATGCTGAATTTTGTCAAATGCTTTTTCAGCATCTATGGAGATGATCATGTGGTTTTTGTTCTTCTTTTTATTGATGTGATGGATGATGTTGATGGATTTTCGAACGTTGTACCATCCTTGCATCCCTGAGATGAATCCCACTTGATCATGGTGTATGATCCTCTTGATGTATTTTTGAAATCGGTTTGCTAATATTTTGTTGAGTATTTTTGCATCTACGTTCATCAGGGATATTGGTCTGTAATTTTCTTTTTTAGTGAGGTCTTTACCCGGTTTTGGTATTAGAGTGATGCTGGCTTCATAGAAAGAGTTTGGAAGTATTCCCTCCTCTTCTATTTTTTGGAAAACTTTAAGGAGAATGGGTGTTATTTCTTCTCTATATGTCTGGTAGAATTCAGAGGTGAATCCATCAGGTCCAGGGCTTTTGTTCTTGGGTAGTTTTTTGATTACCGATTCAATTTCGTTGCTGGTGATTGGTCTGTTTAGTTTTTCTGTTTCCTGCTTGGTGAGTCTTGGAAGGCTGTATTTTTCTAAGAAGTTGTCCATTTCTTCTAGGTTTTGCAGCTTGTTAGCATATAGATGCTCGTAGTATTCTCTTATAATTCTTTGTATTTCTGTGGGGTCTGTCATTACTTTTCCTTTCTCATTTGTGATTCTGTTTATGTGTATAGATTCTCTTTTTCTCTTAATGAGTCTGGCTAGGGGTTTATCTATTTTGTTTATTTTTTCAAAGAACCAGCTTTTGGTTTCATTGATTTTTTTCTATTGTTTTATTCTTCTCAATTTTATTTATTTCTTCTCTGATCTTTATTATGTCTCTCCTTCTGGTAACTTTGGGCCTCATTTGTTCTTCTTTTTCCAATTTCAATAATTGTGTCTTTAGACTGTTCATTTGGGAATGTTCTTCCTTCTTTAAATAGGCCTGGATTGCAATGTACTTTCCTCTTAGAACTGCCTTTGCTGCGTCCCACAGAAGTTGTGGCTTTGTGTTGTTGTTGTCATTAGTCTCCATATATTCTTTGATTTCTGTTTTGATTTGGTCGTTAACCCATTGATTCATTAGAAGAATGTTGTTAAGTCTCCATGTATTTGTGAGCCTTTTTGATTTCTTTCTAAAATTTATTTCTAGTTTTATACCTTTGTGATCTGAGAAGTTGGTTGGTAGGATTTCAATATTTTTTAATTTACTGAGGTTCTTTTTGTGGCCTAGCATGTGGTCTATTCTGGAAAATGTTCCATGTGCACTTGAGAAGAATGTGTATCCTGTTGCTTTTGGGTGCAGAGTTCTGTAGATATCTGTTAGGTCCATCTGTTCTAGTGTGTTGTTCAGTGCCTCTGTGTCTTTACTTATCCTCTGCCTGGTTGATCTATCCTTTGGAGTGAGTGGCGTGTTAAAATCTCCTAAAATAATTGCATTGCTGTCTATTTCCTCCTTCACTTCTGTTAGTATTTGTTTCACATATGCTGATGCTCCTGTGTTGGGTGCATATATATTTATAATGGTTATATCTTCTTGTTGGACTGACCCCTTTATCATTATGTAATGTCCGTCTTTATCTCTTGCTACTTTCTTCGTTTTGAAGTCTTATTTTATCTGATACAAGTACTGCAACACCTGATTTTTTCTCTTTGTTGTTTGCTTGAAATATCTTTTTGCATCCCTTCACTTTTAGTCTGTGTATATCTTTGGGTTTGAGGTGAGTCTCTTGTAAGCAGCATATAGATGGGTCTTGCTTTTTTTTCCACTCTGTTACTCTGTGTCTTTTGATTGGTGCATTCAGTCCGTTTACATTTAGGGTGATTATTGATCGATATGTAGTTATTGCCATTGCTGGCTTTAGATTCGTGGTTACCAAAGGTTCAAGGGTTGCTTCTTTACTATCTGAGAATCTAACTTAACTTTCTTGTTAAGTTATTGTGAACGCCGTCTGATGTTTCTTTATCTCTCCCTTCCTATTCTTCCTCCTCCTTTCTTTATATATTAGGTGTTTTATTCTTTGCCTTTAGTTAGTATTTGGATGGCCTGCTTTCTTTGCTATGATTTTATTTTCTCTGGTGACATCTTTTTAGCCTTAGGGGTGCTTCCCTCTAGAGCAGTCCATTTAAGATATCCTGTAGTGGTGGTTTATGGGAGGCAAACTCTCTCAACTTTCCTTTGTCTTGAAATTGTTTAATCCCTCCGTCATATTTAAATGATAATCGTGCTGGATAGAATATTCTTGGTTCGAGGCCCTTCTGTTTCATTGCGTTAAATATATCATGCCATTCTCTTCTGGCCTGTAAGGTTTCTGTTGAGAAGTCTGATGACAGTCTGATGGGTTTTCCTTTGTAGGTGATCTTTTTTCTCTCTCTAGCTGCCTTTAATACTCTGTCTTTATCTTTGATCTTTGCCATCTTAATTATTATGTGTCTTGGTGTTGTCTTCCTTGGGTCCCTTGTGTTGGGAGATCTGTGGGCTTCCGTGGACTGCGAGACTATTTCCTTCCCCAGCGTGGGAAAGTTTTCAGCAATTATTTCTTCAAAGACACTTTCTATCCCTTTTTCTCTCTCTTCTTCCTCTGGTACTCCTATAATGCAAATATTGTTCTGTTTGGATTGGTCACACAGTTCTTTTAATATTCTTTCATTCTTAGAGATCCTTTTATCTCTCTCTGCCTCAGCTTCTTTGTATTCCTGTTCCCTGTCTTGTAATTCCTTGATCGTGTCTTGAACCTGATTCAATCTGCTGTTGAGCCCGTCAATGGCTTGTCTCATTTCTGCATTGTCTTTCCTCACTTCCCTCACTTCCTCCCTCAGCTCTTGCACATTTTTCTGTAGATCCGTCAGCATGGCTATGACTTTTATTCTGAATTCTTTTTCCGGAAGACTATGCATGTACGTTCCTTCAGATTCTCTCTCTGGGTGGTGTTTGTCTGAAGTTTTGTCTGTATCATATTCTTCTGTCTTCTCATGACTATAGAATTAGTTGTTGGTAGTTGTCACGTATGTCCGCTGGGCTCTTTATGACTTTAAAAAGGAAAGAGAAGAAAGGAGAGAAAAGAAAAAAGGAAAACAAAGAGAAAAAAAATACTACTACTAATAAAAAAAGTAAAAAGAGAGAAAAAGGAAAAGAAAGGAAAGAAAAAGAAAAAGCAGCAACACGTAAAAAAAAAAAAGAAAAAAAATGCTCACTGGGGTTGGTTTCTGTGTGAATGCTGTAGGTGGCACTATTGCTCCACTATTCCAGAGCCGGCCATGTCGTTCCACACGGCCCTTTAAAGCTGTGGCCGGGGTGAGAATGAATGGGAGGCTGTTGAGCTCTGTGGGAGTCCTAAATATGGCTACCCTTTCCCAGTCACCCGCTATGGGGTCCGAGGCTCTCCAGGACTCCCAGCCTGCTGGGTTGAGTGTGCCGCTGCGATGAGGTTCTCTGCTGGACTCCTGTCTCTTTAAGACCACTGAGAAACAAAGCGAGCGCTTTTCTCCTTTTTTTTTTCCCCCTTTTCTTTCTTTCTTCTCTCTTAAGCTGGGCTGTTTATGACTTTAAAAAGGAGAAAGGAAAAAAAAAAGAAGAAAAGAAAAAAAGAAAGGAAATAATAATGGAAAGAAAGGGAAAGAAAAAAAGGAAAAGAAAGTGGAGAAAAAACAATAACCGCCTCGCCAGGACTCCCGCTGGAGTGCTGGGTGGAGGAGCGCTCGGGTCTCACTGAGTCGCGGCTCCATATCTTACCCGCCTTGCTGGGTGCCGAGTCCTCTCTCCGGTGTGTCTGACCTCCGGAGCTCCGGGGGGGAGGAGCGCTCGGTCCCGCGGGGTCGTGGCTCTGTATCTTATCTGCCTCACTGGCTGCCAAGTTCTCTCAGGTGTACCTGTACGCTGTGCACTTTCCTGTGTATTCTGGTCTCTCTTTTAGGGATAGTTGTATTTGCTGTGTTTTCGTGAATAAATATAATGTTGGGAGGAATTTTTCTGCCGGTCTGTTCACGTCGCCATCTTCCCGGAAGTCTTCCTTCCTCAGTCTTTTTAAGTTTATTTAACAAGAAGATGCTTGATTGACTGGAAAGCAATCTGGGATTCATTTCTTTTAAAGTCATTTATTGCTGCTTAAAAGCAGATTGCTCTGCGTGTAAAAGCAGATCTGCTCTGCTCAGCCACATAAAATAATAAACGTGTCCTTAGTTTCATAATGATAAATAAAAACATCAGAATTTTCCACTTAAAGTCTGCAAGGGTGTTTGTCATGGTTGAGAGCACAATGTCTTACTGACATGTAAAAATAAAAGTTGAATGAACATAATATAGAGCATAGAAGTTGAGTGCTGCCCAAGCTAATAGAAGAGGAGGTGTTTTTATTGATCTGGGTTTTTTCCCCTCTTCATTAGATATTGATCAAAGTCTGCCATTACAAGTTAGGTTGTTTTTTTTTTAAACAGCGTGCTTATATTGAGTTGCTTGTTAAATTTAAATATAATAAAGGAATGAGGAGAGAGGAAATGAAAGAGAAAATTAAAATGAAGTAGGAATTAGAATGTGGTAAAACCAAATTGTAGTTTTCTAAATGAGAATGTATTCTTGTCCTAAAAACAAGCGATCTATGGTAAACTTAAAAGTTCTCTCTTTTGTTCGCATCTGTGGGGGCTGGAACTTAATTGTTTATGTTTTTTCCAGTTCCAGCTGGGTCTGTGTGTCTTTCATTGATCGGCTGCCCATCAGTTCAGAGTCTGGTCTGCCTCACTGACAGTCCGCACACTGACAGTAGGCTTTCACTAGTTAACTAAGTGCATGTGCCTCTCGATCTTAAAATACATCACAGAACCCTGCGGCCCCATCAGATGCCAATCAGCTTTGGCTGTGGTGGATGCTGGAGTCGCTTAGCCACCTGTTCACAAAATGGTACCAGGTCAGCTCCGCACCTGCTCCCAAGATGCACCGTAATTAGCCCCTTTCCTTAACTTTGAGTTACATCTGTCCAAAGGGGGTATCCCTCAGCTTCTGTTTTGACTAAATGAAGAAAAAAACCAACTTCATCCTGTTACAGTTTTTAAGCAAGTGGTGCTCAAGTATCAAGGTCCATCCAGATTTTACATGTTTCATCTTAAATAAGAAATGGGTGAAGTGTGAGCTAATTAAAAACAACTCTATGTGCCAGTATATTCATGGGCTGGGTCTAATAATTGACTGAATACACATAATGGTATATTTAAAGAATACCAACCCAAACACCACATTGAGCAACTCTGGACACACATGTGATGCGATCTGTATAGATTATTATTGTATGCAGTGCATATATAATAATAATGAAGTCACGCTTTCATGTGTTTTTAAGCCAAAAAGGCTCTGCAATGCCTTCAATCTAGACTTCTTGTCCCTCTGCTGCAGGCAGCTGATGGCGGTGTCTCCCGGTTCTGGCTCCTTTGATGTTACTTGGATAAGGTTCAGGACAGAAACAAGGATGCCTATGTGTCTGTGCTTTTTACACCGTTTACTTCGCCGCTCTGATGGGTTTCTTTTAAAAACGCGATTGATCTTAACCAAGTGACCCCTGCAGGCCCGCAGTCATGGTCCTGCTCTGGCCGAGAGCAGGTGCTGCAGTGTCGTGAAAGCTGCTGAGGGTCGGCGTGGCTGTTTCAGAGACATCCACTCTAGCCCTTGGCTGACCCATGCACAATCCTTACTCATCTACAAAATTCTGCGTCGAATATACCAGGGGCACTGGTTCCTTGGCTAGTGGAAATAAGTACTTAAACACCAGAAAATGATAACTCTGAAGTATAATTAGGGTCTTCCATTTTAGGTAATCCACAGTCGTTTGTAGTGTAGCATTTAAACCAAGTTTTCTCTCACTTCCCTGTGCATCCGTGTCCCCCATTTAAATGTTTAAACACCTGAATGTGATTCAGATGAACAGAGGGAGGTGTTGGCTTCTTCCCTTGTGAACTTTCCATTGTCACTTTGCTTTATAGATTTCCGTGGCAGGCATACTGTTGAATGTGGTATTTAGCACTAATCCGTCCTGTTAAACATAGCCAGAGAGAAGGTGGAGGTGTGCAGGGCCCAGCCCGCAGGACCTGCACTCAGCCTTGCTTGGCAGCACCCTTGGCCCGGGTGAAACGTCTCTGTGTCTGAAGTGCTGTTTTCCTTGCAGCCCACATACCCTTTTTAAGCCGATTCTGACCATTTTGTTTCAGTTCTGGGAGAAGCTGACTACCTCCTTTTGGCAGAGCCGGGCCATGTAGCGCTCAGCAACTCCACAGTGTCTCTGGGCTTCCATTATCTCGGCGGCGCTAACGGGACGCAGAGGAACGTGTCTGTCCTGCTGCTGGATGCCAGCACCAATCAGACCCTCACCACCAAGCACCTCCTGACCAACCAGTCCCAGGGGACGCTCGAGTTCGAGTGCTTCCACTTCAGGGCAGCGGGAGACTACTGGTTCGCCGTGGCCCCAGGCGTGACAGGCAATGGCAGCCCAGCCTCCGGGCCGGAGGGAAGGGCTCTTTTGAAGGCGGAGTGGCCTGTTTTCCACGTTGACTTGAACAGGACGTCCAAGACAGCAGGAGCCACCTTCCAGGTGGGCCTTTTCACCAGCCAGCCACTGTGTGCGTTCCCCGCCGACAAGCCTGACATCCTGGTGGACGTCGTGTTCACCGACAGCCGTCCTGAGGCGAGAGCAAGCCGGGGACAGCCCCTGGAGGTCAGGACCAGCAAGCGGACAGAGCTCTCTCAAGGCCAGTGGGTTGAGTTTGGCTGTGCGCCTGTGGGGCCAGACGCCTGCGTCACCGTGGTGCTGAAGCTGTTGGGCCAGGACTCGGTCATCACCTCCAGCGGCCCCATCGGCCTGGCCCAGAGATTCGGCTACGAGCTGCTGCTGGTGCCCGAACTCACGTGCGAGTCCAGCATGGAGGTAATGGTGTTGCCCCCGCCCTGCGTCCCGGTGCACGGGGTGGTCGCCGTCTTCAAGGAGGCCCCCAGACACCCTGGGGAGAGGACTGCGAGGCTGGCCGAGAGCGGCCTGGCCTTGGGGGAGAGCAGAGCCGTGTTCAACTGCACGCTGTTTGACGTGGGGCGGAATAAGTACTGCTTCAGCTTTGGCACTACGAGCGGAAGCCAGTTTTCCTCAAAGGACAAGGAGTGCATGCTCATCCGGAGAAATATAGGTTGGTATCGAGATTTAAAAATGTTTTGATCAAATTGTGTCTTCCTGCAGTCAAATGTATTATTTTGAATTTAGGTGAACTTAATTTTCTACGAGCTGTTCCATCGTTTTTATGACTCAATCCTCATAATGTCCCAAATGACATTATCATCCTTACCTGAAAAATTAAGAGGACTGGTAAACAGGCCCAGCTCACCACTTACACTCTCTTGGTCTCAGTTGCCCTGTCGGTAAAATGGGGATGATAAAAAGAGGATCCGTGTCAGACAGCAGTGGGAACTGAATGAAATAAACCCGTGTGGCTCTTGGCATACTGCCCGGCATATAGGAAGCACCAGTAGGCGCTGGCTATCATTTCATTGTATGTAGAAGCTTACTAGCTCCTGTGGCACGTCAGTGGCAGACGTGATCAGAATTCAAAGCTAACTCTCAAATTGTATTCGGTGCCTTCTGGCTTCCTCTAGCTGAGCGCATGTCTTTCTATTGTCATTCATTGTAGGGATGAAGCTTCCTTAGTGAGACTTCAAAGCAAGATTTCTAAAAACTTTATCCAGCGCGGAATGCTTTGTGTAATGCCCTCTCTAATCCCGGAGAAGCGGGGTTATTGTTATTCTACCTTCCCCGCACGCCTCTGAACTTCTTTCCTGTTTCCCGGGCTCAGCCTGATCTTGGCAGCAGGTTGATCTGGTGGAGCCTGTCTGCTTCGGTCACATCTGTGTCCCCACTGAGCCCTGCGCCACCTGTGCCTCTGACCACCTCTGTGACCCCAAGTACCTCTCGCTCCCAAGCTTACCACCTCCTTTCTTCAGAAGAAGTCCCTTTCCTGTGACCCCCCCCTCCCCTCCACTGGCCTCTTCCCTGCCGCACTTACCTCCCTGCCCAGCCCGGGTTCCATGGCCCACCCTTCTGGTTACTCTGCCACCAATACCCTAAACCCCTCGGTCCTGTGGTCTTCATGCCCCAGCTCTGCATGGACCTTGCCATGTGCCAGCCTCCTGGGAGAAGGTCCCACCCAGACGGACGGGGGCCCTGGGGCTGGACCATGCCTCCCACCTGAGCCGGGCCCACCATGCTGCCCAGCAAGGTGCGCCGACCACTCGGGCTCCCGCCCCACCACAGCTCTTTCCAGACTCCTCTGCTGCCCGTGGCCCTCACCGCCTCCCCCTGCTAACGCTCAGAGCTGGCCGGGCCTCCTGCCGTGCCGAGCAGCCGGAAGCTGCCGGAAGGCTCCCTGGCCCTCCGGGGAAGTGTCTGTAAGCCTGCAGGCCTTGATCCGCTCTGTCCCCCTCCTGCTTTCGCACAGGAGAGGTGTCATTCCTCCAACGCAAGGTCGGCCCTCTCCTCCGCGGGGACCCACCCGTCTGCCCGTCTCAGGAGCCTTCTGTCAGTCACTGTCCTGTCAGTCACCGTCCTCTCTTCTCTGTCCCTTTACTGGCTCATTCACATCGGCTTGGAAAGGTACTTAATTCTCTAACCTAAAATCAAAACAAAAACCACCCCTCAACCCCCACTTGTCCCTCAGGTGATACTCTCTCTCTCACACCCCGTGTTCTTGGAAAGGTCTCCACACTTTGAGTTCGTTTCCGTGCCGTGCACTTTTCAACCCACGGCAAACCCATGTCCCTCCCCCGAAAGAGCTCTTGCAGATGGCTTCCAAGTCCCCAAATCTGGGGACACTGCAGTCCTTAACTTCCTCGGCCTTGATTCTGTGCCCTCATACACATCCACGGCTGCTCCTCCGTGGTCCCCTTCATCTGTGTGGTCCCCACCGCACCTCCTCCCGCAGATGCTAGGTCTCTGCACTTCCTGCTCGTCCCCTGCTCTCGCCAGGTGTCACTCTCCTGATGCTGACGACGCACGGTCAGCATCTCTGCTCTGCACCCAAGTAAGCCAAACAGCTGCCGCCCCTCGGGTGTCCCCCATGCACCTCAAAAGTGACATGCCTGGAATTGGACCCATCGCCTTATCCCTAAACTTGCTCCTCAGTGTGGGGCCCCCACCTACCTGTGGTTCAGATCAGAAACCCGGGAGCCTCCCTTTCCTCCATCAGCTCCCATAAATAGCAAACCACCGAGTCCTGTGTTTTTTTTTTTGTCTCGTCAGGGTCTGCAGGTAGCATGTAAATGACTTACAGCAAATATTATAATAGATGTTGCCCAAAGTGACTATTTGTGATCTTATCCTATTAGTGTAAATGTTTATCTTTCTCTCTGCAGAGCTGTTACTGTGTCTGGTTACGTGGGGCTGAGGCTCTGCTGGGGGAGTGTTAGTAATACATGGTGACAGGCACCCCAGTAACTCGAAAAAATCTAAACTGAGACATTCTCAATGCTGAATACATCTGTCCCGGGTGTTTCAGATAAGGGACTATGAGCCTGCATCGCAAAGCAGAAAGTCCATATAGAAGTTGAGAATTTTCTAATGATAAAGGATATAAATCCGTATTCACATAGTTTTTTAGTTTTTCTTAACAAATAAAAAGTGTGTATATTTAACATACAGTTTTCTTGATAATTTAAATTTCATAGCCACGTGACCATTTCTCTGATCAGACGGTCTTGTCTTTCCTTCATAATGTAATCAAATGGGAGCCTTTGGCCAGTACTAGTGCATTTCGCCAGCAGTCAGCCCGCTGGTTCCTTCTGATTCACAGGCGCACTGACAGTGGTTTTAATCTTTGCTGGAGTCTTTTTAAACCACTTGTCTATTTTGTGAGTTAGTTTACCCAAAACTAGGAAATACAATTTTAAAAATTCACATAAGCAGACCCATGGATGCTTTAATACTCCACGATTCTCTGAAAGTGAATTAACCAGTCAGCCCTCCCACTTGGAGGAACCCGCTTGCCCTTCGGGGTTACCTTAGGACAAGCTGACGTAATGAAGCTGACCTTTGTATAGTGATTACTTCGCACCAGGCACTGTTCTAAGTGCTTTATGAATATTAACCGATTTAATCTTCATAACAACCCTAGTTGAGTTTATCATATTGTCAACTTTATAGGTGAAGAAAGAGGCACAGAAAGATCAAGTAACTTGCCCAAGGTCAGTGGTAGTTAGACTGGCTTTGGGGTTTGCTTCTAGCACTGTTCTCTACGGTCAACTGTCAATCCATATATTAAATAATAGAAAGCTTTTAGATAAAAAAAAAGTTACAGTGTTTTCCTCCTCATCTCACTGGTTCGTCTTGTTTGTTGGCCCCTCTTGAAAGACACGTAACCCACTTCGGAGCCAGCTGGGCCGGGCGGGAGCAAGATCGGCTAATAAAAATGAGCCTTGTTTTGCGCACAGAAAATCCGATCTGCTTATCCACTGTTTTTTGCTTTTTGTAGAATTTTCTTATAAGTGTGTTTTGTTAGTTAACTTTGTCTCTTGAGCAAAATGTCTTGCAGACTTGAATATTTCCTGTGCTGCCTTCAGACAGCCTTGGGGGTGGAAGGAAATGTCCCTTTTCCCAGTCCAGACCAATTTTGCTCATTCAGAATTCATATTCTCTAGAGTGGCCTGAAAGGCATGTTTACGGGCCAGCAGGCTTGTTATGTAGTGTGAGTGCCTGTGTGGACATCTAACCAGGACAAAACAAAACAAAACAGCTGTTCATTCGTAAAGTGAGACTATTGGGATACTGGCCCTCTTGCCCTTCGTTCTGATACGCGCACCCTGGTGATCTAGCAGCTCCCCATTGGGCCAAGGGTGTCTGTCAAAGTTGTTAGTAAAAATCTTCAGGGAACAAGTAGAGTTCCTTAAGGCATTTTTTAATTTTGTGGGTTTTCTAAATTAGATTTCTTTATTGCTTTATTTAGCTCATTTCCTGTATCTTGTTTAATTTGGTATAAAAATAAAAAGACATAAAATGTAGCTTAAATTTTTTTGTTATTGTTGATTGTCCTGCAAACCATGATTTTACTTTCAAGGGAAAAGAACTCAACATTTGAGATTTTTGACATTAAGATTCATGCTTTTGTTAAAATTTTCAATTTTTCTGGCCCCTACTAATGGAATTTATGGTTTTAGTTTGACAAGTAACTTTATTTACATACTCCTATTTGTGTAAAGTAAAATAGGAGTTAAGAAAGAATAACAAAAAGGATTCTTAGCTTTTGTGATTCTACCTTTATGGTCTTAAATGTGAACACAAGAGAAGGATAAACTATACAGTGACTTAATTTTCAAGGTAGATTTCCCAGTAGTAGATTTCCCAGTAATTCCCAGAAATTTTTCAAAGTAAATCACAACATGTTAACTCAGAGAGACTTTACTATGAGAGTCCCAAAGCCCTTCAGGCACTGGGGGCGTAGTGCTCGCCCAGCCCTGACACTGGAGGACAAGCCAGCTCACTGCTCTGCCATCTGAGGAGCTGTACTGTGCTCTGGGAGACACAACCAATATTGTGTTCCGCTGGACCTCTGGATGGAACTTAATCACCACACTTCAATTGATGCTGGTCCAGGATACTCGTTTGTAATGCTCCCACCCTTTGGGGATCTCAGAGACTTTTAATTGCTGTAAAGAACTCATATTCCATGACTCATGCCACAGATGGCACCACATGGCTCACTGAGGGTGCATCAGCCCTGCACGTTCTCCTTAGGTGTTCGTGGTGCTGTGTATGCCCTTGCTGCACTATGAGTGTTGTTCGTAAAGGATGAGAGATGTTTATGCAGGGGGTGTTTTGGTGCCTCGTGTTGGCATGACCTGATAGTCCTGGGCTGGGCTGATGGAGAGGGCCTTAGGTAACTTTTTGTAGGGGACTATTCAGTTACCCTATCCGGCAGCGACTGCATATGTGCTTGGAAGAGAAGCATGCATTTACCCATCAGTTATGACTGCTCTGGGAGCGTTTTCTATGTATTTGAAGCTCTGGAGTTCGGTGCATCCCCATTTAGGGTTCTTGCTGGTGTGACCATTTTCATTAGGTAACGTCCCCCCTTGTTCCTGGTAGAAGTCCCTCTTGTGTGGTCTACATTGTCTGATATTAATATAACCACTCCAGTTTTCTTTGGATTAATGCTCACGAGGTATAACTTCTTAGATCCTTTCAGTTTTAACCTACTTTTGTAAGTGAGTTTCTTTTAAACAGCATATAATTGAGTCATGCTTTTTTATTCAATCTCATAATCTGTGCCTTTTCATTGGCATGTTTAGATTATATTAAGTGTAATCATTATATGGTTGGATTAAGCTCTACCATCTTGGTGGTTTTATATTTATCCCATAAATTTCTTTTTCCTCTTTTTTCTGACTTTTGTATTAATTTTTTATGATTTTTTTATGACTTACTTTACACTGTTGGTTTATTGTTTATACCTTAAAATGGTTTTTAGTGGTTGTCCTAGCATCTACAATATACATTGTTAGTTACTCTCAGTCTATCTTCAAATGATAATTTTTGCTTCAAATGTAGCATAAGGAACTTATAACAGTACACTCCCAATTCATTCCACCCATTCTTTGTGTGATTGTCATAATACATTGCTACTATTTTGCTTTAGACCACCAATTATATTTTAGAGCATTTAAAAATAAAAAGTTAATTTTACCATCACCTTTATAAATGCCATTTCTAGCACTCTTCATTTCTTTATACAGATGCAAGGTTTTGTCTGGTATCATTTTCCTTCTGCCTGAAGGATCTTCCTTTCACATTTCTTGGAATGAAGATCTGCTGCTAATTAACTCTTACTAGTTTTTGTTTGAAAAAGTCTTTATTTCTCCTTAATTTTTGAAAGGTATTTTCACTGGATATGGAATTCTGGGCCTTTTTTCTTTTAGTGCTTTAGAGATACCACTCCATTATCCCTGGCTTGCATGACAAGAAGTCTGCTATAATTCTCATCTTTGTTCTGTGTGCAATGTATTCCCACCTTTCCCCTTCCTGCCTGCCACAGCCCTCAGTTTTCTGTTGTTTTTTAGCATTTTGAATATGGAATATCTAAGTTTTTTGTTTATCTTCTTTTTCTGTGCTCTGCTTAGTGTTTTCTAAGCATCATGGGTGTAGTGTGGTGGCTTTCATTATTTTTGGAGAATTCTTGGACATTATTCTCCCTTTCTCTTCTGGCATTCTAACAACGTTGATGAGAAACTACTTGATATAGTCCCACAGCTCTTGGACATTTTATAACTCTTTTTCCCTCTCTTTGTGTCCCAGTTTGGGTGATTTCTGTTGACTTATATCCAAATTCACTGTTTCTTTCTTCAGGCCCACTAGTGGGCCTCTGGATGGCATTCTTCACCTCTGTTACCATGGTTTCCATTTCTAGCATTCCATTTGCCTCTGATTTACACAACTCTGATGAAATTTCCCATCTGTTCATGCATCTTCCTCACCTTTCCCACTGAAGCCTTTAACATATTAATCATAGTTATTTTGACTTCTCTCTGGAAGTTCCAATATCTGAGTCACATCTGAGTCTGTTTCTCTTGATTACTTAGTCAGTTGATAGTTCATTGTTTTTTCTTGCTTTTTTGTGTGTCTGCTGATTTTTGGTTGAAAGGCAGACATCTTATTTAGAACTAATAAATAGTGTTAATACCTGGGAATGGCATGTCACACTTTTGGTAGGCCTTCAGTGCCGGAATGTGGTCAGTGTGGTATGGAGTTGAGCTGTCTTTTGGTTTTTGCTGTTGCTATGGCTACCCTCAGTGCACGAGAGTTCAAACTTGTCTAACGTCCCTCTGTGTTTAGGATAGGAGTTGGGTTGCAGGAAGGTTTTTCTCCACACTTCTGTTGCATCTTTGGCTTCAGACCTGCACATTAGAGAGGTTTTCACCTGTCGCTCTGTCCCCTGTCCTGGCAGTTGACTTGTTACTTGGTAATTGCTAGCATGGAGGGGGCTGTTGTGTGATGGGATGGGAGAGCATCCCCTTGTTTCAGTTCGGCCTTAGTCTTAGGTGAGTTCTGTGCCTCTGAGTCTCAAGGATGGGGCCCTGCTGATGGGCCTGCCCTTCTCCAGTGGTAGAGGCTCTCTAATAGTCTGGACCCCAGATATTTTCTGCTCCTTTCCAGGGGTGAAGGATTTTCTTCTTTCTCCATTCCCTAGCAACACTGAGTCTCAAGTGGTTCTCTTAGAGTGACGGGGTTTTCTGCTTTGTCTCCAGTGGTTGAGGTTTTTTTGTTGATAGAGCAGATGCGGAAGAGGATCTGGGTGAGGTTTGCATCTTCCCCTCAGGCACCCGCCATGAGGCTTTCTCTGCCCTTGCGCCGCCCTTGCTCCTCCTTGTGAGCATCCGGTGAGGTTTACGAAGGGCCTGCAGGTGGGACAGAGCCCTGAATGGCTCCCAGGGTTCCTGTACTCTTATTCTCGTCCACACTAGGGTGCTCGCAATTCAGATCTGCTTTTTACATGCCTTTTTGTCACCAGCTCATATGGGGCCTGGTGTTTGCCCCAGGAAGCAACGTTTGCATCCTGCCTTTCCTTGGAGAACCTTTTCCTTTATATTTTAGGCCATTTGGTTGCCCTGTGACCTTATCTCTCTGATGGGTTCTAAAAAGTTTAGTATTTTGTAGATTATACAGCTTTCCATTTTTTTTGGGAAGGAGCAACACTCTTTCCGGCTTCCCACATCTTTGGAAATATTTCATTTACTCACTTTTCAAGGCCTGAGATTTGAGTTTTGCTGCTTCATCTGGGACTGATTCTCCAATGCACTACATTCATTAAAAGCATGGCTAATGTCCTTGCAGAGACTTGGGGGCAGTGGCAGCCGTGGAGCCAGTGTAGTGCCACGTGTGGGGACGGCGTCCGAGAGCGTCGCCGCATGTGCCTGAGCTCCTTCCCCTCCAGACCTGGCTGCCCTGGAACGTCCTCAGAGGCCTCTCCGTGCTCCCTGGAGGACTGTGCTGGTAGGTAGCCCCTTCCTTCAGGAGTCTGTCCCCGGAGGGAGTTGAAGCCGGGCCTGCCTGGGCACTGTGTGAGTGCAGGAGAGGACCCGCCAGCCCTGTTCCTACCACGGGCTGTGCTCGCTCTGCTCGTCAGCGTGGCTGTGGCTAAGCAGCTGTCCAGTGAGATGACAGGGGCTTTGACCCTGTAGAGGGTAACAACCAGGCAGTCTGTCTAAATTAAAGATTCAGACATATGAAATCATTTTTTAAAATAGCAGAGTGGGAGGGAGGATTATTTCCTCCCAAGATTTTTTTGGTTTTGCTTCTGTTACTTCTCCCTCCTTTACTTCGCCCCACCCAAACTGGGGGAAAACATTGAACATTTTATTTTCTCCCCATCATCTCAGAGATGCCTCAGGGGACCATGCAGACCATTATTTATCAAAATGGGGCAAGACCCCGTCTTGTCCCCTGAGCGGCCCTACGTTTTATTCTTTCTCCCTCCTACCCGAGAGGAGGAGGTGGGGTTCCTTCTTGCCGTCACCCGGGGACTGGCCTTCCCTTCGCCCTCAGAGCCTCCAGAAGGTGGACACCAGGCAGCGCTCAATGAGTATGGTGTGAATGGTCTAGAGCTGTGATACGCTCCCGCCTGGTTAGCTCTGCTTCAGCTCAGGGAGCTGACTCCCCTTCACTCGCTGGCGGGCACAGTGATGACCCTCGTCCTTCCCACGCGCCGTCTCACCGTCTGATACACACCGGCTGCCATTTAGTTGGCTGGCTTTGCCCTGCTTCTGACCCTGACCCTTAGATAAAGTCCTTCTGTCCAGTCCTGATGTCTTCCACTCTTCAGTTCCAGGTTAGAAAACTGTCCCTAATTCCTTGTCCCTTTGGGATCTGGAGGAGTTGGGTGTTTTCTGTTTGGATATTGACCACCTGTCAGCCAAAACCCCCGTACCTGGCAGTGCCTTGGCCAGTGTCCCCACCTGTGACCTTAGAAAGTCATTCTTGCTGCCTCATCTTTCCCGCCAGTGCCGTAAGGCCTTGTTCTCTTTACTCAGCATCTGGAGGATGGTCTCTCTGTCATGTTTTTCCTATTACAGCCTCAGACCTGGGCAATTCTTGCCCTCAGCCTGTCCTTCTTCTTTGCTAAGCCCTGGGCTCCGCCTCGAACTTCTGCTCTAACTCCCATGCTGTATCTTGGGGCCCTCTGTTCTGTCCACACTTTCTCTTGGTATGTCCCATTCACCTTCCGTGTCTGTAACTTCAAGTGTACCCTGTTCCTCCCACTTCTGGGGAGGCATGTGGTGTTGAGATTTTCCATCTAGAGTTCTGTAATACTCAGATGAATTTAAGGTCATCGCCACTGGCTTCTGCTGCACCTTTAGAAGTGACGACCATACCAACTACTTACAAGCCATCTGCTGTGCCAAGCGCTTTAAATACATCATCTCACCTGGAGCCCACGATACCACCACAAAGTAGTGATTCTCATGCTAGGCTCAGATCTGGAGAGGTGGTTCCGTACCAGGCATTTTCCTAAGTGCCCTGCACATATCTGGTAGGGACATCATTACCTCCACATAAAGATAAGGACTCTGCCAGGGAGGGTACGTGGCCGGCCAAGGCCATAAAGCTAGAAAGCAGGGCACTAGATCCAACCCCATACGAAGTCCTGAATACCTGTCCTTTGTACACAGGCCAGGCTAGCTTTCCAGAATCCCTGACAACTTGGAATTGGAAATCGTTTTTGAGGCTATGTGGTATTATTTCAGGGGGTGGCATCCTAACTCTTTAATACTGGGTAGGAACTAGAGATTTGAACATTGTAAGTTAGTAAAAAAGGAAAGTGCTCCAGGCACCTCTCCATCTATTGTTAATTGGTCCTCAGATACGTGCATATTTGGTTAAAAACGAACATTTCTTTCAAATGTTCTTTTTCCAAGTGTTCAGCCTGTTTTCCACTCCTTGGGAATGTAAGCTCCGTTTGCACGCTGCTTATCCCCAGGAAGGCTTCACTTCAGGGAGAGAGGAAAGACCAGGTGAGGCAGAGATGGGCAAGGTCCGCAGCTCTAGGGTTGGTCGGGCAGCCATGGCCTTGAAGGGAGCCGGCCGGGGTCAGAGGCCACAGCTAAGTAGAGGCTGCAGCGTCCACCACAGGGCAGCCCCTGCAGGGAAAAAGGGGACACGTCGGGAGGAGGCCCTTCGCCATTCAACTGTCTTCGCTTGGTTGCGAGTTTAGTTTTGTTTGGCTCTGAAAGGAGGTCTTTATGCCGAGGTGTGAGTGTAGGCCTAAGTTAATTTGGTCCATCTCGTTCAACATGAGAAGAGCCAATGGCCTTTGCAGCCACGTTCTATTTGGGATAGTGGCCGTTTTGCTATTCCTTTTTAATAGTGAATCAATCAATGAATCTAACACTTGTTGAATAGCAATTCTATGCAAATTACCATGACTGGGGTTAGGAATATAGATAAGACACGTCCCTGCCTGGGAAGGGGCTTATGTAGCTCAGCAGACACCTACCAGACATGAGATGCAGTGCAGGATAATGTCCACAGCTTGCCGTGGACAACGTGCCGGGGTGACAGTCCTGCTGGGAACAGCTCCACTCTTAGAAGAGGGAACATTTGAGCTGAACTTGGAGAGCTGAGCAGGTATCATCCAGGTGCAGTAGGTGGAAAGGAAATGTCAGCAAAGGGAGCAGTGGACGAGAGCATAGAAGACGGCACATTAGGAGACCCAAAGAACTGACACCAGCTGAATGTGGCTACGGGCTAGTGTGTCAGTAGGGAGGGCAAAAGCGAAGTCGGGCAGGTAGGCAGGGCCAGGTCCGGAGGGGCCTTGGAGGTTTGGGCTTGCATTTTAGGGGGTCTCTCGGCTGTGTGTGGAGCGCCAGTTGAAGGGGAAGGGGTGGAAGCAGCGAGGCCTGTTAGGGTTTCAGGAAGCCCGGTGAAGAGGGAGACTCTGGCAGTGGGGATACAGAGGCCAGGGGGGCTCAGAGGCTCTGGGTTTGGCAAGCCATGGAGAGGGAAGCATGGAGGAGAAGCCCAGGTTCTGGTTCTGGTTCCTGCATGGAGTAGTGCCATGCCTTCAGGCAGGATAGACTGGGCAGGTTCTGGGGGGCCAAGTGACGAGGCCTGGAATGTGGGTGCAAAGGTGTTGGGCAGTCGTGGGCGGGGAGAACAGCTGGTGGAGCCACAGTGGGATCTTGGTCTCCTGGGTGCCGGTGTTCACACTGTTCACTCCGAATTAGGTAAGTGAGTGTCATCACTGGAACCAAGAAGAGAAAAGTGGAGGCAAGTGCTGGACAGGTGCCAGTGCAGCAGAGGTCAGGGGGTGTCAAGAGGGCCCCTCGGTCACTGATGAGCTGGGCAGGAGCTGTTTTGCTGGGACTCTAGGGCAGGTGGCAGGCGCCGGAGGAGGTGATGTGGAAGCAGTAAGTCAGCAGACGTGCGAGATGTATATCTTCTGTAAGCTTGGCTGGGGATATAAGGACCAAGACACGCCTGTGCAGTGGTGAGGGGTCTAGAAAGGTCTTCAAAGTAGAAGAGCATGACCACATTTCTGTGGTGCTGCACAGAGAAGCAGGAGCTCATTGGTACAGAGCGATGGGCCCCGGGAGAAGGGCAGCCTGGAGAGCGCTTGCTGGACTCGCCTGATGGGAATTCACTTCTGCCACTAATTCCACAGGAAAAGAGGTAGAGAGGTGCAGCCGCTGGTAAGTTTAGGTGGAGGAGGATGGATGGCAGAAGAAGCTGGGGTGGGGCAGAAGTACTTCGTAAAAGTTTTTAATTTTTTGTGATCTACTAGACTGCTGAGGAAGAGGATTAGGTAGGGGGCTTGAGGAAAGCGGTGACACTCTGAAGCAGTATGGTAGGGGACAGAGGGAGGGCTGCCTGGGAACCCGGGGAAGGCTTGGTGGGCAGCTGTGGTTGGGCCTGGCGCGTGGGGCACCGGCCGGCCCCGTTGTGTAGTCGGTGATAGTCCAGGCCAAGGCCCCAGGTGGTGTCCGAGTCCTGGTGGCCATGGGGCAAACCAGTCGGAGAGCAGGGACGAACACGGGGCCACATGGAAGGTAGGAAGGGGGCAGTGAGACAGGCTTCTGCACATGGAGAGGCGGGTCCTGGGCCGAGGCGCCCAGTGCGTCGTGCTGTGCTGCCGAGACTTATTTCGGCCGGTGCCGCCTTCCTGAGCCGTGCAGACTTCCGGACAGCCTACTACCCGTTGGCGTTTCCAGTGCTGGGCCTGGGGAGGTGTCCGCCTGGCCCGCAGACCCCTGCTAGACGTGTGTTCTCCTCCCCTGCAGCTCTCCGGCCGTCCAGCCCGCGCCCGCCGCCGCGGCCCGCCGAGTCCAGCGACGTGGTGCCGGTCGCGGGGATCTCGCTGTGCCTGGGCGTCGTGGCGGCCACCGTGCTGCTCGCGCTGTGGCGGAGGACGGGCCGCGGCCCCGCCTGCGGCGCCCCCGCGCGGCCCGGCTCCCTGGGCGCCGCCGGCTGCCGGA
>JAQQAC010002067.1:1146630-1243087 GCA_029783875.1 Phataginus tricuspis | reverse complement strand
GCCGCTCGCCCCCGGGGCCCCGGGACGGCGCCTGCCCGGCGCGCGGGGGTCGGCGGCGGAGCTTCCCGGCGCGGCCCGGGCCCGCCTTCTACGACAACTCGTCCTTCGGCCTCCCCGGCGCCGGGCGGCGCGCCCCGGACCCGCCGGGCTCCCTGGGGTCCCCCGAGGAGGCGGCCGCCCATCTCTAGGCGTCTGCAGGGCGCGGCGGGCGGCACCTCCGGCCGGGCCCTGGGCGTGTGAGCGCTCGGCCCTCCAGGCGCGGCCCCCGCCCGGGCGGCAGCAGAGGGACCCCGCCGGCGCCGCGCTGCCTGGAGGCGAACCGAGTTACACATACCGAGGAATTCCACTTCCACCGGGGCAGGAGTGAGCAGGGCCCTGTGCGCCCGTGAAGCCAGTCATGACCGTTGCCCCCAGAAGGGGGGCCACCGCGAGATGTCCCGGAACTTCCCGGCCAGAGTGGGCCGATAGCTTAATGTTTTTTGTACCGCGAAGTATCCTGGTGACTTACAAAATTATGTGAGTTGATTCTGCCTTGGAGAAATAATGTAAGAAACTGATCATTCAGGTAATCAAATGAAGACCTGTCCACACATCCATCATTATTCTGAGCAAAAAATAAACAATTCAGTAAGGAAGGTATCGTCTCCTGAGAGACAGTGGACTGCGGATGCTGGCCGGGACGCCGCCGGCCATGGGGCACTGCCTGTACTGGACCAAATGGACAGCCCCGGCCCCAGAGGCCTCCATGCCGAAACTGGTGTTTGTTTCTAAAGGCAACTCTATCATGTAACTCAGAAAGTATGTGAATGAATCTCAGGTACACAGAAAGCAGGTAGACTAGATAATGATTTTACAGCTTAAGCTTTTTTAATTGGAAGAAGGAGGTAAAGAGGGAAACAAAAGTCTTTTAGAAATTCAGAATCACTTTTGTTTTCTGATTCCATCTGCCTGCCACATTTTGCAATTGAAGAATTTGAGGCTTAGGATGGGAATGAACCCTACAGGGTTACGTGGACATGGACTAAAATTTTTATTCTAATTACCACACTTTTTGCATTCTTTTATCACAGCTTTTGCAAATATTCTCTAACAGCAAAAACTTCAGGAGAAAGATGGCTCTTTTTGCAGTAATAGAGCAGACAGAGATAAATACTTTTACCAAAGGAAGGAAGCTTTCTGTTGTCTGGTTACGACCGGCCTTGCAGCTTGCTTTGTTTGGAAGTGGGGGCTGAACAAAGAACCTGAAGGGTGGGCTCCTTCACTGGGAGGCTGTCATCAGGTACCCTGAGGGCACTCTGCACTCTGTGTACTTCCTTTCAGCCCTTGAACCCAAGGCCTTATCTGCATACACTTCAGAAGCTGCACTTTCCTTCTTGTTGGTCATGCCCTCCCTAGCTGCCGCACCCACCCTGCCTGTTAGACCATTTTCCTCCTTCCTTTTAGAGTTTATCAGAATGTCAGCCTGCTGGCAGGATTTCAGGGACCATTGGAGAGAGAGGAATTAAATGGGACAAAAAAAAAAAAACCCACAAATGCAAATACTGTACTTTTAAAAGCTCCTCTTATATTTATTGCATTACCACTTCATTTATGCTGTTATTATTGAAAATTAAAACATACTTCCTTTCAGGAACAGGAGGAATAGATTTTTCAGTGGTCTCTGAAAACTGGTATGTGCAGATGCAAGGAAGAGAAACCAGACTTTTTCATCTCCACTTTCTTTGTTTATCATACTAGACGGCCTTGTTCCCTGTACAAGGCCACAGGCTTATGTACGAACCTCGGAGGACGAAGGACACACACTCGGCTGTTCCATCCTTCACAGTGAATTTCCCTGCAGTGTCAGATTGAGACCAAAATGGCCACAGGGAAGGTGAAAGAGAAAAACTATGAAGAGAAGATGGAAGACAGTGAAGCTCTGTATATGAAATGGCCATCCTCCACACTGTCCTCAGCTGTGGTGCCGAGAGCCCCCACTGTCCAGGTGTTCAGCCACAGGCACCACCAAAGCCAGCCAAGACCTGACCAGAGGGGACTTTACCTAAGACACTGAAGTATCTGAGAAAACCTGGGCAGGTGGAGTTATTGTTAACCCCAGCACGAAGCCATCTACATCCTGGCATTCGAGAGGCCTCAGCGCAATGCTCAGATATTGGAATATTCACCCTAAATTGAAGCCTGCCAGTCAGCAAGCCCCACACATGTGCCTAGAGTTCCTAGTCAGCCTTTTTCCTCTTTCATTCTTAAGAATTGCCTGACAACTGAGAATCTCCAAACATTTGAGAAAAGCCTATAGTATCATGAAGAAAACAGAAAAAATAACCCCAGGGGAAATGTATAATTCAGGGAATACAAGAAGAGTCAAATAAAAACCCTACAAAATTAAGTGTTTATCACTAGAGAGATGCAAAATGATACTACATCTATTAAACAAGACCATGAAGCTATAAAAAGGGAGAGTCAGAAAATGGGACAGAACCCTTGGAAATGAAATATTCAATAGAAGATTTTAAGATAACGTAGAGGAAATATCCCAGAAACTGGAGCAAAAATATGTAAGATATGAGAATATAAAACACAAAACACACAATCCAGAGGCAGTCCAAACAGAAACTAATAGAAATTCCAGGAAGACCAGAGAAATGGAGGGGAGAAAGATACCAAAGCGATAATACAATGGGAATTCCCATGACTAAAATGTGAGCTTTTGATTAAGAAGAGCCTCCTGAGTTTGGGGGGAATGGAAAGGCCAGGCGCGTGTGGAAGCTTTAGAACACATCACGCAGAGAAGATCCTAAGAGCCTTCCCGCGCCAGGAAGTACTGACTCCTGCAAGAAACAAGAATCACATTGGCATCCGGTTTCTCAGCTGCACTAGAGACAGTTGCATAATAGCTTCAAAACTCTGGGGGAAAGTGATTTTCAACTTGGGAAACCTGTATGCACTCAAAGTACTTGTGAGGGCAAAACAAGACTGTTAGACATGCAAAGACTCAGAAATCTTAACTTGCCATACACCTTTGCTCAGGGAATCATCTGGGCATGAACGCCTTCGGTAAAACAATGAAGGAAGACATGCTATTCAGGAAGCAGCAGATGTGACCAAGATTATCAGCTATGTGACATTTCATATTTAAGCAAGAAGCTCCAGGAAGGAAAGGAATTTCCAAGAACATAGAATTGGAAGAACTTGAAGACAAATTATGGGCATGGAATTCGTGAAAAGAAGAAAAGCAAGTAGAAATTAAAAAAGAAAGCCCCAATAAAAATATGAACCAAGTTAGACAAGGATGTCAAATGGGCTTCAAAAAGAAAAAAATGATTCCAAGCAATAGATCGAATGAGCAAGATGGCACAGGCTTCCTCTTTGAACAAGAAAAGAAAACAGTAGGAAAAAAAACCCTAACCATGGTTTTGAGCAATTGAGCAGCCCTGGGTTGTGACACATTACAGAGAAGGAAGCAGCCCTTAGCTTTGACGTGAAGGAAAGTTTTCATAAACGTAATTGCTTAATGCTGTTTATTGGTTCCTGCCTGTTAGACTTCAACAGACTCTAACCTGAGCACAGACTATGGAAGGCTTGATTGTGATTGCAGATGGCAGGTGGATGCTCCGTCACGGAAACCTGAGAGAGCACAGCTTTATGAGAGGCTGAGGCGGAAGCAGAGATGGGGAGTCTGGGAGAAATGGGAGTGCAGGTGTCCTCCTCTCACAAACAGAGATCCAAGGGACATGTCCTCCATCCCAGAGCCTGCAAACGAGAGTGCGAGGAGCTCGAAGCTGCAGACGTGAGCAACAGAACTGACGCGTGGCGTGACTGCCGTGTGTGCCTGGGCGAGGCTCGGTAAGCTGGGTCTGTCTGTCGTTGCAGGAGTTAGTAAGTAGTGTCTTCAAATAGCACTCAGGCATTTACACAGTTGGAGAGCGTCAGCAGATTGAAAAGTCAGGAAGGTAGAACTGCCCTTGCAAAGTGGGACTGAGGCTGGGAAGTAAAAAGCAAGGAACCGCTGCTTTTTGTTGTAGATCTTCCTGTACTGTTTGCCCACCGCACTTTTCCATCTCTGATAAGACCGAACCAAACAACAATCCTGCCTCACAGGGTTATGGTGAGGGTCTGGGGAGGTCATCACTCATGCCTGGACATGTAATCAGTGAGCCACCTTGTGGCCGTTACTGTAGCATTTGTGCCTGGGGTTGACTGGACGTTCCACCTCCCTTCCCATGTTTTTGTTCCTCCCTGGGGACCCTGGATGGCTCTTGTCCTCAGCCACCTTGTCATGCCTGCTGTTTCTCCTGGCATCCGGCTGTGAGAATGTTTCTACTCTCACTGCCCACCTCTTCTCCGGATGCCACCCCCGCTGCTGTTGGGTGACCCTGACCCTGGAGTTATTACTATCGTTTCTCCCTCAACTGAAGCCAAAATGCACAAGCCATGTTCTGGTATTATTAATCGATATAAATTTATTTTATCAGTTCATGTGCATGCACTTAAAAATGTAATATTTAGCTCATAACACATAATTTACTCAAGTAAAAATATAGCTCATAACATACAAAACCTTGTATCAATTTTTGCTGCTCCTGAGCTGTGCACTGTAGAATTGCTTTAAAAATAATCTTTCTTTAAAAATAAACTATATATGCCCATTATAGAACATTTGAAAAATAGACATATTCTGTGTTTCTCTTCATCAGCTTGGGGTACAAAAAGAAATCCCGATTTGTTAAAATGAGATGACTCTGAGCCCTCATTACCACTTCCAAAGAGAAGAATCTCCTCTCTGAGTCCTTTGGCCTGAAAGGCCTCCCCCGCCCACTCCTGGATGCTTACGCCTCCTCTTCCTGAAGGGTCACTCCGGTCAGAAATCTGGAAGTCATTCTAAACTCTTCCTCTTTGTCTTCAGATCTACTCAACACTAAGGCCTTGGAGAAATTAAGTACCCCACCCAGGTCATGCAGCAGCTTGTGGGTGGGCCTCAGAGGCCAAAGCCTCATGTTTAGGAAGTTTGTACTAAAGCACACTGTTCTTACGCAGGGTCACGCTTACTGGGGCTGCGAGGTGGGCGCCATTGGACAGCATGGACAGCATGAAGCCTTCCGCAGGCCCTTCCCCTCCCCAGGCACCTTCTCTCAGTGTCGTTCTTGTACAGCCACTAAGTGGCAAACACAGGGTTCACTTCCTCTGTGAGTTTTTATGTCAAACTGTTATGTCTTATTTTGTTTTTTCAAAACTGTGTTGATAAAATGTTCAAACCAGGAGAGTTGAAAGAACAGTACGTAATGCTTATATATCCACCACAAGACTTCCAATGACTGTTAACATCTGCTAAGTTTGTTTTAGCCATCTATTAAGTTGAACCATATGAAGTTCTAATAGAAAATGGTTGAATAGAAACAATTTCCTGTCAGTTATCTCGCGTGTGTTGCCAAGCAATTTGAAGCTACATTGCAGATATACATGTCCCTTCAAAATATATCTTCTAAGAATGATGTTCTACAAAACCCATATCGCTATCACCCCTAAGAAAACAGTGCTCTAGAATCATCAAATATCCAGTCCATGTTCAAATTTCCCCAGTTGTCCCAAAATATCTTTTTCTGATCCAGAATCCAGTCAAGATTCATGCATTACATATAATTATGTCTTCCTTTATACTAGATGGTCCCTCCACTTACCCTTTTCTATTGACTTTTTAAATTGAGCCAGTTGTCTTGTTGATTTGTCTGATTGCTTCCCGGTGGCAGTACCTTGTTCTTCCATTCCCTGTATTTCTTGTAACCTGGAAATTATGTGTAAAGACTTTATTAGATTCAACTGAAGACTCATAGGAGTTTGTGTACTTTGTGTTGCATTGCATCAGGAGGCACAGTGTCCCGTTACTGGCTAGGCTTGGTTTGAGCCCCTGATTAAGGTGGCAACGGCCAGATCTCTCCACTGCACGTATGTATAGGGAGACACATCTCCAGCAGTCTCACTTTTTTGCACAACTTGCAAACGAGACACTGACAGCCCATCCTCTTCCCCCAGACCATCTTTTCAATTTGGAGAGCAGACAGCTTGGGAAGGTGGAGATAGTCTTTCCCCTGCAGCCAAGGGCAGGCATGCTTACTGTCCAGTATAAAAGATCGGGCCTCCCTAAGCTCAGAGTCCTTTTACTGTTAGACAGCCCACAGCGTACACGTGTCATCTGCCCTCTTCATTTTACCATGTGGATTTTGCATAAACTGTGACGAATAAACTGTCACTAAGGCATCTAAGAAACTAGCAGGCTGACTTAGTTTGCAAGTAGGGTTTCTCAGACCCTTCACAGTTCTTGATCTATTTCCTTTTGAAATTAATAAGTAACCTGTGGGGGATACTTGGCACTATGTGAATATCTTGTTTCTGCACAACATTTTACCTAAGGGTTTTAAGTTCTATGTATAATCTTTGCCTGAATCAACTAATTTATTGGTGGTAGCAAAATGGTGATCTTCTGTTTCTATTATTCTTTCCACATTCACTGCATTCTGTAGAGCTGCCCCCCATCCACTGGGAATGAACTATACAGTTCCTCACAGAAGGGTAAGGTAAATTTCTTCTCCCCATTTTTCCCCTTCCCCAACAAGCGTGCCCAAGAGTTCATTTTTGTCACATAGTTGTCAACACTTGTTATATTACTATTATTTTTTAAATAGCATCCATCTCAATGGGCATGAGGTGATATCTCAATGTGGTTTTGACTTGCATTTCCCTAATGATTAGTGATGTCTAACATCTTTTCATATGCTTGTTGGACATTCGCAAATCTTTGGAGAAATGTCTATTTAAGTCCTTCGTCCATTCTTAAAAATCAACTTATCTGGGTTTTTTCTATTGTTGAGTTGTAGGACTTCTTTATATATTCTGGGTATTAAATATCCCTTATCAGATATATAATTTAAAAATACTTTCTTCCATTCTTAATTTGCCTTTTCACCTATTGATTGTCTTTTAATGTTCAGATCAATTAACGTTTTTCTGTTTTTTAGTATCTGTATACCACTTTCTTACACTAAACCTCTTGGTTCCTAAAAACATAAAAATATTTTATTTATTCTATAATACATAAAAATGGTCTCAGAATGCTATAATTGCAACTCAAAATAAAAATACAGGATGAAGTTTAAGATGTCTTCAAAAATCTTTCTGCCCTCAGAATATGTAGCAGTAAGAGGCATAATTAGAACATTGTGTTAAAAAATTCATTCAAAATTCTTGTCTCTGTGGTTATCTTACCAATTTGATACACAGTTTGGTTAATCTGTTTCAGGCTGTTTATAATTTTAGGGTTTGCTTTTTTGTTTTGTTTTGTTTTTTTGCTATGTGACATTTACGTGGATTACAAATTAAAGCTCTAGAAGAAGATACACTGAGAGGTCCTGTCCCTTCTAGCTCACCCCGAACCCTTACCAGAGAGGTTTCTGGTTAGTTCTTACAGAATATATGCAAAAATAAGATACATCTGTATCTATACATTATATTCTAATTTCCCTCAATCCTTCTTCAAAATGTAAACATTTTGGTATCTTGAAACACTTCACTTTCAATGTATGAATCAAACTTTGTATTTTCAAAATCTGCAAATAGGGCTCGTAGTAACGAACTACACATACCCTTAAGACACTGCTGATTCTAAATGATGTGTTGGATACGCATTTTAAAGGGCAGTGGCAGTGAAGGATACTCATTGTATCATCAGCAGGGTTCATGCGTATCTTGTCTCTGCCATTCCTGTTCTCCTTCCTGGCTGACCATAAGTATCTAGCCATCTGGGAGAATTTACAAGCCTGTATTCCCACGGGACTTGGCTTGTAAATCAGTGTCTCTTTCGTCTCATTGTTTTATAGTTATTCATATGCTTTGGACCCCAACGGCATTGAAGCGCTGGGTGCAGGGGTTGTATATCCTACACCGCTTTGTATCTTAAGCTGCATGTTGCGAGGGAAGCCCGCCGCCCCTGGAGTCCTGGCTCTGTCACCTGGCAGCTGTATGAACGTGTGCGTGGGACCCCCGCCCCTGTGGACTTGAGTTTCCTCACCCATAAGGTGAGGCGATCTCTTCTTGCCGGACTTGGCAACACTGAGATGCGCGTGAAGGGCCCCGTCTGGGGCCGGCCTCCTCGGAGCTCCTGGCGCCGCTTGGCCACCATTTCGCTTGTCCCTAGATTCAACTCCCATTTCAGACAGCAGCTCGTCTGATAAATTTTACATATTTACTATCTGTGTCCCAATCAGTGGAAACCCCCCATGATATCCATGTGCTCCCTCTACTGAAAATAGGTGTTCTTGCTTCCTAATTCAGAGCAAAGCTAGAGTTAGCGGAGGGGTGGGTTGGGAACACCCCGCTTCACGGCTCCAGGGAACGACATCCCCACTGCTGGCCGTGAACCCGCCCCTGGCGTCGGGCAGGCTCGAGGCCCCACCTCCGGCTCCGCCCCGCCAGGCCATCCGCTGCCAAGCCCTCCTTGCCCGGCTCTGCCCTCCCCTCCGCCTGTGCCCAGGGCCTCGTCCCTCCCTTGAGCGGCAGCTTCTTGGGGGAGTTCCTGTTACCCGCTTTTTTCTTTTCCCTACTCTTCACTTCATTGAGATCTGGCTTTTACCTCCTCGCCGTACTGAAACTGATGCTCGTAAAACTCTAATTTCAAGGCCTTTCACTTGCTCAAGGAAGCCTTTTAATCACTTTATTTTACACAGTACCCACACCTCTCCCAACCCCAACTCTGTCCCTCTTACCAGTTTTCTTTTTCTCCGTAGTACTTATCCAATATATTAAAATTTCACTTATTTATTTATTTATTGTCTGTGTCCCCCACTAGACTAAGTCTGGAGGGCAGGGTTATTTTCTGTTTTGTCCGCTAATTTGTCCTCAGTGCCTTGAACAGTTTATGTGCTTATAGGTGCTCAGTGCATAGTCACCGACTTGAACAAATAAAGGACTGGTTCCCAAGTTCACCATCTCCCTCTCAGATGTGTCCCCCACTTGGCCTCTTGGTGACCTCTGGCACTCGCTTCCCTGTGCTTCCAGGACTCCATGCTCTCTGGGGCATCCTTCTACTTGCAGACCACTTCTTACCCTTAAGTGTTGTCCGTTCTGATGTCATCCTTGCTGCTTCCCTCTGTTCACGCTCCACACTTCTCCAGGCCAGTTTCTCCCACTCAGAGCTTCAGTACCGTCCACAAGAGGAAAATTCTCAAAACTTCGTAGCTCTTGGCTGGGCCCCTTCCGCCTCCAGAATGGCCATCCCAGCCTGGATCCCAGAACATCCTTTCCTCCCTGCAGACTGCTCTGTACTCTGGAAGTGCCCCTGCACGGACCCCACGCCCCCCAATGAGGAGCCCAGGGTCCCTCGGAGCCCCTCCCTCCTCTTGTTCCCTGTGTCCAGGTGATGCCGGGGTTCTTGTTCACAAAGCCGAAGAATGAGCTTAGCGAACAGGCAAGGTAGGAGAGCAAGGTACAGGCTTTTATTTAGAAATAAAGTGATAGGACAGAGCTCCCGGCTCACGCCAGGAGGGGACAAGAGAGTCCGGTGTGCTGCGTTGTCTAGGGCTTTTATAGGCAGATTAGGATTTTTCGAGAATATGAAAAAAAGGTTTAGGGGTGTAGACCTGCCACGTGTGTCTGAACACCCCGAATTAACTTAACACAAGGCATTCCACCCCCCGGATTTCTCTCCAGAACACCTGCATCCTGGTCTAGGGGCATATCAAAAGGCAGCCTGCCCAGCCCCCAAGGTGGGCTGAGGTATTGTCTGTTTGCTAAAGAGAAAGTTAAGTATTCTGCTTCCCAAACTTCCTGGGTGTTAAAATGCAATCTTATCTTTAAGGTGAATCTCTGCTGCTTTTTACTATGTTGTTTACAGCTGGGTCTGCATGCTAAATTAGTTGCCTGGTTTGCAAAACCACCCCATCAGATCTGAAAGAGGAAAGACAGCACATAGGCCTGGGCCTTTTAGCATGCTAACGTGAATCTTACAAATGGTTAGCATAATAACAACATGGGGTACTCTTCTTTATCTGGGGAACACCCACTGATCTTACTGAAGAATGACCCTGGAGCTTAATGTTTAACACAGAGTTTTGGAAGGGGGGGTTTCCTTGCATGTAGTTACATTGCTCTGACCGCAAATATTCTGCCTTTTTCCGGAGGCCCTCCCCCTACTCTGACTACACCCACAGTCCCTGTCTCCCAGGGGCACGCAGACCTGCCGGTGCTGCGCATGCTCGTGCCAGCCCTCTATTGCTCGGGGGCCGTTGACTTTCTGGGATTCCCCCGCCTCTGGTTTGCTCTTCTAATTCAGCCCACACGTGGCAGCCAGAGCATTCTTTTTAAAATGTAAATCTGACTATGACAGTCCCCTTAGGGACTGACTTCCCCTTGTCGACTTCCACCTGCCTGCAGACATCACCCAAACTTTTTAGCATGGTATAGAAGGGTCTTCAAGGTCTGGCCCATTTCCTACTTTGGCACAAATACCCTCAGACCACGTGTAGTTCCATAGCCGCTCTTTGTCATTGCCTAGACTTTGCACATGCTTTTCCTGATGCTCAGATGCCCTTCCATGCGGTGTCCACCTGCCGAGCCGCCACTCAGGTCCTCCCTGGGGCAGAGATGAGCATCCTCCTTGGCTCCTACCATCATTAAGAACCTCCCTTACGACACTGTGTTGTGACAACAGTTTTTCCCATGTTTCTTGTTTTCCCTAAGAAAATCATCCTTGTTCCCTGAAGGCTCAGGGTAGTGGCTGGCACAGAATGTTCACTCAATCAAATTTATTAAATTGAACAACAAAAAACTATTCGCCATCACCATCATCTTCTCACATGTAACATGATAGTCTTGATTAATATGTTCTTAGATACCGGGTGGCCCGGGTTGGGCAGTCAGCACCCAGGGCAGAGGAGGAAGCCCTGCCTCGCCTGCGAGCGTGGCCTGTCCCTCAGGAGCCCGAGTTCCGTCTGGGCCTTGGGCGGTCTCCGCAGGGCATTTGCCAGGTCGGGCTTCAGTGTCCACAGCTAAGAACGAGGAAAGCAGCAACCTGAGTGCAAACAGGACGGAAGCGGATGAAGAGGACAGGGCGACGGCTAGGACAGCCATTTGCCAGCTCTGCTGCCCCGAGCTCCGTCCGCATCCTTTGCTGCTTTGTGCTGCGATCACCATTCTGTGTTTCCATCTTATATCTACCAGAGTCCCAAGCTGGTCATTTTAGATCACGTACTCCAGGCGGGAGACAAGCCTTTTGACCCGCGGTATGGGGCTGAGCCAAGGACCTGAAGCGTCACATGTACCGGCCGAAGCGACTCGAGTTCAGAGCAACTTCAGAGCAAGCGCAGAAATGGCAAGGTTAGAGGCACAGTTGTTGTGATTTTCCTTATAAATAACCAAGATAAAAAGTTTTGCTCCTGGTAAATGGAAGACACCCGTTTATCTAAAGGAGTGAGAAAGGAAATGGATGACATGATTTGCTAAATCCAAACCCTCTTAGTGAAGTTGGGGCTGAAAAGCAGAAAAGCACGTGCAGCGCCTTTGTGCTGTGTGGTCGCGCTCTGTGAACACCTGTGGCGCGCTGCGGACTGACGCTTTCATGAGTTCCTAGGAACAGCTCGCCCTGCCCTTTTCGATGCCTTACTGACCCTGCAAGGTGTGTGTGGTGCAAGATGCACCCGTGGCTGGGTGACGGCGGAGGAGGAAGGCAGTCCTGTAAACACCTAGGAATTCGCAAGTCGTTTCGCAGAGAACCGAATACAGCTGCCCAGAAAGACTGCGTGGCAGTCGATGGAAACCTCGCTCCCTCAGGAGACCAGGTACGAAACAAGCCCAAAGGCGGCACCTGGTTGCCTGGGGACTGACCTCGGCCTACAGATGAGTTTCGGACAAGAAATTTTCGTTAGGATCCTTTCCGATGGCGCCCATCCGATCCAGCTTCGCCGCTCCCAGCACGCCCTGTGTGCGCGCTCGCTCACCTGCATCCCTCGTGAGCCTCCCGGACGCCGCCGGAATCCGGGCTTACAGGACGCGGGAGCCAGACCGCGCCAAACTGGCCTGGAGCACAAATTTGGTCTTCGAAGTTGTGTATGAAAGCGCTCAGAGCCGGTGGGCATCGTTTCTTTCTCTGACTTAACAGCTCGGCTGGCTGCTCCTTAACGGAAGAAGTGTTGGGTGGTGCGTGTGTGGGGGTGGACAGTAGGGAGGACAGTAGGGACTCTGCGGCATCTCACTGCACTGATGGGGACTCGATAATTTGGGGGAATGTAGTAACCACAGCATTGCTCATGTGAAACCTTGATAAGGGTGTATACAATGATACCTTAATAAAAATAAATAATAAAATTAAAAAAAAGTGTTCTTTAGGAGTGATTCTCCAGAGGCTCTCAGATTCGCAATTTCTTCCATAATCAGGGCTGCTCATTACGTCTGTTCCATGTCGCAGCCTAGGCGCCTGGGCGGATGACATCTCCTCTCTGAGCTGCGAGAGGCTCAGAGTAAAAACACTTGCTCAACTTACACACTTGTCCTTCCCACTGGTCCCCAAGGTAACACGCAATTTCCTGTCACACTGGGCACTGAGCAGAATGGTAATTTCCTAATCAATGAATGAATGGCCTGTGGGCCGCAAGACTATAATAAAAATAGCTGACCTTTGTGGAGTGCCTACTACATGCTGGCATTGTTTTAACTGCTTATATTTATTAAATTCATCCATTTGGTTCTCACTCAACTCTAGAAGGTATTGTCCTCATTTTATAAATGAAGAAAGTGAAGTACAAAGAAGTTAAATGATGCGTTTGCCCAAGGGCACAGTTAGTGGATGGCTGAGCTGGGATTTGAACCCTAGGCAAGCCAGCTCCGGAAGTTCAAATATACATAACAAACTATGTTGTAGCTATTTCCCTTTGTTTAGGGAGGGAGTAAGGATGGTGGGAGATTGCAAGTTAAGCACTGGGCCTACATTAAAAATCCAGGGAAGTATTTAGGATATAAAAGCACTGATAGGATCTTTATTACAATTTGGTTGACAGTCAGTGTTTTATTGCTGAGTCATCCTGTGATACCAGAGTACAATTTCTTTGGGGAGTTCTAGACTATAGAATAGTTTTTGAGTCTAGTTAGACAGAGACCTCCAAACAATTTCTTTGTTTTCCTATTTATTAGGAAACCCAGAGGAAAATGTGGGATGAGCGGCTTCCAGCGGCAGGACGGCCACGGCTCCCCCCTTGGGGTCACCATCCGTTTCTACTCTAGCTTTGCAGAGCCCAGATGTTCCTGCCCCCTCGCACAGTCCCCACAGTGAGTGGAACTTCTTGCCCAAGCAAATCAGTGCAGAACAGTGTTTTACGGGCTATACTTGAGCTGTTTGGGGCCATCCATTATTAAAAGATAACTCTGATGTTTTTATGCTGTGTTGTCCATCAGTAACATGGCACCTGATTCATTGGATTAAGTTTTGGTTTTTGTATGTCAGAAAAAAAGATTTACATTTCAAGTCTAGGATATTATAGGAAAAATTCCCACTAAGATAGGAGAGGGAGCAGGAACTTGCTACGGGCTTCTGGCTCACGGTTGTAAAAAAACAACATTATGACGAGGATGTTTGCTTGACCTCACTTTTAAAACACCAACTGATGCTGGGGATTCATGAACTGATATTCATAATGATTGTTTGAAAGTTATATGAATCAAAAGAGGAAAGTCATTGATGAGTAATTTTAACTTAGTTTCCATATATTTAAATCTGGTTTAAGACTAAAGGAAGGTTTTGAAGAAAAAAAGGATGTCCTAGACCCTAATACCACTTTTCCCTTTTGGGTGCGCCGTTCCAGCCTGACCTGGGAGAGGTATTGATGGTTATAATGCAGCATACATTTTTAAATACAAAATTCACTTTCAGGGAATCTGTTTTCTGAGTTTGAGAGGGTGTGGTGACTATAAAAATCAAGATCTATGTGTTGGCTTTATGTAGAAGTTACACGGGCTTAGCGAAGCAGAATGTCTGAAAGTATCTAAGAAGCTAGTCTGGTGTGAAATGGGGGCCACAGGGTCATGGAATGGCTGGGTTTGGGGGGGCTGGAAACCCTGGGAGGCAGTATCTCTGGAGGAGGTCGTGGTGGCCAGTGGCAGCAGGTGACAACAGGGAACAAGCAGGAGGGACTTGACCCAGCTGGGAAAAACAGGCCCTGCAGTTAGCATGTGGAATGACACATCTGTGGAGAAGTGGCTGCAAGGCCATGTGCTCACGGTGCTCTAGGAGGTTGCAGAAATAGCTTGCAAGGTTTACTCCGGAAATGGGACCACTGTTTCTATTTCTTAATACCAGAGCTAAGTATGAGGTGGACATTAAAAGGTCAAACTCAGAGAGACCAGTCGGGTTGGCATGTGCTGCCGGGCACCGGGGTATGTCAGCCCAACTAGTGTTTGCAGGGCTTCTGTCATGTGAGCCACCCTGGTGAAGGCACTTGCCTTGGCTTCACTAAGTTAGTCTTCACACCCACTTTGTGAGCCACGTTTCTAGACAAAGACACGGAGACCCAGTGAGGCCACAGAGTCTGTCCAAGGCCACGCTGAGGTGATGGCATGGAGAGCACGCCATAGACAACCCCCAGCAGAGCCCATACCCTCCCTGCCGCGTCATAGCTCCCTCTCGGATGTGTTTCTGGAGTGGCGTTTACGGGATGTGTATCCCCAGAAAGGCCCACAGCAGGTTCATTCACAGTACGCCCTCCTAACAGACCCACCACTGACAGTGGTGCGGTGGGCAGTCCGGCCTCCACTGAGATGCCCCTTCAGCCTGACTGTGTGGGGCCGCAGCCTGCCCTCCACCTGCTCAGTCCTCAGGCGTGGCTTCTGGCTCCCGGGATGTTCCAGCCGCCAGGATCAGTGCAAATATTAGTTCGTCTTTTGGAACTGTCCTCTAGTCCTTTCTGGTTCTCTTACTAATTGCTGTACTTTTATCCCAGTTGAGTTTTTAAAAATTACACATTTTGAGGTAGCATGCTTAGATTTTTTTTTTTTTTTGTAGTAGCATATTTAGATATTCTATACTGGGAAAAGCAACTCTGAATGTTTACTTCTCAATATTGCCCCTTAATTATCTGAGATGTTCATCTCTAAAATTCCTGGGTAAACAACCTAGATTCATCAAGACCTACCCAAGTCACCCAACAGCACGAGGGATTCAGGCCACTAAGAAATGGTGCGTGTTACTGCTTTGGAGAGGCGCACATGGACTAGAGCAATGCTTCTCAAAACGTCTGAGGGTCATCATCTTCGGGGGATCTAGCTTAAAATGCAAAACCCAACCCCTGGCCCCCTGAGATGAACATTCTCTGAGGAGGTCTGGGGTGCAGCCCAGGAGTGCACATTTAAAACAATCACTCCCAAGTGCTTCCGACACAAGGGGACAGCTGGCCTCCTTTGAAAAACATGCATCAAGCGGAAGGTTGGGAAAGCATATTGAGATGGAGAAAGGGCTACAGAAATGACACCTGTGGACTTTGAGAGATGCTTGCTTTTTGAGAGGCAAGAGCTTGGGCTTTGGGACCAGACCAACTGATTTGAACTTTGTTCCATACTAATTACCTACCCAATCTTGAGCGAGGGTTGTAAACATATGTGTACCTCAGTTTCCTTATGTTAGATGTAAAAATGCCTTTCACATAAAGGTTTGTGAAGGATTAAATGTGATAACAGAACACAGCATATTGTAGACTTGCTATTCAACACATGCACTTACTTCTACTCATGCTGAAATCCCACCAAAATGGTACTAAAGGAACACAAAAAGGCAGGCCCACCTCAGGACAGGGAGAATGGGAAAGGAAACAACAGTAAACAAGCATTACCAGAGTTTTGCAGAGAGGGAATTTGCATGGAGGCAAAGCAGACATTTATCTGGTTCTCACCGGTCCACCCAGATCTGACCCTGCTGGTGATTTAGAGGAGTATCCGTTCAGTGCTCATGTGCTCCTAAGTGGCCAGGCATTTCCCTGGTCACCCTTGGATGGGGGAATGGCAGTCGACCAGATGAGGCCCAAACCTGAGCGAGCTGGACCAGAGAGCCTAAGGGAAGGCGTGCCCAGAGGAGGAGCCTAAGGGAAGGCGTGTCCATAGGAGGAGCCTAAGGGAAGACGGGCCCAGAGGAGGAGCCTAAGGGAAGGCGTGCCCAGAGGAGGAGCCTAAGGGAAGGCGTGTCCATAGGAGGAGCCTAAGGGAAGACGGGCCCAGAGGAGGAGCCTAAGGGAAGGCGTGTCCATAGGAGGAGCCTAAGGGAAGACGGGCCCAGAGGAGGAGCCTAAGGGAAGGCATGTCCAAAGGAGGAGCCTAAGGGAAGACGGGCCCAGAGGAGGAGCCTAAGAGAAGGCGTGCCCAGAGGAGGAGCCTAAGGGAAGGTGTGCCCAGAGGAGGAGCCTAAGGGAAGACGGGCCCAGAGGAGGAGCCTGATTTGCTCCAGAGAAAAAGCTGGAAAGCTCAGGCTCGGCTGCACCGTGGAGAGCAAAGTTGACGGGTAAGGGCTCAAATCAGGGAGACTGGCTAAAAAAATGTATGTTGGAGCCATTTAGACTCAGAATCAGACTCCTTAACTGCAACTCTGAAGGCAGCAAGACCATGAAACCACTCTTCCAAGATACGTAGGAAAAGTTGTTTCACTGAAGCCTTCTACATCAAATTGAACTGTCAATCAGACATTTTCAGACTCAAAAGGTCTCAAAAATTTTACCCCCTATGTTTTCTTTCTCAAAAAGTTCCCAGATAATATGCTTGATGAAAATGGATGGGTAAACTGAGATAGAGGAAGGCACAAAGGGCAGAAAATAAAGACTCCAACGGAGAAGGGAAACAAGGAATTTCCAAGAGATGCAGAGGGAAGTGCCAGGGCAGTTAGGCCCGAGGCCTGGATTAGAGCAGGACACAGACAAGTCTGGGAAAAAGAACCCCTAAAAGAAAATGGAACAGATTTATTCTCTGCTGCATTTGACCATGAGAAAAAAAAAAACCAATATTTACAACGATTCTGAGAGTTTGGGGACTGAAGTTGCACAGGAGAGAACATCACGTCCAAAGTACTTTCCTAGGTCAGTAGTAAGCAACTTTGTCATAAACCCTGCTGGGAAGATAGGAAAAAGAAATGTAGGAGGTGAGGCTAACTCCTCAGCGTCCATAACAGGGAGTCAGTAAATACTGTGTGAAATATAAATGTCAAGAAAGAGCAGCATAAGGAATTTATTTATAATTTGGGGTGTAAATATTGGAAGAACATTAAGTGAACTGAAGGTGGTTTCCTCCGGGGAGAGGAGGGGAGCTGTGCAGGAGGGACACAGGGCTGCCGCTTGTCAGAAATCTTGCGGCACTACTTGCTTTTTAAAAATTGTGTACAAATATGACTTTAATAGAAATTTCTACTTTACAAACTAAATGCCGTTCTCATATGTTTGTATGTACACAGGGCCCGTCCCTGGGAAATACTCAGTAGCTGGAGTCCTTGCTTGTGGTGAGCTCGGGATAGGAACCAGAAGGGCACACGCGGAGGCCCTCCGAGCGTCTACAGCCGAGGCTTAGAGGCGGCAGTTGGGTTGGGACGTGGGAGGAGTGGGTTGCACTGTGGTTCCAAGAAGATATGCCCAAGTTCTGACCCCCCGTATCTGTGAATGGAACCTTATTTGGAAGTAGGGTCTCTTCAGGTGTAATTAAAGCTCTCAGGATGAGGCCATCCTGGATTTAGGGTACATCTGGGGTACACCCAAACTCGGTGACAAAGTGTCTACAGGAAACAGAAAAGAAGAAGACACAGAGAGACAGAGGGGAGGCTCTGTGAGGATGGAGGCAGAGGCTGGAGTCAGGTGGCCACAAGCCAAGGAGGGCCAAGGACTGCAGGCAGCCACCGAGGCAGAGACGCTCGGAGTGGATTCTCCCTCCGAGACCCTAGAGGGAACTAACCGTGCCAGCATTTTGACTCAGACTTCTGGCACCCAGAACCGTGAGATAATGGATTTCTGTTGCCTTAGGCCGCTCGGTTTGTGGTAATTGCTTCCAGCGCCCCGGAGAGGTCGTGCAGGGGGGTCAGTGGATAGCTGCTTAAGTGTCGTTGGCAGCGATGTGTCGTATTCCTTAGGCCGCATCTTCTGCGCGCGTCCTGGGGAGCCTCCTTACGTTCTCCCCTGAGAGACCCACTGGCCAGGTCGTAAACCGGGTGTGCCCCGTGAAACAAATGTTTTATTATTTTTTTCCAGCTTTATTGAGATATAGCTGACGTGCAACATTGTGTAAGTTTAAGGTGTACGATGTGTTGATTTGATACACTTATATATTATAAAATGATTACTGCCATAGCTTTAGCTGGCCCCTACATCATGTCACATAACAATTTCATTTTTGGGGTGAGAACATTTAATATCTATTCTCTTAGCAACTTCCAAGTATGTAACATAGTATTATTACCTATAATCGCTATGCTGTACATCAGCCCCCAGAACGTACTCATCTGAGAACCGGAAGTCTGCACTCTTTGGCCAACATCTCCCCTTCCCCCCTCCTCAGCCCCGGAACTACCATTCTCGTCTGTTTCTATGGGTTCGGCTTTTTTAGATTCCACATGTCAGTGACGTTATACAATTGTCTTTCTCTATTTGACTTATTGCATTGAAATAAATGTGTTTTAAAGTGATTTTAGATGCTTACACTCATGTTATGAAAAGTGTTTTGAGGACAGCAACTTTTCTACACCACTGTAGAAAAGGACTTGATCATTTCCCTATTTCATCAAAAAGGCAGATAGGAAACCAAGAAAATAAATAGTTCTCTGAGTCCATCCTTCTAGTAAAGCTCAGTGAGACTGGGCTGGGATAAGGGTCATTCACTGATAGACCTCTTCTCTGTTTTTAGGACTGGCGTCCTAATACCTGACATCAAATGAGTAATCTTGTTTTCTATTCCAATTCTTTTTAAATTTACCTTTCTACTTAGTCTCATTTCTTTTAGCTCTCATGGCAATACTTTAATGACTCACAGAAAACCAGCCCACACCAAAAAGATGATAAATTTAAGAGTTCAAAAATAGTGCTTGAGATTTACTACCACTCTTCCCTGCAGAGGTGCTCCAGCCACATGACCTGCATCAGGTCCTCAAGCATGTCAGTCATCCCCTCCTCAGGGCCTTTGCACAGGCCGTTGCTTTTACCTCTAATGCTCTTTTTTGCTCTTCTGTAACTGTAAGTACATTTAACTTGCTTTATCTACAGGTTAATCCTAAAAATTAAAAGCCGATCAGTAACATTTAGGAAGTGATTATGTATGTATAAGTCATTATGAAAACAAATAGTAAGACAGGGCCTGTTAAAAAAATTCTACTCTTAGGTATTTACCTAGGAGAAATAAAAACATATCCCCACAGAAAGGCTTATTCTTAAACATTCATAGGGCTTTCATTATATTTTTCCCTTCACTTATTTCACCTATCCTCCCTCCCCCTTCCCTATTGCAACTACCAGTCTGTTCTCTGTGTTTATGAGTCATAGGGCTTTAATTATAATAGCTCCAGGCTGGAAGCAACCCAAGCTCCATCAACAGAAGATTGAGTAAACAAATTGTGCCCTATTTCTACGATGAACTATTATTCAACAATAAAAAAAAAAAAATGAACCACTGATACATGTAACAACTTGAACCTCCAAAATATGACATCGAACAAAAGACACCACCTATGGAAGAGTACGTATTACATGATTACATTTGTATAAAGTACAAAGGTGGGCAAATGCATCTATAGCCATAGGAACGGGAACAGCTGTTGCCCCTGGGTATGTGTGTGGTGGTAGCAGGAGGGCATTGGCTTGAAAAGGCACAAGGGGACCTCAGGGTTGGTGGAAATGCTCTCAATCTGGCTTTGAGTGATGGGGTTACACAGCTATGCATATGTGTCAAAACTTAAAACTATACACTGAAGATCAGTGCATTTTATTTACATGAAGTATACCTCAATTAGAGAACAATATCATCTTATATTTTTATAACTTGGCTGCTCGAAAGAGACTTTTTCAATCATCAAGTCCAATGTCTCGTTTTCTTTTCTTTCTGGCTTCCTTCCCTTCTTCCAAATCATACTCAAAGCTCATGTTTGTTAATAATGTGAGAGACTGTCAGGCCTCGGGCTCCACTGACGCTTATTTTACATGTAACATTATGGTTCAGATATCTCATTCCTAAGCCTGTGTCGGATTAGAAGCAGCTCAAGTACACAGGCAGGTACACTGGTCATCACGAGGGACCTGGCGCCTCGACAGTGAAGGAGAAAAAGAAAAAGTACAACCTACAATTCAGGAGCGTGGGCCTAGAAGAGCTGAAACAAATTCAGGCAATGCTGTACGTTCCCAAGCCAAAGGGCATTATGTTTTACAATAGGGTTTGTCCCAAAGGTTAAATTACATGCAGTTTATGCTACTGTAAATGCAAGAAAGGGTAAACACATAAACATTCTACAGAGAACAGTTTAAATAATATTTTTATTTTGGTGCTTGAGGGGATAAATATTCAGATATCTGGGTTAATCCAGTCAGGGATTCAAGCCACTCCCTAGTGGAACGGAGGACTAGTGGCAAACGAGCCACCTTTGATTGGGTGGCTACCATTAAACAGCTGAGTGGAGGTCCAGGCAACCACGAGAGGTCACGTAATGCGATCAGCACTGACCTCACACCATCACCACCGCCGTGGGGTCGCCATCCTGCGGTGGGGCTGCTGCGTGAGGCTGAGAGCCTGTGCTTTCCTCGGGGTGCACGGTGACAGGTGCTCTGTAGGGTGAGGCCCACGAAAACGTCTTCTCGTTTTCCTGAAAGTAAATCATCATTCTAAATAGCTTCTAGAGAGTTTCCTGGGTGATGTCTACTCTACAGAGATTTGATTGCAGGTGTTTTCTGGTAAACTTAAAAAACTAAAACCAAACAAACTGAACTTCCTATAACACTTAGAAAATGTACGAAGTGGGCAAAGTGTTAAAAACGCTCTTTTGTTGCATTGAAGGAGAACCTTGAGTAGAACTTGGAAATGAGAAAAAGGACAAATAAAGAAGATGAAAATTTGTGATTATCAGCAACTGAAAAAACCTTACTGAACCTGGAAAGTATAATGAAAAGGGGATCCCTCCTAGTTTGAGGTATTAGATCCTTGAACTCAGATTCATGTTGAATTAGATGCTGTGTTATCTGCAGGGACGAAAAGCCCACAGGAGAATGAGAACAGGGAGGCAGAAACTGCTGGAAGGAGAGAGCGTGGAACGTCAAGAGAATGCTTATGTGGGTGGGTGGGAGGCTATCAAGGGAAATGAACGCTGCCAAACTGATTTGTTTTCTAACTACCAAAGCATGCCTGGGACATTCTCCCTAGATGCTAGGATTAGAGATGTGGAGAGTTTCAACAATATATTTATCCATTACAAGAACAAGCAATTATTTTATTTTTGGCTGATGTATTATGAATTTTAAAAAGACAATGATGACCTCAAGGAAATTTTGAAACAAAATGACCTGTCATAATTCCAATAGTCTTTAACTAGTAATATTCTATGTTTATGTTTTCTTCTAGACAAAAATTCTTTCTTTAGAAATATTTTTGGGCAAGTAAATTTCCTCTTGGCGTAATATTAAAATAGCTTCTGACCCTTAACAAGCTGGGAAGAATTCTCCAGTCCTGTATCATCTGCCTTAGACTGGAAACTTGAACTGCAGAGATCAATTACCTGCAATTATCATTTCACAACTGTTTTAAAGAGTCTTCATGTACCCTCCTCTCAACCACAGCTGATCAATGGTCGTTTGGTCTGCAGAAGGGAAGGAAGGCAAACACTGTGGGCAAGAACATAACTGTGTTGTTCTCTCCAGCGGGCTTAGGATATACCATCCTAATTTCCTGTTCAGTAAGGAAAATGAGGCCCAGAAGGGTCATAGAATTAATAAATGTTAGAGCCAAGATTTGAACAAAGCTCTTAAAAAAAAACCTTGTAATTTTAAATTATTTTAATTTATAAAAAAGGTTTTAAAATAGTACATAGAATTAAAGCATATCCTTCATCCAGCTTTGTCTGTTAACAATTATACAACCACAGTTTGTCAAAACCAGAAAATTAGCATTGTTACCACACTGATAATTGAACTACAGACCTTATTTGAATTTCATCAGTTTTTTCTCTAGTGTCCTTTTGTCTGTCATTCTGGGATCGAATCCAGAATCTCACGTTGCATTTAGTTATTACATCTCCTTAGTTTCTTCCAATCTGGGAGAGAGCCTCAGTATTTGACCTTTAGGAACTTGACACTTCTGAAGAGTAATGATCAGGTATTTTGTGAATGTCCCTCAACTGAGGTTTGCTTGTTTTCCCACCGTTAGTTGACGTTATGCACTTTTGCAAGAATACCGCCGAGGTGCATGTCCTCTGTGCATCCCATCAGGACGTAGGGGTGTGCACGGTGTTGCTCTGTCCCATTACTGGTCATGTGAACTTTAATCATTTGGGGGAGATGGCATCTGTCAGACTTCTGCTGTAAATTTACTGTTTTTTCTTTGGAATTGGTAAATATCTTGTAGAAGATACACTGGGACTATGCTGATATCTTGTTTTTCCTTAGACTTTCACCCTCGATCTTAGTATCTACCAGTGACTCTTGCCTGCAGTAGTTACCGTGATGTTTACCAGTAGTGACTTGGAATGTATTTATATTGGGGTATATGGCTCATGGATACTTATTTTACTCTATGGATTATAACCCAATATTATAGTTATTTTTTGCTCTAATTGTTCCAGCTGTGGCTACCAGGAACCCATTTAGGCGGAGCTCCTGTGTTCTTTTGTCATGCCTTATCATCGTGGGACTGTTGTTGTTTGGAGTACTTCCCTGTTTTCTGGCACAAGGTTTCCAGGCTCAGTTAGATTTCCCCTTCTCCAGCCCAAGAACCACCCAGTTCTCTGAGGAATCTTATGAACCAAGACCGTACGATACAAACCTCTCACACTCTTTCCACCAGCTTATGTTACTTCTTACAACAGTTTCGCTTGAGCCCTTTGTAAGTTTTCCCAGAAATACACTCTAAAGGCAGGCAGGGTTTGTCCCTGTTGAGTCTGTTCGCATCGCCCCACATTGCCTCGTGCTCACTCCTGATGTGCGTCTGCTCTTTCTGTGCCGCCGAGATGAGGGGGCAGGAAGGTGAGAAGACTGAGAAGTGGTTTTGCAGGTAGATAAAAGCATCAATACAGGCAGAGATGATGTGGATAGGACTGGGAGGTTGGGAGAGTCCCTGGATAGGACTCAAATATACACATCAAATTCGTTTTGCTTCACCACCATGCAAATCAAAAGAACACAGAAGCTTCTAAAGCAAGTCAGAATTTTTAAGTTTAATTTTTTTCCTGGCACTTGATCCACTCTGGAAGGAAGTTGCTCTTTGTGAGTCTGGCTTCTGTTTCCTCTCTCTCCCTCTCAACTTGCCTGCAGCAGCTGTCTGGGCTCGTTCATGGGCCCACAGCGGGTCCGCTTCTCCCAGCGTCCTGCACGCTCCTTGGCTATGTATTATCATGCTCTGTGTTAGAGATGGGCAAAAGTCAGCAGATGGATGTTAAGTCAGAACAGAGCCGAGGTCACAGTGGATATCAAAACAAAGACTGAAGACACAAACCTTAAAATTCTAGATTTCTAATCTTTACATAAAATTAAACTTATCAAACAACTTAGAAAACTTTCCAAATAGATGAGTATGTATCATGACTTAAACATCTGAAGTAAGGCCCATATTCTATTCCAGGATTTAAGAAAACTTAAATTATGACCTGTCATAACAATCGTAGTTTCTTGGGGTTCATTATGAGTGTTAGACTGTTTTTTCTGCTGTACAGTTATTCCGTATCTTTTTATTTGTTTCTACAAGTGACACTACACCTTTTTCTAGGTGCCTGTCCCTGTCTGTGGCAGCTGTATGTGTATGGTGCATATGTGTATGAGAGAGAGAGGACATGAGAAAGAAGGAGAGGGCAAGAAAGAGCCATGACACTAGTTTCTTACTTTTACAGGAAATTTAATACATGTCAGCACAAATCTGAGCCTGACTCATCTGGCAGGAGGAATAATTTCACATGCCAGAGTAAACAGGGAAGGGGGTGAGATCTCAAGAGGGAAAGGGTGGGGAGGCAGTTTACAATTTAAGATATAAGTAGAGATGCTTTATTAGAATTATTTTCAATTTCTCACAGTCACGTTGAATTTTTATACCAACCTCCACAGTCCTCATCCTATCCTCCCCAGGATCTCCACAATCATTTAGCTATTAAGCCCAACCTGTTCTGCCGCCTCCACATCTCGTACATTCATCTCCTCCTTTCTATCCCTACAGGTATTCACTTGATTCAGGCCTTCGCCACGTTTTGCCTGGACTGCTGCTCTAGGCCTCTTCCAATCCTTGACCGTCTCTAATTGTTCATCCCTGAAAATTCACCCAGGCACCTCTTCCTACTCAGAAGAGCCAGCCATTTCTCTCTCGAGGTCACCACTGAACCCAGTGTTACCCCCTTCAGTAGGTCCCCCAAATATATTCTGCTTGATAGCTTACACATTTACCTCCCCTACTCGGCCAAAGCTGAGAACTTCTTGAGGACTACACTTGTGTCCCCCTTATGTCACGGTCCCCAGCGCCTGGGACAGTAGGTGCTTGATGAATGCGTGGTCTGTGGACGAGATGAACCCGTCCATGGCGTGGGCGAGCAAATGAAGGAGCCCGCTCAGCGCACTGATGGACTATTATTACTCAGTGTCAGTCCCTGGCTGATGTTTCTCCCTGGAGCTGACAGTTCATTACATGCAAGATCATATCCTTTAAGTGGCATCTTACAAGCAATAGTTTCTCTTTACAAGTAATTATGTTTTCAAGATACCAAGTATTTCTCCTTTTGAAGGCATTTGTAGTTATTATGCCTCATGTCTCCATCTAGTGGAACAAATTGGTGTTACAGCAATTAAGATATCTGTATAAATATAAGAAACACAGTTGTGAAAAAATTTATAGAAAATTAGCTTTCTCCAGGTTCAAAAACCTCCCATGTGTCTACTTTGTACTTTACACAGTTCAGCAAGGTTTTTCTTGCCAAAATGACTGATTTCTAAATATCTGGACAGGGTCATGCCACAAGAAAATAATGTGGATATATATGTGAAAAGCATTTACAATTAGTCTGTCTTTCACCACTTTTAAGTTGATGAGTCACTGATATGCAGTAACAAAAAAAGTTAATTCAGATATTTTATAGAATATTTTTGTAAGCTATGCAAACAATGCCAGCAATTTAATATTTATTATTTTTTAGTGATCAAAATCTGCCTCAAGGTAAGTACTATTTCATCACGATAGCCATTTTTATAAAGCTTAAAAATGAATGTAACAAAATAATATGCTGTTTAGGCCTAAGTTCTGGTGTCGGTATGTATGCATTTGCCCTTCATCTATCGTCTATCTAGACTATAAAGAAAAGCAAGGGGTTATGAGCATACCAACCTTCAGAGGAGTGGTCACCTCCAGCAGCATCCAGGGTTGGAAATATTTTCATTCTGCTTGAGTTCATGGGTTCATGAATGTTTACTTTACTGTTATGCTTCCTAACTTAGATGCACACATTTTTTGATCTAGAAATCCTACTTCTGAGACTATCTCCTACAGAAACAAAGCACTGGTATATAAGGATATGCATTAAAAAGGAAGAAAGAAAAAAAGGAATACAGCTACGTAAGCTCCATGTATATTCTGCTCTGTACTCTTACCTAAGTGTGATCAACATATTGGTTTTTCATAAGGGTAAATTTATTTAAATTTTATGAATCCAAAAAACTAATGAACAGACAAAACAGAGGACAGACTGATGGTAGTATAGGGGAGGGGAGTGGGGGTGAGTGAAATAGGTGAAAGGGGAAAAAATCATAATGTTTACTATCTTGTTCTGGGTAATGGTTATGAGGTAGGGCAAGGACATGGGACAAGCACCCTGATTAAATTTTCCTGCGTTGATGAAAAATGCCAAAATATAAATAGTAAGAACAGAAGGAAATCCGTCTTAAGGCTAAGATTCTGTATTAAATACGAGGGAGTCAGGAAGTTAAGATTCCTAACATTTTGTGGTAAGCAGCCAGCAACCAGCCCTATCTTCAGGCGGGGCAAGCAGCCCTAAATGCCCTGTGCCCACTGCTTGGGGGTGGCCACTCTCTTGGAGAACAGGACCAAGAAATTCCTTGTATTACGTTCATCGTACAGAATATCTAGAGGACTGACTGTGGAGGTGACACAGACACCACGACCTCGGTCAAGCCCGCCCATGCGCTGCGCTGCCCTGCCCTCTGCCCCGTCCTTGAGCCCCTTAAAGGGCAGAGTCCTAGGCTTCTAAGCGGTCTCCGCTGGGGCTGCCCACACTCCCCTTTCTTAGAGCGCGTACTTGGTGCCTTAAATAAGGACTTCCTACCGCGCAGCTGTTCCGTGTTCCCTCTGCACTCTTCCAGCGGCGCGTTACTCGCTATTTCGTTCTGTTTTCCCGACTTAAGCACAAGGCTTCCCTCTCTGTCCTACTGCAGACGGGCAGGAGGGGCTCCTGAGAGCTCCGGCTTGGGCCGCACGTTCCCGCGGCCTGGGGCGCCCGCGGGACTCTGGCCGTGCGATCGGCTCTCCGGAAGCCTGCCGGGAAACCTTTCTTTGCCCGGGGGAGTCCTCAGAACCCAGTCTCACTCCTGCTCAGGGCCAGGAACCCGGCCCCGTCCGGGGCGTTTCCCCTCGTGCTCGGGAGCCGCCCGGACGGCCGCCCGGCAGCAGTTACGCGAGTGCGTACACGTGTCAAACCCAGAGCTGCTCAATCTGTGCCCCTATGAACGGTTTCTGCCCACGTCCAGGGGACGCAGAGCAGCGGCGGGCCCTGCCGCACCCCGGCCCTCCGCAAGGCAGAGCGGGTCAGAGGCAGGAGGACGGCGGGCCCGGGAGGAGGGCGGCTCTCCCCCGTCTGAGCGGCGGGCCCGGGGGGAGGGCGGCTCTGCCCCGTCCGCGGAGGAGCTGTGATGTGAAGCTCCCGGCTGGCGTCGGGCTCCTCCGTGAAGTGGGGCCCGGCGCGTCTGCGGGGGCCGAGGCGTGGGGAAGCGGAGAACTCCGAAGGCGCCGGGCGGGCTGCGGGAGAGGGGCGGCCGGGGCGGGCGGCGCGCTCTCGGGCTCCCGAGGGCCCGGCGCAGGGGCGGCGGGCGGTGCGCGCGGGGACCATCTGCGCGGTGCCGGAGCAGGTCACCAGGGACCATGAGTTTACGGTGGCGCGAGCATCGCCGTGTGTGTGATGTTATCAAACAGGGCCGACCCGTGTCTCAGCGGGCGGGTCTGGGAGAGGCAGAGCTGGGGTTTGGCCGGGTGGGAGTGAGGAAGGGGCGTAGGGTGGAGGTGTTCCGGGTGTCCGTTTACCGTGGGGAGGACGGGGACGGGGGCTGCTGATGGTCAAGGCGTAGGCGGGAAGGTTGATGACTTGAAGATCCTGACGGGGTTGAAGAATTGGCGTGTTGAGGACACAGGCTGGAGGGACTGGAGGTTGAGGTCTAAGTGCAGGATGTCAGAATATTATTTCAGTGTCCAGTCCCTCCCAAGGTCAAACTGAGGTCCCCAGATGAGTAGCAGCAGGTGTTCCCCATACATCACGTAGTTAGCATGAGCTCCCTGCACAGCCCGAGGCCCTAGGTGTACAGACACTCTTACCTGGCGGAATAGTCCCGGCGCTGAAAGATTACCTCCCAGGGGACTGCTTTGCATGTACAAGATTTAAATATACTTCACCTGTTCTGCCCATTTTTACTCACATTTTAAGAGTTAGATTTAGAATCCTACTTTTAAATTTTATTCCCTGATCTATGAATACAAATCTATATTACTTTTTATCTTAAAAATATGATACTATATACAATACACACCTTGCTTTTTTTCACTTAAACTTGTTTCATGTCTATAAAAAAATTTTTTTTCATTCTTTTTGATGGCTGAATTTTATTGACCAATTTTCTATTAATAGTTGTTTGGGTGTGTTTTTTTTTCCATTTTTTTGTTACTTCAAATAAGATTGAAATTTATAACCGTGTATCTATGATTTTACTGATGTTCTAATATGCTTTTAAGATATATCTGTATAAGTAAAATTACTGGAGCAAATGGTATGTACATTTCTAATGACGATAGATAGTGCCTGTCAAATATATTTTTCTGTAAGCTTTCACCAAGTTTCAGAGCCTCTTTCTAGCATCTGACGAGTAGAGTGTCTTCTTCCCCACGCTCTTGACAACAGTGTATTTTAAGACATTTTTATGTCTGTCGGTACTACAGGAATAATACCTTTGTAGAATTACTTTTATTTCACCCAGGATGAGTAAAGTTGAGGATCTTTTCACGTTTGAGTCGCTTTTATTCCTTTTCAGTGAAATATTTGTATACATTTTTTGTCTAGATTTCTAGTGACTTACTGGTCTTTTTGCTCATCTGAAGGAGCTTTATTAAAAAATTGAGATCTAATTGATGTACAACATTGCCTTAATTTCAGGTATACCACATAAAGAGTTGATATATGCATATATTGACTGCAAAGTGATCACCACCATAAATTTAGTTAACATCCATCACCACAAATAGTTACAAACTTATTCCTAGTGATGACAAATTTTAAGATCTATTCTCTAAGCAGCTTTCAAATGTACAATATTGTTAACTATAGTCACCATGCTCTAGATTACATCTTCGACTCACTCATCTTAAAAGTGGAAGTTTGTACCTTATGAAAAAGTAGTTTTACACCAGTGTGTGTGTGTGTATGTGTGTGTATACCAGCCATCTGTATGTATTATGAAATTGAAATCTTTTCCTGTGATTTCTATTACTTCTTTATTTATGTTGGATTGTATTATATATTTTTTAAGTCCATATGGTTTAATTGACAGGTCTTTCCTTTTATGTTTTTTGGGATTATTTGTTATATTGTGCTTAAAAACACCTTTCTCCACTCTAAATTTTGAAAAATAATCCTCTCAGGGTTTCTTTTACTAATTATTTTGTGTTAAAAATTTAAATCTGCTCATCTGGAATGTGTTCTGGTGTAAGATACAAAGTAGAGCTGAACTCATTTTTGTTCCAGTGGCTACCCAGTTATCCCAACACCATCTATTAAATAGTCCATGTAGTTTTCATTAATTTGAAAAGCCACCTTGACATTGTGTAAACTGCTACATGTGTATTGGGGTCTATTTATAGACCTCCATTCTGTTTCATTGGTCAGTCTATCTAATATATGTGTCAGTACCACACTTTTTCTTATGGTCTGAGTGGACAGATCCTTTTCCTGCATTCTGAGATCGTTTTCGCTATTCTTGGTGCTTTGCATTTCTGTACTAACTTTAGGACCAGCTTGTTGTGTTCTGATAATATACAACAAGGATGATTTTAAGTTTCTTAAATCCCCATATGAAAACATTATGGTTGATTTACCTCTTTTTATTCTACCAGACTTTCTCCAATCTCATACTCAAGGTTACTTTATCAGCATAACATACCTTATTATATTTATGCATATGTATCTATACTGAGCCATATGTTTAAGTTATATATTAAAGTTTTTAAAAGTCATTAAATGTTTTTACTTGATAATTTAATAAAATTTAATAGTCTGTCCTTATCCTTGATCTTTGCCATTTTAATTACTGTATGTCTTGGTTTTGTCTTCCTTGGGTCCCTTCTGTTGGGAGATCTGTGCACCTCCATGGCCTGAGAGACTATCTCCTCCCCCAGATTGGGGAAGTTTTCAGCAATTACCTCCTCAAAGACACTTTCTATCCCTTTTTCTCTTCTTCTGGTGCCCCTATAATGCGAATTTTGTTCCATTTGGATTTGTCGTCACAAAGTTCTCTCAATATTCTTTCATTCTTAGAGGTCCTTTTTTCTCTCTTTGCCTCAGCTTCTTTGTATTCCTCTTCTCTAATTTCTATTTCATTTATCATCTCCTCCACCATATCTAATCTGCTATTAAAACTCTCCATTGTATGTTTCATTTCTGATACTGTGTTCTGTAATGATTGGATCTCTGACTGGAATTCCTCCCTGAGTTCTTGAATATTTTTCTGTACCTCCATGAGCATGTTATTGATTTTTATTTTGAAATCCCTTTCAGGCAGATTCATGAGGTCAATTTCATTTGAATCTTTCTCAGGGGTTGTAGTCATAATTTTACTTTGAACCAGGTTCCTTTGGCATTTCATATTTGTATATGGCGCCCTCTAGTGCCCAGAAGCTCTACTCTCTGGAGCTGCTCAGCCCCTGAAGCAATGTCAGGGGTCGTAGGGGAGTGGTATTGGTGCCTAGGGGGAGGAAAGAGCTGTTTCCTGCTTCCCGGCTGCTCTTCCTGTCTCCACTGCCAGAACCAGTGGGCCAAGCACACAGGTATAAGTCTCTATGCTTTGCATTTGTAGTTGCTGTAGATGGGGCTTTCCTCTGGCCGGCCTAACGCCAGGGTAGGGTTTGCTGGTTTTCAAACCAGGTGGGGCTGGCTGGGAGAAAGGCGCAGTAGACTGCTTGTCATGGAGGGGGTCCTTAGAGCTGTCAGCCAGGTAGCTGGAGCTCCTGAAGATCGTTCCCAACCTGCTGGGCAGAGGGCACCCAGACAATTTTGTCTAACTGTCCTTTCTCCTGAGCAATAAGCTCTGTGCGATCCCTGCCCCTTTAGCAGCCCTCTTGCTGTTAGGAAGTCTCTCAGACTGCCCACCTTTCTTTTGTCCCAGAGCAGCCAGATATGGATCCCTGTTTTCCACGGCAGCTGAAATCTCAGTCTCTCCAGGTACTCTGCCTGTCTTAGCTTTCCAACCCCCTAATCATGAAAGTACCATGAAATGTAGGTTTGTGCATCCACATCAGATCTCTGGAGTTAGGTGTTCAGCAGTCCCAGGCTTCCACCCCCTCCCTGCTCTGTTCTCTTCCTCCCCCCAGAGAGCTGGGGTGGGGGAAGGGCTTTGGGTCCCACCAGGCCATGGATTTGGTACGTTACCCTTGTCCGTGAGGTTTATTCTTTTCTCCAGGTGTATGCAGTTTGTCGCAGTCCTCTTTCCTGTCACTCTTTCAGGATTAGTTGTATTAGTTATATTTTCATATTATATGTGGGAGGAAGCCTCTGTCTCACCTCTCATGCTGCCATCTTTAATCCTCTCTCATGTCCCACAAGGAAACATTTTTTTTAAGGCTCTATTGAGATATAATTCATATACCATATAGTTCACTTAAAGTATATAGTTCAATGGATTTTAGTGTATTTACAGAGTTGCACAGTCATCATCACTGTCTAATTTTAGGACTTCTTCATCACCCCAAAAAGAGATCCAATCCCTGTTACTAGTCTTCCCCAGTTCTTCTCCCCACTTCCCCACCTACTTTCTGCCCATAAGATATGGAGCCTTACAATCTGTGATCCTCTAGTGGCTTCTTTCACTTAACATGATGCTTTCAAGGTTCATCCAACTTGGAGCACATGTCAGTACTTCATTCCCTTTTATTGCTAAATAATATTACTTTGTATGGCTATCCTGCATTTTAAATAACTATTTGAATAAACATTTGGGTTGTTTGTACTTTTTGGCTATTGTGAATGGACATTACTGTACAGGTCTTTGTGTGGGTGTATGTTTTCATTTCTCTTGGGTATATCCTTAGGAGTTGCTGGGTCATGTAGTAGCTCTATGTTTAACCTTAAGGAACTGCCAAGCCGTTTTCCAAAGTGGTTGCACCATTTTACATCTCTGCTAGCAATTTATGGGAGTTACAGTTTCTCCTATCCTCACCAGTACTTGCATTGTCTCTTTTTGATTATAGCTATGCTACTGTGTGCAAGGTGTCATCTCATTGTGGGGAAATACATTTTTAAAAGTTGTTTCCCCATTATAAAAATATTATGGGGATAATTTGGAATAATCTGAAAAATTACTTTTAATATGTTTATATATTTCTTTCTAGGCTTTGCTATGCATATTGTTAACGTTGTTTACACAACACACAGTCTTAAAGATAAAAAACTTTTAACATTTAATCATAAACATGTTATGTTTACGTAAACTCTTCCTACGCATCATTTAAAATAGTCAACATTCTCTGAGGTGTATATGTCGTATTAACTTAACCATTCTATTTTTCTTTGACATTTAGATGGCTCTCAGTATTTGATATGAGACCTGCTTTACATTTTTCTGCATAACTGTTTTTGCTTATAAACTTACTGTATGCCAAAAAGTATCAAGATTTTCCTGGATTTTTGGAAAATCCAAGATTCTATCCATGGGCTGCTGCTGTTTTCTTTCTACAGCCTCATTAGGTGAGTTATCTGCTCAGGTGGTTAGTTGACTGTGCTGACTCTTCTGACCTTCAAACTCATAAATTCAAATTATTGTTAAATATTACCAACCTTGGTTACTCACAAGTATCCCAAATGTAAATGTTCCAAACTCAGTCCGTTATCTTCCTCTACCAACAACCTTCTTACCAGTATTGGTAACAGTCATGCAGTCATCCAAGGAAGAAACACGGGAGACGCCTTCCCCTTCCATCTTGCACACAACTAGTCAGGCCCAGGCTCTGCTGACTTTGCTCTTTGTCGCACCTGTGTCTCCGCTCAGCTCTCACACCACACTGGGCTTTCAAGCCCTCAGCATCTCTCGCCTAGAATCAAGTGGCGTCCTACTTGATCTCTAATCCTCGGTGCTGCCCACTTGAATTCTTTCCCCTCCCTACTGCTAGATGACCTACTTGCAGCAAAGTGATCATGACACTTCCCTGCCCAAAATCCTTCTCCGACCCTGCATTGCCTGCAAAATAGAGTCTGCGCTTCTTAATAGGGTGCCTGGCGCTCTTTTGCAGCTTCTGTTTGTCCCTGCGCTGCATTTGCTACTATAGTAATAGATGTTTACAGTTTCCCCTGAAGTTTCCATGCTCTTCAGTGCTTCCACCTATTTGTTTATTAGGATTTTTCTGTCTGGAATTTCCTCAGTCCTTTTTCCCTGTTTAATTATTTACTGTCCTTCAAATCCAAGTTCAAGCATCATCTCCTTCAGAAAGTCTACCTTGAAGTTCTAGAGTAGACCAGTGGCCCTTATTTCTGCTCCACTTTAAACCCACTTTTAAACCTACTTTCTGAGTCTAAAGTTTCTTATGATTTTAATATCAGTAGTGTTTACATGTCTTCTTCTGTTTTCAATTTCTGTTGATGCCTCACACACTTGCTAGACTTTATGAAGAGCTCATATTTGGCTGAACTTGAACTTTGAGTATCCTGAGGGGCCTGGATTGAGGTGATCTGACTTGGTTTCTGCTGGGTGCTCAGGGTCACTACCAATCAGGAACCATTTCCAGGTGATTTTTTGGATTGAGATATCTTAGACTATGAGTGTCGCATAAATTTGAATCCCAGCGTGAAACATTGGGGAAGACTATTAAAATACAGTGCCAACAGAGACGGACTGGTTTGCTTGTTGGTTCACTTTGCCAGCATATAGATTTTTCTGTTTATCTTTTCACCTAAATATATAGCCAGTTTGGGTGCTTGGATTTATACATAGGTCTCAGGTTCACCTTCCCACTTTGTTGTGTTCAAATGCCATCACTTGGCTAACCAACAGAGCTCTAGATTCCCAGGTATATCCCTGAGCTTTTCAAAGTCCTCTCCTGACAGCTCTTTTCACAGCATTAAAAAAAAAAACTATTTTGGTTAAAAACTCCTATCTACCATGTCTGGCAGTCACAATGTTAACAAACCAAGCTCTAGATTTTGGGTTTTGGCACCTTTCCAGGGCATTCCTGGCTTCTCTGTTGGCTTACCATTTTAATTTCAGTGTGTGTGTGTGTGTGTGAGAGAGAGAGAGAGAGAGAGATCACTTAGTACTTCCCCTACTTTCTTTTGAATTTAGCAATGTAGTTAAAAGTATGTTTGGAAGTAATATCAGTGCAAATGGTGAAGAAGGGGCCTCTCAAATTTCTTCCCTTCATAGAAGCATCAAGAACACTGGCAAAAATGGTCAGAATCAACTTTTTCAGAACTCTGGACATTAACCAAAGGCTTGCAGCAATCTAGGGAGCATTTTATTCAAGAATATAGGCTGAATTTTAGTGAGAACAATGAGCTTTCTCAGTGAATTTTTTTCTAACTTGCCTCCAAAACCAGCATCCTGCAATCATGGTGAAGATGAGCCTCCTGGATGACACCAAAGGGGACAGAAGCTAGCTTTAGTTCATCCCAAGTCCTACTCCCAGAGAAGTGTCATTGTTTGACCAATCTAGTGGGTCCTTAGAAGACCCCACTCACAAGACTCTCTTTACTAGACCTGACTTGGACTGTATCCACCCTTTACCCTGGGGACAGTTGTTGAAGACGGTCGATCAGAGGCAATTGTTGGACATCAGGGCTGCCTGAGGTGTAGACAACAGTTGGGGCAAAAGAAAATCTGTGGATGAGAGTCCAAAGGGAGCTTTTAAAAGCTATAACCTCTTCCTGGGACTCTAGAAGGCTACCTGCACAATTAGGGCTGTACACATGTCGAGGGCTTTGCATACTTAGGGAAGCACTGAAAAGGACCAAAGCTAACCTCTGGCTGACCTTGAGACTCTGCACAAAAGAAAATGTAGGTTATAATGTAACAGCCTGGCAGAGTGTTGTTTAGCTCTAACACACACACAAAGCTCTTTGTAACGACTGAGAGACTTACTGGTTCGAGGCATCTGAGGGAATCCCTTTCCAAATATTAGCCAACCATTATGCTAACCAAGTCGGTATCAGTGGTCACACTGCACAAAGAATAGAGTTTGTAGATTTAGTTGAGGAAAATTACTAAGCAACAATAGCAATAGTAAATCCCGAGTGTAAGGTTTCAGGTTAGGAAAGAAAAGAGGAGACATGGCGCGACGACAGCACAGGTTTACTGGAGATAAATGTGGAGGGGTCTCCAGTGAAGGGCTGCAGCCCCCGCCTGCTTACAGGCTGGGGCAGATGCAGGGCAGAGGGAGGAGGGGCTTAGGGAGGCAGGAAAGGTTGTGGTTACTGTTGTGCGGTTGCTAGGGAGGTAACTTCTGAAGTCGGGTTGATGGGGCAAAGCAGGATATTCTCATGGCTTGAGCTCAGGCTGGAAATTTCCATTCTTCACAAAATGGAGATAGTATTAAGATGGCAGATCTCATGCTAACACTGAGGAAAGGGAAGTTCTCTGTTGTAGTTGTGATCTTATTTAAAAAGCCCAGTGACGTGGGAAGAAACGAGGGCACTGCCCTTCAGAAGAGTTTGAGTCTGTCTTCATCCTCTCGTGCAGATAGGAAGGCCACGGGCTCAGGGTCTCCTTTCTGCCCTTTCCCTAGTTCAGATAAGGCTGTGGTAAAGTAGTCTGTGTTTAGGGCAGGTCTTTCTCACAGCAAATAGAAAGCTCTGGGCATATTTCAAAATAGTTTGGCCTTGTTATCAACCTGACATTGGTCAGTGATCATAGATCATAGTTTATTCTTTTTTTTTTTTTTTTTGCTGGAACCTTGGACTTTTATTCTTTTAGCTAGGTTTTGCATATTTCTGTTGTTGTTGTTTTTTGGTATCATTAATGTACAATTACATGAACAACATTGTGGTTACTAGACTCCCCCTATTATCAAGTCCCCCCCACATGCCCCATTACAGTCACTGTCCATCAGCGTAGTGAGATGCTATAGAGTCACTACTTGTCTTCTCTGAGTTGTACAGCCCTCCCCGTGCCCCCCCAACATTACATCTGCTAATCGTAATGCCCCCTTTTCCCTCTTATCCCTCCCTTCCCACCCTTCTTCCCCAGTCCCTTTCCCTTTGGTAACTATTAGTCCATTCTTGGGTTCTGTGAGCCTGCTGCTGTTCTGTTCCTTCAGTTTTTTTCTTTGTTCTTATACTCCATATATGAGTGAAATCATTTGATACTTGTCTTTTTTGGCTTGGCTTATTTCACTGAGCATAATACCCTCTAGCTCCACCCATGTTGTTGCAAATGGTAGGATCTGTTTTCTTCTTATGGCTGAATAATATTCCATTATGTATATGTACCACATTCTCTTAATCCATTCATCTACTGATGGACACTTAGGTTACTTCCATTTCTTGGATATTGTAAATAGTGCTGCGATAAACATAGGGGTGCATATGTCTTTTTCAAACTGGGCTGCTGCATTCTTAGGGTAAATTCCTAGGAGTGGAATTCCTGGGTCAAATGGTATTTCTATTTTGAGTATTTTGAGGAACCTCCATACTGCTTTCCACAATGGTTGAACTAATTTGCATTCCCACCAGCAGTGTAGGAGGGTTCCCCTTTCTCCACATCCTCGCCAACATTTGTTGTTGTTTGTCTTTTGGATGGAGGCCATCCTCGCTGGTGTGAGGTGATATCTCATTGTGGTTTTAATTTGCATTTCTCTGATGATTAGCGATGTGGGGCATCTTTTCATGTGCCCATTGACCATCTGAATTTCTTCTTTGGAGAAGTGTCTGTTCAGCTCCTCTGCCCATTTTTTAATTGGATTATTTGCTTTTTTTTTGTTGAGGTGCGTGAGCTCTTTATATATTTTGGATGTCAACCCCTTATCGGAAATGCCATTTATGAATATATTCTCCCATACTGTAGGATGTCTTTTTGTTCTACTGATGATGTCCTTTGCTGTATGAAGCTTTTCAGCTTGATATAGTCCCACTTGTTCATTTTTGCTTTTGTTTCCCTTGCCCAGGGAGACATGTTCATGAAGAAGTCGCTCATGTTTATGTCCAAGAGATTTTTGCCTATGTTTTTTTCTAAGAGTTTTATGGTTTCATGACTTACATTCAGGTCTTTGATCCATTTTGAGTTTACTTTTATGCATGGGGTTAGACAGTAATCCAGTTTCATTCTCTTACATGTAACTGTCCAGTTTTTCCAACACCAGCTGTTGAAGAGGTTGTCATTTTCCCATTGTATGTCCATGGCTCCTTTATCGTATATTAATTTACCATATATGCTTGGGTTAATATCTGGACTCTCTATTCTGTTCCACTGGTCTATGGGTCTGTTCTTGTGCCAATACCAAATTGTCTTGATTACTGTAGCTTTGTAGTAGAGCTTGAAGTCAGGGAGCATAGTCCCCCTGCTTTATTCTTCCTTCTCAGGATAGCTTTGGCTATTCCGGGTCTTTTGTGGTTTCATATGAATTTTAGAACTAATTGTTCTAGTTCGTTGAAGAATGCCATTGGTATTTTGATAGGAATTGCATTGAATCTGTAGATTGCTTTATGTAGGATGGCCATTTTGACAATATTAATTCTTCCTATGCATGAGCACGGGACGTGTTTCCATTTATTGGTATCTTCTTTAATTTCTTTCATGAGTGCCTTGTAGTTTTCAGGGTATAGGTCTTTCACTTCCTTGGTTAGGTTTATTCCTAGGTATTTTATTTTTTTTGATGCAATTGTGAATGGAATTGTTTTTCTGATTTCCCTTTCTGCTAGCTCATCGTTAGTGTATAGGCATGCAACATATTTCTGTGTATTAATTTTGTAAATTAATTAAAATTTTAAATTAATTTCTAGAGCTGTGCATACATCAGTAGCCAGGTTGCAAAGACTGGACATTCCCAATTTCTGATGGGCATGAATATCCTTGGAGTGTTGCAGAAATCTTCACTGTGGGCTAGGCAGGGACGATTAAGCCTGTAAAAGTGGCAAATATTGCCTTTCCAGAAATGGCTTTATTTCCTTCCCCCCTTCCTTCTCCTATTTATATCTTATTTCCCAACAAATTTGGAGGGTCTTTAAATACTGCATTTGACACAATGAAATAAAATAATATAATTAAAAATAGAAGTATAAGAAAAGCTGAGATGGTGAGAAAGCAGAAGTTCTCAACCTTTTTTCCCTACACAAACCACTGGGTTCTCGCCTCAGAGGGAATGGTGAAGAAGGGTGCTCACTGGCATAGGTGCCCACTTCCCCCATCCCACACCCACCCCGCTCACTGGCATAGGTGCCCACCTCCCCCATCCCACACCCACCCCGCTCACTGGCATAGGTACCCACCTCCCCCATCCCACACCCACCCCACTCACTGGCATAGGTACCCACCTCCTCTCCCCCTGCCTTTGAATGAATAATATCATTCATGGGCCATGAATAATTGCTAAAACCTGGACTAAAGTTTCTGGCTTAGCATTCCCTCACCACCAAAGCAGTAAGGAAAAGGGGAAGCTCTGTTACAAGCAGCACACGCCTGTGAAGAAAAAGTACAGCCCTGCAGGAGAAATGTGACTCAGGTCTGAAAGACTATTCACGTGCATCGTGTCAGAGGGGACGCAGAGCGGCTCAGTGGGAGTCTGTGTGGTATACGCACTGCAGGCCCTGAGGGATGACCCGCGAGGGCCTCCTTCTGCGGGTGGTGAGAAGGCTGTAGCGAGGCACATCTCAGGAACAAGCTGTGGCCGAGGCCAGTGGTCCATGGCTGTGACTCTCTGAAGACCCAGCTCCATCTCCAGGTGCCTTCCGGACTGTCTAGGAGGTGGCAGGCTGCACGCCGTTCAAGTGGCTCCCTGTTGGCATCGCCCCCCTTGTCTGGGCCTCTGGTCGGAGATGAGCACAGGAAGCTCCTGGGGCGCCTGCCGGCAGGCCCTGGGGCCCAGACGCTCTGCCTGCAGCCTGAAGGCACCTGCCAAAACTGCCCTGAGGGGAATGCCGCAGGCAGTGGGGTTCCGTGGTGGCGACTGGCCTGAACTTCCCGCAGGTTATGAAAGCTCAGAGAACAACTCCCCTTGGCCGGGAGCGGGAATCAATAGGCCCCATCGAGGAAAGACCCCAGCAAATGTAAACTATGTACTGAAGTCACTCAATTTGATTCGCTACATTGGGCACCGTGCTAAAAACCATCTTGTTCCTATTCCTTGTCTGAACCTAAACAGATGGCAGTTGAAAGTGGCAAAAATGGGACGATTGCCCTGGAGTCGGCACACTGGGGGCTCTCGCACCTCAGTGAGCTGTCAGAGTCACCCAGGGGCTTGTTTAAAACGCGGACTCTCAGCCCCCAGAGGGTCCACCCACGCAGGAGGCACAGCCGGAGCCAGGCTGCCCTATCCTGGCTGTGACCACGAGGCCAGTATGATGTCACTAACAGTATCTCATGTTGTCCCATCTGCTTTAGCACGGAAGAGGCGAAGTGGCCGATGGCTTTCGTTTTTGTAGAAATGAATCTTCAGCTTCACTTCCTCGCGGGCAGTTGTCATTCCTGGTGCAATAACCATGGCACGATTGTCCTTCCGCGTCCACCCTGAGGACCCTGGGGAGATAATTCCCCAGGCCCAGGGGCCCTTCCCTCGCCGCTGCTCCCAGGAGGGTCACCCCGGGTATAGACTGTACACAGAGGCTGACACCCATCCCAGGCCTGTTCTAGGCAAAGTCTGTGCCATAAAACTCAATATCCACAGATGAGTAAGTGAGTTCATAGTGAAGATTCTAGAAAAATAAATTAATAGAAAACCCTTCCTACTGATTCCAGTGGTAATTTCTCTTTCTGTGAGTATGGCATCAAGAAGAAAATAAAATCCCTCTTCAATAGAGACCAAATTTCAGACAGTTCACTTTTCAGGCCAGCCCGGTGGCAGCACCAGGTGCGCTTGGGGGTCCTGGGAGAGGGCATCTTGCTCCCCCTGGCAGAGGTGAAATAGGAGGTGGTGTTTTTCGAATACAGCTTCTATTGTTTGACCTAGAACACTTCCTTTGTGGGCATTTAAAGTTTAAAGCTTTCTTACTGCATTATATGCAAGTCCCACTTCATCAGCAAAGAAGTGGCCCCTTGTCCTTTCTGCCTGCTCACACCACACTGGGTGTGTACTGGGGGTTTGCACGTGTGGCAGGTTCTACTCAGGCTCCTAAAAAGTCTTGTGACTCAAAATGCCCCTCTGTCCTGATTACCCCCGATTCACCCCATTGGTGAGAGCGGAAACCCTTGCCTTAAAGAGCATGAGATGGCCTAACACATGACAGCTGCTGGAGAGATGAGACTGACAGCATTTTATCACAGCTGGGGGGGGCACAGCATGCTGGGAACGGCCACATGGAGGCGGCACACAGGGACAGAGGGAGCAAGGGCTGTAAGGGGCCATGCACTGTAATGAGCAGAGGACAGGGTGACCTCTGGTTCCCATGGGAGGATGTGATTGGCTGTGTGTATGTCAGGCTCTGGGTGGGGGACACATCTGATAGGGGACCTAGCCTGGTGGAGAGCCTTTCCGGCTGGGTGGGGGACTCGTCTGGTGTGACTCACAGTTAGGCCTTTGGGCCTCTGTGAAGCTTAGAGACGTTGAGGCAGTTTGTAAAGTTTTAGGTCTTATCATACACCCCCCAAGAACAATTCCTGACTTTAATTTGGCCACATCCCTGGGTTACTTAGTCCTGGATTCAAATCAGACTTTGAACTTGCTCAACAACAGAAGCAGAAAGGGAAATAGATACAGTGAATGACGATACACACTATCCATGAAGTCTCAAAAAAAAGCAAAAAAGCCCCCTCCGCAGCCATCAACACCCAGGTTAGGACACTCACTGTCTCCTTCCTGAATGGCTGTGCCCCTGGTGGGCAGCACGGAGCTCCTCCAGACGTCTCACGATTTTCCCAATTACAAAAATCTTGCAATCTGATTGGATTCTTCCAAACCAAATTTTCTACTCTTTACTTCCTCATTTGAATATTTCAGCCTTTAAAGTGTTCTGTAGCCTGTACTTTTTCATGGCCGAAAAAAAAAGGCATTTTGCAAATCAGTTTATCATTTGTAAGTCTGTTTAAAGGAAGCCAGCTGCAGTTCAGCTCCAGCTCTCTGGGGAGAGGGGCTGTAGCCCAGATTCCCTGGGGCCCCTGTGTGAGCCCAGGGGGCCTGCCTGGCTGGGGCAGCTGCTGCCCGGTGGCTTCCCCCGAGAGCCGTGCCTGGAGGCCGGCCTTGCTGACCGGAGCCAGCTTGCCGGGAGGCGCATGCGCGTTTACCACTCGCGCCACCACCGCGCGGTTACTCATAGCTGGGGACCCAGTGGGGGAAGACAAGCAGAAGCCCCCTGGGTTCTCGGACTCGCCCCTCAGTGAATCACTTTACCGAAGTCCTGCCTCAGGATCTGCCCCGGGGAGCCTGACCTGCAGTGGGCGGGTTTCCCTCACCACCCGGGTCACGCGAGGTGACCGGCCCGCTTCCACCCTACCTGCCCGCGGCCCACCTCAACACCAAAGTGCCTAACTATCAGACAGTGGCTAAGGCTAAGGAAGAAGTTGGACCTCTGCATGTTTTTTATTTGAATGAGTAATTCATTCACATTGTATGATATTCAGAGGCACGGGTGGGAATCCAGCGTGATCTGAGTCCCCCCCAGCCCCGCTCCCCAGCGCCAAATGCTGGGGTCCCGCTGACCTCTGGGTGACCGTGTGACCCTGCACAGGAGGATCACTGTCTGCCACGCACGTCTTTCCCGGGCTAATGATCTCCTGTTAGTGTGAACCCCAGAAAACAGTCGTCTTGGGGTTCTTAAAAGCCTTTTGTGATTAAGGCTGGGAGCCCCCACCCCTTGTCGTTAAGGAAGAGATGAGTCCCTTAATCTAGGCACAGAGGGGCCGGGCCCCTGCATGATCTACACTGAGGAGTAGCGGTCAGTCGGGCGCCCTCCCCATTCCCTTCCCTTCGCTTTCATCCCTCTCCCCCGCCGGCCGGCTGGCGCACCACCCCCGGCTCCTCTGGACGTATGACTCATGGTTATTCATCTTATCATCTAAGTGGTTTTGCCAGGTAAAAATATTAAGGCATCGCTGCCATTATAACCTTGTCTTCCATGATCTCATTGGGAGCTGGCGTTGCCATGACGACCGGGCTGGAGAAACCGGTACTGAGCTTCAGTGGAGGAGGGTGAGACGCGCGCGCGCGCGTGTGTGTGTGTGTGTGTGTGTGCGCGCGCGCGCGCTTCCCCGTGTGTATATCCGTTATATAGGAAGCCTGGGATTCTTAGTCCGTGCTGCCTGCTGTTCTGTCCACGTTGGCACAATTAGCCGCCAGGCTCTAAATCAGCTGCAGGGCACTTTGCAGGATCATCTCTTTAGAATCAGGGACATAGAACAAATATTGTAGAGGCTTTCTACCCAATGAAATGAAGCAACTACACCCACTTAATGTTGCTCATAAAGTATGTCAGGCCTTATTTAACATTTTTATGTTATTTTCTTCTTAGATATAAAAAATCATCTGGTCATCTGGACAGGTACTTGATCCCCTTTTCATTTAGATTAAAAAAAAAAAGGTCCACAGAGGCTAAGTGACTCATCCCCAAACTGAGTGGTGCAGGAGTCGGGCTGCCTGGCTGAACTCCACTCCTGCGTGGATTTACTGAGCCCTCAGCCATGTGATTTGCCCAAGTCTCAGTTTGCTTATCTGTTAAGTGGGGACAGTAGTGAGAACAACCTTCCTCAGTCATTGGAAGGACTGAGTTAATCCACACCGCTTGGCACGCGTTCAGCCCTCAGTTAGTTTGGTGACTATTAATCCCTGTCACACTGGGAACCGGTGGCAGAAGTATGCCTGAATATCTAGCTCGGCTGACTCCTGAATTGGAGTCTTTTCCCATTAATCCTGTTTCTTTTTGTGTATATGCTACTTGTCACCCAGGGGAGAGTGGAAGTCCCTTTTGAGATAGGGGTTTTTGTCTTAAACTCTCCTATGAATCGTGTGTGGTACACACACTAGGCACCCTGCGGGTACCTGGTGATTTGAGGTGAACGTTACATCCTTCATGCACTCATGGAACATGCATCAAATGTACGCAGCCCAGCTGCAATGTCGGCACAGAAAGGAATGAGAAGAAAATACGAGGGAAGTGAACATTTTTTGATCACCACTGAAACCAGGCATTTTGCTAAGCATATCACAAGTGTGTTTAATAATCACAACAGCCTGAAAGTGAGCACCTTCATTGCCATCATACGGATGAGAAAACTAAGACGGGTCGTACAGCATGCCAGGTCCACAGGGCAGGTTGGGAGCTGAGTCTCCACCCACCCCTTGACTTCAAGGTGCTGCTGACGCCCTCCAAAGACTCTGTGGTTCAAAGAATTGTATCACCCACTCCATGAGCAAAAAGCATTTTTCCTGAGGTGGTGAGAAGAATTCAGATCAGACTGACACCTTTTCTGTCGCCGGCACACGGTAGAATGTGCACGGTACAAGTGTGTAACCCAGCCTAATGGGACAGGCACTGAAAGTCGCAGCAGGCTGGTGGCTTTGCAGAACCCCACTTGCTTAAACTTCCTTCAACACTGTCAGAAATAAGGGCAATGCAGCGGAGCCTCACGGTCCTGTCTGGGGAAGCTTACTGCAAAAGTTATTCTGAAGTAAACACACACCGACTCAGAGGGGCAGTGATCCTATATCCTATATCCTAGGATAATGTCCCCCAGGAGGGGGCAGTGATCCTATATCCTAGGTAATGGAGCCATTCATCCAGCTGGTCTCAGCACATCTTACATAGTAAGAGTGGCTCAGTCTCTGGGTAAGCTGGGAAACCAGGACAGGATTTAACCGAGTGACCCATCCTCACCTGGGAGTGAGGGATGGAGGTCAGATAGGGACAGAGTGTCTGCCTATGTGAGGGGGCCCAGACTCTACGGGGTCTAGGTGGCTCAGCAACCACTTCTCTCTACTTACACTATGTGTTTATTTGGGCTTGGTGAGGCGGGGGAGGGGGCGGGGAAGTTGATGACGGTTTGGAGGAGATAAAGGGGCCCTGCCTGCCACTGCACGAAGCTGTCTGGCTTACCTATCTGGTGGGAAACCCAGCTCTGGCCTGCCAGCCGTGTCACTGTGCTCCGTTACCAGCCTGCCCCATTGCACCTGCTGGGGAGGGGAGATGTGCCTCGGCTGAGTTACAGGGGCATTACGTCAAGAATGATGTGTAGGAACTTAGAACATACTAGTTATTACAATAACCCCCATGATAAAACCCAACACATGGGAACATCTTTTTAGTACCATTAAGCCTCATCTTTTTATTCCGCATGGTTTTCTAGGTAACCGACTCCTAGGAAGTGCGCTGCGGTACCGTCTTAGCATCCCAGCCACACCCAGCAGACAGATGTTTTCCCCAACACGCCCTGACGCCCGGGTTCAACCCGGGGGTGACTACGGTCCTCCAGTCGCCCCGCAGCAGCAGAGCCCTCAACCTACCCTCAGGGGCCGGGCCGGAGGCAGGTACAGGGTCAGGGTCAGGGGCCGGGGGCCGGGGGCCGGGGCAAGCGCAGGGCCCGCCGCAGAGGCAGGGGCCGGCACAAGGCCAGAGGCAGGGGGAGGCACCGGGGCCGCACATGGGCCCGGCGTTCCTTATGGCACGGCGCCCGCGAGCCGGCTCGGGGATCCTGCCGCCCTCAGCGCGGAGAAAAGCCCGGGGGGAACCGCGGGCGGCTCCGAGGGACTCTGGGTGGGGCGCGCCCCGCAGCGCCGGGGCCGCCGGCAGGGGCGAGACCGTCCGGGGGTCGCGCAGCCCGGCGCGGGCGAGCAGGGGTGGCGGGGACGCGGCCTCGGCTTGGCGCCGCCGCCGGACTCACTAGGCGGCGGCCTCCGCAGGCTGCCAGCCCCAGGCGGACGCGGAGCCCGAGGGACCCGCCCCGGGCGCGCTGGGGGCAGAGCTGCGACCGGGGGCGGGGCCTGAGGCCGGGGCGGAGCCACAGGGGCCTGCGGCAGGGGGCGGGGCGATGGGCGCGGGGGTGGGGCGGGGCGTTGCGGTCCGCTGCCTGCGGGCGTGCCGGGGTCCAGGCAGGCTCGGGTTTAGTGCTTCCCGGGTAGACGCGCTTGCGGGCTGCGGCCTATCGCTGCCGTCGGGCGGCCCGCGGGCCGGGGAGCTCGACGCCGGAGGCGGAGGCCCCGCGCGCGTCCACCCGCTGTGCCTCGGCGGCTTTGAGGGTGGAGGCGTCGGGGGTGGCGGGCCCCTATCTTAGGAGTCGCTGGGCTCGCGCGGTGGTTCTCAGCCCCGGTCTGCACAGCCGGGAAACGGGCGGAATTAAGGGTCCCCGGATTCTGCGCTGGGGCCCAGGCTGGCGCCTGAGCAAAGCCCCTGAGAGTCAGTACGCGGAGGCCTCTGCCTGTCCCGGGCGTTCGTCGGTCCTCAGCAGCCGGGCGGGTCTGCATCACCCCAGATGCGCGGCTGCGCTGCAAGCGGAGGCAGCCGCCAGCCCCGCGCCCTGAGTTGAGGCGGGTCCAGGGACGGCCCCTGTGTCTCCGCGCGCTGCACGCCCGCAGCGGCCGCTGTTTGCTGGGTCTGCCGCGAACACAGCGTGCGGCACGGAGAGCAGAGCCAGCTGTCCCCGCCCTCGAAGCAGGCTTCCAAAAGTCCCTCCCCGGCGTCTCCCGTGGGGAAAGAGGGGTGCAAACTTAGGTGGGTCTCCCGTTTAATGAATCGGAGGAAGACGTAACACCCTATTTTGACGCCAGTGTGAGTCTGTAGTTTAGGTTTACAGTGCTTTTTCTTGACACACCAGGATTTTTATAAAGCTTCCCTGTTTTTGTCCCCTAGGCAGCAGGATCAAGTGACTATTTCCTGACCTTGCCTGGACCTAAGAATAACCTGGGGCAGTTAGACAGACAGACTCCTGAGCCCCTAGCAGGTGTGGGTGGGACCTAAGCAAATGCCACATCGAGTGGATTGGGGGAACACATACCTGGGAGGTTGTCCCTTGGGGTTCCAGAAACTGGAACACTGGTTGCCTAGCTTGAATCAAAGTCACCTGGAAGGGGGGTGGGACCGCGGAGTGCTGGGCTCCACCTGGAACTGTCAGCAAAGAACAAACTTCTACACAATCCCAGGTGCTGCTCTAGGGGGCGCCCTTGAGCATCACTGGTGAGGTAGAAGGTGCCGTAGGCTGTTAAAAGAATGGAAAACCTTCTTTGGCTTTATCATCTACCGTTATGGGACCCTAGGCGAGTCATTTATCTTTGCTTTGAAAACTAGGGACTGATACAAGGAGTTCTGAGGATAAAATGCTTCCCAAAAAAGAGTGGGGGTGGGGGTGGGGATACAAGAAAGCTGTCTTATTCACAGGTTGGATCAGGATGGAATCCTGGTGCTGAAGGCAGAGAGCCAAGGCTGAGGACAGAGAGAGGGCATGACGTGTCCCGTAGGCCAGTCTGGTGCCATCCTCTGGGCACGGGCACAGCCTGGAGCCTGAGGAAGAGGCTTCGTCCTCAGGAGCTGCCCCCAGCAAACCTGAGTGTCTCTGGGGTCAGCATGGCTGCCCAGAGGCCAAGGCCTCTGCTTGCTAGTGCCTGGAGAGAAGCCCCCAGCGCCCTGACCCTGGGGGGGAGGTCTTGGGCCAGGTTCCCCGCCTCTTCTCTGCGGCCGCTCATTTGCTGGCCTCTGTTGGGTTTGGGAAGCTCCCACTCACTTCCACCAGGGCCTTCCCCTGACCGGGACCCTGTTCCTGGCCTCTCAGGCCCCTAAGCCTTCTGAGGAACCTCTCACCTCTGCAAGAAGTCTTTCATGGTGAGCCCCTCTTCTCTACACACACACTTGTAGGGAAAACCTTCCAGCGTTATCCTTGGTCGTAGGTTAAAATGTGCTCAAAATCTAGATTTAAAGGGCTATGGGACCAAACGAGGAGGAGCGTGGACAAGGCTCATGTCATTGCTAATAATAGCTGCTCCTGTTCATTGAGCCCCTAGTTTATTCCAAGTGCAGACAAATGCCTTACACACGTCGTCTCACCCAGGCTGTCCCCCGGCATCATTATCCCCTTTCTGCAGTTGAGGAGTCAGGAGCTCAGAAAGATCAGGCCAACATAGAGATCACACAGCTGCTGGAGTCAGAGCTGCGATTTGCTTGCTCTAAAGCCCTTACCATTGATGTTATTTTCAGTTTCAAGTCAGCCTTACCAGAAGCTTTGGGACAGTCAGAAGGCTTGCTTGCCCCATGAACTGGGCCACCAGCAGCTGAAGCCACGGGAAGGGCTCTTGACTTTGAGACAAGGGGTGAAGATGCCTCATGGCAAGGGCTTCCAAAGGAAATCCTAGCTCATGCACATTCCTTGGCCTCCACCGTGTGCAGGCGTGTACTTGGCCGTTGTGCTGTACCAGGGCACGGGGCAGGAGACCGGCTGCTGGCAGCCTGTGTGTAAGCGGGTTGTGGGAGGGCACTGAGGATCTTCATGCCCTGCTCTGCAAGGGTGAAATCGCTCGGCCGGCCGTCTGGGTGAGGCGCAAGCTCTGAGACCCTAGCCTGCCGCTGTGGGACAGCTCTGCCCTTAGGGCCTCCTCCTGCCAAGCCCTACCCCCAACCCCCATTCCGCCGCCACTGCTCTCAACCAGTTTCATAGCAGGAAATACTCCCAGAGTAAAGCTAGAAGAGGAGACTCAAAAGGTCGAGAGGCGGTTGGGGAGGAAGTCAGGACTGCTTTTATCCAGTCGGATGCCTTTGTGCTCATTAGAAAAGCACCTCCTCAGTGTGCTTTGCTGTCACCTGCCGGAAGCCTCCTAATGCTGATGAAAACTCCCGCCACTGTGATCCAAATGGTGCCCCAGTGACACACGCCTTGTAGCCTTGAAGGGGCTGTTGCTTCCTCTGAGGTGGTACACAGCTCGAATAACCCGACATTCCTCCTCCTTCATCCCCTACTTACAAATCCCTCACCTCACGGTGGCCGTTCAGTAGTCAGGTGGGGAGACCTGTCCCGCCATGCGATAAGCAGGATGCTCAAGGTCCTCGAAGGTTCTCCCCTTTCTACCCCCGAAATGGGAAAATGGCAAACTCATCCATTTATCAGAGGGGCTTTTGAGGGGGGCACATCCAGGTATCAGAGTCAGAGAAAAGCAGTTTGGAGGCCAAATTGCTGGAATCTCCAAATATTTTCCAGAGTTCAGGATGCTAATTACACAGGAAATGAAGCCCCAAGAAGGTGGCATAGTTCATGAGACCGGGGAGGGAAGCAGGTGGCCAAGGAACTGCTGTGCGAAGGGCCGGGAGAGAGCAGTCGTGCCCGCGCTACAATTAGGCTTCTCCCCCCTGGGGTCTGCATTCCGGCTCCTACAGCCATTCTCTCTTCACTCGCTGCTGCCAGGAGTGGCTGTGAGTCTGCATCTAAGGGCTTTGTCCCTGACGACCGGGGGGTCCGAGTTTCCGGAGGAGCCTTCCAGGTCACTGGAGGGAGCAGTGGTATTGGGAAGCAACTGCCTCTGAAGTAGCCAAGCCAACCCTGCTAACCGTTTCTCCACTGGGCTCCGAGGCCAGTCTGCGACCAGTCCACACAGGGAGAGCGCCCCACGTCACAGGGGGTCAGCACAGGCCCAGCCAGTGTGGCCAGGGGTCCTGCACCAGGATCTTGTGGTGACTGATGCCACCGCCAGTTTTATGAGCCAGGCACTGAGCTTCAGACAAGAAGCACAGAGACCAAGTCACTGGAGGGGCCCCTCCCCAACACTTAGTTCACAGGAGGGCTCGGGCCCAGCCGCCCAGCATGCAGCGAGGGGTGCAGCCAGCCTGGGCACCAGGGTCACCGGGGAGGTGAACGCCATGGATACCTGGTCCCCAGCTCCTGTCTTGGCACTGGGAATCTGGGGCTGGGTTGGGGCAGGAGACTGGTTAGGCCACGGGCCCTAGGTAAGAACTGGTGCTCAAAAACCTGGGGCAAGGAGGGCGTTGAACTTCTCCCTCCTGCCTGGTGCTCTGGAGTCCAGCATCTAGGGTTAGAGCAGCTGGGGGTGGCCTCCTGTTTCTCTTCTCTAACCTCAACTCCTTGGATGCCCGGAGAAGTCTTCCTCCGGGTTAAATGCGGAATTTCCTGCATGAACTCAACTGCCCTCGGTCACCAAGTGGCCCTGGGGTGGCTAGAAAAATCTGCCCTGTCTCTCCAAAGCCTCTTCTCCAGGAAAAATGGATGTTTCAGCAGAAGCGGAGGAAATAGGCTGGGAACTTATTTTTCAAGATGCTCATGAAGTTGTATTTTCTTTTCTTTAAGATCAAGTTAGTCATTTTCCAGGGGAATATCATACCATTTGGAGCCGTATTTAATTATCTGCCAGTGTGAGGATAAACTGCATCTCAGCAACTGCGAGATAAGCTGAAGTGTTGCGGGGAGGAGAGGAAAGCAGAGGACTGGTTATGTGGCTGGCCTGTAGCTTCCCATGAAACAGACCCTGTTTAATAAAGCGGCTCTTTTAAGTGAAGACAGCAGTTCAGTGACCTGCTGCAGCCAAGGTGCCTCCTTGAAACATAGCCTTTGCTGGGAGAGTCTGGGTGCCATTTATGGATTCAACCACTCAGTGCATATTTATCAAGTCCCTGCTACATGTTAGGTCAGTGCTTCTCAACCTGGGTAGAACATCCGACACACCTGAGGAGCTTTGAAGATATACCCAGGCCTGGGGTCGTTATATGGTCCTTTCAAAACTCCCCAGGTGAGTCTGGAGTACAGTCAGGCTGAGACCTCTTGTCGAGTCCTATGAGAGATGCTAGGCACGCAGGGATGACCACCACCAATACTTCTCTGATGTGTTCAGACCCTTTACAGAACCAGGGTGCATTATTCAGGGTGTGGCGTCAGGCTGCCCAGGGAGGCAGGAGAGCAGGCTCCCGGATCGCCTCACTATCGCACCTGCCGCTGTAACCTGCGGGGACCAGCCACCCAGATGGTCCCGGACAGTCCCAAGCGCACGTAAGCCTTCTGTGAGCCTGAAAGTCTCAATTCCGCATTGGGAAAAGCTGGTCTCCGCGGCTAGGTGGTTTCGTGGGCGTCCACCAGGTGGCACAGTTCGCCTGGTCTGCAGAGCTCAGGACCCAGGGCAAGGTGCGAACAGCAGGGCGCGCGGTAGCCACGTGAGCTGCCCCTTGCCTCCCTGGCCGGGATTTCTTGCCCCCGGGGTCACTCCTGGGGCCGGGCTGGCAGTGGCTTGTGTCTGCGTCTCTGCTTCGCAGGCAGCCTCAGCGACGGAGAGCAGGAGCCGCGGTTTTCGGCAGCTGGGTTTCTCCCCACTCCCCGCTGCTGCCTGGGAGGGCAACAGGCAGGGGCCCTTCCCTGCCGCGGAGACACCACCGCGGGCGATGTTTCCACCCCGAAGGAGCCCACGTCCGTGAGACACAGCAGGGGCGACGCAGCTGAGCTGTAGATGACCCCGTGGCCTTCCGGGAACGCGGACAGCAAGCATCTGGGGCTTCGTGGGAGTCACTTGCCAACGAGAGCTTGGAGCTGCCCCACATCGCGAGTCTTCCGCTTCTGGGAGCTGAACCAGGCCTGGCGACACCACTTGCGGAGCCCAAAGCAGTGAAAATGTGGGACCCGTGTGGACAGAGTATTTGGGTTTTCAAGCAGGCGATGGCAGAGCGCTGCAGCACGCGCGGGGCCTGTGCGCTTGCCTGGGGGCACCCGGTGCGCTGGCCTTGGACGGGGCCCCCGGGCCCCTGCTGCGCAGGGGGGAGCAGCGGCCCCGCACCGCCCCTGGAGCTGTCCGCCTCCTCCCGCCCGGGGCCTGCGGAGGGCGCGCACCCGCCCCCTCGGGCTTGGGCCGGGGCCAAGGAACAAATGCTCCCATCCAGAATGAACTATTTTGCATCTGCTCGTGCGAGTTATTTTTTCAAATACCGCTTGCAAAGCAAGGGCTGTTCATTTCCCTTCTCCCCAGACTCCGTGGTCGCGCCGTCGGAGGCCTGACGGAGGCTCAGGGCCGGCAGTGAGCGCGGGGGTCTGCGAGTGGCCGGCCGGGGGCCGCTGTCGGAGGCGGCAGGAGGCCAGCCTCCGGTCGCGGGCAGAGGGCTTGGCCCCACTGCAGCCGCTGGGGCCTGGGCTGCGCTCCGACAGGGCATGTTTGTGGGAAAAGATGACTGTGGCTCCCTTTCTAATACGGAGCCATCGTTACGCCCAGCTCCGCCGTCCGGGGAGGGTGGAGCCCAAAAGGGGTGCAGACATGGTTCCTGGTGGGGGAGAGAGGGAGCCCTTCACCCACGCCCCCCCACCCTCCCACGTGCGCCCAGGGCGTCACGAACACCACCCGGGAAGGGCCCTCATCTTCGGGTGCCTAGGTGGCCCAGGCTGACGGCGGCCCCCACCCCGGTGCGCTTCCCAAGGAGGGAATCCTCCGGGCTCTCCCGGGACCAGCCGCTCTTCCATGCCCGGGCGGCGGCTCCACTCCACGCTTCCTCTGGCCGACCACACGCACTCCGTGCGGGCTTGGGTCGGAGCCGGGCTCTGACCTGCGTCCTGGTTCTCACCTCCCTGGCCTCGTGAGCTTGGGCAATGTTCTTAGCTTCCCCAAACCTCAGTTTCCTTGTATGGAAAACAGAGGCGATACTACCTCACTCATTCTTGAACCTACACCGGAGCAGCTACGAGTGCCGGGCAGCGCTAGGAAGTGGAGACAGAGTGGTGCAGGTATAGCCCCGACAGTCTCACAGGGGCCAGGGGAAGAAGCACTTTCAGTGTGGTGTGTGCCCCCTGCCCTCTGCTCAGCTGTCTGCAGCGGGCCCAGGCGGACAGGATGGCTTGGCCCCAGAGGCGTGTGTTTCTCCAGCTCACACGTCAGCCACCTTCTGGCTGGGTTTGGTCAGTGGGTGGGTGGGTATGAAAGGAAGATTGTAGGTGGGAGGGAGGGGAAACAGGATGTTTGGGTTTCCTGGCAATGGTTCGGTGTCCCCAGGGTTGTGCTGGCTGGCGGTGAGCCTGGCCGCTGGGCTCCAGACACACCACCTCCTCCCGTGGCTCCCAGCCGGGGGCTGGTGGGAGCTTCCTGCCGGTACAATCTCTGGGTCACTTCCCCACTCCCAGTGGCGTTCTCACCTTCCTCTAGCCTCTGGGAAACCAATGCCTGCATTCAGGATCCTCTGCTGAAAAGATGTTAGGTTCGGGCTGATGTGATGTAAGTGCTCGGACATGGGAAGCCCCGGGGATTCTGGAATGCGCAGCTCTCAGGCAGCAGGACCAGCTGTTATCAGAGTTCCCTAGTTCTCTTTAGTCCCTGTTGCCCGTGGAGCAGTGGGACACTGGAGGGACTGGCCCTGGCTGCAGGCTGGGTGGACATCAGCGCGGTGGTCCCTCGGGCGGGGTCGGCAGGCCCACTGAGCCAGGCGTGGGTGGGCGTGCTGGGCACCGGGTGGGCAGCTCACGGTCAGGTGCAGATCGGCCGCCCCTTCACACTGGCTCCTAAGGTGAGGTGTGCAGGCTAGGGAGAGATGCCTGTCACGCTGGGGTGGCGCTCTTCCTGGGGAGGCGTGCGTAGCCCCAGGCTCGGGGGGAGGAGTGCTGGTTGGCACAGGGAAAAGGCCCTGCTCTCCAGCCCTGCCTCTGCACAGGGTTCCCGATGGGCTTGGGGGAGAAAGTCAGGGGGCACCTGCTTCAGCTTCTCCTGGCAGTTCATTTCTATCTTGCTGCGTGGAGAGAAGGGCATGACTTTTATCTGGCAAGGATCTCCTTGGGCAACATTAAAAAAAAACATTTTAACTTCAGAAAAGTTTTAGATGTACAGAAGAGTTGTGAGAACCCTACAGTGTTCCCACTTACCCCACATCCAATTTCCCCTTGCTAACATCTCATGAGCATGGTTTGGTGGGTGCAACCAGGGAACCCATATTGATGTCATCATTAACTGAAGCCCATGAAGTTGGACTTCCTTGGTATTGCCTAGTGCCCGTCTCCTGTTCCCAGACCCCACCCCGGGCACCACATCGCATCGGCCATCATGTCTCCTCAGAAGCCCCTCGCTTCTGGCAGTTTCTCAGGCTCTTCTGGTTTTTGATGACCATGGCAGTTTTGAGAAGCGCTGATCAGGTATTTTGTGTACTGTCCCTCGCTTTGGACCTGCCTGCTGCTTTTCTCATGGTTAGGCTGGAGTTATGGGGCGAGATCGCAGAGGTACACGGCCTGCTGCACTCGAATGTGGAAGGAACGTGCTGTCAGCGTGCCCTGTATCTTGTGGGGATCGACCCCATCAGCATCAAAACACCAAGATAAAAACAGGGGTTTCTTCTCTGTAGCTCTCCTAGGCCAACCTCTTGAGAATTACCTGTTAAGCATCCTGGGCAGTCGGCGTGACTATTTACCCGCACCTCATTCCCATGTGGCGATTGGCACTTCTGAGGGCATCCACGCACTGCTCCCCGTTTGTTCGTCAGACTCGCCTTCTGACGTGGGCAGAGGGGCTCCCGTGATGTCGCCTCACAGCTCCTGGGCTCGCCCACAGAAAGGGTCCCAGGTGAATTTTGTTAATACATTAACCATGGTTGTATTCCTGGGTTAAAGGGTGAGTGTGTGGGGCCCACACGCACCTGTTCCTACCTCCTTCTGGCCACAGCAGGCTGCTGGCTTCCCCTCTGGGTGCCTCTGGCTCTCTGTTTTCTCCTTCATCTTTCCATGGTGCTTCACATTTTAATGCTGAGAACCTCGGTGCTCCCAGAGAGCTCAAGGAGGCTGCGGGATGTGCACAGCAGAACTGGTTTTAGTTCCTTTGCATTTCATTGTTTCTTGATTCCGGGTTTTGTGTGCTTGTTGTGCAGCACTGCTGGGTGGCGGGGGCTTTGGGACGGGGGCAGGAAAGGCCTGGGAGCGAAAGGACTAGGTGTCCAGACTGAGCCTGTGAGCAGCGGTGAGGCCCTCCGCACCCGGCGAGTCAGCAGGCTGGTGTCCTCTGACTTCTGCAGAGAGCAGTCCTGCACAGACAATGCTTTTCCCATCCTTTGAAGGTAGAGGGATAGCCAGCTATGCCAGACGTCAGCCAAGTAAGGTAGTCAAGCTGACTGCAGACCTTCTGAGTCACGCAGTGGGGGGCTGTTTCCTCATTCTCTCAGCCTTTGTCTCAGAGTGAGAAAATGGAACGTTTGAAGGTCACAGAAAATTCTGTCTACAGTCTTGGGTTCTACGGCTCCCTTAATGAGGAAACCGAGGCAAGACTCTGAACTCTCTGCTCATCAAAGAAATTGTGGCTGTAGCTCAGAGCCCGGCCTGTTGGCTCAACTCCAGGTCTCTGCAGGAGCAGAAGTGTCTGCTCGGGGTTGGCGATAAGTCACAGATGCCCACCGGGGCTCAGAGGGGACCTCCTTGCCCTCAGTGGATCCTGGGAAATACAAGGTCAATTGCTGGGTACACGGCAGAAGGGCTAAACAGTCAACATACATTAACCATCTATGTGCGTGGCTGTGTGCCTCCAGGAGGGCCAGCGGGCACTCAGCATGTCCCCCCGTCGAGGAGCTCCAAGCCTGCAGGGAGGGGGCCGCGTCCAGCAGAAGGTGTGGCTCTCAGGCAGCAGGACCAGCTGTTATCACAGTTCCCTAGTTCTCGTTCGTCCCTGCTGCCCGTGCAGCATAACACAAGGAGGGAACCAGGAAGCACCGCGGGCAGGACTGGGGCACAGAGATGTGGTTATCGTGTGCCTTAGACACTGTCTTGGCAAAATACCGACAAAGAGACCTAAGTGGAATGGGGACACATCCATGCAAAAGTAGGTTCTGTAGCTGTTGAAAGAAATAAGGTGAGTTTATATATAACAACAAACATCCTCAAATCACATTAAGTGAAAAAGGTGACATACATAGTCTGATCCTCTCTGTGTGGAAAGGGGACACACACACATGCACACATGCATATGATCTATGTGTCATACTTACAGTACGCAATACATTTATCAAGCTTTAAATATATGTGTGTAACTATTGTATGTGCTTGAAATCTTTCTGATGAGTCACAAGAAACTGTGAACAATGGTTCACTTCTGATCAGTGAGGCTCTTTCCATTCGTATCATTTCTACTTTATTTTTAAAACCACGTATGTGCATTTTATAACTTAAAAAGGCATCAACGTATAGTTTTTTATAAAGCTTTACAACTTTTCTGGTTTTCTGGTCTAGAATGTCTCTCTGCACGCTGTGGACTTGTCTGGTCCCAAGACAATCTGGAAATTTGTTGAAAACTTAAAGCAGGGGCATAGATGACGCTCTGGCCAGCTTTGTAGACATAGGTAGAGGGTAAACCTTGTGTGTGTAATAACAGCTGCGCGACTGTGGTCCTGCCACGAGCTGGCTGCGCTGCACTGCCGTCTCCTTGCGGGGACAGAGATGACGGACGCTGCACATGGGGGGTGAGGGGAGGGCGAAGGCGTCAGGCCACTGCTGCCCTTCTCAACCTCAGGTGTCTGAACTTGGAAGGAGAGACCGTGGAGCAGGGTGGACACCTGTAGTTTCTAATGTGCTTCAGAACGTCTGTTTGGGCCAAGGTCCGGTCCAGTACGGCCCCCATCTTGGGATGGGGCTGAGAAATCAGAGTTTCACCAGGCCCTCCAGATGAGTCTGATGTGTACTGAAGTTTGAGAGCCAATTACCGGGCTTTTAACCTCTTGCATTTCCTCCTCGAACAAGGGACCTGGGTGCCTTTCAGCTTAGAGATGCAATGAACCAGAGACCCCCCCGCGTCAGAGCAGTGGTCCCTCGGGCAGGAGGGCCTCTTCCTCACAGTAAGTCGAGCTTTGATGAGGGTCTGAAGTAAATATCACCCTAAGTCCCGAGATGGGTGGCATGGCTGGTGTGGATTTGGGGGTCTTTGAGAGTGTCCATAAAGCAGTGATCCTCTTCCCACCCAAGCACTGGACGCCCTGAGGAGCGAGACCACAGGACAGTCCACAGAAGCCAGACAGGTTCCCTGGTATGGGACCCAAGAATTGGACCGACTTACCTTGTCACGGCTGATGGCCTAGGACAGAGGCCGGCGGGAGGAGGGGCAGGGGAGCCGAGCACGCGGCTCGCTGCTCCCCAGCTCACACGTGGGTGACTGACACGCGCTGCATGCCCCGCGGAAGGACGGGGCCGAGGGCCAGGCTCCCACTCGCCTCGCTCTCCCTGAGGAGGCAGCAGGGCGGGCCGACTCCCCCGTGATGACGTGGCATTTCTTTTTCAAACAAACACCTGGAAGCTTGCTCTGAGATGGTGCAGGTTTAATTTCCACCTTTGACTTTGATCCAAATGTGGAGGCACGTCAGGGTTTGCCTTGTAACTCGGGGCCAGCAAGGCCTCCTGGGATCCCGCTGGTGGCCCACCTTCACGACCCGCAGGGTCCGGTGCCAAGCAAAACTGTGGGGTCATCCTCACAAGTGAGCAAGAATTTCAATACGTTGACAACAGTCTTAAACCAAATTCAGGGCCCTTTGAAGTGCAGGGCCCTGTGGGACCACACGGGGTGAAGCCAGTCTGCTGCTCACTGACCCACCAATCCACCATCCAACAAAATTCTACTGGCTGTTTCCTGCACGCTGGGCACCACTGAGTGCTGTGTGTCTATGTCACTGAACCACGTTATGATGAGAGATTCCTACCTATACGTTACAGGTGAAAACCAGGGCTGAGAGAGGTGCTCTAACTTGCCTGAGGTCCCGTGGAGGAGTCAGGATTCGAACCCACACCTGTCTGCCCCACAGCCATGCTCATACCAGGTCACAGTTCTAGCAACCCCGGGCATTCCCTCCCTCAGTCACTGTATTGCTGTGAACCGTGTGCAACAGGAGTGCTGGGAGGGGGTGAGCCATGCAGGGAGAGGATGGGCCGGGCTTGCGGGCACAGCTTTGAGGGCCTTTGGGGAATCTTTGTGCTAATGGAGAACATGGACAGCTGACCCTGGGATTACACGGCTGGCTTTGCTCTACCTTTGTATGGATCCAGTCAGCCTCCAAGGACCTTGATATCTCTTCATTTTCATTTCCTATTTGTGTTGGAAACATGTTACTGATCTCCCCAACCTCTCTGAGAAGCATAGTAATTCTTATGCTTTGATATTTATTCATCCTCCCTGGAGTGGAGGGCGCAGCACAGTAACAAAGGGGCAGCAGGGACAGAGCGGGCCCTTCATGCGCCTTTGCTCAGATGAGGCGATACAGAGAGGTTAGAGCGCCGTCATCCTTCAGCGGGTCCAGAGCCAAGATGAACGACCCGCACCTCTGTCTGGGTCCTAGGGAATTGCTGGCTGCCTTTTTAATATAAACATATTTTCTCAGCCCGATTACATAACGTGGGTAGGTTGTTTTCTATTTTCTAAGTTCAGTTGAGCCTCTAGATACATTTCCAGGCCCCAGCCAAACATCAGGAGGTTCCTGACCTGAGGACAGGACGCCAGGATCTGCAGAATTTATCGCCGGATCCCGAGGGTGTGGAGGCTGGGGGGTCGGTCAAATGAGAGACGCCCTGGGGGCTCATGCCTGCACACAGTTCTTTGTGGAGACATCAGAGCACACGCATCAGACGGTTTGGATACAGGTCTCCGCCTCTGCGTGGTTTTCCTTCTATGGGGAAACCAGTGCTCTGGGCAGATCCGTGGGGAGGTGAGCCACGGAGCTGAAGTGACCATGAGGCACATTCTGTCTGGCTGCCGTTTGGGGGTTCCCAAGTCACACACGTTTTCCCGGTGAGCATTCGGCGGCCTTAAGAGGCTGTGAGGAGGGAAGGCCGATGGGAGGGGAGGAGAGCTGAGCTAAGTGCTCGGCTGGCAGCCTGCCACAGCTGAGTGTTAGCAGATTAAAACTCACCCACGTCTCAGCCTCTCTCGCGCCACAGGACACAAGGCGAGGACACCGATTCTGCCTCCTCCAGGACAGCTGGGTTACCAGGTAATCGGCTGTAATAAACAGGCAGCAGCCTGAGCTCCTGGCAGGCGTGGGAGTCCAGCGTAGGGCGTTTGGAAGGACACAGTGAATGCTGTCGCCTGGCATTCCATTATTTGGAGTTAACGGGCCAAATTTCCAGCCAGATAACTGCTGTTTAAACCAGGGACCCCAGCTCCAGAAATGCCTTACAAATAACAGGGATATACTAATTAATAATAATGATGATGATAAATAGCACTTTCCATGTGCCCAGGGCTGCATGGAGTTTCTTGGATTATCTCATTCGATCCTCATCACAATGTCACAGATTTTACAGACAAGGAAACTGAGGGTCCGAAGAAGTCTGAAACCAGGGTCTGTGACTCATCTTCCTAAACAAGAACAACTGACTTCGAGCCGGTGCATTTTTAGCACTGGGTTGTAATTGTCAGTCACTGCTGCCTAACAAATGACTCCAAAAATCTCGCCATCATAAGCATGCATTTCTTACTCACTCTTCTGCAGGGCCGCTGTGTGGGTTAGCCTCTGCTGGGCTCTGCAGGGTGTCTCTAAGCAGCAGGATGAACTGTGTTTCAAATGTCTCACATCCTTCTTGGACTACTGGGCTGGTCAGGGACGTTCTGTGGCAGTGGCAGGGTCCAGTGTGCAAGCACACTTTAAGCCCTTTCTTGCCGCACAACTGCTAATGTCCAATTGACCGAATCAAGTCATTTCACAGTGCCCCAAATCAGGAGTCGGAGGACCCCATACCTCCCATGGTGGTGGGAAAGAGGGGCGAATGTTGTCCAACAGTAGCCCCCACAAGGTCTACTTTACTGCATTCTAATTCTTTGGAAGTGGATCATCTGAGTTTGATGTGGTAACTATTTATTAACCAAAATAGTTAATGAACAAAATACCTTATTTGTTGAATAACCATGTATAGAGCGCCTACTGTTTGCGGACAGTGGTCAGAAATGACACAACTGCAGTAATGCCACATGAGCTCTCTTTCCACCCATGAGGGGAGCTGGCTAGGGTGCGAAGCCGCAGAGGGCAGCAGAGGGGAGCTGGCTAGGGTGCGAAGCTGCAGAGGGCAGCAAAGACCAGCACTTCAAAGGGAGGATGTCCACAGATGCCGACTGTGTTTGCTGCCAGCCATTCTTACTTGTCATCTTTATCTACGACCACTTTGTTTCAGAGACTTCCTTCCAGCTCACAAACCTTCAAGATCCCCAACGAGGCAAGTGCCTGGAAATAGTACTGCAGAGATGTCAGCTAATACTGCCTTGACACCCAAGCCCCTTAACCTGGGATGTAAGCTGTCATACCCCACCTACCTGTCCAGACATACGGCCCACTATTTCCCTGCATGGCTCCTCTGGCCGCCAGTCCGCTATCAGCAGCTGGCATCCATGCCTTTGCCCCCTGCTGCTCCTCTGCTGGGAAGGTCCCTGGTTTGGTTAACCTTCTCTTCTCTGCACTCAGCTGGGCACGCCCCAACCCAGGGCTCAGTCAGGTCTCCTGGGTTGCGCTCCCCCAACACCCCCTGCAAAGCTGGTTCAGTGCAGCAGAAGCCGCGCAGAGCATGGAGCCTAGAGGGCAGACGCTGCGGGGCTGTAGGAAGAGCCCCGCCCACGCTGGCTGCTCTGAGCTTCCCCATGACTGGGTCACCAGTCCAGCTCCTTCACTTACGTGACTGTGAAAATTGCACAGACCTCCCCAGGCCTCATGGGCCCATCCTGTTGAAAGGGGATAATGACACTTTCATAGAAAGAGTTGTGAATTAAGAGAAATTGCTCATGTACACACAAAAACATGCACACAAGTGTTTACAGCAGCCTTATTTTTATTCATAATCACCTGAACTGGAAAGAACCCAGATGTCTTTCAACTGGTGAGCAGATAAACTGGTCCTCCCATACAACAGAATGCTATTCAGCAAAAAAAAAAACCCCAACACAAAATATTGATGTATTTTGTTGATGCGACAACATGGTTGTGTCTTAAATGCATTGGCAAAAATCAAGCCAGTCTCAAAAGGACACTTACTGTATGATTCTGTTTATATGACATTCTGGAAAAAGCTAACCTGTAGGGGCCGAGAACACATTGCTGTGGCAGAGGTGGGTACGACCACAAAGGGAACAGGTGACTATGAGGGCGTAACCCAACCCTATGCATTTGCAAAAACTCATAGAACTGTACAAACACACTCACACATATGCAGAATCTTACTGCATGTAGAAACACTCATGTGTACATATGAAGGAAAAGGAAAAGCGAAAGAAAGAAGTAACCCTCAGCACAACACCTCACACTTGGTGAGTCCGTTTCTGGTAAGGAGATTATTTACTGTAATTGTTTCTTGGTGCTTTCCCTCAGTAAATCAAAGCGCTCCTAAAAGGGGGGGGCATGTAGTATCATGTGGGACCCTTGGCTTCAGACAGCCAGGCTTCATGTTCCTGAGAGCCCTTCTTGTTCTGGGCAAAACTGGGAAGCAGGTATTAGTCAACAAAAGAAAGACGAATAGCCAGCCCAGCACCTTATTGGGGTTCCTACTGTTCCTCTATCCCCATCCTTGTTATAGTATTTCTCTGCACCACCTTTCCGCTAAGAAGCCACAAAGAGGGAGGGAGAGAGGAAGATGGAGGAGAGAGAGGGGAGATGCATCCAGCCACATCAGAGGTCTCCCCTGGGCTTCCTCCACCCACTTTGGAGTCTGGCCCCCAAGATGCCCAGGCTACTCCAGTCTCTTCACACAGGTGAATCAGTGGATCCTGGAGTGTTACTGGGGCCCCAGCAGGGCCAGTGTGGCTTCAGCAGCCTTCTCCAGCTTCTTCCCTGATGTCTCTCGCTCCCCACTCCAAACCCTGTCTCCTCTCTCTTCTTCCCTCAGGCCACATTCCCTGGAGTCCCAGCTCACAACCACGCACCCCAGGGCACTTATGCTCCTATTAGCCCATGATGTCTTAGGTCCCTATGTGGGCATGGGGCAGGGCAAGAGGTACTTATTCAAGATAACCTTTTTTTTCTAGTCAGAAAACACATGAGTATTCATTTTAGAGAACAGGGAAATAAAAATATACAAGAGAAACAAAACTCTCCTATAATTCCATCATTAAGATAGTATCACTAGTAAGACTGGGTCTATTTTCTCTAAGCCTTTTTCTACAATGTCTCCTAACTCCCAGTTGTAACTACACTGTTTATATCATTCTGAGTCCTGTTTTTCCACTTCACATTATATTATAAATGTTTTCTCATGTCATATCTTTTAAAATGTTTCTATTTAGAAAGACAGTATACGAATGATTCACAATTTATTTAACCTCCTATTGTGGGATATTTAGCTTGTTTCCAATTTCTTATTATTAAAAGTGATTCCATGATGAACACTTTTGGACACACTTTTTTTTGTGCGTTTTTTGTATTTTGTTTATTGCCTTAGGATGAATTCCTGGTGGTGAAATTACAGAGGTCCAGTATGGGAATGTTTTAAAGATCTTTGATAGATATTAACCAAATTGCCCCCAGAGAAATTGCAGCAATTTATATTCCACCAGCATTTGAAGTGCTTATTTCTTTACTTCTTATCATTCTCAAAAGAATGATCTTTGCAAAACTGACAGAATGTGGCCTTTTTTTTGCCAATTTTTGGCCACTAGTGATATTGAACTTGCTGGCAGTTGTTTTCGGCCCTTTGTATTACTTTTGTTAATTGCCTGTTCATGTCCTTTGCCCACTTTTCTATGGAGAATCAATTATCTCTTAAACTATTGATTTATAAGCCTTCTTTGGTACATTTATCCCGAGTGCCTTTTCCTCCCAGTCTACCTTTTAATTTTGGTTTTGGTGTTTTGATTTGCCACACAGAAGTTTACATTTTATATGTAGCCAAGCTGCATATTTATTAATAAGACTGATTTATACACTTTTATAGTGAAAAAAAAATTCCTTGTAACTCTAAATATTCACTTGTTCCCCCCCCCCCCCATTTTCTCATAACGTTTTCTCTCAATTAGCTTTATAATCCATCTGGAAGTTGTTCTGGTCCAAGGTGGGTGAGGAGTCCCTCCGTCCCGTGCCCGCGCCCACTCTTCCAGCTTTGGTAGGTGTCCCGGACCTGCTCAGTCGTCGCCCGACCTTCCCTGCCTTTTGAGCTGCGAGGCGTCCTTCTCGCCCACCGAATCCTCAGTAAGCCGCCTCCCTTTCTGAGCCCTGCTCTGTCCCACTGACCCATTAATCACTATGCCAGGACCACGCAGTACATCTCAGCATCTTCCAGGGAAACCCTCTGTCATCGCTCATCTCATTCTTAAGACATTTTAACCAGAGGACGGGAAGGTCAGGAGGAGGTGGGCGGATTTCAGATCACAGTGCGGCCGAAGACAGAGAACAGGAACCCCCCGCCCCGCACCCCCAGGAGGACTCTGGATGCTCTCGGTTTCACCTGCACTGCTTGGCCTCCTAGGAGAATGAATAAACCTCAAAAGCCAGAGACTGTTTGCCCCCAGCTTTGGGTTTTCTGCCCACCATCAGGGCTGCCCTGGGGGAGTCACAAGAATCTTCCAGAGTGCAGCCACTGGGCCTCCCTTCCCAGGGGGCCTGCGCTGCCTGTCGCCCAGGGTGGGGCCGCCTCTCCAGGCTCTGTGGGGACCCCTCTCCTTGGCCCCAGTCCAGGAGTTCAGCGACGTGCCTGGAGCGCATCCTGGCCTGTGGGCCCAGGACCTTATCTGATCGTCCGGCTGGGGCTCTGTGGGTGTTTCAGAGGAGCTGCGCTCTGCCAGTTCACCAAGCACTCATTTGGGTAACTTCAAAAACAAAATCCCAATTAAGCACCTTTGTGCTTTTAATGAGCTGAAGCCCTGGTGCCCACACTTGGGCTGGAAAACAGGCTCTTCAGTGTGTCCCCAGGGCAGTCGTGAGAGCCTCCCTCCAACGTGACAGCAGCAGATTCGGGTGTCCTGGCTGGCTCTGTGGCAGCCCGGGGCGTGGACCTTGCCTGGCCTAGGGACACCAGGAAGCCGGCATTCTCACTTGTGTGGCCTGGAGCCTTAAGGCAGGTGGCCAGGCTGTCCCCTTCTCCCCCAGGGGTCCTTCCCATCTGCGGTCACACATGTCCATCCCTATGTTTACAAGGGACAAGAACAAAACCTGGCTGGACTCCGTCTTAGAGGGACCAGCCCAGAGTTTACCTGGGCCTCGGTGGGCTCCTGATGTTAGGATGAGCAGGTAGCTACACACAGGCAGGGAAAGGGAGTGGGACGCTGCTCACAGTCTACATTCTGCACAAGCTGTAGCCCCGGCAGGGGAGGGAGGGCAGAGGTGACAGACCTGCCAAGACCAGCTGGTTCCAGTGGAAAAGGAGGCCCTGACCTCACCTCCAAATACATTACCTGCTCATTAACACAGTAAAATCCACAGCCCTCCAGCACTGACATAACAGAATTCAAACCCCCAGGGGCCATGACTCCCAGGAGAACCAAATATAGTCCCAAAACACTTCCCTGCCCCACAGGAGGGTGCAGCAAGCCCCACCTCCAGGAAGACCTCACTGTTCCCTTTGAAATCCAATCTCACTTAGTGAATATTCATCTCCCTTCACATAAACATGGTTCCCTGTTGTTTCCTCCCATGATGCCTTCTGGGTCTGGCCCTGCGACTCTTGGGGGTGTACTCTTGTCTTTCTCTGAGGTTTATTCTCCAGATAAACTCTTAATGCCCGATGGCCTTTCCTTCCCACAGCCAGACCAAGAACCCATCTCCGGGAACCCCAGCACCGCAGGACGCATTCACTAAACCCGGGAAGTCTTGGGCCAACCAGCGGTGGGCCCCTCCTCTACACCTCTCTCCTTCACAGCCCACCTCTCCCCTCATCTGCTCACTTCCAGATACCCTGCAGCCCACCGCATTCTCGCTGAGGCGGCCTCCAGACCCAGAGGCCGGTGGCTCCCGTCCCAGCTGACCTGTGGGTGTTTGGCGCCCTGTGCACGCTCAGCGGAGCCCCAGGCATCGCCCTGTGCTGCTCCTTCCTCCTCAGCTCTCTATTGGGGCAGTTCCTCTGTGCGACCTTCAGGTGTTGCAGCACCCCTCCGTCCCCCACCCACCTGGCCCAATCCTGGGCCCTGCTCTCTTCTCAACCGTTTCTCAAAATGGTTGAGAAAGTTCACATATTCCCAGCATGGAAATGCACAGGAGGGAGCCCATTCCAATTCTGGAAATCCTGAAACTTAGGCTCTGCTTTCCTGTGTCAGGCATAAATAGGCTTCTTGGTGGGAAGGCAGAATTACGAACTAAAACCCCTGAGGACTGGTTATGTATAGAGTCCTTGGTTGTAAAGTTGAGCTAAAGGTCCCGAAGTAAGTTACAGACACACGACGCCTGGGCTCTGAGACAGTGGCAGGTGGACGTGACAGCCAGACACGGACCCGAGGCCTGCAGTGGGCCACTGGGGCTCCTGCCAGGGCCCGGCGCTGTCCCCAAACTGACAGAAAGGCTCCCTCCCGCTGGCAAGGACCACTGCTGTGGGGATGCACGCGTTTGCCACCCTGTCCTGAGATGGCCCGTGACCTGCAAGCCCGACAGGGCTGCGGGACAAGGAGGGTGACAGTCACCCACAGTGCACTGGAGGCTGGGTGCTGCGTGCTGCGTGCTAGCCCAACGCCACTGGCTTGGGACGCTCTTCAGCAGCCACACGTCAAGGTCTTTCCCTGCCGAAGGGGAGCAGTGCAGGCCACCCCCTGTGTGTAACCGTGAGTCCCTGTAGGCTGGTCCCAGCACGCGGCGGGCTTCAGCTCCACCTCCCGGCCTCCAGTGAGGGGCTGTGCCCAGCAAGTTCAAGCATTAGCTGCCACGGGTCTTTTAAACATAATTCCAGGTATTTCCCAAGGAAACAAAAACTGATACCGGCCTCAGCTGCAGGAAAATGACTCTCAGACTAACGAGCCCCCGAGCAAATGCCTCAGCTGAGCCGTGTGCTGCCTCCCTCGCCCACGGTCCGCGTCATGTGGTGGCAAGAGCTGGGGCTCCGGGCCGAGCTCCTGATCTGGAGTGGCAGGCTGACGCCGCATCGTGGGCCTTCGTCTACACGTTTCAGCAGCCTGGAAAGTCATTTCCTGACTCAACTTGCTCCAACCTGCTCTTCGCCACTCCACTCAGAAGCCCTGTCCTCCACCAGTTCCTGCGGCCCCCTTGGGCCGGGACACCCCCCCACCTCTGATGCTGCATTTGCCTCACTCGACTGAAACGATCTGTCTGCTCCCCAAATGGTCTTGTCACCCCAGGCCCTATGTCACACCTTGCACATGGCAGGCACTCAGCATGGCTGATCTGGATAAGAATCAGGACCGTCCAGAGAACTCAGTGTCCATGCTGGACTTCATTTCTATGCTTTCCAGTCAAGCTGCAGAAACCCACTTTCACATCAGGAAAAATTCAGCATTATTTTAAAGGAGAGAAAAAGAAGACTTTCAGCAAAATGCTCTTTCTCTTTAATGTGGGGAACTGCCTTGAATCTCAGCCTCGCCACGAGGGTGGCCGCTGAGAACTACCTTTGAATTAAATCTCAGCCACGCCAAAGATGGCCGCTGAAAGCCCCCTGGGGTTCAGCTGCGCATGCGCACAACTCTGTGCGTGATTGGAAAATTGAAAGTCGCCTTATTAGCATAGGTGTAACCAATCAGGAGAGACTTCACTCTATATATTCCGTGCCCTGAGCCCCAATAAACGAGTTCTTCCTTCGAGTGAACTTCCTGTAGTGTCTGATTGTCTCCGGCGAACGGCGAGTGGCCAGCGGCCAGCGGACAGCCGGCGCTTACCTCCCTTGCTTCGCCTGTTGGGGCAAGCCTCTCTCCCTGCCTTTCTCCCCTCCGCTGGCTCAGAGGGTCGCAGAAAGAGCTTGTCAAAGGGCTGTAGTCCTGACTGAGAGCAGGACCGGTGGGAGAGAGGCTAGAAAACTCCGACATTTAATTCATAAACCTTAGTGACAAGGCCGCTTACACACAACCAAACTACTGAGAGGCAAAGTCAAAGGCATTTCAAGCCCCGAGTATTTATGTCCAATTAACTTGAACACAGTGTTTAAGAGCTGTTGAAATGTCAAAATCCAGGCTTTAAAAATTGATAAATGTTAAGCAAAAATGTATCATGTTTTTAAAACAATGAATCTCAGAAAAACATACACAAGGTCCTCACCCCAGAAGGGTAAATGCTGCAGGCCCGGGGCCGGCCCTCAAGGCCAGCGCCAGGGGAAGGCGCATCCTCAGGGCCTCTCTCTGTGCTTTGCAGCAGGGCCAGTCTGTGGGGAGGAGAGTGGCGGTTCATGCTGATAAGGGACTGTGGTTGTCACCTCGCTGCCCAGGACGCCCCATCCAGAGCCACGGCATGGGGCCAAAGAGGCATGAGCTTGCCCAGGTCAGAGCACAGGCCCACTGGAGCCCCGGCTCAGGGCGCTGGGGTCGGCCTGGCGCGTGTCGTGAGCAGTCAGGGCTCAAAAACAAGGGTCCATGAAACTCTTCTTTACTGTCCTGTTCACACCTCAGCCACATCCAGCTGCCTGGCATGGCTAATGCGTGTCGCGCCTGCAACAGTCTAGATTTCTAGGGATCTAGGAGATCCCTTCCAGTTTTGTGATTTTGTGATTCTTGAATAAAACCATCACGCGGAGGTGCCTCATGGCCGGTCGGCCTCATATACAAAGACACACGATTCCAATCACCTAACCTAACAGCGCCCACACCATTGCGGAGACACCCAGGCGGTTAGAGGTCCCGTTCCATCGCTGTGCGGCGACTGGCAGCGGGGTCCCCTCCACCAGATGGGGGTCCGTGCGCACGGCAGGGCGGGTTTGCCCGTTTCCCGACACGGCCTGTCGGGCTTTGCAGCCACAGCTGCTGGGAAGGAGAGCAAGTGCATGTGAGGTGCACTTCTGTGGGGCAACGAGCTACATGCTGACCCAGCCAGAAGGGGGCGCTGGCGCCGGCTCCGTCCCAGGGAACGAGGCCTCCCTTCCCTCAACAGCAGCAGAGATCTGAGCTGCAGAAATGGCGGAGACGCCCGGTGTACGGCTTATTAGTCTCACACACACATGACCGGTGTGCTAAGCGCTCCTCACCAAATTCAAGCACCCACGCAGCGCGGGGTAGATAGGAGGGCAGAGAGCTGCGTGTGGGCACGTTGTGGTTTCTGGCGGTGACTTCCCACCAATGAGCCATCCACTGGCCTCAGCCTGCGGGCGGCTCTGTGGGCCCGGTACAGCGTGCTGGGAGGGAGATGGCTGGGGACAAGAGCAGGTCATGGGCCGGGGCAACTGAGCTGTACTCATGACCCGTGGGAACCACAGCTCCAAGGGGTCTGAGCTCAGCAGGCTTGGGGGCTGATCTCCTGCCTCCCGAACACTGTGTCTCCCTGTACACGGGCTGTGCTCCAAAGTTCAGGAGGGAAACCGAGCCATCCATTCCCGTTCCTCATTTCCAGCACATGGTCTCTACTGTACGATGAAGTGAGTGGCTTGGGTTCTAGCAGGAAACTGCACAGACACCTGCACACTGCGGGTGTGATTCCCCCTTCAGGGCTCATGGCCGCCTTGCAGGACGGACCCGGGTTAGCTGTGGCCGTCTGACGGACGGCAAGGGCAGCGGGAGGGACGTGCCCCGGGCGCACACGCACGACCTCGCCACACGGTCGGGTGCGGACGCCTGACGCCTGGGGTGCGGCCGCACGGAGGATGCGCGGGGCACCGCCTCGGGACGTGCCCAGGGGGACACCCGCACCCCCTGGGCTTCCCGGTCGGCCACAAAGAGGGGCAATGAATGGCCGTCAGGAAGACTGCCTTCAGGGAAAAGGGAAACAAATCCGGAGGATTTCAAATACCACCACCCAAAACCCGTCAAAGCCCAGAGAACGGGGCACTGCGGAGGCTTTCGTTAACCTGGGAACCCCCCGCCCCAGGCTCGGTGGCCGAGGGCCCCAGGCGGCGGGTGCAAGGCGCTCGGAGAGGGCAGGCCCGGGCGCTTCCCGGCTGCCCATTTCAGTTCCCTTACCCCCATGAAGGGAGCGCGGTGGGAGGCCTCCAGCGCCCGAGGTGAGGCACCGCACACGAGGGCATTTCGGTTCAGTACCTTTTAATGTCTGGATCACACAGTTTTCATATGAAAGTGTGCAGCGTTCTGATCAAACACATGTAAGATAAAAACCTTTAAATATCAGCTTCTAGAGGGCAAGGAATACAGTTGGCGGGGAGGAGGGCGCGATGTGGGCCTCCGGAGGGGCGCAGGGGCGGCGGCGCTGGAGGGACGCACTGGACCCCTCCTGAGGACACGCGGCGGGTTTGTGCTGTTTTCGGCATTGCGAGTAAGAAACCTGCGTTAACGGCCGCAAACATGAAGCCTCCGAAGGGCTCCGAGCCACGTGGAAACGCTCCGGGCCCCGGGGGTTGAAGCTCTGAGCCAGAATCACCCGCTTTCGTGGAGAGGATGTTGGGCGGCCGCCTGTCCAGGTCGGCGTGGGCAACACGGACCTACAGCCATGGCGCTCGGTGACCGCGAAGCTGGCGGGAAGCCACGATGGCCCCCGCCTCCCTCCGCGCGAGGGCGTCCCCGGGGGCAGAGGCTCCGCGCATGGCGCGCACGTGGGGTGCGCAGACGGCTCCCCGACAGGGGGCGCGTCCAGGACGGGCGTGTCCAGAGAGGGAACCCTGGACGGGGTGGGCGAGCGGCAGGAGTTCCCAGGCCATGCTCGCCCGCCTGCCCGCCGGCCCGGCAGCTGCGCTCCGCCGCTCCTTTGCCCCCCGGGTGCGTCACTGCGCCGGCCAGGATTCGGGGCAGGACGCCGTTTCTTGAGTAAATACTGCCTTTCTGATGCCCAAGGTGTCATCAAGACACTACTGGGGTCATATCCCACAGCTGTTAAATGAAAAGGTATATGAGGAACTAAAATTACATTGTGTTGAGCACAAATAGTCCTTATGATGGAAAACAAGTGAACTCTTTAAGAAGCAACAAAGTCCTATACTAACATGATTTCTAAATCTATAAAATAGTATTTTTCCATGAAGAAGTTCAACATAAACCTCAAAAACCTGACAGTGGCAGCTGGAAATTTTAATCCAGCAAATGGAGAATAAAGACGGATTGGATTCATTTAAGGAGGGGAACACACCCATCAGGCACCAAATGGCTGCGGGGGACATGCTGTGTCCTCTCTGTGTCTTGTTTAATTTCCTAACAGTTCTCCAAGGTGTCTCATTTTCAGATAAAGTAACCAAGGCTCCCAGAATTTACTTTAAACTTGTTCAGAGTCACAGAGGCCTACTAGCTTCCGAAGGGGTTCACCACCTCATCCTGCCACTGCCTCCAAGCAGGGACCCGGACGGGCAGGGAAGCCGAGGCCTACTGTCCTGCTTCCCGGGAAGGATGCAGGTGTGTCCCCTTCTGTCCTGGGCCTCTGCTGGCACTGAACTGCTGTGGTCGAGCACAGCCCTCAGGGAGGCCCTGGAGGAATGCTTCCGGAGTAACCATCTCACTGGGAAAAGGTGTTGTTCATCCCTCTTGGTTTACTCAAGTCCTACCTTCTCTTCAAGGCTCGGCTCAAATCCCACCTCCTTCATGAAGCCAGATCCCCACCAGCCCAACTTCCTGTACTCAACTCTTGAAATAATTCTTCTAGCTGCTGAACGTGTGACCTGTCCTTAGCTGTCTTTTTAAGAGTATGCTCCCTCCCAGTGCATGAGCTGTTCCTTGCAGGAAAAATCTGTGTCTCTGGTGTAGGGCCAGTGCTTGGCATGAGCCTGGCATGTAACGGATCTTCAAAAATGCTCCCTGATAAGCGTGACCTTCTGAGCAGACATCACATGGTCTTGGAGCTCCTGTCTGTTTCCATGGGGCCTCTAAAATAAGACGACACCCTACCTTAATGACCTTGTCAGTCCCAGACGTCAGCAGCCATCCCCTGGTCGCATCGAAATGCATGTGCACGATGTTGTGTTTGCTGTCGTGGAAGGTGGCCGTGGGGGCGCGTCTGGAACGGGCAAAGACAGTTTTCACCAGTGAAATGAAGGAGATCTGGGCTGACACTAGGCTCTAATTTTTAGCCAAATGGCCCAAACTGCCTCACTGCTGGAATGCTCCTCAGATCTACTTTTATTCCCTGGTGACCTATTACCATTTTAAAAAAAGGTAAAAGGATCCTTATATTCTCTGGAATGGGAGGTGATGAAATTGCTAAAAGTTGCTCTGATAGAGTCTGTGCAAATCTCTACCCGTGCTTCTGACAAAGCCTTAAAAATACAAAAAACAAAACAAAACAGTGCTTCTGCTAAGCTCAATCTCAGAAGGACTTGCTGGGAAAATAGTCTGCCTTAGCCTGTTTTTAAAAAAGCATGCTCATGAAAATGCCCAAGATACTACTATCATTCTAATCGGAGGGCTATCCACTCTTTTCCTCTTTTCACAGGTATAAATGCAGGCTTAGTTTTTCTGTAGCGTTCTGACACTTTAACAGGTAAAACGATATATAAGCAATTAGATATTTAAATGTTTTGGGTGACGTGTGGATGGTCTGCTGCTCTCCAAGAGTGTTTCAGAGCTTCCCATGCCTCTGCAGAGGGCTCTCTGTGGATGGCTGTTTCCTCTTTTCATCTATAGCTAAATCTGGAGACAGATCTTCAGTATAGTAAAAAGGATGACCTTAAAATATTTACAGTCACTTAGACTCTTGGGGTCTGTGTCTTACAAAATGAAGAATGAAGCCAGGTATTTGTACAGCCTCTTGGTAGCTCTGATCCAATGAGAACTCTCATATTATTTCATCACATACGATGAGTGGAAAATAATGAACATAAATGCTTACTTATGCAAGGTCTTCTTAATTTGTGTTTGATGTGGATAAGTAAGAATGGAAACATACAATTAGGGTTATTTGTAAGAGAATGCTATGGTTTATTAATCTGCCAAGAATTTCCTTTAAATGCTGACTTCCTCTGGTGCATTTTGGATGTTTCTATTTACATGCAGCTTTTAAGGCAACCAAATAGGACTTAACATGATTCTGTTGCATGCCAGGTGCAGAGGTGGGGGGTGGTGGGAGAACTGGGAGGACAAGCAACCTATGAGATCCTGCCGTAACTCATGGGGAGGGAAACTTGTAGCAGAGCACTCCATTTATATCTGGGGCCTCGTAGCAGGGCACCCCAGTGCTCCCTGGAGCTGTATGCAGTTAAAGAGAACCCCCCAGATGTACGGTCCTCCTTCGACCCCTGATATCCCAGATAACTGGGCGAGCCAACAGGCAAGACTGCGCAGCTGGGAAAACGGCAGGATTAGCCTCTTAGGTCAAGAGCTTAGCTCTTCCTGAAGGCTGACTCAGCTCTTTCTAAAGAAACAGCTTGGGCTCAAAAGCGAACCCTGGGCGACCCTCAAGGAAACGAGCGGATAGAAGGGCCTGCCCAAAAAACACCGCCTGCACGCACACACCCCGGGACTGCCAGGGCACAGGGATGACTTCATTGTGTGCACTGCCTTCTGTGGCACAAGAACACCGACCTCCTGGTGGAAAGGAAGGCTCTGCCAGCCAGCAGGAGCACACCGAGGGGCCCGGGCCCAGGGTGGCCCTCAGCCCGACAACAGCAGGACTTACTCTTCCTCCGTGATGGCCTCGTGGCAGCTGTCGCACACCCGCACTGCAAACTCGAAGCCCATGCGTGGGATGGAGGAGCGCCTGGCGCTGCACTTGCCGCACACGGCCTTCCCGCACTTGCGGCAGTGGTGCTGGGAAGAGAGCAGAGGCTGCCAGGCTGTGCCAGCCGCTCTGTGCCGGCGCCGCTGCAGGGCACTCGGCCCGTGCGGAGCCAGCGCACTGAGCGGGGGCTGCACCCCGAGCGCCTCGCCGGGGCTGTGCATTCAGGGTGAGCTGCTGGGAGACGCGGGGGGCCGTGCCGCCCCCGCCACGCCCTCCCCCATCCTTGGGGCTTCGCAGCCGTCACCAGGACACCTCAGGAGTCACCCAGCAGCCGGGCCACCACAGGGCGGGCTGTGCTAAGGCAGTGCCACCCGGGGAAGGAGAACGTGGGTGACACTGGACCTATCTGGTCTGCACTCCCGCGGGCTCAGGCTGGGAGACTGTCGCCTGATTTCCCTGGGGAGGACCAAGCCCCACCACACAGTCAGACTGAAAACGTTGTATTGTGAGTCAGTCTAAACAATTGGAATGAAGATGGAAGGAGGGAAAATGAAACTAAAAAGAAGAAATAACCACTGACATAATTTCATGATTTGGTACCAACATGAGCTAAGCACGACCCCTCTCATTTGAAACTGTGTTTCAGGAGATGCCACTAGAATTCTGCAGTCACGTCCCTTTTCTACCTACCGGGAAAAAGTCAGCGCAGAAACTGGCCCGGCAGGAATGACCAGCCGCAGAGAAAGGGAACAGCCGCAGAGCGACTCCCGGACAGTGTCCCCGCCCACGACTCCCGCCCGGGCCGTTTCTCCAGAGATCACAAACTCCCACACTATTGTGTTGGGGTGAAGCGTTGTGCCACCCACCTGCCTGAGGCCAATCTTCTTACTGTCCCACATCTGCTTGAAGTTCCAGAAGAAAGGCTGCTCGCACCTCTGGCAGGAATCGCTGTCCAGCCACTCAGGGGTCTTGTCAAATGAGACACACACAGAGTGAGCCGCAGTGAGAGAAACGGGCCGCCAACCAGACAGAAGTCACAGAACCAGGACGTACTGAGGGAGAGGTGACTTCTCACCCGCCGCCTCAGAGCACTCGCTGCCCGCCGGCCAGGCGTCAAGCCCTGGGGATGCAGTGGTGAATGAAGAGGATCTTTACCGTCAAGGAGCTCACAGTTTATCAGGGAGGACTAAACACGAAAGCCTCATTTACTAACATCGTTCACACGAGTGCGCGTGCAAAGGCCTGAGCAGCTCCCCTCTCCTTGGTCCCCGAGCCCAAGAAACCCAGGGCACACGCCCACCCAGGGTGCCCAGAGCGAACAGGGCTCCGACTCGATCCCGGGCGCACACGGAGAAGGGGCCTGGGATGAAGCAGGCTGCGCTACAAGACTCACACCCGGCAGCGGCAGAGCCAAGGCCCGGGAAGGCCTTTGGCTGCGGACGGATCCTCCGGAGGGAGGCCTGCAGAAAGGGGTCTGGGGCCTCGGTCTGCCCTCCCACCTTCAAGCAGAAATGAACCTAAAGCTACATAGTGCATCAAAAAGAAGAGTAAAAAGATGGTATTTCAGTGTTGTTATTCTTGGTTTCTTTCATTAAAACCAAAGAAAAGAAGCTAAGCTTTGATTTGCCCTTTTTGTGCCGTAATCAGTTTCAAGACAAATTTAATAACACAACGCTTTTACCTAAAGACATTTTACCCCTAAAGGTTGTATCTATGTTGTGATTTTTCAGAATACTAATGACGCAGGAAGATCAGGAAGATATACAAGGAGGCTTTAACACACACACACCCTTTCCCATCTTTCACAAAGATGTGTTCAGACTTAGGACATATATTCGAATTTTCAACTGCACCACAGTGGGTACCTCTGAGGACCAGGGAGGGGGAGAAAGAATCAAACAGTACGTGTAGTATGATCCCATTTTTGCAGGAAAAAAAAACAAAACACTTTACAAATGTGTATTCCCAGAGAAACTGGGAGGCAGGACTCGCCAGCACATGAAGGGTGGCATTCCTGGCTGGTAACTGGTACCCAGTAACTTTGCTACAGAGAGTAAGTACTACATATACTTTTAAAGAATGGTACAATCTTTGAAAAAATGGGTTGCATTCACTGTATAAACATGCTGACCTTGGGATGTCAGCTGGCCGCATGCTGAGCCGCTCAGAGTCCTCCGCCATCCGCCCACGCCCTCTGCCCTGGAGCCCTGACGTTGTGTGTGTGGCCCCGAGCTCGCCTGCCCTTCCTCCCGGTGGCTCTTGCTCTGGTGAGCACATCCCGACCCTATCGGCCTTTCAGCACTCTGTCCTTCCACAGCCCTTTCGCTGAGAATGTCAGCCACCCGTGGTGACGCCCCTTCCCGAATACCAGCACTAATGTTAAGCCTTGCATCAACTGCAACTGAATCATTTATACCACATGATAGTTTTCTGATGTTTTTCTCCCTGTGTTTTCTTCCAAAAGTCTGTCAACTGCTCATTACGTGTCTCAGGCCTCCCGAGGTGACCCGTAACAACACAGACACATCTAGGGAGATTTAGGGTTATAGCTACAACACTTTTGAGAAACGGATGGAAACATTACTGCTTGTTTAGGAAACATTAGTACTCTGTACTGCTCCATAAGATCTGAAATAGTCACAACACCAAGTGCCCACACAGGTCCGTGCCAAAGGGCGCAACTGAAGTGACCACCTGGACTGCAACCGACCACCTGGCTCTGTCTCCGGAAACTACATCGTCACCCTCTTCGGGCTTCTGTCCATCAAGGCTGGAGGCTGCGTGCACCGAGGGGAAAGAGCCTGGGGGCGCTGCTCCCCTGGTCTGGCCAGGAAGGCCTGGGAAGCCGCCAGGCCAGGCCAGGTGTGACTGCCCCTCGCCCAGAGCAGGCTCCATTCAGAAGTGCCCATCATGTGGAGAGCCTGGCTAGCGTGGCTGGCACACTTGGACCCACTTCCCTGCCTTTATGCTGAAGGCACCAAGCGGTACTTTCAAAGCAATACTCTACAACCAGCCCCTTCTTAACAATAAGGGCTATTTTAATTAGTTACTAACAGAACGCCCATGGATTTGCAGTTTGAGCAAAGCGAGCTTTAGTCTTCTTGAGCATTTAATCACCGGCAATGGAGAGGCGTCACATTGTGGGCACCAGGGACTCTGCTGAAGTGCACCTGGAGCGAGGGCCCCGGGGGGAGCTGGCAAATGCTTTTGTCCTTCTCAAGTGCTGCATTCTGTCTGAGCCTTGCGTCCTGCTCGGAACGAATTAGAAGCACACACACTCTCTAAGGGGCAGTCTGCCCCCACCAATTCCAGGGAAATGAGAAAACGGTAACTTCAAAGTACACATCAAAGGGCATATTCAGTAAACACATTAGTTGTTAAGATGCTCAAAGATGAAAAAGAAAGCTCATAAAAAATGTTATGATAAAACAAACACATGCCTAAAGAATAACACAGTATATATTTATACCTGAAAAACTGTTTACAACACTTGTAATGAAGTCACCAAATAATTATTTCTAGTATTTCTATTAATACCAAACTAAGATTCCTACTCCATCAAATACCATTTCTCACATGCTAGCCACTGTTTTGCTCTAACAGAAAGCACGTGAGTGTCTGTTTTTGTAGGGCGCTGGACACCAAAGGGCTAAGCACATGAAAATGGATGGTTCCTTTTCTCGCCTGTAAGACAGCACAACGGATTTCAGGAACATCACTGCACTGTGAGTGTTACAAGCCAATCTGTGAGACATCCAGAAAAAGGAAACTCCTTTTACACTAGAAGTTTCTATTCTGACATACATCTTAGTTCACGGTTTAATCATAGAAGAAGTAAAGAATGAACGGGAGGGGAGGCTACAGAGTTTCTCAGCAGAGCCAGAACTGCCCGCCTGGCCCAGCCGGGCCCCCAGCCCACTGGCGCCTACCTCCTGCCTCTCCACATCCATGTTCCAGACGACGATCCCACCGTCGCCGCTGCAGGAGATCAGCTGCCTCGTGTGCTGCGCGTAGGAGAGGGCCTGGACTTTGTCACTGCGAAAGACACCACGAATCAGGGACAGCAGGAGAGCAGGTGAAACCCCTAAGGCGTGAGGCCCCGCAAAGCCGATCGGTGCCCAGGCTCAGCGCCGAGCCCCGACCTTGGGGATCAGATGGAACCGTGGACGAGCTCACGGTCGGGCGATGCTCCTGATTCTAAGTAAGTCAAAATGCTCGTTGGAGCTGCTGAGGCCCCAGGAAGAGGAAGTCACTGTTTCCAACACTTAAGGAAAAAAGCTAACTGCTGAACTAGTTGTAATAAATACCTCACCGACTCCTTCCTGATTAATTATCTGTGATACATGTTCATGCTGTATTTGTTCAAGAGTCATGATTTTGCCTTTTAAAAAAGCGTCTTTAGATCGCTGGTCATCAGAGAAATGCAGATTAAAACCACAATGAGATATCACCTCACACCAGTGAGGATGGCCAACATCCAAAACACAAACAACAACAAATGTTGGTGAGGATGTGGAGAGAGGGGAACCCTCCTACATTGCTGGTGGGAATGCAAATTAGTTCAACCATTGTGGAAAGCAGTATGGAGGTTCCTCAAAAAACTCAAAATAGAAATACCATATGACCCAGGAATCCCACTCCTAGGAATTTACCCCAAGAATGCAGCAGCCCAGTTTGAGAAAGACAGATGCACCCCTATGTTTATTGCAGCACTATTTACAATAGCCAAGAAATGGAAGCAACCTAAGTGCCCATCAGTAGATGAATGGATTAAGAAGATGTGGTACATATACACAATGGAATATTACGCAGCCATAAGAAAAAAACAAATCCTACCATTTGCAACAACATGGATGGAGCTGGAGGGTATTATGCTCAGTGAAATAAGCCAGGCCGAAAAAGACAAGTACCAAATGATCTCACTCATATGTGGAGTATAAGAACAAAGAAAAAAAAAAAATGAAGGAACAAAACAGCAACAGACTCACAGAACCCAAGAATGGACTAACAGTTACCAAAGGGAAAGGGACTGGGGAGATGGGTGGGAAGGGAGGGATAAAAGGGTAAAAGGGGCATTACGATTGGCAGGCATTGGGTGGAGGGGCATGGGGGGGACTGTACAGCTCAGAGAAGACAAGTAGTGATTCTCATCTCACTACACTGATGGACAGTGACTGTAATAGGGTTGGTGGGGGGGACCTGATGAAGGGGGTAGTTTAATCATCACAATATTGCTCATGTAATTGTAGGTTAATGATACTAAAATAAAATAAATTGTAAAAAAAAAAAAAAAGCGTCTTTAGGAGCAGTGCAGGTCATCCATTAAGGTGCCCACTGGGTGTGCCCGACAGGCAGGTAAACTGCTGCCCGAGGCACGAAGCCCCGAGTGGCTCGTGTCCACACACACGTCTTTCTTGGCTCTTAAGAGTGATTTCGCAGCAGCAGCAGGTTTGAGTTGCACTGACTATTTCTTTAGTTTTCATTCCTATTTTGTGTTTTATTTTCTTTCTAGTTCATGCATGGCTGACAAGTCACGCTCTCTTTGTGTCAACCACGATGGAGAAGTTCAGTTTTAAGGTCTGACAATTGGTGATCACTAATAAAAGATTACAGAGATCTATTTTCTGTCGGGTGAGAGAAGAGGGAATCTGGTTTCTTGATTGTTTCTGTTTGAGTATTTTTCTATTTTGAACTCAAAGCAATTAAGAATTCTGTGCCCACTGGGAAGGAGAACAGCACTTTGAAATCTGGACCAGGGACCTTTTGTGCTCACTTCTGTCCTGTGGCAGAAGCTATGGACGGAAGCTGTTAAGCTCTGTGTGTCTGTGTCTACAACCAGAAAGGCCTTTACCTCTTGTATATGAAATAAATACTCTATTTCCGGAGAGTGTCAATAAATTAGATTATAGCACCTTTTAAATTATAAAATATGTTGTTTGATTTATAAAGATAAACAAGGGCTTACATAAATTGGATACAGATCTTCCTTGACATAGGGATGGGGTTATGCCCCAGTAAACCCCACAGTAAGTTGAAAATATCTAAAGTAAAAAATCCATTTAATACACGTAACCTATTGAACACCATAACTTAGCCTAACCCACCTTAAATGTGCTCAGAACACTTATATTACCCTACAGCTGGGCAAAATCACGTAACACAAAGCCTACTTTACAATAAATGTTGACTATCTCCTGTAATTCATCGAATACTGTACTGAAAGTGAAAAATCGAGGCTGTCTGGGTGCAGAGTGGTTATAAATGTATTGGCTGCTCAGCCTTGTGCTCGCCTGGCCGGCTGGGGGCTGGGGCTCACTGCTTGTACACCATCACCAGAGTATTGTGTCAACATTCCAGAAAAAAATTAAAATTCAAAATTTTAAGTATGGTTCCTACTGAATGCTTATTACTTTCCTACCATTATAAAGTCAAAGTCAAAAATTCCTAAGTTGAATCATAAATTGGGAACCATCTGTATTCCTAAACTTAAGAGAAAATAAGGAAATTGAACCTCTAAAACTGTAAATTGACTAGACTTTAAAAATCCAAGTTCACAAAATTAAGGCAATTCTTTGGCAAATGAGAATAGTATAAATCTTAAAACATGGCTATGTCCTTCTCTGATTTATCAGTGTTAAGAATAATGCAAGAGCACGTTTTATTGTACTTGGGTTGATTTCTCCTCAATTTATATAGGACAACCAATTGAATAACTAATTTTGAATTGAATAATGCTAAAAATTATGAAAAACACAAGTTTATGTGCTCAACTTAACTAATTGGTTTGGTTAACTAAACTTTTTATATAAATAACAATTATGTTTTGTAGCATATCAATTTAAAGCTAATTCCCAGCATTTTTAGGTAACTTAAAACAGACTAATAGTAAGTTGAACTAATGATAATCATTGGATACCTACCTAGATAATTTCTAAGTAAGTTAGAAGAACAAAGAACGTTTGATTACAAGGCATAATACTAAGTCTGCACTCCCAAAATTTGAGACTACCAAAGAGCTTTGGTTTAAGTGATAACTATCAGTACTTACTGTATTTGAAACCCAAACTGAGGAATTTAGTTTACTGATTCATTTGAAAATAGCAATGAGGAATCCATTCTATTTTAACCTAACACATTTTGTGAAAAGTAACTGTATTTCCCCAAATGAAAATGCTGATGACAAAGACAGCGTTAACATCTTTGTAAGTCTTTCTAATGTCAGGCGCAACAGCAGACAGCCCAACATGCATCCCTTCCTGCACTTGTTACGGTGTCACTTACACTTTTTTTTGGAGATCAGTTGGTTTTATTAAGCAGTGCATGAATCAGGCAGCATCCCACCTAGCCAGCAGGAAGGGGCTCCCGTTACCGTGTTCTCGTCCCGCAGCGTCTGGGCAGCTCCTGTGTGTCTGAGAGTGTGCATGAGTGTGCTCCAGAACGAGACAGAGAAAGATGAAGCAATTTGGAAAGTGAGTTTTATTTGCTTTGGCTCCTAACACCCCAGTCTGAAAGACATGCTGTAAGATGCACGCAAGCTGGCACAGTCCCTCCACTGGGATGGCACGCTTCCCCGCCCACCGAGGAGAGCCTCTGACCGCAGCGAGGAGGATGGCCTTTACCTCCTGTGGAACGTGCCCAGCCGGCACAGGCTCTGTGTCTTGCCAGAACTGTTTGCAGAGCTTTATGCGGATATGATTACTAAGTCCTAAAAACTCCTCTGACAACTCTTTTGGTTTTGCCTTCCCGGACTGAACCCTGTATTTTGAAAAAGTAAAATAAAAATTTTAGAATCTTTTTTCACACCTATCTGAGAGTTCCTAGAACGGTCCTGGGAAATCATGAAGATTGGTTCCTTTGCCTTATGGAAAGAGAGATGCTATAAAGAAGTGCGTTTGTGTGCCGTGTGACTATTTCAACAGTTTGACAGGAAGAGTTGTCAGATCAGAAGAGACGCTGTCTTCCCCAGGGTGAGTCAGTACAGGTGAATGTGATGGAAGTATTTTATGGATAGACCTTGAAGAGTTATCAAGGCTCTTACTGTCAGTGATATGTTTTTCTCTCAAGGGAAATACTGATCAAAACTCTTAGTTACGAAGGATACTCATAGTTACTCTGTAACCGACGGATACCTTCCGTATTACTCTGAAGCTTGTAACCTCAAGAGTTTCCTGGGAAAGAACTACACATACCAGGTATTTTAAAAGACTTGTATCTCCAAAGAACAGACTGCTGGGCGCAGGCTACTGAGCTGACATTGCCGACGCCATTCTCAAGCTGCGCTGGTGGGTGGGGCCGAGAGTTGCCCCGATTCCTGGATCCCTTATTCCCAATGCACATGGCATCAGGAACGCAGGGCGCTAAACCGGGCCCCACAGACAAGAGTGCCTCACACAGGCGGAAGGAACAGGGACATTTTCTTGTGGTTACTTGTGTGGGGTGCTGCTGGTCCTATTTTCTGGGTATATGAGGATGCTTTTTCCTTACTTTTTATCCTGTCTCTAACCAACAATTTAGTAAACTTGCTTTTATAAGCTAAATAGGAACATTTAGAAATGACTTCCAATTCTCACGGATGCCCCAGAATTCAGAAACTGTTCTGAGTCCCTTAATTTTCATGGCAATATAGTTATTTCATAGGCTTAATTTCAATCTATCCACAGGATACAACTGGGCAAGAAGCCCTTAGCTGGAGTCATTCCAGCGCGAAGACCATCGGGTGAGACATGACTGGTCACTTTAAGAACTTTAGGAACCAACGCCCAGAAAGCTCTCCCAAGGAAACTTGCCTGGTACCTGGTTTACAGGGTCCTGGCCTTACAGGTGGGAAGGAAGCTACGGGCCAGGACCCTAGCAAATGTAAGGAAAGCTCAAGAAATTCAACCAAGGTTATCAGCACTATAGGTGAAATATGGTGCAGAGTTTTTTGGGCTTGATTTCCCAGCCTTGGCATAGCACAAAATAGAAGTTTTGCAAAGCCCAACCCAAGATTCCTTATAAAAACTTCAGGCAGAGTTGATTTTGTGGGCTTTAATAGCTGTCTAATACTGTATGGCTCTATATTTGCAAAGCAAACCAAGAGAGCTTATATAGTTAATTAACACTCCTACTGCATCAATGCAATAATTAGGCCAAACCTTACGAGACCAGCCTCTTCTGTGATCAAGAATAATCTTTAAGATTATTATGATTATGGGGGAGAAGGGCTGTCAGATAGATTGTGAAAGACTTTGAAATGGGCAAAAAGAAATTACCAGGTTATCTCTTCTTCACTGGAATACACACCCTTTTGGGCTATTTGATTCTACATAGGGCCTGTGCCTTACATCTATTTGATAACTAACTCTGTAAGTTTTAGAAAACCAGTATTATTGCAAATCAATCTTTGCAGTGAAGATGAACTAACTCCTGTGCCTTGCCTCCCCCCAGTCGCCAGGTCTGCACCTACTTACAAACCCGTTTCTGCATTCTCCATCACCCACGTCTGTGTGTCTACTCATTGGATTTTCCTTTGAACGGACTGCAACATCTTTCTCACTCCTTTATTAATAACTAATACAAAACTGCTCATATGTACTCATTAAAAAAAAATTGCTTTCTATCTCTCCCAGTTGTGATTTCAGACATTTAAAGTATGGAATGCCACCATTCTGACATTCAAGGGCAAGAAGGAAAATCCATCTAGCTGAGCAGACTCGCCACCCGATGATGTGAACTACATTTCATTCGCTAAGGCATCTTGACACGTATCAGATCTTGTAAAAGCAAATTTGGCGAAGAGGAACTGCATTGCTATCACAGCTGGTGGCGACTGATACGTAATTCATGGGACTCCAGCACTGCTAATATTCCAGCACAGGAGAGTGGCACATGGTGCTGGCTTCCAGGCTTCACGAGAGCGCTGCTCAGAGGCTGCCCAGGGGCTTCTGGATGGGAGGGTTCAAGATATAACCACCTGGCTGTTAAAAATGAGGTGTGGAAACATCCCCACTTCACACATGAAGGATTATAAAGAACAGAAGATACCTTCTGGCACTCATGTTTCACCTGACATAATGTAGCATTTATACTAGAAAACATTTCAAAACTAGTTACTGTTTCACAAACAGGAGCTCCTTGTACTAGGATGCAAATGCTCTCCCGAGTGCACAAAACACCCACTTTTCACGGCCCCCAGGACTTGCACTTACAAAGGTTACGCTTAATGGGACAGCCTTACTGCCTTCTCAGCAGCCCTAGAATTACAAGACGGTGAGAGCAGGACATTAGCATGGGGCCCTTCCAAGCACAGGATACTGTGTGACTGCACAGGCAGCAGGTCCAGGAGGCCAGTCTTGTTTGATGCTTCTTAAAGAATAAGGGTAGAAAAGCCTTTATCCTTTTTATAGAAACACATTTTCAGACATAGGCTAACATCTGTCCAAATGTTAACTCAGGGAGAGAGTGTGTGTGTGCGTGTTGTGTGTATGGCGGGGTGCCGGGGTGTGAGTGTTGGGGCAGTGGGGTTTAAGTGTATAGCACCTTCCACTTTTTTGATGGAAGTTCTAGATTTCTTGGTTCAAAAGGTAATCAGTTATGCATCTGCTACCTGAGATCCCACTTGCTTATATTCAGAAGAGTTATATTCCTGTTTCCTAAAACCTCCAAGGCCCAGAAAAGGCTCACGAGTCATTTACACATGCGTGGTCTCCTGCATAACTGATACCTGGGGTCATTCCACACCAAAGGGATCCGAAGAAGGGCCTGCCTCTTCGGTGGGCCACGGCCAGTCTGAACCTGCCCTCAGGGACTCCCTCCTGGAAGCACTGGCCTAAGACGGCAAAATCCTGTTAACCTGCTCAGGAGCAGTTCAGCTGAGCCCACGTGCAGTTCCTGAAACACTCCTGTTTTGGGTGAGCCCCTGATCCTGACAATCTACTCCTCTCGTAGATCCACCTCAGGAGCGACTCCGCCTTCCAGCAAAGCAGGCGGTTGCCCGCCCTCAGGGCACCTCCATCCCCCAGCACAGGTGCGGTGCGCAGAGACTGTTTCCTTAGTCGCCTTTGGACCCCAAGTGTCCGATGCCAAGGCTGGTGCTGAGATGGGGCTCGGGACTCACCTGCTGGATGTACTCTGAACAGAGAGAGTAGGTGTATGTGCCATTATTTCCATTGGAAACACTAGGCTCAGAGAGAAGTAGTGCTCATATCCAAAAACTTGCCATCTTATTATAATTTTTGTTAAGAATAATTTTAACAAGCGCCATGTATTAGCCCTACTCTTGTGCTGATTATTTTACATGCACTATATCATTTATGGTTTTTGACAACCTTTGAGGGTTTTTCTTCCCAATATTTTCCTTGCTTTAGAGATGAGAAAGCTAAGGGCTAGAGAGATGACGTGCCTTGCCACAGCCTCCAGAGCCCTGAGCGGAGTGTGGGCAACCCAGAGGCTGGCACTCAGGGACCGAGCCGGACAGCTCCTCCCTCTGACAAGCCTAACTGCCGTGAGAACTCTGATTTGTAACACTTTGAGCTGTTGCGTGTGTAGCTAAATTAGAAACAGAAAAGACATCTCTTCCCCTCTACCCTAGTAATTCTCTAGTGCTATAGGGAGAAACACTCCTAATCCGAGATTCACAAAGGGAGAAAGCCTTCATACACACTGACCTCGCCCTCCCTGCTGCAAGCCCGGGGAGAGCTGCTGGCAGGAGCCCTCCTTCCTTCCTACCCACAAAGTGATGCCCCTGCTGCGGGAAGGGGAAGCCCCAGGTCTCCCTAGGAGCATCTAATCCCTAACAGCCTATTTTTTCCCAAAAGGCTTTGAGGATGCTTTTAGCTAAAGTCTTACACATAGTAGGAATGGAAAGAGAGAAACTGAGAGCTGGGATTGTGGAAAAGGAAGCAAATACACAGGCCAAGTGTACCAAGGGTTGTGACTGTGACCAAGTGTTGTGTGGCCTGTGGATCCCACTGTTGGTGAAGGTCCCACCATGAGGGGACCACGCAGACCCTCCCTTGTGCTTTAAATCAAGTTACCATTAAACTGACTTGCCACAGAGTCTTCCAAGCCTAAGAAAACACTCTCAGAAAGAAAGATCATGGCATATACTCGGTCAGGAAACGACGGGTACCAAGAATCAGGAAGGCTCTATGATGAGCTTAGACCCGGCAGGCCCAGGGGTCCGTGCTCCGCGACGCCCACCCACGTGCCTGCTGGCGTGGCACCACGTCCGCTCTGCTGGGTGGCCGCTCCCACGCACCTCAAGAGCGGACGACGCTGTCTGGCAGTCGCTTTTACAGCTCTTCTTGGCCTCAAAGACAGTTCTGCCATCAGCAATCTCTGCTTTGATGGGAGTTTTACGCACCAAAGCAAATGAGCTGCAGAACTGCCCTATTTCTGCTGTGAGGGACGGTGCAAAGCCCCAGAATGTGGGACAGCAGACACGTGGGGCTGCCCTCCACACTAGGGGTGGGCGCCTCCACAGGAGGGCACGTGGTCTCCCCCCAGGCGGGCAGGATCTGTGCTCGCTGCTCTGCTCGGAGCCCAGGCTCACCGATTCACCCTGATGTGGAGCTCTGACCCCCATCAGTTGCCCTGGGAGAGGTAGAAAGTCAGCGGCGGTAGGAGAACACGGGGTGGCCTCGGGCCCCAAGCCGGAAGTCTTTGGCCTCTGAAGCAGAAAAGCGGCAGAAAATGCCATGGGGACAGAGGGGACCATGTTGTCCAACGCTCCACTTTGCATCCCCATTACCTGGCACAGTGCTGGATACAAGGAGGGCTCCATCACAGCTTTCTCTGTTGGAATGAACTAAGGTCTGGGAGACCTAAGCTACCAGCTGGGGTCTTTGAGAATGGTAGCTCGATATTCTCATCTAGAGTATCGTATCTGGCTTCTTTCTTTCATAGGGATTATAAGATTAAACTGAGGTATCTATGTATTTTGAAAGCTCTTTGACAAATTAGCACTATTCAAATTTAAGAATTAGTAAACACCAATCTAGTGGCCAATGTGGAGGGTAAAGGAATGGCTGCTGGGAACGTGGGCCTACGATCTCTCCTTCCTTCCCTGTCCTTCCAGCAGCTCTGGGGCCTCCCTGCCCCAACCTTGGGCACTCAGACCCACACTAGCAGTGACACCAACTGATGCTGAGGATGTTTAGTTCTGGCTCCATGACACCAGGACAGCCCTGCGCAGGCTGAGGCCTGGGGACACGGAGCCCTCCACAGTTACTTTATTCCTAAGCTTGCGTTAAATCAAGCACCAGGCAAAGGCCTTCTGCCATTATCGTTTAAAGCCGGTTCTGACTGGTGGCCCCCGATGTCGCCAGTCTGCCTGTGCCATGAAGCTCAAAGGCCGTGACCCCACCAGGAGGGACTCGGAGTGTGGTCTGCTCCGTCTTCCAAAAGGCCACGTCTGTACTTCTCCGAAGCCGGAAGACATCTTACTTTAGGTTTCGTTTTTCTGAGACCGAGACATTGTACCCTAACTCCGTAGCTTTTCCTTTCTTTCCAAACTGTGGGTGTGAGTTTCCCAGGACCACGTTCTGCCCAAGGCACTCAGTACCCAGTGGGGCTGGTGGCCGGCACGGTACACCTTGCCACCCTGTGGGTGCCCCACGCAAGAGTGCTCACGGTCTTTATTAACCATCGTGTAAAAGTTAAACTGGCTATGAGCTGATCTGAGCGAGTGCAACTGGTACTATGGCTCTTCTCTCAAAACCTGCACTGCTCCCCGGGGCACCCGAGGTGGCAGGAATTACCTGGCAGGCTAGGTGACGACTGAGTGGTCCTGCACATGGATGAAGTCACCGCCTCCTGCAGGAGCCTCACGGGTGTGCTCTTGTCATGGAGATGAATGCCCAGGAGGACTTCCTCCAGCGAGCTGAGGGTGGGATCTGTGTGGCCCCACGCAGGGTGTGCCCCGGATGACTGGTCTGGCCTCTGCTGTGGGAGCAAGGGGCTTACTAGCTGCTTCTCTACACCTGAACTCTAATATGAAAATAGTCATCTGTGCCTGGGCACCCCAGAATTGCATTATTTCATCTGGTCACCCCAAACTATACATTCAACTACTTAGGAGAATATTTTAGAACTCGTATTCCCAGGCAGATTTACGAAGAGCCGATGTCGCTTGAAAGCAGCCCATTCACGGGGGCCTCACTGCCGTTTCACGCGTGTCTGGTCACTCTTCCAATCATTTTGAGAACTTCACAAGCTTAAAACAGTTCGGGTTAGCTGCAGAGTGCTCAAGCAGATCTAAAGTTATTTTGTGCACATGACCAGCCTCTGCCCCCGGGGACTGCAGGCTGCACAGGACCAGTGAGGCTGGTCCGAGGGTCACCAGCAGAGAACGCAGGACACGTGTTAACACAGAAGCCAGCAGCGCCCGACTGGACTGCAGTCTCTGAGGACAAGGCCCAGAATCTTCTTTTTAGCTAACACCTGGGAGATCCTTTGCGCACAGCAGATCTGAGAACTGCTCCAAGGAAACAAAGCGTTCTCTGCTCTCCCTCTCAGGCCTCTGAAACCCGTCCCTTAAGAACAAGGAGCCTGATATGAATCGAGGCCAGTACTCAATAAATATTTGGTGAAGTACAAAATGTACTGTGTAAGGATATTCTCTCTCCCCTTGCTGTAAGCTGCCAGGCATCTTGAAGCCACATTTGAACTCAATTACAGAAATCCTACAGGTCTTCATGGTTTGCATTTTTAAGCTCTTTCTCTCTCACTCTCAAATTTTTACTCTTCTATTCTCCCTGGTTCTAATTTTTACCTTTTATTTATTTACTACCCTTATTTTATTTTATGGCTTTTGCAAGTGCTCTCAGTCCTCTCTGGCATCCGATGGGGTATAAACAAACACACTTAGTGCAGACATGAACCCCAGGGGCCAGTGTCGGCGGTCCTGCCGTGCCCCTCCCCAGGCTATGGTCCTGCCCTGAGACAGGATGGCACTCCTTTGTCCCAGCCCTCTGCTCGGACCCTTTTCGGAGTCCTTTACAAAAGCCTTACTTGTGTCCTTGGAGCTCGATGGCTGTTCCTTTTCTCCCGCCGATGTCCCACATGATGACGGAGTGATCGGAGCTGCCGGAGAACAACACCCGCCGGCCGGGGTCCCAGCAGAGAGCAGTTACCCCACCTGGGAGGGGACACACAGCCGGGGTCAGTCACGGTGACCACCTCTTCACCAGCACAGGCGGGCGCGAGGGGGGCACGCACCGCGCTCTGGTGGAAAGAACAGTCTGAAGTCCCTGAGAGGAAAACACTGGCTCCGAGGATAAAAGTCTTGCCCATTTCCCCCCGCAAAATTTAATGTACCATAAAATCAACTACTATAAAGATCAAAGGGAAACGAAAAAGGCAATTAATTGACCTTCAAACAATAGACATAATTTGAGGAGTGGAAAATACCATACTGTTTGCAAATATTAACTGTATTTTCTTAACTGCTGTCTACTTCCCACCTTGACAATAACAGAGGAGAAGTAAATGGGGTTTAAAAAACCTCAATTACATTTTTAAAATTCTTGAACACAGATATAATTAGACTACAAGAGCAGAATTTAAAATTATTTTTTCCCTTTTGGGAATTTAAATTCACAGACTCTGGGCAAATCACCTACATCATTAAGTGCCAGTCCCCTCATGTGTAAAATGGGGATGGCAATCTGGTGCCCAGGACCACGGCTGGTGGCGGCCCCCTCGCTGCCCACCCCACAGGATGGTGCGGGAGCCGGGGGCTCGGGCACACGGCCGCTGCCCTAAGCCGGAGCGGGGATGCGCGTGGCGTCCGGGCAGTACTCTAGTGGTGTGGCTGCAAACAGTGTGGAGGGTCTCCCTCTCTAGCGGTTCCCTCATAAACAGTTCCTTGTAATAATGAGAGCACACAGCTTAGAAATACTGAAGAATATGACAAATACTCATTTTTTACATTACTGAAAAATACTATACTCTGAAAGGAACATATAATAGCTTCTTATTTGTTAGAACCTGACATTTTTCTTATTTCAATGGTCAACTGTAAAAAATGCAGTTCTTCACTTTAAAAGCTTTTAGGAAAGTTTTGCTCCTAATTGTCTCAGACTTTTTTTTCTCCAAGATCAAAAGGAAGGAAACCAGAAGCTCACTTTTCTGGATTATGCACACAGCCTCCTTGGGTCCCCACACAACATTCTGCTTGTATATATTCCTCTCTTTGGGGGAATAATCATTTCCCCCAGGTGCATGTGCAGCTACCTGAGATGCCCCATCTTCCCCACCCCCAGGGTAACACACCGAGCATCCAGCCAGCAGGGGTCTGTGCTGGAGTCCTCTGTTGAAAGAAGAAGCGGGTGAATGAAAATATGAAACTCCTGTTATTTGGACCTCCTCTGCTATGCTTACTAGCCCTTCCAGGCTAAATATGTCGTCCTTCTGTAAAACTCATCTTCTTTCCCTATTAAACTCCTTCAGCATTTGACAGTGGATACCTTAGGATATGCATACCATCCTGCAAAATGCATTATTCATCCCCACAGTACCAGACAGCTTGCTATGTTAAGTATCTCTGCCAGTGTTGGCTACAGCCCACCTAAACCCATATCCCCTTCTGCAGCGCGCTCCTCGGACAGCTAGTTCTGCAAAGAGCACATTTACCAGACCCTCCTGCACGGAGGGGACACCGACCAGTTCTCGGGAGAACCCGGAAAGTATGTGGTTATTTGCATCCCTCTCAGGCCAAGGCAGCTGAAATGCCGCCTTCCCACTGTCTCTTCATACTTCCCCCTCGAGGACTCTAGGCCCCCACAGCATGGAGAAACTACATCCTAGGAGCCGGGGCCCTGAGCCACATGTGGAAAAGAGCTGTAAGTGAGGAATACCCACACTGGATCGTTTTGTGAGCTAGAAATAGCCTGCTGCTGCACCAAGCCCCTGAAATGTCGGCGGTGATTTGCTAGAGCAGTTAGCACTGGCTGTTCCAATGCTGGCCACTTACCAGAATATCAGAATAAGGCTGGCCCAAGAGGAGGGGGGCCGCCAAAAGCTTCATAAACCAGACAAGAAAAAAGAAGTTGCTAGTTAAGACAGTTAATATTGAGGCCTACATTTAAACAGAACGGGAGAGAATCCTGGTTGGAAATGGGACGCATTGGCCTCCGAAGCAATCCATTGCAGCCTCACAACGGGTTTCTCCTCCAAAGCACATCCAACATCTAAGCTCTTACCACCTCCACTGCTAAGAGCCACTATCAGAATTCTTGCCTGAAAAATTAGAAAGTATGACGTGTATTTTCTTGGGAAGTATGATATAGTGAGTCCTAAGAAATACAGATTTGGTCTTTCACATAACCACACACATGTTTCCCAGGCATACTGGTCTTCAGCCACAATTCCTGAAGACACTGCAGAGCCTTAAAGGTGAAATGGGTGTTCTGTCATCAGAACTGAGTCCTGGACACCCTGCTGGTGTTGGAGAACTGCTTCGTGTTCCGTGTGGGAAGACCCCCTCCCACTCACGCACGCACACTGAAATCGGTTCCGGGAGCCTGAACAGAGTTACACTATCAGTGCTGTGTGTAATACAGTCACTGCTCTCGGATGTGGAAGAACACACCGGAGGAAGCCTGTGGAGAAAAGGCACTCATACACTGCTGGTGAGAATGCAAGCCAGAAAAATGGGGGCCAGACCCAATGGAACTGCACTGCACTTGGCTTTTAATCCAGCAGGTTCACTTCCGGGAATTCACCTTGAAGGTACTGTCCCCACTCCCACCGAGTAATACAAAGATACATGTGCCCGAAGCTATTCTCGTGAGCACCGCAGCACTGAAGAATATTGGGAACCACCAAAGTCCTCAAGTAAGAGAGTGGGTGAATAAACTACGGCACATTCACACGGTTTACATCAAATCACGAAATGAGCAGAACGCTCTGAGGTGGATACGTAGCAGTTTCCAGGATATACTGTGAAGTGCAAGGATCATATGTACTACGCTACCTTTCATCAAAAGACAAAAAGGTATATAAGAAATCATGAGATTAGTTAACTACAGAAGGTGGGAGGGAAAGGCTGGGAATGGGAATGGAGGAAAGCAGCAGAATTACATTTTTTTGTTTAGTTCTGAGTTTTGGAACCAAGTGGATGTTTCACATACTCAAAAACAGGTAAGTAAAATCAGCAAGGAGCGTGTGGTGGTGTTGACCCAAAGTGGAGTATAAACAGAAAGAAGTGAACCTACTTTTATTACCAATGAGTGACAGGAAGGAAGGCAGGCAGAGAACGGACTAAGGAACTTTGGAAAATGGTAATCGGACCGTATGTCTGAGGTGAACTAGTCGACGGTTTGCTCACAAACACAGTACTCCAGCTGTAGGTTTGAATTTCACTCGTTAGTAGGTTTGTATGTGGGTTATTTAGATCAGCAATTCTGAAGCTGTTCTATGTGTATTTTAGGGTTGAGCAACTAAATAAACGTACTGAGGATAATGAAAGCTGAGTTTCTTACTATCATAAGAGTTACAAATACGGAGGGTGAGGAATGTTAGAATAAACTCGTTGGGTGTTACACTGAATTGGAAACATCAACATAAAACTGTGTATACAAACACACATACAACAAGTGCTACAGAAATAGTTGCAGATATGTGAGGACACACATCTTTTCTAGCTCTGTCTACTGAGAGGGCCTCAAAGCAATGACACCTCATTCACAGTGAGGATGCCCAGCACCCAGATTTTGCCTTCTAAATACTATTCTCCCATGAAAGGAATGAGGGGTACTTGGGTGCTGATTCCAGAGCTGAGGCAAAGAGCAAACAGGACGAGCCAGGAACTTCATGTGGTACCAAAAAGTAAGATGCATTTTAAAAATGGGGAGAAATGTCAAACAACATAAGAACCAACACAAAGGGGTCTCGGTGACCAAATCAGGGACAGTTTGAGCAAGATCACTAAATGGTAGTAACAAATCCTCACACACAGAAACAGGTAAGAACTTGTGGGTCCATGCAGGTATAAACAAATAATTAAATGAGTAAATGGGAAAGAAATGTAAATTTTTTCTTATAGTGCAATTCTAACCAAAAAGCAGAGAAGGAATGATATTAGAAAAAGCACAATACAGCAAACACTGCAGTCACCATTATTTCTGAAAATCATCATCAATGGATACTAAAATTATTGGGCAGAAATATGATGAGAAACAATATTTACATTATGTCAGAGTATTTCCTCATAAAATAGTTATGAATTACAAAGGGTGATTAAAGTGCAGAAACCTGGCAGACACTACTTTAAGCCCAATGATCAAGTTACCACCACCAGTAACAGGTCAAATCATACCGTGTGCCTCCTGATAGGGTGCACTGAGGAGGACATAGTATTCATCCATTCTGTGCTATTCTTATAAAAAACGCGTAACCTGAATTTAATCATGAGGAAACATCACACAAATGGAGGGACATTCTGGCTAGTACTAAAAAATGTCAAGGTCATGAAAGACAAAAGAAGTCTTCCAGGGTAAAGGAAACCAAGGAGACACAACCACATGCGTGTGTGTGGTCCTGGGCTGGATCCAGAACCAGAAGAAGGGCATTTAGTGGGATAACTGGAGGAACGGAACAGGGTCTGCAGCTTGGAACAGATTGTATCGATGCTGATTTCCTGATTTTGATATTGGTGCTATTGTTTTCAAAGATGTTAACACCTGGGTGAAGGATGTACAAGACTTCGCACTGTTTTGCAACTTCTTTAAAGTCTGAAATTATTTCAGAATGAAACAAAAAAAAGCCTAAGACTGTAAGACTGTTATAATAGCTAATAGCTCCCTATAAGACTGTTATAATAGCTTCTACTCCTATTCCGGCTGTCTGTCCTTCCCCCCAGCATCAGTGATCACTGAGGACTGCCAAGCACGCATGACACCCCTGCTCTGATCAGCGCTGCGCTTCCCATCCCACTCCAGGTGACATTGGGGGTCCTCTCCATGGCCTTTCCAGGCCCTTCTGGATGTAGCTCTGGTCCCTGCGGTGGGGCTTTCCGGCTCCCCTCTTCCCCCTGACCTGCTCTGCTCTAGTCTCACTGCCTCCCTGATGCTTGCTCCCGCATGGGCTCCACTCCCCGTGCAGTCTCTGCTCTGCTGCGACCCTTCCCCAATTATCCCAGCTCCTTCCCTCATTCACACAGGGGAGACACCACCTCCTGGACAGCCTTCCCTGAGCACTCTTAGCACCCTCCTCCTTGTTCTGTCTTCTTTTTCCTTGGGGCATAACAACACAGTACATATTTATGTATTTACCATCCACTGCCCCAAGCGAACGTAAGCTCCGGGAGACCAGGGTTTGGCTCAGTCGCTAGCGTATCCCTAGGACTGGAATGCTTCCTGGCTTACAGGAGGCACCCGGTAAGCACAGACACGAGCGAGCGGCTGGAAGGGGGCAGAAGGGCAAAGGGCACGAGTGGATGTCCTCTGCCTTGTTCTTTGCACATGTCTCTCTTCCTGGTGACCAACATTCACAGGACAGCCCTGGTCCATTCTACCACGCACGCCTTTCAGGTCAGGGAATGCCTGAGGAGAAGCTCTGGAGGTGGTCTTACTTGTCTGGTTAGGCCACTAGGATTGGGGGACAGGAAAGAGAAAGATGACAAATGTATGATTTCACCTATTTAACATGTTTGTGTCCTCCCAAACCTCATGTTGAAACTGAATCCCCAGTGTTGGAGATGGTGAGGTCATACAGGCAGAGCCCTCGTGAAGGGATTGGTGCCCTTGCAAGAGTGGCCCTGGGGAGCTCCCTCACCACCTCCTGCTGCCAAGGTGGTCGTGAGCAGGTGGCCGTCTATAAACTAGGAGGTGGCTCTCGGCAGATGCTGAACCTGCCGGCACCTTGACCTTGGACCCCAGCCTCTAGGGCTGTGAGGAATGAATCTCTGTTGTTTGTAAGCCTCTCCGTCTGCAGTGGTCTGCATGGCAGCCTGAAGACACTAAGAAAACACGTAAGATGGGATAGGTTCTGCAAAGCAGCATGCCAGACTTAAGCAATGGTGGGCACTAGCGAAAAGGATGGTTAGAAAGGCTTATTTGACTTTAGAAATTTAATTGGATGGGCTGTTCATCTTGTCATAACAAACACAGAGATTCTTAAACGGAGCTTTCTGTGCGCTGAATCCGACTCCCCGACCACTATATAGCCACACTGCACACGCTGCTGCATGGAAGCAGGCCCTCTGGCTTTCCTAGTGGGCGACTATGGGACGAGGACAGCTCCTGGCGGGGACACTGGAGGCTGAGATGTGGCGGAACAAGCGCACAGGCTCTGGACCCAGACTCTAGCCTCAGATTCCGGTCCCACCCTCATCAGGTATGGGGCCTTGGGCACGTCCCGTATGCCCATGCTTCAGATATGTCATCCGCAGAACGGGCAGCGACAGTTCTGTTGCGGTCAAATGAGTCACACGCATGAACACACAGAGTGGTGGCCTAGCACGCGGAAAGCGCCCAGTGCTAGCGGTGCCCATGCGGAGGAGGCCTCACCGGCACTGTCTGCCACGGCGTCCTTTGCTTTAAGGCAGTGACCAGGCCCTGGTCCCATGCTATCTCAGCCATCACAGCCATTGTTTGAACACCACTTCCTTGGAAGCCTGCCTTTAACTCTCTAGACAAGGAGAGGCCCTCTTATTATCTGCTCCCAAAGCAGACCACGTGAGGCCTAGGGCTTTCCAGCACCTGCTACACTCATGATATTCTGAATAACTATCTGCAGCTACTGGTTTAATGGTTGTACTTACAGCCTGATGGATGGTAAACAGGGCAACTAACATGCATGTTTTACTCACCGATATGGCCCAGCACTCATCACAGAGAGCCAGTGAGAGGCCCGACTCTCGGCGAAAACCCCCACCTACAGGATGTGAAAGCCTCCACTGTAGACAAAATCAAGCTCTCAGTTTATTTAAACTTGCATATTTGCACTGCACTCTGCCTGACCTTGTTTTACGTGTTTCTTTTATAATGACACTGTTACTTTCAGTAATCCTAACAGTTAATGAACAAGTCTCTATTTAGCTTTTCATTACACAGCGTCCTTTGGCAGACTTACACTCAAGCCCTCCTGTTTCCAGAATGTTCATACTACCCCACAAGAAATTCTTAGATATAAAAGAAAAAAAAGATCTTATTGATACTTATTGATACTGTGAACTTTCAGTGGTCAAAATCTTATTCCCTTTTCAAGTCAGTGTATAACTTTTTGGTAGAAAAACGTTCTAATTACTGCAGAAACAGTGAAGACCTGTGGTACTTGGCATATTGCTCCAGAAATCAAACCACCAGAGGGAGTGTAAGAACATAAAACTGGTTCCCTGTGTCCCCATGGATGGTGAATGTCATATGTTGGCCTCTGAGTATGACTATCAGGCCGATTCTGTCACTAGCCCGCATCTTTATATGACCTTCAGACCTGTATCCAAGTGGCGGCTGGGCAGTGGCCGTGGCTCAGACACACACCAAACACTTGCCTAAGTTTGGATCTGGACTGATAAGACCACTGACATCACTTTTTAAAGGTTGGGTTCATCTTAAGGTCCTTGTTTGTGGGTAGGGAAATGAGGACACTCAACTAAGCCTTACAAAACCCTTTTCCAGCACCATGTGTGGCTGAGTTTGGGACCTCCCAGGGTTCCAGATGGGCCTGCATTGGAAGATCACTAGTTCGAATCTCTCAGACATCCTTGCTGCCACTTTAAATGAGAGCTGTACTGCGGCCAGGCTGGCGATGGGTAGGTAGTGACCAGGAACGCCAGGTCACTTCGTCACTGACCTTCCTGGGCCCCATCTTGTCTTCCTCCGAGATATTTCATGATAAAATGATGACACCCGGAGAAGGACCAGGCAGCACCCTGTACTAGCACCACACTGGCAGACACGAAGCCCTTGGCTCAGTGCCCACCGGGCAGCGAGGGCAGTTTCTTACCCCTTTTCGGGCCTGGGGGGCACTGCAGAGCCAGAGCGCTCCATCGGCCTGGGCGCAGCAGGCGCCTGCCTGCTAAGAGCCAAAGGGCAGTGCTGGTGGCCCCCGTGCCCACGCCCTGCCTGGGACCTGCCTCATCGCAGGCCTGCCCGGTTCCCCACCTCGGGCTGCCCCCTCGCGCTCTCCCACTAGCGCCACCACATTGTCACGCCTCGGACGCAGCTGCTCTTCTCGCCTGTTCTTCATGGACTCCACGCCGCCCAGAGCCCTTGGGTCCCTGGCTGACTGCCATGCCCGCCCTGCTCGGCTCTGCTGCCCCTGCGCGGGCCACCATGCGCCGTCGCTGCTCGGCCTCCGTCTCCCCCTGGCTGCGAGGAGCGCGGGGACAGCGACCGTGCCTTTACTTCTGGGAGGAAGAGGGCTGAGGGCACAGGGGAGCAGCGCGCATGGAGGCGGGGGTGCAGGGCTCAGCAGGGGGACCACAGGGAGAGGAGACCGGGCGCTCAGAGGCGGGGAGGCGCGGGGACAGCGTGCGCAGGGAAGCCGGAGGGGCACTGCGGGCGGGCGCAGGGACTGCAGCGGAGCCGCCGGAACTCTGGGCGCGACAGGCTTAAAACCCGTCCGCTGACCTTCAACTCCGGGGCGCTGGCCGCCTCGGGAGAGCTTGGGGGGCCGGACATTGTCCGCAGGGGCGCCGCTGTCGGCTCAGGTGAGCCCCTGCGCTGAGCGACACGCCAGCCGCCACACACCGCGTGCCCTCCCAGCCCTAGCAGGAGACCTTGGTGATGAACGTTGCTCTGTGGACGGGGTGGTGATGGCCGCACAATGTGAACAACGTGAGTGTACTGAAGGCTTGGACTGCCCACTTAAAAATGGCTAAAACGGTCCATTTTAGCCCAATTTTTTAACAAAAGAAGCACTGCCCTAAGAGAATAAGATGGAAACTGCTACAACAGGGCATGGGATTAAGAGTTTTGTTAAACGTTAAAAATGTTTTGTCTTTTAAACAGAGACAATAAGCTTAAGCATTAACACTAATAAGCTGAGAAGAGAGAAGGGAACAGCTTGCTGTGGAGGCAGAGAACCAGCCAGCGGCCAGCAGGAGGGCCAGAGATGCAGGGGTACAGGAAAAGTCTGTTGGGGTGTGCAGGAAATAAGTGTTCTGGAAATGCTCCTGTCTGATAGCCTCTCTTCTTCTTGGAAGGAGGAGGTGAAGCGAGGGGTGTCCGGAGGATTTGCAGGCCCGCCTGTGCAGGGATTTAGAGGCAACTTGGAGCCTGCATTGGAAGGACGTGTCTGCGACGGTGACGAGGGTCTAAGGCTCAGGGCTGAGCGCAGAGGTCCCGGTCATCGGCCGAGGCTTCCCGTCAAGACAGAGCAGAGGCTCGGAGCTGACACGCCCAGGAAGGAGGGGACGAAGGGGCAGAGGCTCTGGGGTGAGCGTTCAAGAGAAGACTTCTCAACAAGGGCAAGGGCGGGCGGAGCTGGGCTAAGGGTTCAGGGAAGTGAAAGATTAGCACTGAAGGCCGCAGTGCAGCACAGAACTCCCCATGGGGGACAGGCCTGGGTCCTGTCCACGGAGGAGGTTTCTATGTTTTCTTCCTCCCAAAGGCATAAATAACTAGGACGATCTTCTAGGACTCTTTTCCCCTGGACTCAATTTTCTCTTTACCGCATTCCTTTTTTTCCCTTTAGGAAAACGCTTATGATCCAGGTACTATCCCATCATACATCCTCCCTCACCTACTACTGTTCCTGTATGATGTCTAAACTCAACATTCCCCCGTTCTGTACCCGAGCGTGGGTTGGTGATCCGCAGAAGATGCAAAAGCCTGCTCAACCATGAACACAGGCAGTGACAACACTGCGTGTTAAAAATACTAGTAAAAAATCAATCATCTCCTCAAGTCTTCCAAAGGCTAAGCATGGATATTTTCTACTTCCTTGCCTCTAGGGCCCTCAGCTGACCAGTAACATCACCAGCCTCGGACTGTACACCGAAAAGGGCCCCAAAGGAAGGGAAGTCAGGGTGGGACCCGCACCTCCTTACTGGCCTAGCTCCCTGTGGTGGGCACATTCCCACCTCGCTGGTCTCAGGAACGCAAGTCTGCCTTGCACGCCACCTTCTCACTCCGAGCAGGCAGGGACAGACCGAGGCAGCTGCCTTAGGCCTTCTGGAGTTTGTGCCCTTGCCACATGGTCTCAAACAATGTCTCACTGACA
>JAQQAC010002067.1:934641-1146130 GCA_029783875.1 Phataginus tricuspis | reverse complement strand
GGCCTCTGACCCCACCTGCATGTCCTCTGAATGTTGTCACCAGGGTGCAGTTTTCTTGGTCCAGTTTGAGGATGGTTACTTGGCCTGAATGGTCACCGATAAACACATGCCGGGTTTCAACATCAAATCTGTCACATAGGCATTAAGGATTGTTTCTCAAAATTGACTGGAGGGATTCACAAGAACAAAAACAATTTAAAATCTTAAAATAAAAATAAACACATAAATGAGCAAATCCCATATGAGAAAAGCTTGGACACGATGCTGAAAGATACAAAAGTGGACAAACAAAACAAAAGCATATTATTGAACAGTCAGATGCAACATGATAAAATGTAAATTTTCAGAACATGCATTTATACATCCCTATACAACCCCTATAAAATATCAACATAAATGTTTCTTTCTAGAGCTCGATATATTAAGTCTAAAGTCCATGTAGAAAAAAATAAGTAAAAGGAGCCAGGAATACTCTGAAAGTAAGAGTTATGGATGATATAATACATGTTGTAAAGTCTCTTTAATTAAAAGTGTGGTACTGGTGCGTAAGTAGATAAACAGACCATAGAGCGTCTAGAAATAGACACAAAAGCCTAGAGACATTTAGTACATGCATGGCGAAGATGGCTACTTAAATGAACAAGGAAAAGATGGATAAAAAAAAGATGTTGGCACAAACTGCAGAGTCATTTGGAAAAATAAAACAGGATCTGAATTTCAGATCATATGCCAGTATAAATTCCCAATGAATTAGGGATCTAAATGTAAAAAATGAAGAATATAAGTTCTAGATGGAATGAAAAATCTATTTACTCAAAAACACAGACAGCACATACCAAAGCAAAGTCAAGACAAACTGGAAAAAAAATATGTGCAACTTACGTCACAAAGGGCCAAACCCCTAATATAAAAAGAGCTGTCCAAAAAAAAAGAACACAAAGCCAATAGAAAAATGGGCAAAAGATCTGAATGGATAGTCCAGGGAGAAATGAAAATGATGCCGGGCGGAAACAATGAACAGAGGGCTTGACTGCTACGGCGGAAAGGCTGCTCGCAAGGCTGTCGGTGCCCGAGACCTGGATCCCTGGAGGCCTCCTGCCGCTCACAGACAGGACCGGCTCCTGGGCCTTAGCTGTGCGAGCAGTACAGTCTGGGCAAAGGGCCCGCTTTCCTTCTGGGAGACTGGAAGTTTGGTACATGCCAGAAAGAGGCTGCCTACATGACCCGTCCCCAGTAAAATTCCAGGGCACTGAGTCTCTAGTGAACATCCCTGCTTGATAAAAGCGTAGCAATCCTACTTCTAGAGATCTGCCCAGAGATAGCCTGGAGAGAACACAAACAACACGTGCCGGAGGCAAAGAACTTGGCATTATTTTAATGAAGTTTGAAAACAACCCAAAAGCCCACCAAATCAACTATACATGTCCATGTGACAGAATACTGTGCGGCTGGGGGAAAAAAAGAAGACCATCATATCACAAGCAAACTGACATGCAGTAATTTCCAGGATATGTTATAAAGCAGGAAAAAGCCAAGGTCCATAAGAGTTTACATGCCACCTTTGTAAGAAAGGCAGGGAAACTAAATGTGTGCATGCTCATACTACAAAGGGAAGCTTTGGAAAAATGAATCAAGATCTGACCAGAAAGGCTGCTATGGAGAAGGAGGACAAGCTGAGGGAACGGCTGGTAGTGATATGGCTCTGTTACACAGTTTCCATTCTGGAATCTTGTAATTATTTTACATACGAAAAATATTTACAAAAGTAAAAGAAAACATCCCCCAAATTGACAACAAAGTTAAAATGAATGAACCTAACTATGGAACTGGTGAGAGAACCGTGCAGTTAAAAGAACTATTTTGAGAAATTTTAAAACACAGCATTTTAACTGTATGGCCTTGGTAGTGTAAGCTAAGGACAAAGAGAACTACGGAGAAACCTAAAATCTCACTCAGCAATCTGGTTACTTTAATGCTGCTATTATTATTTTGAAACAACTTAGATATATCATAGGATAAAGCAAATAATGACTTATGTTAACTTTTTAGGGACCAAAATTTATAGCCCAAGATAGAAGAATCAAGTATAAAAAGTAAGAAAGAACCCTGTATGTTAAATTTGAATCGGAAACATCGCTCTCTAGCCATGCTCTTCTTCACCAAAAGAAGTGGCTGAGTCCGGGAAGGGGACGGAAGGAACAAGATGTCTAAGAGACCCATAGCCAGTGGCTGTGTCCAAAGGACAAAGGAGCCATACGATGAGGCTCTTACTGGCCAAAGATGGAACAGTATGAGCATTAAAAAAAAAAAAGGAAATATATTGAAATACGATGATTATTAAAAAAAAAAAAAACCCTAAGATTTATAATAATGTTCAAAAAAAAAAAAAAGGCGGCTACTGGAGGTGACCAGGGCACTAAGTCTCTGCTCTGAAATGAGTGAAGCTGCTTTTCCTGTACTAACTATGCTTCAAGATAACCAAGTAGGCCTAGTTAATAAGGGAAAGTTCTACCTTAGAGAATTCTGACTCATATATGTGGAAAACTGATAGGATTATAAAAATCACCATTTTGCAACCCTGAGGGAAGACATGGTTCAGGCAAAGAACAGCACCGGCTGAACCACCATGTCGGAGGCTGACGGGGAGGCTGCTCTGCAGAGGCCTGGCTGTCACCGTGGGTGACGATGCAAAAGCGCCACAGGCCACACAGCATGGCGGCCACGGGAAAGCCGGGTCTGAGGTGACCTTCAGAAAACACGGCAGGAGGCCAGGTTAACTGACGTCGTGTGGAGCAGACAGCACTTCAGAACACGGGGCCGTCTCACAGAGCCTACTCAGGGGCTCCCACACGCCGCAGTGGGAGAGGAAAACCGAGTGGGGGGCAGTACGGCTCTAGGCTGAGGCTGAGGGCAGACGACACCCACGGCCAGCATGTGGGCCTTGTCTGGATCCCATTTCAAACAAACTCACTGAAAAAAGCCATTTTTTTGAAACAGTAAGTGAAATTTGAAAATGGATCAATTATTCAACAATATCAAGGAATAGTTGTAAATTTTTAGGAATAGTAATGGCATTGTGACTATTAAAAAAGGCCCCCCAAATATCTAAAAAGAGATGCACAATGAAGTATGTATGGATGAAATGATGTAAAGTCTGGGATTTGCTTTTAAATATTCCAGCAAAAAGGGACAGAAGAATGAACAGTGGGTCTCAGTGATGAGTATGTGAGTTCTAATTAGACTATATTCTCTAATTTGGCATGTCTTGAAAATTTTTGTAAAACATTTAAAAAAGTGGAAAAGGTGTAACAAATTCTTCCAGAATCCCAAGAATCCCAAGAACAAGGGAGAAGAGTTACTCTCTAAACAAGTTATCAGACATGTTTCAAACAGTATGAAAATTTATGTGGAATAAGATTAAAGTTTATCTTGACTAATTAACAAGGACACAAGAAAAAAAAACCAAATGTGATCTGATACCCAGTAGTCCTCACCAGCATTCTCTAATAAGTACGACAAAAGCCACCTGGCAGAGGGCTGAAATAAACAGCAGCACCTCAAAGCCAAGGTGACGCGTTATGTGAGATACAAGGAAACGTGAAAGTCAAGATGGCTTCTCGGTACTCTTTCCTCAACAGGAATAAATCTCAAGGACAGCTTGGTGGAAAGACATTCCACTATATAGGATGACGTCTTGGAAAATCTCCAAAGTAAGTATAATCTTAAAATGAAGATTACCTGAAATATTTTTGTGGAAGCATGAAAAACATGCTTGAAACACGGTCAAGTGACAAGTTCGAGGGGGAGGCTGGGTAAAGCTTGCATGAGCCTAAAGGGGCGAGGGTGGGGGGGAAGCCGCTGTTTCCAACACCAACCTGCCGGGGCCTCCACGCAACCCCTTGCTCTGCGGAAGCGGCTGTGTAGAGGGTCAGCCGAGACCCCAATACCCAGCTCTAAACCCGGTCCTGCGGGGAGTCACGTGCCCCGAGGAGGTCCCTTCACCTCCCCAAGCCTTGCTCCCCACACTATGAAAATGAGAATTAGGTCTTTCTGGTTTAACTCCCGTTTTGACACTCAACGAAGTTACACTACCCGGAGGACCTCGTGAACTCTAGGGGGCTGTGATGCAGGACAGTCTCTCCCTGCCTGTCCTCCTCATCAGCTTTGTTGGAACCATTCTAGTTCACTTAACATGTGAGGTTTCAGGTCTTCAGCCAAAGCAACCAGAGGTTTCAAGGTTATTCAGAAACTGACAGTTCAAGTTGTGAGCTCATCAGTCCGTCTGTATTTTTCTACTTGATTTTGGTTATTTTCATTGCATATCTACTTCTCCACATGGAATCCTGCACTCTGACTTGTTCTGCGGCTTGTTGGCTTAGATTGATGATGGGGATGGACACGGGAGAGTCAGTCCCTCTGCAGAAGCCACTCGTCTATGCCATCAGTGCCCACCGTGGAGAGAAATAGGGGTAATGACATTATTCTGTCCATTTTATGTTGTTTCAAAAGATCTCCTTCTTCCCTCCCTCACCATTAAAAATCCCTGAAAGTATGGAAGGTCACACAGAGGAGAGGTGGGGGTGGAAGGTTCCCACGAAAAAACATGTTAACTAGATTTTAACGGGAACCCCAACACCGCATGGATCTCCTGTGACAATCTGTGCACCAGGCAGCTCGAGGGAAAAACCCCAGCCTGGGGGAAGCCCCGCGCTCCCGGCTCATGGGGCAGGCCCGCGGGGCGCGTATGCTCCCAGGCTCACAGGGCAGGCCCCAGGGGCGCGCATGGTCCCAGGGCAAGGACTGGTGTGCCTCCCAAACTGGGGTCAGAGAGACAGAACTGGTGGAGGTGAGGGCATCTTCTGGAAGGGCTTGTCTGTCTGCAGTAGGGCAGCTTCGTCCACCTTAGCAGCAGCGGTGGACTGGATGGTCACTGATGCTGGGAAACCAAGCCAGAGGCTTTCACACACACAACAAAAGCGCCTGATACCAATCCACATGATCGTGTTTGCTTGGTAAACCACATGCGTGGCCACAGGAAACAGCTGAAAAATGAGAATGACTTTTGGAGGTGGCTTTAGAGAAGAGGCCAAGACTAGCACAGCCAGGGCAAGTTTAACTCTGTTTATCTGTACTCTGTTTTTCATTTCAGAGTGTTTGAAAAGTAAATTTCTTAAGGGCAAGATCTGTACTTTCTCTATACTCCTTGGTTTGGCTATGTGCTACAGAAGCCAGCAAGTCACACCGACGCCAGTTCTGCTCTCAAAGGGGAAAGGCAGTATTTGGGGAAAACAGCAATCCCAGGGGAGACCTGGGTTCTGCTGGCGACCTGCCTGCACGCTAGCCGGTGGCCGCAGATGAGGCACATGACCCTCCGGGGGCTTCGGCCGGCTCTTCTGTAAAATGAGGGGCTGAACCGCCTGGTCTCCAAGGACCCCTCCAACTCTAACACTTGAGGGAATGATTCACCTACCGGCAAGAGAGGTTGTGCATTTTGGTTCCAGCATTATGTCTATCTGAACTGGCACTGAGCAAGTAAACTGCAGAGTTTCTTTTATGAACAGGTGGTAACACCCCCTCCGAGATGAGCGGACCCTGCTTTCCATCCCTCGCCCCCTTGCTTCTGGTCTCCTGGGTAACCTGCCACTTCCACAACGGCCACTCTTAATGTCTTCATCTTTCCCTTCCAGTGATGAAGGTAATATACTGCCAGACGCCTGCGAGCCCCCCTCCCTGCCACACGCACATGCACAAAACCAGCTACTGCCACACGCCTGCAAGGAGACAGCAAAGTACTTTGTCAGATTGTGGAGTATGGTGAGCATCGGGCACTTTGGAAACGTGAGATCAAAGTCTGAAAGCGAGTCTATTACTTCCTGCTTTGCTGACAAGCGATCTGTCTCCACCTATTTCCTCATTTGTCAGAAGGTGGAGAGATTCTGTGCTTTTTAAACTAAGATGCTCAAGGCCTTCCACCCTAATGGTGGTGGCGTCACCCACACAGGCTTCATGCTGGAGCCCAGTGGGCCGCATGTGAGGACCACCCCGCGTTGGCGGGTCTTCACACGGAGCCCACGGGCCCTGCAGGCTTGGCAGGTAAGAGACAGTATCACCCTGCGTATCCAGAAAAGGGCTGGTACGGAACAGAGTCCACGTCACTGGGTAGAAACCAGCTAACCTACCCTGGGCCTCACATAGTAGCCTCTCAGTAAATATTTTTTAAAGGTAACAGGATCCTGTGGGGCTGCAGGGCACCAATGGGAGTATTTACAACTTTAAAATCTATGTGAATTATGTAAGATAAATTGCTTCTGTACAAAAATAAAAGACATACTTCAAGGATGGTTTTATCTCCATGTTCCATGACTCCTTCTAACAGCTGAGGCTCACACACCTGGGCTGTGTCCCATTCAGATGTCAGACTTCGTGTCCCAGCAGACCCACAACCTGCTCAGCCAGGTCTGTTGTTTCAGGGAAAATTACCTCACTCTACCCCACCTACACGGAAACCCTTGATGATTTGTGCATTAGGGAAGTCTATGTATGAGCATCTTACTCATCAAGACAACTCAGCAAATAAAACAAACTTTAAGTCGCACATACCCAAAGTTTATGGAACAAAGAAGCCAACAGGTAGGCCCGCTGCAGGGAATTTCTGTCCCTCAAAGGATACTGCAGGCCTGAGGCCACTGCAGAGGTGCGGTAGCCTCCCAGGCGTTGTCCACTCTCAGAACAGTGCCACACGAACTGCTTGTCCTGTCCTGTGCTCAGCACCCACTCCAGCTCCAGCACGAACAGGACCATGGTCACTCTGCTCTGATGCGCTGAAAACCAAGAGACAGGAGAACAACCCATAGAGCAGCCTGCAGGGTGAGGGCAAGGCGGGGCCCACAGGTGCTCCTTCTCGTCTCCGCCCAAGCCGAGGGCACAGCCACCATGACAGACCCAGGCCGGAGCCACGGTCTCACCGCGGGAGAGGCGCACCCCTGCAGAGGGCCAGCAGTGAGCTCTTAAGCGCTTTGACAAACCTCCACGTCCACCCAGGGCCCTCCTTCCCGCCGGCACCACCACAGAGAGCTCTGTACCGGGGCCTGCACCACCTCCCAGGGGTTAGAGCAGCTGACTAGCGAGTGTCAGGTTCTGGGCGACCGCAGAATGATGGACGTGCGAGGAACGGTGCTCCAGGGTCAGTTTACAGAGGCCCGAAAGACGGCGAAGGGCACTGCTGTGCTCCTTTCAGTGAAGTCGGCCTCATAAGCCCACACCAAAGTCACACACGAACTTCCTGAGGGAATCACATGCTTGGCAAGGAGAGCACAGCGAGTCCCTTACGTCCGAGTACACAGACATGTGATACTGAGAGCGAATTTCCCAGGGTTGCTCATGTAGAAAGGCAACACCACTTCAGGGTCAGAATAAACTGTGTCTTCTACCCCATCTCCCTATATTTTACATATGGGCAAAGTGAGGCACAGTGAAGTTGAGTAGTTTGGCCAAGGTCTCACAGCTCCTCAGTTATCAAATGTAACCAATGAAATATTTGCTTTCTTGCTATGCAGTTGCAGGGGTGAGGTGGAGGTCCGCTGCCCCTGAACAGAGCTGACTGCAGTGAACAAGGACTGCCATGCCAGACCCTGACCTCGCTGGGCACCAGGCCCAGGCCCTGGCAGTCAGGAGGGCAAGGGCAGGCACCACAGGGCTGTGGGCCGACAGGGGCGATGCCGGTCTCCCGCTCTGGCCACGGGGCAGACAGAGCAGATGGGTCAGTGCAGCTCCACTATCACCCGTCAATTCCGAGCATCTAACAGGGGCCAGGTGCTTAAATATATTCTCTCACCATGTCACTGTAATGACCCTGCAAAACTGGGGGTTTCCTCATTTTTCAGATACAACCTGCCCCTGGAAATATGTCCTTTTTAGACTGGCCACCAAACAACACAGTCAAAACCATACTTAATACCCAGGGGACAGGATTTCACCAAATGACTGGTTCTCAGTCTGATATGCGAAGCATGGGGAATCTATAGGGATACTGACGGGATACAGAAGCAATAATACCATGACTTCTCTCCAGCAAATACCTGCCTTTCAGAGTCAAGGTCAAGCACCAACTTTACCTGAAACATGTGACTTTCTGGAGAAACTCCTGAAGATCTTGACATCAAATGTTCAAGTTCCACCAATGATGGAGTGAAAATGAACTCTTTGATGGGTCCAGGTGTACCCAAGTCTATTTCAGGCAGAAGTGTCCTCTCAGCACTTTGCCCTTTTTCCTCAAAAAGGAGCCTTTGACCTAGCTGTCACTTCCTAAATCCCAGGGGAGACAGAGGCCCAGAATGTTAGGTGACTTGCTCAAAGGTGTCGCAATTCCTCTAATCAAAAAGAAACCCTTTAAAGGTACACCTATATCATTAGGCTTCAGAAATCTGAGCTTGAGGTCTGGCTGTATTTCTAGAATACTGCTGAGAGGGGACATCTTTGCTTGATCCTGATCTGAGGGAAAAGCCCAGCTTCTCACAAGTACGATGTCAGCTACAGGCTTTTGTGGATGCTTCCCTATCAAGTAGAGGAAGTCCCCCGCTATTTGTTGAGATTTTATCAGCAAGGCGGTGTCAGATTTTATCAAATGCTTTCTCTGCACCAACTGATATGATTTTACTTCTTTAGATGGATTATGTGATTTCTGGAATAAATCTCACATGGTCATAGTGTATTATCTCTTCTATACATTATTGAATTTGCTATTTTTTTCAAGGATTTTCACATCTTTGTTCATGAGAGATTGGTCTGTAGGTTCCCTTTCTTGTAATGTCTTTCTGTAGTTTTGATATCACTGATGGATTTTTGAAAATAAGTTCAGAGGTAAAATTCATGTAATTAAAATTTTACCATTTAACTGTTAGAGAGTGTGTCATTCAGTGGTGTTCAGTGTAGTCACAATGTTGTGCCATCATCACAGTAAATGTTGTGTTTCAGAGTATTTCCACCATCCCAAGAAGAAACCATGTCTCCAGTTCCCCTTCCTCCCATCCCTGGGCAACCACTGGTTTGCTTGGTGTCTGCGGCATCCTGTCCTGCACATTTCATGCAAACGGACTCATACAATGTAGTCCTCCGGGTCTCGTTTCTGTCACTTGTTGGGTTAAGGTCATCCGTGTACAGCACGTACCACTACTTCATTCCCTTTTTATGGCCAGAGACTAATCCACTATGCTGACAGAGCACATCCCGTCTATCCATCACGTGTCTATGGACATTTAGCTCACTTCCCCTCTTGGCCATCGTGAGTAATGCCGCGGTGCACCCAGGCATGCAAATACCTGAGCGCTTGCTTTCACCTTTTTGGTATAAACTTGGGATAAACCTCACTTAGTCGTGGTGTGGTATCCTTTTTGTTTTTGCTTTGTTTAGGATTTTTGCATCTCTCATTCTTGACAGAATTGCAGAGAGTCAGGGCCTTGCTCTGGATGAGGCTTTGGCTTAAGGGAATGTCGTGGATGGTCTGGTCGTCTATCCAGCCCACTAAATTTCCTCCTGATATGTGCTGTGGAAATGGTCGAGGGCCCTCTCAGTGTTGAAGACCCAATAAAAGCCTAATTCCTTCCTTGTGATAGTGGACACTCCGAGCTTTCTAAAACACTTAACCAAAAATGAAGTAAGCCCCATGCAGAGCAGCTCCATCCTAACACCGGCCCTGCTCTGAGCCTGCTGCACTGTTCAGAGGCAGCGGGTGTAGAACAGAGACAAAGAACAAAGGCTGTGGCTCTGCAGCCACCAGGATGGGTCTGGGTCTGCACTTTACTGGCTCCAGGACCAAGGGCGAGCCGGCCAACCTCTACGGGCCTCAGCGCCTTGACTCGACAATTCTGAGGTCATACTCTGTACCTCACAGGACTGCGGTTCTGCCCCTACTGCTGTAAAGGGAGTGTGCGTGCCAGTGGGAGCCTCCAGAAATGCTTCCGAGTCTAGGTAAAAACCGCTCTCTTTCCTACCTTGATAGTTTTTCACAGGCGTCATCTCGTTATAATCTTCTGATAAAATAAACTCCTGTAAAACAGAAGAAAAATACTAAGCAAGAAGAAATTCACTAAGTGAGTGATTATGTTTTGGTACAACTGGATGGTATAAAGCAAACATCATCACGAATCACACGAATGTATTTTGCCAACCACCTCAGTGTTTTTGTACGTCTTTAAGAGTAACAATCATAATTAGGACCCAATGCAATTACCATAAATTTTACCTTGTGACTCTGAGTTGATTATTTTTGAGTATGCATGGGAAGAAAACTGGATCAAATTCAGAGTCCTGATACTAGTCAATTTTGAAGGTAAACCTGATTCAAATTACAGCTGACTCTTGAACAACACAAGTTTCAACTGCATGAGTCCACTTATACACAGATTTTTTTTCAATTACATTTACTAAATGGAAGTTTTCTTTTGGAGATTTGCAACAACCTGAAAAAACTGCAGATGAACCGCACAGCCTGGAAATACTGACAACGTCAAGAAAAAGCTAGGTATGTCACAGACGCAATGTACTCATTTATCACTTACTACCATAAAATCAACAGGGACCTATTAATTGCTAAGTTCTGGGGAGTCAAAAGTCACACGAGGACCTCTGACTGCCCAGGCGGCCGGCACCCCTGGGGCCCAAGCTGTTCAAGGCCGACTGGGCTCTCCTCTCGGAGGTGGAACAGCTGACAGTTTGCAAAGCTCTGGCGGGTGAGCGGATGCACGGCAACCCTCTACTACAGAGAAGGTCAGGCATTTTAGAGACTTTTTTCTAATATCAGTAACATGTTTCCCCTTACAAGCTCCTCAAGGCTGCATATCACTCATTTACATACCCGACGGCACCTGGCACAGTGGGTCATCAATATACACCGACCAGACGGATATGCCAAAGGCATCTCCCAATCTGATGAGATTAGTATATGCATGTCAAACTAACTAAAAAATATCAGCCTCTATAAAACACACTGCATATACTCCGTGAGGACACATACAAGTGTGTGTGCACTTCACCTAAGCACCTGCATGTACATTCAGCTGTGTACAAGCCCAGCCAGGGTTTAAGTCCATCAGCTTCTTTCAAATGCAAAAACCCATTTACTCTTTTTTTTTAAATTGAAGTATCATTGATATACAATCTTATTCAAGTATACCACAAGTGGTTCACCAGTTACCCATATTATTAAATCCTCACCCCCACTAGTGCGGTTATTATCTGCCAACATAGGAGGATGTCACAGAACCACTGGCTGTGTTCCCCACGCTGCCCTACCACCCCCGTGACCAGCCTAGGTCATGACTGAATCTGTGGGTCCCTTCATCTCCCTCGCTCTCCGCACCCACCCACCCCAACACCTCCCCAATGGTAATCACAAGTCCCTTCTCAGTGTCAATGAGTTGACTGCTGTATTGCTCATTCTGTTTTTCTTTGAAAAACCCATATATATTCTTAAAGAGTAAATTGTCAAACATAAGGAAAGCTGCAAATAATAATAAATTGATGTCTTCATATGAGCTTAAAAATAGAACAATGAATCTTTTCAAAACATTTGGAGGCTTCCAGGATTTTTCCTTGATGACTCAGAAAGGTCAGTGTGAGGACAGATGCATAAACTCCTCACTTGCTATCTGAATATTTACTGAGTTCACAGGGTTTGTGTAATTTTTTACAAGGTGACCATTGTGTTTGCAGAGGCCACACGGGTAGAGTACCCATTGATGTGAGAGCATATACAAGGTGACAAAATTCCTCGGGCATTCACTTCCTTGCTCCATCCTTCCTTAGGAAGTCTATCTACAAATGGACTTTCATCACCATGATTTTCTCAGTAAAAACATCATTTAACTTGTCATTTTCTTCAATTCATGTCATTACGCCTTCAAGGAATAACACTATACCCACTTCTCCTTTCTGAAGAGTTGGATTCCCAGCTGAAGAGAGCAGATGAGTTTCTAAAGAACTGAAGTTGTTTTTCCTACAGGAGCTTCCAGTGTGGGTAGGGAAGCCAGGCATGTCCACCCAGGGATTCACTGCTCCCTTAGGTCCCAGCAAGAATGGCTCACACTGAGCCCCCCTTGAGAGGGCCCGACATTTCCTAACACACACACAATCAGTGTGGAGACAGCTGTTATTTGCAAGTGTTCCCTTAGCTCACACACTTCCTGTGTTATTCCCAATCTACCGAGAGTTCTCTGGCTTGGGCAAAAGGTACTTCCGTTCCTTTTGGAAAAAGGCAGGGTATAAAACAAACCTGATGCAGATCTGCACTTGAAATTAACATACATACACATACAATAAAATTACCAAGTCACTGTATTGGTGAACTTAATTGTTCATTTATTTTCCCTATGAAAATAGAAACTCATTATAATGGAGAAAATCTGGGAGATTTTGTCAGCATTTTTTTTTTTTGATGGAAGAAACGATATGCTGTTCTAAGACATGTAGGACAGACAGATTAACATTACAAGTCCCTTGTGACACCATTTCTCAGAGATGACTTCTGAAACACACTGGAATAATATGAAACAAAATATTATTACTTTTTAACAATGTTTTTTTCTGTTAACAAATCACGTATCATTCCACACAGGTACATGATTATCAACTTCATTTTGTCTTTTAAGTCACTACATAGGATGTACTGTAATGTTCTTTTATTGACGATTTTAATATTGTTTCCAGTTTTCCTTACAAAATACTGCCTTTAATGTACTGTACTTTTGTATATCTATAGCAGTATTTTGATAAAGTCTTAGGTATAGAATTGTTAAACCAGACGATATGACCACTTAGAATTTGATATACTGCCAAATTGACTTTTTAAAATATTTTGTCCATTAACCCTTACAATATACTGATGCAGTTAGGCTGCAGCTTAGATTATATATTTCAGTCAAAGCTGAGAAGAAATTAGATCAAAGACATACACATTTTAAATTATTTATCCATCTTTCTATCCTCCCTTTTTTACATTCAACTGTCCATATATCTATCACCATAACTGTTTTAATACTTTATTATTTTTTTTAATTCACAGCAAAAATGAGAGGAAGGTACAGAGATTTCTCACTCTGCCCCCAGCCCCACATACAGCCGCCCCCATTATGAACATCCCACACAAGAGTGGCATAATTGTTACAACTGATGAACCTATACTGGCACATCTTTACCCCAAAGCCCATAGTTTACCTAAGGGTTGTAAATTCTGTGGATTCTGACAAATGACAAATGGCACATACCCACCATTATAGTATCATACAGACTATTTCCACTGCCCTAAAAATCCTCCATGTTCCAGACCTATTCCTCTTTCTCTCCCCACTTAATCCCTGGCACCACTGATCCCATCCGTTCACTGTGTCCTGAGTTTTGCTTTTTCTAGAATGCCATTTGGTGGGAATCACATAGAATGCAGCCTTTTCCAATTGCCTTCATTTACTTAGTAATATGCATTAAGTTTCCTCCATGATTACTATAGAAAAACTGTGGTGCAGTATCAAGAAGGAAATTTAAATAATCTACAATTCCACCAAACAATGATAATTACTGTTCATACTCTGAACATTTTGCTTCAGTCTTTTCCCTTGTACACATGACCACAGGAAACTAGAGTAGTAGTGCTATCAACGCTTTGTGGCTCTCCTTTTAAATTTAACATCATCATATTATCACTTCCCATGTCAGTAAGTGTTCTTTGGAAACATAAGTTTAATGGCTACATAATTTTCCAGTGGAAGGCTACATAAGATTTCTTCTAACTAGTTCCTGACATTTCTAAGACAGTTATGTTTTCATTACTATCAAATGAGAATATACTTATAAATAATCTTGTTTTTATGAGCATCTTCTTTGGACAGTTTTCTAGAAATGGAATTATTGATATAAAGATATCAATACTTCTAATGCTCTAGTAACATATCACCAATACTTTTTCTAGTTTGTGCCAATTTATGTCCCCTCTATCAGTGTACAAGAGGGCTTAATAAATTCTAGGCAACATGTATATTCTAAAATCAGTATACTTAGGCAAAAACAAAAATTTAAATATAGTATTTTAAAATGTTTATTAGCCTTTGTATTTCCTCTTTTGTGCCATCTACAGAATTTTAGTGTTTTTCTGATTAATTATGTTTGTCATAGATTGAGGAGGTTATCCTTTCTCTGTCATATTTTAAGCAACTATTTGTTAATTTCATTCAAGTTGTATTTAAGTAGCTTCTTTTATACTGAGGCATTTTGAATTTTATGTGGTTGAGTACTATATTTTCCTTTGAAATTTCCATTGTTTTAAGCTTACACACTCCTCCTAATAGAAAAAGCTTATAAATGCCCACTCTTACTTGTAGTTTTTGTATTTCTTTCTTAAGATTTTACTCTGTACATTTAGAGCTGCTTAAAGCTCCAGGAATTAATTTTTGGTATAAAACATGGGGTGAAGATTAAAACCAATCTTTTTCTTAAAAGCTAACAACTGCTTCAACAACATTTCTGTGATAACTTCTCCATGTTCTTCCATAAAATTGGGTCTGTCTGGGAGTCACATACTCCGCTGTACTGACCTGCTACTCTGTTTTTGTGGCAAAAAGAAAATGATTTCATTACTGTGGATACAAAATATATGTTAACATAGAAGCTACATGTCTCCTAATTTCTCTTCTTAAAAATGCAGGTAGATGATCATTATAATCATCTTTTTATATAAGAAAAAAAATCACCTTAAGAGTTTTGATTGGAATTGCACTGAACATCTGAATTCAGGAAGAACTGACATTTAAAAGTCTTTCATGTATATCAGTAAGTTTTTATAATTTTCTTCAACTAAGTTGCACATCCATCTTGAGAGCGTTTTTAGATTTTTGTCGAGGCGCACTTCCGCGGACGGGGTCGTCTCCCATCACCTGGTGAAGCTCGAGCGGGAAGGGGGCTCGAGGAAGGCCTGCGGACGGGGATGGGGATGCGCCGCCGCAGCCCCGGAGGCCGAGGGACAAACGGGGCGGAGCCAGCGCCCGACGGAAAGGGCGGCCCGGCCAACGGCGCCCCCCGCGGGGCGGGCAGGCCGCGCTGAGCCCCCTACGCACCCCGGCCCCGGGGCCGGGCTCTCCATGCCGAGCGGGGCTCCGGGCGCACGCACCGCACACCCCGGACTCGGCGTCCCGGCGGCCGCCCCACCCGGCCGCCTGCTCCCTCCCTCCCCCGCTCTCCCATCCCAGGGCCTCGTCCTACTCCTGCAAAACGTGAGAACTTCCCAACAGTCGGTACTGAAGTCTGAGCACGATGCGCGCAGGGCCTCCGGACCCGCCGAGCGCCCGGGAGGAGCTGGAGCGCCGAGCTCGGTCCCCGCGCACCTCGCAAGGCTCCGGGGAATCCGGCGGCGAGCGTGCTGACCTCACGCAGCAAATACATGAATCAGTTTGTAGTTCCTCGTTCGGTCAAACGTTTGCGAATGATCTCTGATTTCTTAAAGTATGGCATTACTTTAGGGGACAGAAATTCGGTCTAAAATTGATTTATCTGCTGATTTTTTGACGTGTTTGTCATATGTAAATTAATATAATGCTTGATAAATCTAATTTTTAAGAAGAAAACGGAATTAAAGTCTATGTTTTTCTTCCCTCTCCTCTCAGAAAAAATACACCTCAGACCGACCAGCAAAGTCACGCAAAACATACGGGAACTCCTGCTCAGGCCAAATGCGAGGAAGACGAGGGCGCAGTGAGGTCACCTGCCTGCCTGTCCAGCACACGCTCGGCAGGTGTGCACGCAGGCGCCTCCGCACAGCGCTGGAGGGAGGAGAGCGGCGCCTGGAAGATGTCATGACACAGAGGTGCTACTTTTTGGTTGGGAATGGAGGTGTCTTCGTTGTGGATCTGCCTCCATAAGGAGAAACCGATCTAAAGTTGAAATTTTGTTGGGAGGCCCAGTATTGGTAAACTTCACATTTTACATTTCCACGTGAAATCCATTTCTGCATCTGCTTTAGAAACGACAGAATATTCTCAAATATATCAGTATCTCAGTTACTTATATGAAAGTTACTGATTTTTTCATTGTGGTAAAAAACCATAACATTAAATTTATCTTATTCATTTTTAAATGTTCAGTTCAGTAGTGTTAAATAATTCATATTGTTGTGCAAAATATCTCTAGAAACCTTCTCACCTTAGAAAACTGACACACTATACCCATTGAACACTAACTTCCCCCAGTATCCCCCATCCTTGGTAGCCATCTTTCTATGTTTTGCTTCTATGATTTGGACTACTTTAGACATTTTGTGGGAATGGAATCATACAGTATTTGTCCTTTTATGACTGGTCTATTTCACTTAGTGTAATGTCTTTGAGGTTCAAAGACATTGTAGAATGTGGCTTGATTTCCTTCTTTTTTAAGGCTGGTAACATTCTAGTATATATGTATGTATGTACACACACACACACACACACACACACACACACACACACACACCATTCTCTTTACCCATTCATCTGTCAATGGCCATTCAGGTTGTTTTTGCCTCTCAGCTATTGTGAATAATGCTGCAGTGGGTGTGCAAATTTCTCTTCCAGATCTTGCTTTGAATTCTCCTGGGTATATACTCATAAGTGAACTGCTGGATCACATGGTAATTTTATCTTTAATTTTTTAAAGAACCTCCATATATTAAAAATCAATCACCCTTTTATACAGGGAGGTTACTTAAAAACTTAGGAATAAAATTCAGTGTTAGAAAACTACTACCTAAAAAAACATAAATTGTAAAAAAAAAAAAAAAAAAGAAAACTACTACCTTTAAAACTGCCTTCTTTTTTTTAATGCAGCTCCTGAAGCACGGTGAATCACTTTTGCTTTGGCTGCCAGGAGTCCAGACAAGTGCAGGCCTCCCTCCCTCACACTGTGCTCGGCTCACTGAGGCTCCCTGGTCACCAAGACTGCAGGCGGGTGACGAAGACAGAGGCTGTGATGGGAGAGCTGCTGGCTGCAGAAGCTGCCCGTGTCCCTGTCCCTGTGCCGCAGACTCAAGGCCTCCCCCGTGGCTGTATTTCCTCCAAGGGCAATCTGGCCTCCTCTCTCAGCCAGCTGGTCTCCTCCGACAACATGCCTTCTGCTTTCTCCTCCTGGGGGCGTGCGTGCAGCCACCACAGCCCTCCAGGCTCTGTGACATGACCTCTTGGCTTCACCTTCCACCCACTGACTTGCCTCTTAGTACTTCCAGGTTCAAATGCAAGGCAAGAAGCTGGCCAGCCTCCACCTCTTTTCTCACTAGGCCCCTGGCCGGTCTTTGGACAAGTATGCATTCTCAGTTTAATGAATTAACGCTAAAAGAAAACAAGGTCATGAGATATAAAACATGACTTCCTGCATCTTCTCATCAGGGGCTGAAGAAGGCAGTTCTGACACCAGAGAGGAGGTTAAACATAGGCAGATACTGCGTATGATGTATCTGGCCCATCTTTACGTGGCCATGACATGTAAAACACACAAACATTCTTACGTGCCTTACCTTCGGCTATCTCCACATTTTACTGCACACACACACACACACAAATATTTTCCCTGGCCTTGACTCTAATTTTTATTTTCACTTTTATTTTATATATTATATATTTTATATTATTACATATATCCTTGCAAACTTCCGCAGAAACCTTCTGAAATCAGATGGAACATAATAAACAGAAAATCCACAGTGCCGGGCAAAATAAAGTTAACTTCACATTTTACCAGTGTTAACCCTACTTTGGAGGCCATTTTTATATGATAAAACTGCAGTATTCCAAAATTATTGAGAAAGTTAGGATTTTGAAAAGAAATTCCAGGAAAGAAATGACCTCTGTTCAAATATCTAAATGGAGGGAAACACCTTCATTTCCTAATGCCCTTGTAGCTAGGAAAAGGTTGAGATCCCCCACTCTTCCCACAGTTTCTAGCTGTCCTTCCTACCACAGAAGGAGGTCACTGGTCCAGGGCAAGGACGAATGGGTCTGTCTGTCTCTTATCCAGGGGCTCTCATGGCCTCTTCCTGCCAATGTCTCTTTATAGTTGCTCTCAATGTGTATACTATCATATTTTGTTTCTATACAAGATCAAAACACTCAAATCTCCTAAGGAATGATGCCATGAAAGACCCTCACAGAGTCTTAAGCTATCATGATGGCTGTTCTCACACTTCAGCGACCAACGGCTGGGGTTTGCACCTGTTAGTTGTCTTTCTGCTCAAACCAGCGAGTCTCGGCGTCTCCGGCTCTCCTGGCTCTTAGAAACTACTGAGGACCACATGGCTTTATCTGTCGACATTTATCATATTGTTAATTAAAACTGAGAAAATTTAAAAGTATTAATTAAAGTAGTAATACATTTATCACTTATTAAAATAAATAACACTCTACGAAAATATCTGTATTTTACAAAACAAGAATGCATTGTTTTCCATTTTTGCAAATGTCATTCATAGAAGACAGTTTGATCTTATTTTATCTGCTTCTGCATTCAATCCATACATTTGTTAGAAAGTGAGAGGAAAAGGCAAGTAACGCGTTAGTATTACTATGAAAATAGCGTTACCTCACAGACCATAGTTTGAGAAGCACTGGTTTAGTTACTGACCTGACTTTTGGTTCTGATTAATCTTCACTTCAGATTCTGCTAATGTGCCTGTAGATTCCAAAGAATTATTCTTGTTTGCTTATAAATTATGAAAAGACGCCTCAATGGCTACCAAACAGAGGAACATTCTACCCAAGAGCTGGGAGGCAGGTGTCTATTTCCCCTTGCTGTCAAATGCCTAATGACCCTGACCTTTTCTAACCACACGTATTTTAAGAAGTGGGGACAAGAAATGCTTTGACTGCAAACCCTCAGCCTCAGCTCCAAGACTTTGTAAGAAATCCCTGGCCACGTTTCTAAGGAGACTGACATGTGTCACAACACAAGGACACACCTGGAACAAGAGGAACACCAGAGCCTTTGTGTCGGCACAGCAGTTGTTTAGCCTCTCCAAAGTTAACATGTCATCTACAAAGAAACAAATTCAGGTTTATAAACCCTTCCTGTAAGCTCTTGTCCAAATTCAGGTGCCCACACCGAACACACAAAAGGCCAATTCCAGGTCCTCCCGCACATGAGAAATGCTGGCCGCCTCCGCCCAGGCTTGCTGGGGCTGCCTCGTGGCTTCCCTGCCGTCACCTTTCTTTACGCCGACGGTGACACAGTTCTGTGCTCTGCATCCCAGTCTCCCGGCAGCGTATGCACACAACCAGATGCAGCTGGTTTTTCTGCAGGTCTCCCGGAGGGATGGAAGGGTGGGGGTAAAAGGAAACACACACAAGTTTCAATGCAACCGCTCCTAAGATGGCCTCTGGCAAACTTTGCACTTTCAGGAGGAATGCTTTTGGAAGTCAATCAATGAGTGGGGAATATCCTGCTCAAGGCCAAAATCTGATGCCGGAACACTGATGAAATATACAAAAGAAGTCACTAAAGTAATCTGTGCCCTTCATGGGTGGTGAAAGATGCTGTATATTTCAAATACCACGTATATACAATAAAAATTCCGCTGTAATATTAGACAGCGAATCACACGAGAGATCAGTTTACATAAAGTCTAGTTACTAATACTTGTTTTTTAAGTAAAAAAAGGCATAAAACTTTTGACAGTTATTCTGAACCAAAAAGCTGCCTGCTGAAATTGAAAACTGCTTATAGCTGATGTCATGAAATTTCACCTGATAGTCAAGGCTGGCAACCTCTGTCCCTACTTATAAAAGCAGCTGCTGAAAGAAGTTTGGACCTTTGGTTACTAAATTTTGGACTTCCTGGAATTTTTGAGTTTGTAAGGGGTTTGAGAGATTACCTAGCACAGTAACTCATTCTTTAGAGGAGAAGCTGAAGTCCAGAGATAAAAAGGGACTTGTCCAAGGTCACAGTCTTACTTAGTTGCATAGCACAGGCTTAAAATGTGGGTCTGTCTCTTGATTTTGTATCTACTGATCTTTGGCTCACACAAACCTCAAAGACCCTCTTAAAAAAAAAAAGATACTGAAACGCAGGTGGGCATCTCGATGGATTTCTAGGAGCAACAGAGAACACAGTGCAGATTCTAGATCATTCCGCTCCTCAGAGAACCCAGGTATTGTTTCAGCAGGACAGACAAGCATGAAGGACCACCCCTGCCCCCGTCTCATCCCTGCTGCCCATGCCTGACACCTGGGGGAGGCCTGACCAGCATACCAAGGACACTGGCCTGTCAGGACAGATGCAGACATCAACTGCCAGGTACTGGTGGTACAGTGCCTGGCGGTTACGCTTCCCCCCTCACCTCTTTCCAATTGGTCATCAGACCCTCCCCTTTCCTCCTGAGCCCTGGTCCCTTCCTACACATCTCCAGTCACACTACATCAGTCCTTGACAGAGGCCTGCACCCCGCCACGACCTAATCTTTCTACCATTCTAGAGCTTTTACTGCAACAGTCCACACAGAAGTTGCAAGAGACAGAAGTTCTATTTTATTTTTCCTTCGGGAGAGTTAGTCACTTTAAGCTATTATAAATCTTATAGTCTTTTACTCTAAACATTTATTTTACAAATTTACTGATGTATAGTCGCTATATAGTATCATATTGGTTTCAGGGGTAACAACATAGTGATCCAAGTTATCTACATTATTAAATGCTCGCCCAATGAGCATGGTCACTATCTGTCAGCATACAAAGATAATGCAATATTACTGACTTTATTCTCCAGGCTGTATTTAAATCTCTGTGACCAATTTATATTATGGCTGGAATTTTGTGCCCCTTTGTCCCTTTCCACCCCCAGCCCACTCCTGCATGGCCAGCACCAGTCTCTTCTCTGTGTTTATGAATCTGTTTTGTTCATTTGCTTGGTTTTGTTTTCTTAGATTCCACATATAAGTGAAATCATAGGACATTTGTCTTTCTCCACCTGGCTTATTTCACTGAGCATAACGCCCTTTAGGTCTGTCTACCCATGTTGTTACAAATGGCAGGATTTCATTCATTTTTTATGTCTGAGAAATATTCTATTATGCAGATGCACATCTGCTTTATCCATTCATCTATTGTTGGACACTTAGGTTGCTTCTCTGTCTTGGCTACTATAAATAATGCGGAGATAAACACAGGGATGCATTTATCTTTTTTAATCAAGGATTTTATTTTCTTCAGGTAAATTCCCAGAAGTAAAAATTTTCTATTTCTAGTTTTTTGAGGAGCCTCCATTCTGCTTTCCACAGTGGCTGCACCGGTTCACATTCCCAGGAGCAGTGCGGGAGAGTTCCCTTTAAGAGGCAGAAATTTTAGAAGTACTAGTGGGGTAGACAAAAAGGGAGAGTCTGGGCAGTTCTGAGGCAGGTCAGCAGACCAGGGCACTGATCACTGTGGGGTCTGAGGGAGAACTGGATCTCCTGGAACGCCTATTTCTGGGTGGGGCCATTTCCTGAAGGGATAAGGAGAAAGCACATGTTGGGGAAGTGACAATTCTTCCTACTCAGAATACACTAATTTAGAGGGGCCGGCGTCTCGGGATGTGTGGGTGCAGCGCATTGCAGCTGGGGGCAGACCACCAAGAAGAGAATGTGGCACAGGGCCGGACCTGGGGCACCGACACCTGACACTTGGCCACATGGGCAGCCAGCAGGACTGGGATGGACGCCAAGGTTTACTGACTTCAAAGCACCACATCAAATGCCCACCCATGGCACCGTGCAGCCCCTGGGAAGGCACCTTTCCCGTGCTTTCTCTCCTGTTCATGGCACAAGTTCTAGGCGGGAGAGCCTGCCATATTGTTCTGACTTCTCTCCAACCCAAGAAACCAGCTGGCCCTGAGGGGTCATGGGTGGCAAAGCCGCGCAGTTCCAGGTGCCAGCAGGGGTCGTGGTTTTTGTGCGACCACCTCAGCAGGATTAAGGTCTAGCCCTGAGTTTTCTTCCCGTGCTGAGCGAGCACCTATAACCACGTAACATTCCCTGGTGATGGAGAGAAGCTGGTTCCTGCACCTGTAAGCAGCGCAGTTAGAGGCAAGCGGACTGTGGGGCGCGTGCTCAGGGGCAGTGCTGGAGAGGCAACGCACAGTGAGTGGCTTCCACTCTGGAAACCAAATGCCTCTGGACCATCACTGCCCTGGGCCACCAGCATCCCTCTGTCGCCGAACACACGAGCCCAGCCCTGTACCAGGGCCCAGGCACACCTGATGCCACTTCCCTCTCTGCTGGCGTGAGCCCAGGGCTAGCACAAGGCTGGCTCGGGTCACAGCAGGGGTAGTTAAACCAGGCGACGGCAATCCCGCGACTATAAGGGCTGTAAGAGCAACTGCTTCCTTCACACCCTTGGGCTCGAGCGAGCTCTCAATCTTTACAGCAAAAGAATGATGTCAGGCGGCTCTTTGGGGGCACGGGGGATCTGTTTCCCGACTGCTGCTGTCAGGGTGCTCTGGGAATGTCTTCAAAGGTGGCTGACACAGAAATGCTCATTGGTCCCCCTGGCCTCTGAACTTTTCAATTTAAAGGGTGGTGACATACAAACTATAGACATGTCTCAGGTCTGTACTTCACATCAAAGATGAACTCAGAGTTAGAAATCAGCAAATATCTGTGCACACAGCGAATATTCTCACGTGCTTGCACGGAAATGGTTAAGAAAAGACTTGGGATACAAGATCATTTCTGGTGTTGAAAGAATTTGTAGGAGCGCATGTAGGTTTCTGGACATTGGTCTACGGCATCCAGACCCCTAAACGAATCAAAGTGACAGAGCCCTCGAGGCAGGCGGCACCCCCACACTGCTCCCAGCCCGCCGGAGTGAGGGGGCCCTTCAGGTGTGATGCGCCGCCTCCTCTCCCGTCATCCGCTCAGCGCACCTTTGTCACCTGCACACCTCTCCCAGCTCACCCTCTACCTGAGGGTGGTAAGGTAGTAACAACTTGGACAGGAAACTTCTTTGCAGAAAAAGTGGTACCTGACAGCCTGTGATTTGCAGATCACTGGTGAGTTACTGTGATGAGGCAGCAAAGACGGCAGATGGGGGCAGAAATAAGCAGAGCTGTTCAGAGGAGCACCCCCTCCAGGGCACGTCCCCCTCTCGGGACCGGCCTTCCGAGCCAGCGGGACAGGCTTTGGCCAAGGCTTCCGGTAACCACCAGTGGAAGAGGCGGCTGCCCGACCCTGACACTGACGGAAGCGGCCGTCTATGGATCACTTGACACTGTTCGGAGAGCTTCGTGGGCGTGATGTCAGATAATCCTCACAACAACCCTGTAAATGAAGGTGATTATCGTCCTCATTTTACAGGTAGGGAAACTGAGGCACGGGGAGTCAAGCACCTCACCCAGGGTCACACACTTGGGCTGACGCTCTGGTATGACTCAGGCAGCCTGATCCCAGGGCCCGTGCTTTTCACCTCTGTGTGCTGTAAACCTGACAGACTGCACTGATCAACCCTCTTGCTTGTTAGTTCCATGGTATTTTCAGGCTGCCCACACACCGTGCACACTGTGTGCATGTCGGGGATGTGGCAAAGCCTCGAGCAGACCCTGGGAGGGAGGGAGGAAGCTTGTTCAGGGCGGGGGCTCTGTGTGGTGGGGAGTGGCATGAGGGGCTGTGAGTGGGCCGCAGAGGCAGGGCTGCAGTGGGCAGCGCCACCCCAAAGCATGGCGTGGAGAGAATTTGGGCCTGTGCCCCAGTGGCAGGGCAGGTGCGGGCAGGTCTGGAAGCAAAGCTGCGGCAAGAGAGAATGTGTGTTCTGCAAAGAACCTGCTAGCTCCAACCTGAAGCAGACCGGAGGAGGCAGAATGGACGTGGGATGGCCAGCGAGGGGCTGCAGAGAAGATGACAGAGCAGAGTACTGGTCGGGGGTGCTGACGGGCATGATGATGAAGGGGAATGGAAGCAGACAGGTGTGCAGGAGGCGAAACTTCATAAGTGGCGGCCTGGGTAGAGTTGAACAGAGAGGAGGGAAGATGACTCCAAAGAGCCCCAGTCCATGAAACACGGTGGACAGTGGTTAGTTGGAAAACAGGGAACACTGAGAAGACCAGGTGTGTTGGTGTGTTGGGAGGAACAGGAGGCTTATTTTGGATCTGGTGAATCTGAGGTTCCTTTGAGATATTTAGTGGGAAATATTAAGAAGGAAGTCGGAACCTCAGAGGAGGGGTCTGGATAGAGGTAAGAAGTTGAGGAGAAGCAGACGAAGACACAGACACGGGCGAGGCCGCCCAGAGAGGAGCAGCACGGGCCAGAAGCGAATGCTGAGAAGCCCCCAACACCGACCGAAGCGGGCTGGAGGACACTCGCTGAGGGAACACAGAACAGCCGGAAGGTAAGAGGAAAACCAGGAGATGCACGTAAAGGAAATATTTCAGGAAGAAACAGCAGAGTTCAATTCTACCGGGGGGGGGGAAGGGGGGCAAACATGATGAGAGCTTAAAAATGTCAGTTGCATAGACCCACATGGAGGTCTTCTGAAACCACTGCCAGAGCCGTTTGCACAGATAGGCCTGGAAGCCAGATACCAGTGGTCTGAGTAGAGGCGGGGGAGCGAGGAAATGCAGAAAGTGACTACAAACAACTCTTTTGAAGTCTGATTATAAGGAGAGAAGAGACAGAACATTAGGTAGACAGAGAAGAGTTGTGATGTTTTAGTTTTAGTTTTTAATAAAAAGAAACTTGAGGAGTGTGTTTAAAAGCCAAATGGAAGAATCAGGGAAGAGGGGAGAGTATTAAGGCCCAGCAGGGGAATGGCTCAGAACGCAGCACACTCATGGTCCCCGGCCATTGCCTTGCTGAAGCACAGCTGGACCTGCTTGCTGTGTCACCCGGACAGGACGACCGCCTGCTGGGAAAGTCACACAGCATCCCTCTAAGGCCAGGTTTGTGGCAGATTACTCTGGTAGATAGTGCAGAAGGGATTTCAATCTACCACACACTAGCGCATCTCCTCAGCACCCAGCTTAAAATACAGGGCAACCTGACTGCTCTGACATGTTACAGAATTGACCTAAACACGGGAGCAAGAGAGCCTTTGAAAATTCGTAACTTCAGTGGAGGTGCCATGAAATAATCTCGGGCCAAAGAATGCTCCTGGCATCTACACCCACTGCCACCTGACCAAGTCTTTAGAAAGCATGCACATACTGAACCAAAGACAGCAGGTTGCATGGGCAGCTGGAGGAGACAGGCTTGTCCTGGAGCGGTTCTAAGGTCTGCAATGCACACAGACACTGAAGGTACAATGACCCCCACAGCAGCGCGGGGTGATGGGGGAGCACCGGAGTGCCGGCTCTGCTGGGAGCCACTTCCTGGCTAAGGGAGCTGGAGGGGGGCAGGTGAACTCTCCTGGCCTTAGTCTCCTTATCGGGGCGATGTCATGCCGCCTACACCCAGGGGTCCTGGGGCCCTGGAATGCGGAGCACCTGATGCAGAGTGCCTGGTACTTACCGGTGCCTCTTAAGTGTTCATTTCTCTTCTCCTTTTCATTCCCTTGGGTGACCTATGTGAACTAACAGGACATCCTAAGACAGCATAACCGCCAGACCTGCCAGAACAAGAACCAGCCCAGAACTGACCAGTACCGTTCATCTGTACAGCGATCATGCGCCTGAAGGCTGACCCTCACACAGACCACTCTTCTCATCCCTAACTTCCCAGGACACACATGAGATTAACCTTCAGAGAACAGTGATTTTTATCATTTTAGGGCCTTGTTTAAAAAATCTTCAATGATTATGCATTTATCTTGGCAAGATTTTAATAAAACCTTTGACTTGTTACAGTTTTGATGAAGAAAATACATACATACATCTCTGTGACTATCCTCCAGCCTTTTGGTAGGGGCTGTGGAAACTAGTTTAAGGAAATTCCTTTGTTTCTGTGTGGACATTTCTTCACCAGTTTATTATTCTCTTTGAATACCTTAGAAAGTCTTCCAGGGGCTGGGGTGGGGTGGGTGTGGGGAATCTTCCCTGCTAGGGACCCAGGCCCTTTATATAATGCTGACTACTCACCCTGAGTCAGGCCCTTCACGACCAAACCCCAGCCACCTTGACACCTTACACCCCATCAATCCACCCCTCCAACTGTTCATTTCTCCCCAAACACTTCTTGTCCTGTCTTACCTCCACATTTCTTCCCCATGTTTCTTCTGTGCCATTCAGCTTGCCTGAAACTACCTCTACCTTCCTACCTTTAGCTCATCAAATCCTTGCCCGTCTTCTAAATCCAGCCCACACCCCGTCTCTACGAAGCTGACCAGGACGCTTATCTCTCACGCTCTTCTGACCTCACTGCCTTGCCAACAAACCTAACCCTTGGTGCTGTACTGCTACTTTTCCTATTATTTATATATTTTTTACTTTGTACTTACTCTTAACTTCATTTTCATTTCCCCCCAATTGAATAAGCTTTTTGAGACCAGGGGCCACATGTTAGACTGGAGCATAATCTTTGCATACAGAGGATATTTCAATATTGTTGGTAGGCTAGAATGCATGAAGCATTACAATAGAAAACCTGAAGTCCTATTTCAGCATGAAGAGCAGTTTGCACAATCTGACCGACTTCCTTCAAGATTAAAACAGAACACACTTCTGAAAACTTAAGACGAATTAAACTACTGGTAAGTTTGTCCCCTACAGAAGGTAATTCCATCATGAAAAACACTTTGAGCAGCAAAGGAATTATACAAATAAACCACCTCAGAATCTAAGCAGGCACTAACTTCAGCCAGCTACGTCACATAATAATAGTGTTTATACTTTTGTCAACAGCTTATTTGACAAATCTTTTGAGTCCCTAATTTGTACAAGGAACCAAACTATGCTCCACTGGGAGACAAATAAGAGACTGACTAAATGCTCGTTCACACTTCAACAGAGGACAGACTGAAAAACTTCACAGAGCAAGTTAAATAAGCCACACAATGTGCCTAACACGGGGAGTACTGAATGAGACTATGTCAGCTGGAAGGGCTCAGAAACCACCCGTTAACAAAAAGAATTAGAGCCATTTGAACAAGCACTGAGGGCTAGCTGCGATTCTGCAGACCGAGATGGCTGAAGGGGGTCCTGGGCTACGAGACCAGGAAGAACAAAATGTATAAACATGAAAATACACCAGTTTAACCTCTCTGTCAGTAATCTAACCTGCTACTTCACAGGAACATAAAAGACCCTTCCTCTCCTACACCTCAACACTGCCTCCTCTCCAGAGCCCCAGCCCTGGGCGCTGCTCGTCTCCTATCACGTCTTGCTCTGGCACTCACCCACCTTCCTTTGTGGCCAAATTTTCAAAGAATGGTCTATATCTGTTTCTCTAGTTTACCACCCAGTTACATAAGGTATACTGCCTCTTAAATCTTTTATTCAGTAAAATAAAGAGAAATAAGGATTTACTTTCTTATTTCCTCCCTTCTGTTTTAAAATAAGCTAACTGGTAGTTCTTTTTAAATTGATTTGCTGTATTCAGAGAACAGAGAAGATATACTCTCTGAGCAGGATTTCTCATGCCCAATTGTTAAACAGCTAAGACTCTGTACAGGTACCTTCAGCAAAGACCCTATTATCGTAGTGATCAGTAAGAATTCTCACCCTACACATGCTGCTCTCTCACGCACCTTTCCCCCAGCTCAGAGCTCTTTGAACGCTTCAGATGAGGGCAGGCACGGCACATGATCCACCCTCTCGTGTAAACCGGGTCCTCGGTCTTTCTCAGAAGATCGGGGTAGGGCAAGGCTGGAGATCTCCACCCTGGACTGACACACCCAGGGAGCATCTCAACTCAGTCCTCGACTTGTGTTCCGGCTCTCTGGCAGTCTCATTTGCTAACGGAGTAACGGCTAAGATGGTCTCTTTTCTCACATACAATAAATAGCCAGAGCTCTCCATGACTTCCTCTGCTCCCCTGTCCTGCCTTCAAAGCCAAATTTATCAGCACCCAGTAACTGCCTATGTTGATTTTTAAAATGCAAAGAATCACCCATGGGTTACATACGAGTAACTTTTTCACGGACAGTGTTATCCGTACTATTCCATAAACTGTTGGAAGATTTATGGATCTCAGCTCTTTTCAGTTCCCTTTATAATGAACACTTCACTTCACTGAACAATCCAATTATCTCCTTCTTTCTTTAAAAAATAAATTTATCCCTCACCCATCCCACTTTTTAAAAGTGACCCTCCTTGAAGAAGACAAAGATCTGTATTGTGAACACTCTTCTGTCTTAAGGAACAGAATTTGCAGACCCACCAAATGCACTGGTTATAGAAATTCCATAAATATTTGTCAACAGGTTGATTTATATTTAACAATATTGTTAACATTTCCATAAAGGTCATAGAACAAATGTTTTTAGTAAAGATCATATGAAGAATTTCAGTCCCACCTCTTTCAACCACTCGTAGGGGTCAAGACTGCAAATGGAGATACACGTTCCATGTCTAAATTTTTACAAGTTAAATAAATCAAGAAAGCTACCAAATTATGGCCTCTTCCTTTAATTTTGACAAATACGCCTTCAACCACCTGAAGGTACAGGCACAAATTTGGAATTTCTAGACTCCTTTCAGTTCCACACCATTGGGGTGACATGGGTGGGCTAGCCTACATCCTCCCCCTCCGACTGCCTAGTCCTGTCGACCTCCCAAGGGGCCTTGAGCACATGTGTGGACATCTTACCCGCCTCAAACCACTGTCCTTTAGCCACCCAGTGGGCTGAGATGACATTTACTGGTTTTATCCTCCTCTGGACAGACCCAGGGAGAAGGCCCCTGCGGCACTGGAGCAGGCTCTAAGCTATGTGGGAGCAGGAAATTCTACAGCCAAGTACCCAGAGCATGGGGGTATGCAGGGTGGGGGCTCAGGCTGGGCACACCCCCGTGGGCCCCTCGGATCCTCCATCCTGTGGGAAGTGTGGCCAGAGTGGGTCCTCTAACTCACAGTTGCCAAAGCAGGGCCCCTCTTGCCCAGGACTAAGGGCAATACTGGATAATTTACCCAAGTGGAGAATTTACCAGATTAGTCTTGTTACTAGTTAACAGTAGTTGGAAATAAATATGTAAAAAGGCGATTAGTAAGTAGTAAAACTTGAAATCCCAATCTCTAATCATTTCAGTTCTCCCAAGACCTATTTTCAAAGGGGTCTGATATTTACTTGGATCTACCCTAAAGTGAATGTAGATTCTGTGCTTTCTTCACAAATTCACACAATTTACAGAACTCTATTCACATGTTGGAGGGCATTAAGAAGACAAGGAGCAGAAGAAAGGAAAGAGAAAAATACTGAGTATCACGATCCGACGTGCTAAGTCACCTGCCTTTTTTCCATCACCCGTGTGGGGAAGCCGGTAACACCATGACTGACGTCTGATCAAAGCCGCCCGACCCAGCCCACTCCCACTAACGCACTCACGCAGGTCTCGCCGGCCTCCGACCACGGTTCCAGCCACTGGGCACAGGGTAAGTCAACCTGAATCTTGCAGCACTTCGACTGTGAGCTCTCTACACCTCACCTTGCTCTGTGGCACTGCGCTTTCCACTTGACTTAGCAAGCAAATTCATTTGTTAAATTGAAAAAGATGAATAAATAATTCTCATCACAATACACATATACATAACTCCACAGGAAGGGAAGTATTTCAACTGGAAATCTTATTTATATGTACTTACTGAGATTGTACCATTGTCTAGACCTACGGACAGTCTTCTTGTTTCCGGGTTAAAAGACATGCATGAACATGGAGCTGAAAGAAATGAACATGTTGATGAAATTAACAAAACGATGAATCTCATTGATTCACGAGTGACTAGCTAAAAAGTGTGTGGCTATATTTTTCCCCCACTATTTCCTGAAAGACAGTTCATTTAACTCCCACTTGCCAAAAAATAAAAACAGTAATTTTAACAACCAACTGCTAGTTTTTCGGTTATCCTTCAATGACTCTAATAAAAAAGATACTCTCAAATTGGACAAGTTCCAAGGGGCTTGGTCTCAGCTACTGTGTCAGTACTGAGTCTAAATCTGTTTGACTAGGTTAACAATGTTTTGTGATGTGTAATCCTTCCGTTAAAAATCTCTCTCTTCACTCAAACCCCATCTTTAATAGAAACAACCTATCTTTTCTGAACAAGGGAAACGGAAGACCTTCTGACTGCTCCCTACCCCCATACACACACCAGCACAGAAATCTATTTTTGATTCAGAAACGATTTGGGGCATATGGACTAACAGAAGTCTGTACTCTCAGCATTCAAGGAATATGCTGGAAGCTGCTGAAAGCCTGAAGATTTGTCTCAACCTAAAAGAACCAGACTGACACAGGGCCAGGTTCTGTAGGAAGGAAATCAGGTGAGTTCCCGCAGTCCTGACAAGGAGCTGAACCTCAGTAATCTAAGCGTGCTCGGACACCACGTGCAGCCAAGAAGTCTGCTGACAGCCGGTTCCGGGTCCTGGCCTCCTCTACCCGGGCTTGCTCCTTACAACGGGGCCTTGTGACAATTCCTCCTATTCTGAAAGAGTTGTCCTGGAGGCCAACGTGTACTCCACTCGTCTTCGTGGTGGCCCTGTCAGGCACAAACTACCATCATCATAATCACAGTCAGCATCAAATATTTTTATTCCTCCTTTTCAGTTATGATTAGATGTCTTACCCAAGGCCACACAGGGAGAAAAAGTTGGAGAAGGTTCACAGACATAATTCAAACATGCAGTCCTATTTTTAAAAACCCAATTTAAATTATCTTAAAACTATAAAAGAATGGAAGTTCTACTAACAGAGCCACTCACTTCACAAACACATCACTCAGTAACATTTTTCTTCTGCATAAAAGGCTGTGAATTAAAAAAAAACCAAAAACCTTCTAAACTACATAAAGTGTTTACTTCTCCCTATTTTCAATCATGATATATTCAGAAAACAAAAACATACAAAAGATGATTCTTCTCCCAAACTTCCACCTGTACAGCAGAATATCCTCTTTCAGGTTAGCTACAAATTAAACTAGGTTCCCAGAAGTCCACTGCTGAAGAGAGTGGTCCAGCAATATTGAACGCATGGCCCTAGAAAGTTAGTCTCCCTGGCCCGTGTCCTATAAACTATGTGGGCACCATTTCTCCACAGATTCTAAGATGGCATGTTTCAGAATCCTACAACATGTGCAGAATATAAAAATCTAATGATTTCATGGAAAACTACCGCACTAGCTGAAAATAGCAAAAGAAAAGTAATATTGTGATTACAACTACATAAAGTACACAGACACATAAAAATATGCATGGAAAAACTAAACACAGTTTGTGTGCCTGAGCAACAAGATGATTTCTGTAACATTGTCTTTCATCTTATTATTTTGCTAATTCTGTTAAAAACTGTAAATATCTAATGGCTTATTAAGATACAAGGTTGAGCATGTGAGGCAAACCTGGACTGGAGTCCAGGGGGCTACAGACTAGTTGGGAAAGGCCATGTTGCTCAGCGGCCTGCCTGCACACAGGACTGTTTGCTGCGGGACTTCCTCCAAAGTTTGTATCTGGAGATATAGAGAATGCCCACTGACCTTTTAATGTGATTTAAAAGAGTACTTTGGAACACTGCACAGTCTACCCTTATAACTAAACTGCTATTTCCTTATTCCTGGGCCTTTTTCCCATTTACTAAATTTCTTGTTATTCTTTCAACAAAAATTTAGAATACACCGTGTTCCAGGCATGTGATACAATGATATATGCGGTATTACACCTGTCTTCAGGGGATTTATATAGACTGTGGCACCAACTAGGTGTAGGAACTCCAGGATTCATTCCCAAAGTTGCCATCACAGTTCAAATCAACTTACGCTTACAGGAAGAAACGCCACTGGAATTCAACAGGAAAAGACCTTTCCTATAAAGGACCACAGACAAAAGGCACTTTAACAGAAATCTCATTCTTCCAGGATCCACATGCTGGAACTCACAGTGGTGCCAGACAGGGGGCCGGAGTCAGAGCGCAGCGGCTCCCAGGTAGCGCAGATGCACGACCAGCCCTTCAAGGAGGCGCTGCGGTAAAACCACCAGACAAGCCTGTGTGCGCGTGTGTCTGCATGTCTCCACGTCTGTGCGTATGTGTGTGAAGACGTCGGGAGGTGTGCCTCAGGATGCTCCTCAGACCACCTGCCAACTGTGACCCTCCCATGGGCACAGCCCTGGGTGGGTTTTCTGCAGGCCCTGGTAGAGCCACGGTGGCAGGAAGAGGACTGAAAGGAATACTGGTGTCCATATTTGTTGTTAGAGCCAATGTCTTTAATTTGGGGAGCTGGGGGAAAGAGACAGATTGACAGAGATCCTTCTGGTTTCAACCCACCAGAAATTAACCAAAAAGCAACCCCTGAGAGCCTAGTGCTATGGCCCATACAAAGTGGGCTCCTACCCAAGCAAGCAAAGGTCAAAGGGCAAAACTGGTCTAGAAGAAGGTAGTAAGACACAGTAAATTACTGGTAAATTCTGGCCAATTCTTTACCAAGTAGTGAAGAATTCTTGGTAGGAAGAATTACGGAGGAAACAAACAAAATATGATGTAAGCACAGTACCTGTAGTCAGGCTGCAGAATGTGATGCTTCACACATAAGAATTCAGCTTTCAGCACTACATAACTAATAATTCATAAGCCAGTGAAATAATTGCTCTTTCAGATGGCTGAAAGCTGAGGCTAGGGAAGAACTAGCCAAGAGACTTCTATTCTCCCACCTTGAAATTGCTTTCTCTAAATGCTGAGTGAAGTGACAGGCCAGAATATAAAAGTCCAGTTCAGCCTCTCTACTGACATCATCTATCAAAACTGCATCCCTGAACTCTAGATGAAATGAATACAGAATGATACAAACCTGAAGATATGTTTCAGTGCCCCGTGAGAAAGGATAACCACATGGAGTAAGCTCTGCAGGTGACCCTGTTTGCCAGGGCCTCTCCCATGCGCTGTGCTGTGACGTCCGCAGTGTGCCCGAGACAGCTCCCGCACAGACCCAAACCGAAACTCGAGGCCTTGCCCCCAGGCTTGCTGATGTTGTGTCATTAGCTTCCTACTTTTCCCCCAACGTTTTAAAACTTAAGAAAAAAATGACCACTGTCTCTTGATAAAATAACACAAGAATCCATTTTCCATGCTATCTGATTAAGGTTTGCCATCTCTCTTTTCTCAAACTGAGGACAGCCAAAGCAGTGTACTTGGGAAAATCTTAGGGAGCAAGATAATAAAAGATATGAACAAGATGGAAAAGAAATTTGTGCATGTCTATACAGGTAATAGGAAGTAACATTCTCTTATATTAGTATCAGAACTTTAGACCTTGATGGCCTGTCAAAATCTTATCTTTAAAATTAAACACATTCATAACATTGAGTGGGTTTTCTTTAGTGGGATTTTCTTTAGTGGGAGAGGCCCTGGCAAACGGGGTCACCCGCAGAGCTTACTCCATGTGGTTATCCTTTCTCACGGGGCACTGAAACATATCTTCAGGTTTGTATCATGCTGTATTCATTTCATCTAGAGTAGTTTCAGACCAGGTGTTCAGCTTAAAGTTCAGGGAAAACTAAAATAGAGAGAAGGCTGGTCTAAGCAATATTCATGACGCATATAACTCAAAAGGGGATCAGCTCAAGGGATGTGAGCCCTGGACAGGGGGAACCCAAGAAATCGACATCCATCTGATGATGGACTAGATCAGAGAGAAGCCAGGCTACTCGTCTTTCTAATGCTTTTATCTCACAGGTGGTCTCAAAAAGCAATATTGCTCTTGCTGTAAAAAAAATGTAGCTGAGAGGAGGCATTCTCAAAATACTTCTATTTAGGGGAAAGCTTCCTTATTTCTATTATTGTACCTATAAGTTTTCCCTCTCATGACTCATTTATTTTCTGCCTTTTGCTGATCAGCTGAACTTTGCTCAAAGACAAGTTTCAGTGAAGGTCAAGGAGTGGATTCCAATCACACTGACAGCTTCACGATGGCAGAGGCAGTAGTGGGCAGGAGACACTAATCCTCATGGGACGTTCTGGTGGTACCCTTACAACTAAATAAACAATGGCGCTTCTGTGAATAAGGTTTCAGGTGTTAAAGGCATCCTGGTGAAGCTGGAAGACAGGAGCCCACAATCGGAGGGCCTTCATCGAACACCCCACTGCCACAGAGCAAAGATTTAATTCATGGGCACTATTCACAGCCTGTCTGACACAGATAATATGTATGAAGTTTACAATATTCAACAGTGCTTTACTTTATTAAGGATACTAATATTTAGTGCTCCAATTACCTAGTATTAAAAAGCATTTTCCATTTAAATCAAATATTTTTTGCACTCTACTAAAACTAACCATCTTTTTGAGTCCCACCAGCAAAACCATGGTGAATTAATGTCACTCTTTCTCGCACACAAGTTTTAAGTTATCAGCTTAAGATCTAAGGACAGTGAATTTCAAAATACCCTGTCATACGAAAACCAAACAAGAGTATGCTAAATAAATGCTGTAATTACTCAGATGAATTAATATCTGTTATCTTTAGTTCGGGTAATCTGTGTTTTCCTTCATTTTTGTCAAAAATCAGAAGTTTCTTGGGCATCTTTTCTTCTTAGTAAATACAGAATTAAAAGATCAGATTACATTATTATTTTTGAAAATGTAAATAGTAAAAACAGTAAGTTGCTTTTATATATGGTTCCAGAATATAAGGTACACCAAGAAGACCCCGGTGGAGGAGCCGTGTACTTCGCCACCAGGAATCAAGGAGGGTCCTGGAGTTAAAAAACAAGTGAGCATTTCCCAATTGCATACTTATCCCCAGTTTGCCAAAAAACTCCTCCAACCGAATGACAGATGTTGCCTATAAGTCACCAATCACTAATAAAAACAGAACTGCCAAATTCATTATTTTAAATACCTTTCTGCCACTCATCTGCCCACATCCAACAACTCCCATAAATCCAGAAGAGGAGGCCACACCCCCAAGGACCAGCTCCACCCAGTCTTCAATTACTGAAAGTTGTCCTTTGAGCCCACCAATGAGAAGATTAATGCCTGCAATTTACATACAAGATAACTCATTTTCACCCCAGATATAAAGCATGTGAACATACTAATCATTTAAGGTTTCTAAGTCCTCAGTTCTAAGTTGCCTGCTGCTGTTAATGGAGTCCCGAGGACCAGGCAAAGGGAACCTGCCCAGCCACAAGTTCGTAATAAGCCCGTCTCTGCTGATCCTCCAGGTTAAATATGCACTGCTGGGCACAAGACCTGACAGCCCTCTACACACTTACTTGGTATGGCCCATAACCAAGACTATTTGCAAATTTTAGATAAAAGAAAATGGACAGTTTGTCCGTCAGCCTGCAGAGCGAGGAAATGACTTGCCCCAAGTGACTCAACAAATTGGTAACAAACATGAAAATTAAATTCTTGTTTCCCACCCAGGCACAGGTTCTAACCTACAAGCTTTTTTGAAAATGTCTATCTTAAACAATGCATATTTTTGGATGAATCTAATGTAAACTAGTCTTAACTAAGATAATTTATTTAACTCATCTCCTTTCACAAAGAATTTATAAGGGCTTAAAAGGCAGATATGATAAAACCAAACAATAGAAATACACAAAAAGTTATGACTAAGGGCAATATTTATAAGAACAGAAAGAAAATAGAATAAAGATCTGCTGGGAAACGAACAGAAACCACGTTTCACCTTATCCATGAGGATCATGTACCAGGTCCTCAGAGCAGTTCCTCCCAGCAGCTCAGGATACAGCTTGCCTCATGAGACCAATGGAAAATTATATTTGAACAGCCACTGGAGTGAACGAAGAGGTTGCCTGGGCCCAGATGACTGGCTCCCCGCGTGCCCAGCTTAGGGGATCTTCCCGTGTGCTGTCGTACAGGTTTGGAAGTTCTGCCTTAGAGCAAGCAAAGGGTTTCTGGCCCTTGTATCTGAAAAATATTCCCCTTTAAGGCTTCTCCAAAGGGGCACTGAGCATTATGATAGACAATTACTTACAAACAGCCTAAAGCATTTCCTCTTGAGTCCTCTGAGGATAAACATTAAATAATCATTACGAGCTGTGGGCACTGGAGATGGAGGCGTTTCTGCGGAGGACTGACACAAAGGGGGACAGCACCCAACGCAGATGAACGTGACTACAGACCCTGCGTGCTGCCCGCCGTGAGCGGCCTTTCTCTCAGTCAGGGCAGCAGACAGTTCAAAATTATGTTTTTCAGTGAGGACTAGAGTTCTTATCCTTGAAAAGTTAGCCAAGGAGATGGTAAAGGGGCCATACTCATGGGAAAGCTGAGGGGGCCCAACCACTCCTGCCCCCTGGGCACACATGCCATCCCACGGGCCAAGGCAGAGAGCTGGAGATGGCATTAACTGGTCCTTTCATTGCTCTCTTAGGTGTGCCTTTTATTGGAAATTATCTTTGAAAAACGGTTGTGTTTTCTTTGGGGACAAATTCATAAACACTTAGGAGTCAAAGTAGATTCCACCTGCTGCTGCAGCAGCAGAGCACCCACAGGGGTCTTCCAACTGCCGGACACCCCCCACCCTGAGGCTCTGGCCCTCCCAGCCTCCACTCACAGCATCTTGGGCAGCCAAGTAGTTTTACCTATTCTCCACACCCAAGGGGGAAGGTCGGTCAAAAGGCCCAGGCATGATATCCAATACTTGATTTGAGTGAGAAAAATCTCAAGTCCCTGCCACCCTGGCTCATGCCTGAGAGCTCTCTCCACTGCTTTGCCTGACCCCATGAACAACCTCGCTGGCAAAGCGAATCTGAAATAATCCAACCACGAAAATAGGAAGGCCTGTGCTTCTCATGCTGGTTTTCCCCCTTCTGTGGTGTGATGCAAATGGAGCCTGGAACAACTCACAGCATTTATGGCTACAACCGAAATCTCAACTGTGTCCCCCCAGGAAGGCCCCTTTCTGGTTTCCAAGGTAGGGCATATCTCAGTTGGGTGGGTCTTAACTTGATCTTGTCACAGGCAGTTAAGCAGCTGTTGCATGAATCGTGCAAAGAAATTAGGGAAAACAGGAAAGAATATTTGATAAGGAAACTAGAAAACAAGTCATCAATCACCCCAAATTCTCTACCAATAGCAGGGCCTCTAAGTGGGTTTTCCTCAGGGAGTATCCTGGCCCAATGCCCGGGACACCACCTCCCCACCAGACAGGAGTCGCCCGCCGTTATCTCACACTCAATACTCAGCACGGTGCACTGTTTGGTGCAGCAGAAACATTTAAGATGTCTTGAATGAACCATCCACAGAAATTCAAGCAAACAGGATAAATATTTCACTCTGCTTTCTTCCTTACTTGCCCTCACTCTTTCCAGACTATTTTCAGCTCAACACCAAAGGGACACAGCTCAGCTCTCTCTCTTTAAAGATAAGGGATCCAGGAGAAACTGAACAGACAGGATTTGGGAGGTGGACACCAGGGCTAGGGTGAGACAGACACCTGAAGTTACAAATAACAGAAACCCACTGGCATGCCCTGAAGCACACATACCCATTAAGGGTGGGAGGATATCCTGAACTCAGAGGCAGAAGCACGGCCAGGCTGCCGGGGATCGGGAGGAGGAGGAGGAGGAGGAGGAGGAGGAAACCCTTCCGCCATCACCTGTTCATGTTTCTCTCCCTCCAGAGCCAAGTGGCCCTTCCTGCCTGACTCGGGCTTCCCTTTCAGAGGACGGGCTTTCTCTGTTTCACTATACACACAAATGCCTCACAGCTGTCAGGTTTGCATGCTCCCAGCTCAAGGAACCAGCCTCGGCTGAGACTAGCATTCCTACTCCAAATTCTAAAGTCCTGGGAAAATCAGACTGGGTCAGAAGCCAAGAGCCTCAACCAGCAATTCTGCTTTCTCCTGGCTCCCTCCTGGAGTGGAATGGCTGCTCGGAAAGACAGGGTCTGCGGACACCTCCAGAGCAGTGGCTGCGGTGCTGAGTGTGAGATGTCTGCTCCTGGCCTTCCTCTCGTTGCCACCCCTCTGTATTCACACAGCCTGATGGCATGCTGCCATTCAGCTATTTCAGGCTAACTGGCCAAAAATGTAGCGCATTTACTTAAGCAGTTAAGATGCTGCCTCTTTCAAGTTAAACAAAAAACTCCTGCGCAGAGATCAGTTACTGGGTCATGTGAATGCGTAAGATTCTCAGGAACATAAAAGCCAATTTCTGACCAATGGTGAAGAACATACCCTTCTGTTCTTTCTCCTTCCCACGGTAGTGAAACAATCCAACAAAAATTACAGAAATCATCTCGATATGCGCCCTGTTCATGTGTAAATCCTGGCACCAAGCTCAAGAGCCGGAATACAGTAGGTGCACAGCAAATGTCTGATGGACTAGAACATGTACTTATATCTGTATTTACAAATCAAAAGCATATATGCATGAGACTTTTACATGGGGTCACATGAATGTGTAAATGTAAATAGAGCAGCATTCGTTGGCTGTAATGCGAAAAGATAATCTTCTCAAACTTTGAAGTGTATCAAATCAACTAGGGATCTTATTGAAATGCAGATTCTGATTCAGTAGATCCAGCCTGGAACCAAGTCTACGCATTTCTAGAAGGTTCTCAGGTGGCCCTGATACGGCTGGTCCACACACCACATTCTAATAGCAAAGTGATGCCTTTTTGAGTCAGTATAGTAGAACGCCATAGGCAAAAATGTGCCAGTAACTAAAGGGTCCTCCTCTGAAAGATCACATGCAGTCATTAGAAAAATATATGAGAATGTTCTCAGGGACTAAACCTTATTTTCAGATTCAAGTCTTCAGTAAGTGTTCACTGAGCACCTATGCAGGTGCAGGGGCTACAGCAGCCTTAGTCATTCTTGCCAACAGCTTAATAAATGATGGAATGCAACTACAGGCTTCTCTGTATTCTCAGTGACATTCAAATGAAGAACATAGAGAACGACACCGAATGTGTAAGCGTGTGTCTGAGGAAGGGGTGACATGCACCCGCTTAGGACCCTGGGTCTTCCTGAGGTTCCTATTAATGCTCATGTCAAGAAGTCACCACGGCCCCTTGCCCACCATCCCAAGCCCTCATCATTCTGCCCAGGCCTGCTTCTCCTTTGCCCTCACAGTTATGGGAACGACAGGTTCCTGGGGTCAACTTCAACTGGCTGGACCACATGCCTTCCCCATCTCTTCTCGTTAAATACCATGTCAAGTCTGATGAAGATGTAAGACCATAGATGAGACTGGTTATACCACTCAAACACCACAGGGAAAAGCCCACCAGGGAGCCCCTTCCCTTCCATTTATCAAAGCCCTCAACCCTGCCGGGCTTAAAGAGATAGTTCCCCCGAGGGCCTCGGCTGTATAACGGAGTCTGTCGGAGGTACACAGATAAGGGGTGAATAGTGCTCAGAATTATAAGGAGTTTCTTCTTTACTAATGTCAGGGTGAATATCTGGTTTAGCTTCATGGTTATCATCTATCTACTACAGAATTTTAAAGACATGCAAAACCTCTGAAAATCACAGGAAAGCATCAATTACATCCTTAATAATTCATTTGTTCATAAACAGGCAAAACTGTATAAGCTGTTACAGTATTCTTTTGCCAGAGGCATACAAGTCATCACATTTGTGATTCAGCACAGATTTATTCTGTGTGTACATTGTAGCATGTACTTCTCAAACTGGGGTACTTATGTCAAGGGAGGTGTGCACTTGGCAAGCCAGAGGGAACATGAGCCCAAGGAGAAACTGGAGGGTTTTCCTGGGGTGTCCATTTTAATTAAGATTTGAAAGAAGGGGAGTGAGAAAAATATTTAATAATATAACTGATCATGAATTTAAATATTTTACACTAAAATAAATGGAACAGGATAACCAAGCTTCACTGATTTTAATGATAAAGCACTAGACTAAAAAGAAACTTCCTATTCTGGGGACTCACTCTTCTCTCCCGGTAGGGGAACTTCTTCCAGCCCAAGAATCTAAGGAACACTCATATCTTTTTAAAAAGTTTATTTGAAAGACCCCCTATTTATCAGTACAAAGACATATTTCTCATGTAAGATCTTGGGGCAATGAGATTTCCTCCAAAGAACATTTCAGTCCTAAGCAAATCCTTTGAAAGCTGAATGTTCAATTTTGAATAAAATGTCTTGAATTTGAATAAATAATAAAAAAATATTGAAAGAACAATTTATTTCACAAATGTAATCACCTTCATTGTTCCATGTGGCAGCTGCCCAGGAAATTTTAAATTGTTTAAAGAATATTTTACAAAAAAGTTAAACAGAAAGTCGGAAAAGAGAGAGGCTGCTGTGATCAGAGAGCCTGCATGGTGCTGTAGTTCTTCTCAATTAATTTTATTCAGAAACTATCAATATCGGCAATTTCAGAACAATCTTCTTATTTCACATACTGAGAGCTAAAATGATTTAGTATTTACTTTCCATTATAATGATAATTCCAACCCTGAGGCATCTCTACTCAAGAAGAAAATACCAAGAAAGTAACCTGGAAAGAAAAGGGAGTTGAGGTCCTTGTCTGTAAAAGACAGATAGGTACTTACAAGGCATCACATGGCCTATGCTTGGCCAATACTGTCCGCTGTCTCTCTTCAACCATACTCGGACAGTCCTGCCACAGAAGAAAACGTGTACTTTTAGTCATGGGAAACGCTGACAGCATGAAAACTCTTAATTATACACACACACACGTTTTTATGTAACACACCTTAGCTACATATAACATATATACAAATGTGTCTTAAGTACATATATACTACATCTAAATGTATATGTATGTACACCAGCATGCCTCTCTAAAGATCCTGTATTCCTTAAATTTAAGGCTTATGTACATTTAGAATTATATATGGCTCTTTAAAGTTATCTTCATATGTCTATGTACACATGAGTAATAGTGATAGTATTTGGAAATTATTGTTTTTATTGCTGTTTTGCACCTCCAAATCTATGACCCTTTGCCCTGGTCTGCTGGAAGCCTGGGGAGTTAGTAGGTTTACCAGGGAAGGAAGTGTGAAGAGAGAGAATGAAGCAGCATCTGACACACACAGAAGATCACACATCGAGTCCACAGTCTTACAGGCCAGGCCACTGTATTCAGGGAGGGTTTGCCCAAACACGGTCAAGCGTGATATGTTCTGAGGACAATTCCTGAGCTAGAGGGCTGGCCTGGGCCCACCGTGGAACAGGGTAACCCTGAAGCAAAGGCTGCAGGAGAAGTTCCATGTGGCAGCTGCCCAGGAAGCTGAGGGGGCTGGAGCCCTCGAGAGCAGGAGCCGGGGAGGGGAAGGCCCCACCGTGAGTGACGCCAGCTGTGGCGTCATCCGCAAAGGCGAGCATGGCAGACCCAACTAGAACGTCACGGGAGGCAGGTCTCTGTGACAGAATGAATTCTGACAGAACTGAAGAGAGAAATAGACAGTTCTACAATAACAGTCAGGGATTTTAATATACCACTTTCAATAACAGATAGAACATCCAGACCGAAGGAATAAAAGGGAATAAAGGACTTGAACAACATTATAAGCCCACTAGACCTAACAGACATGAGAGAACACAGCACCCAACGGCAGCAGGACACACATTCTGCTGACATGCACAGGGATGTTCCCCAGAATACGCCGTATGGTGGGCCATGAATTGGTTCTCAATATAGTTTAATAGATTGAAATCGTACAAACATCTTCTCCAACCAAAATTGAATGAAACCAAAATCAGTAACTGAAAACTGAAAAAAATAACGGATATGAGGAAATTCACATAGCCTTAAGCAATCCATGAATCAAAAAAGAAATCACTAGGAGAATTAAAAAATACTTTAAACACAAATACCAAAACTTATGAGGGGCAGTGAAAGCAGCACTCAGAGGGAAATTTACAACTGAAAATGCCTGCATTAAAACAGAAGCAAGATCTTGAACCAAAAGCCTAACTTTACACTTCACAGAACCACGGAAAGAAGAGCAAACTAAACCCAAAGTCAGCAGAAGGAAATAAACAGTAAAGATTAGACAGAAACAAAATAGGGGTTAGAAAAGCAGTAAAGAAAATCAGTGATACAGAAAGTTGGTTCTTTGAAAAAGATCACCAAAATTAACAAAACTTTAGCAAAACTGATTACAGAAAACAAAGAGAGGGTATGAATAATTAAAATAAGAAATGAAAAGTGGGAACACTACTACCTACCTTAAAGAAATGAAAAGGATTACACAAAAAATACTATGAACAATTAATTATATGCCAGTAAATCTGGTAATCTAGATTAAATGAAAAAATCCCCAGAAACACAATCAGCCAAACTCAACTCAGAAAGAAATAATCTCAACAGACCCATGACATGTAAAGAGATTGAATCAGTAATCAAACACCTCCGCAGAAATGAAAGTGCAGGACCAGATGGCATTACTGAAGTCAGCCAAACATTTAAAGAACAAATGAGAATCCTACTCGACCTTCCAAAAAAGAGAAGAGAGACTACTTCCTAACATATGATTATAACCTTTTGCTTCATTTTATTTAACATATTATTAAGCTTTTGAAATTATCTATCCATTCCTGTATGCATTGTTTAAGCATGTACTGAGCACCTGCTACATGCCAGCATGGTGGGGGAGCTTCATGTGAACAGACGAGTGAATACTTCATTAAGCATGGTAAGTGGGAAGAGCTGGGAGCAGCTTTATGGGTATGTAAGGCCATACAGGAAAGGTGTCCAACCCATGTGGGGAGGAGTGGGAGGTTCAGGAAGGCTAACTCCTAAGGGATGGCGTTATTATTTATTTCTCTCGGTGCACTGGGCACATTCTGTGATTTGATCTACCTACTTGCAAATGTGTTTATTATCTGATTCTCCCATTAGAAAGTAGCATGAGGATAAAGAATATTCTTTTCTTGTTCTCTTCTGTCTACCCAGAGCCTGGCTGAGTGCATGGGACATGGCAAACATATAATATTTGCTGGATGATGGAAAGTGGTAGCCCGAGGTGGCAGAGGCTGCCAGTTCCCTACCCTAGGTTCCTTCTCTCCTCCTTCCTTCGCAGCAGCTCCATTAATGTGGGAGGGGTTGGGGAGCACCAAGGCCAACGAGCAGAGCATAACAGGCCATAAGTTAAACCAGATGTTCAGAAGAGTTTATTTGCTACGGATCCTACTACAAGCAACCAGAAATAAGTCTTCTGGGCCTTTCAGAGGATTATTTTGCCAACAAAATCCACACAGAGGATGCATGTCATTCATTACCTCGTGCACAGCCAGGGCTCTGGAGCACAGAGGGACCCCAGGTTAGTAAGAGCCACCATTTGGAGCCAGGTGGTCCAACGTCAGAGGGTCCTCTCTCAACCACGACCTGATGCAGAACTGTTCCCTGATATGGGAGGGACAGGGAGGTAGGAGAACACAGGGGGCTTCTTGTCAGCATACTGAGTTTAAAGTAACTACAGGTCATCTGAGTAGCAACGACACACGGAGCAGCTTCTGATGTGGGGGGAGAGCTAAAGGCAGCACCTGGCTACGAGCACAAGGCTGTCACACTCCTGTGATGCTCCGGGAGCCACTGGTCCCAGTCTTTCAGATGCATGAATTATAAGATGCTCTCTCTACATTCTTAAGTAATAGTGTTTCTAACAATTCCCGTGAAAAGGCACACATCAATGCAGCCAGCACATGCATGCACAGGTTTAAGATTTTTAAAATAGCTATACAGTTCAAAAGGGCAGCAGGATATTAGTTTTAATTTTAATAGTAACAAATAGTCCACAGAAATAACAGCCCCTAAAATACTGTGCATATGCATTTAATCCTTACAGTAACTCTATGAAATGAAATAGAAGTCATCCTTTAGAGTTGAAAATCTAAGGTCCAGAGAATGTACAGGATTTGACTAGTGAGTGGGTGCAGTTATTTTAAATACTGAGCTCTCTTCACTAAATATTTTGCCTTCCTTACACCAACAGGTATTAAGGGCAATTTATAAATTTTACAAACTAAAAATAAAATTATATAAAAATATTTGTTCCCTTATCTTTAGAGTTTTAAAAAAATGTACTGCATCCTAGAAGTCGAAAGTACAATTTGGACAGCTAGGAATTTCCTAGGTAAACGTAAATTCCACTATACAAAGCCTGTAAGTGTTAATTTTTCTGCAAATTGTATTTCTAAAGCAACACAAAAAGATTTTAATAGTAAATGAAACCTTTTTCCTTGAAAAAATTTAAGAAAAACACAGTTGTTAGTAAGAATAGTAGTCAAACCAGTAGAGGTCAGTGTATTGGAGAAGAGAAACACATGGCTCTGCTGAAACGCAGGCAAACCGCGTTCACCCCGCACGCAAGCCCTGGCTTCGCAGGAACATGGCAAGGCCACTCGCACGCTGCCCCACGCACGCCGCCGGGCTGCCTCTCCCCGACCCAAGCGCTCGGCACTAGTCAGGAGCAGACAGTGGGCGAGCTGGGAGGGAAAAGCAATGCTCATCTCAAAGAACAGTTAAGTCACGGTCCCTAAGGGGCCTAGAAAGTTTGGCAGCCAGGCCATTTGGAAAACAGTATAATCTACTTCTATGTTGGGCACAACTGACCGCACTTCCACAGGTAAAAGTTACTTTTAAATAATAGCCTTAAACATTATTCCTACACCTGAAAGTTTTTTTTTTTTTTAAATTAAAACAGATGTCAGATAAATTGTAGCATTTATCAAAACTCCACCATGATCAGTGCTGGTTCGCTCCTCAGCTGAACTCTAAAGACAGTCAGAGAAGGAACCGTATTTTATCTTACTTGGCAACTCCCCAGGGCCAAGCCAAACTCCAGGTCCAAAGCTGGGGGCTCATCGTTTGTAACGAATCAGTCAAAAACCCTCCCTGCAACTCCCACCTGTCACCATCACCAGGCAGGAAGTTCTCGGGACACTCCTGCTCAGAGGCCTTGCGCAGAATGGCGGCAAGGAAGCTGGGCTGGCACCCGGGCATGGAGGACTGTGCCCACCGCTGGGGGACGTGGTGGGAAGGGGCTGTGAAATCCTGAATTCCGCAGCTCCAGTGTCGAGGAGTTCCCTGAAGAAGTAAGAAAGGGAAGGGCACTGCCATACCGCCTGCCACCCTCCGAAGAACCGAACCCGGCACTTGCCTCAGCCACGGCCTTAACCAGGACCTTGGCTTCAAGGACAGCCGTCAACGCGCTCACACAGAGGGGTCTGGGCTGAAATGTCCAATCAGCCAAGGGAGTCGATTCCCTGACTCTGGTTTGTGACCTTCTTGCTCAGAACTGTGCTCTTTCACACAGGCTGCCCGTGGGGGTTAGTTACACACCGTTGCTGAGTGGACTCCATATGTGTCTACACACACACAGCCAAGCACCACACCAGGCCCACCCCACCCCCATCCCATCTAAGCAAAACACACCTTTCATTCTGTATTCCAGCCATCCTTAAGAGCCCGCCTATACTAATGGGGACGATGAAGCAGGGGGCCAGACAACTCGAATTTCCCAAGACTGCTGAAATTTAGGAGTTAGGATTCTGCCCACAAGGGCACATACACACATTCAATCACCAACTTGCTGACCATTAAGTCATTTGGCAAACATTTAGTGAACACCTCCTAGGCACCAGGATGTGAAACACGGGAATCACAAAGACAACAAGAGGCCCCTCTGCCATCCACAGCTTGCCCCCTCCGCGGGACCCATGCCGCAGAGCACTGCAGTTCTCAGGGAGCTGAGGCAGGAGAGGCCCCGCTGCCACAGGGCCCCGGCGGGGGCACTGAACGCCAAGGACGGAGCCCGGGGATCCCGCGGTAAAGACAGCTTCCCGGAGATGATGGTGTCTGAGATGCAGGATGAGGAGGTGTTCGGGATGGAAGTGGGGGAGGGAGCAGGGCAGAGCATGTTCCCGGCAGAGCATGTGCATACCCGCGCACAGCCAGCAGGGGCGAGTGGGAGTCCCGGGAAACAAGCCTAGGCCCAGGAGGCAGGAGGGCAGCGAGGGCCCTGCGCGCCACGCCAGGGAGTCTGCATTTTTTTAGAGCGATGGGAGCGCTGGAGGAAGCCTAGAGGCCTGGTTACCCTGAAGTAACCAATTTGGAGGGTGTGGGCAGGAAACCAGGCAAGAAAGTATGAGGGTCCGGGAAAGAGAAGAGGACAGGCTGGGAGCGTCTGGAGGTGGGCAACTGGCTGACCGGAGGTGGGCGCCGCAGGAATGGCCGAGCCACTCAGCAGCAAGTGCGCGTCATCTCGAACGTGCTGATTTGGGTACGGCCCAGTTAGGGCTGCTGAAGAGCGGACTGTGTGCCCACCGGAGCCCAGGGCTGAGACCGACCGAAGGTCACCAGCACACAGGCAGTAGCTTGGGCTTTGGTGAGTCCGAAGACAAGAGGGGCAGCACGGCCCCTGGTCCCACGGCGGTCAAGGGGCGCAGAAAGAAGCAATGTGTGGAGGGCTCAGCGAGCGCCACGGAGGAAGTAAGGAGACACGCCTCGCTGCTCAGACCAGGCAGGTGTCCCAACGTCTGGTTGGGAAAATAAGGTCATTATAAACATACCGAAGAACTGAACCAAAGCGGGTGAAAACGTGCCCGCAATAAGAAGCTGTCTATGTAGGCCACTTTTCTGAGAGCAGAGGGGGTCTGGGGTGTGGACAAACGGTATACCACAGGTTGCTAAGATACTGAGTAAAGTAAGACGAGGCGTCTGCCCATGTTCAAATTCAGGCTTTTAAAAATGTGCCCTAGAATGAAGCAGCCTTCAGCAGTTACCATAGCGATCAGCTTCATTTCCCAGGGGACAATTGTTATTTTTGCCACCACTGAAGTTGCTGGGCTGGGGGGGAGTGGGCCCCACTGTGTCCTCAAGACCCTGAGTTTCCAGGGAACACGTTTCTAGAGCCACATCGCCGCTCAGCATCCACAGAAGGCGGCCGCTCGCGCCTATAGGCTAACAGGAAAACCGAGCAATGGGTCGCCAGCCAGTGTCTTTTTATAGTTTTTACAGGGTCTTGTTTAAAGGGGAAAAATGCCTCTAGTGCAGGGAACTTTGTAGAAATTCTTGGAAAACATACCTGAAAGATTTTTTTAAAGACCTACTTCTCTATGGTCATTGGCAGTAAGAGCAAATGATGAGATGCTCATCAAAGCGCTCAGATCATACGTGTACCAGCTAAACCCCGTCTCCCACAAGCACGTGCGCGTGTCTGCGTGGAGGGCTCCTCCGCGGGAGGCGGGCTGTTGCGGGCAGCCCCCCGAGGCAGGGGGGGGGATCCCGGGCCGGGGGCCCGCACTGGGCGCTGTCCAGCTGCTCCACGGACGCCGGGCCGCTGGGCGCCGAGCTTACCACCAGCCAGTGGGGCCCGCACGCCCAGCCGAACCAGACACCTGGATTCCTTTCTCGCAGCTACGGCAGCCTAGTGATCAGGCCTCAGGGAGGGGTGTGGCCGTTTTCTGTTTCAACACCCTCAGCTTTTAATGGTACCCCTACTTCAGGAACAGGAACAGCCAGCCTGGTCACTTGCTGTCATGTGCTTCGGCAAGGTGTGCTTAGTACAGCCAGCAACCCGCGGCACTTCCACAAAAGCCCTCACAATTCAGAATTTTAGAAACCACAATTACATGTCAGCATCTTCACTGTTTTTTTAAATACATAAAATGAAGTCTTAAAATGAAATTAAATGGACCCATATGCCAGATGAGAAATTACAAACACACGCAAAATAAGCAGAACTGTCCTCATCAGTCCGTGGTAACGAGCCGGGGAGAAGCACCCCAAGGATCACTGCGAGTAAGCACTGTCCTGTGTCTGTGGGCAGTTCCCTTGCATTCTAGACTTGCTTTGATTATTTTGTTTTCTCATTAATCTCTCAGTGGCTAATATTTAAGCACAGCTCCTTAACCTTGCCTGGTTGTGGGCCCAGAGTTCAGAGCCCCCCTGTTCGTGATGGCTATCTACTCATATCTACTCTCCCGTATGGGCATAGCTCCCCTACAAGGCGATTCCCTGTAGCAAAACTGAGGATGCCCAGGCAAAATTAAGCTCCAGGGTCACAACAAACTCGGCCAATGATAGCACAGTCGCGTCAGCTGTCAGTGCTAGTTAACAGGTCCATCTCCCCACGCGACAACGAATTTTTGGAGGGCTTTATAATTTTTTATTTTTGAGTATTTTCATCTTTGATGTTGACTATAGACAGTCCTTGGCATAGAGAAGGTGTTTGGAAAAGGTCACATATATATAAAAAAGAAAAAAAACAGGAACAGGAAATAAAAGTAAAGAGGAGAAAAGAGCAGCTCCTGGTACAGCGGCCAAGCAGCTGGCCAGCAGGGCGGGGAGGCGCCAGGAGGCCGGGCATCTGCTCCGCAGCCTGAGTCCCACACGGGCAGAGAAGCAGGAGTGACGCTCTGAATGGTCAGTCTGCATAATGTGACAATACTGGGGTGTTCATCACATCATCCATCAGGAGGGATGGAACCACTCGAGGAGCAGTACAGGTGTACACACCGTGCCTCGCTCTACACGCAGCAGCAGAGTGCGGTCTGCATCACCTTACTCCCCACAGCATCCCCACAGCCCGCTACGGTGGCAGGTGCCCGACAGACGCTCCACAGGGACTTCATGAAATACCCGGAAAGGGCACGGCCTTGGGGAATGCCCCTGGCTGCCACTGTTCTGGACCCGTAGAGGGAAGAACTGTTCTCCTCCAGGGAAGCCACACAGCAAAATGGCTGAGAATGGGGAACCACTGCTTAATGGGTGCGGGGTTTCCAGGTCGGACATGGACAGTGGCATGGCTGCGTGACACTGTGGATACACTTAATGCCAATGAACTGGACACTTAAAAATAGATAAAATGGTAAGTTTCATGTCTATTTTACCCCAGTAAGAAACTTTTACAATAACACTTAAAAAAAAAACACAATGAAATGACTCTCTCTCTGAAACTGGAATCTTCAGAGTTGCCAAAGATACAGTAAATAGAAGACAGCTGTGGACAGTGGCCTGGAGCCAATCAGTAAAGGACATACTGGGTTGAGAATGTATAAAAGGACTTCCCTTGCCTGTCTAGCAGGGTGGGGCAGCAGGGGAGCCATCAAATCCAACTTGAACTTAGGGTCTGGAGGAATTAGTCTTAATATCCCATGAAAAAAGGCACAAAGGAGACTTCCTGAACCATGTGTACAGTCACACAATGAAAGGGAATATTTTAAAGGATTATTTGGGCCACTAGTGAGCACCCTGGATTAGACAGGACAGAAATGAAAGGCTACAGGACCAGCTGAGGGCCCGTGACAGCAATCAACATGTTAGGATACAGCAGTAGCAGGGGAGTAAGGGGGAAAGAACCAAATCCTAGACACATTCTCAGAAGGAATTGGGGGAAAGGGAGGAAGCCAAAGGCGGCTATGGCATTTCCCGCCTGCCGGGCCGCTGGTGACGCAGCCACATTGCAACAGAGGCGGCCAGGCCTTGTTTTAACAAGCGAAGGCCTCACAAAGCCAAATGATTTTCCCAAGAGAGAGAAACTGGAAATCAGAATAGATTCTCCAAAAGACCTTCTGGATTAAAACAATCAAAATGCTAGGTAAAACTGAGGATTTGGTTTTCTTTCAGTTGTTATTTTAAAACGTTGCTAACTTCTTTAAAAAGGACAGGTCTACAGATGCCCCAAACCCTAGGAAATCATGGTGTTGTCAGCAGTTTTTAATTCTTCAGTTTTTAACCTAAAGAGTTTCTGCTGCACCCTGGAGATTTTAACGCCACAAGCAGGAGAAAAGGCCTAGCGCCTGAGCCCGAGCCTGGGCCACCTGGGGAATCTAGTGAGACTCTACTTAAGCTGGGATTCCAAAGGCTACACCCTCAGTGCGAGTGTTCACAAGAAATAAATCCCCCCCGTGCAGAATGAGATAGCAAGGAAACCTGTCTGGATAAAAGGGGAAAAAACAAGTAAAAATCAAGCTGTTCTCCACAAGCTGATCCTCATGAAAGATTCTATACACATTTGGTCTACTTGTGTCCTCTCAAAATTCTCAAGTAGAGAATTTGATTTTAAGTGGCCCTAGATGTATAATGTCCTCAGGCAACCAGGAGAAACAAAAGCAAACCCAGTCTTATGGAGTAGCTCAGCTTCCAGACCTTTAAAAATTTCCCCATATTAAGTCGTAAGGAAAATGAGTGGATCACCATTAAAAAAAAAAAAAAGACAAACCCACAAGAAAACTAGATGTCACACAGTAAGAACCAACAAACATGAAAGAGCAGGAGACCCACAATGACCTAAGATATTAAAACCATCAGAAATAGAATATAAAAATTACATTTAATGTGTTTCATGAATAAAAGAGGTTTAAAAATGAACAGAAGAGAGTAAGCACACTGGAAAAAGAACCAAATAGAACTACTGAAAATGAAAAAATATTACTATTGAAACTAAAATGTCAATGGAGAAATGGCATAGACTAGACACAAAGAGAGGACTTGTAAACTAAAAGACAAATGTGAAACTACAGTATAGTCCTCACAAAGACACGGGGAGATATTAAAGGTTTAAAAACATTAATAATAGAGAGAAAAAGATTAAAATGAGAAGGTATAAGGAATAAAAGAATGGAAAAAGAGGCAATAGTTGAGAGATAATGGCTCAGATTCTTACAGAAATTTTGAAAGATGCCCATTCTAAGACAGACTATCAATGACAAAACCAGCCCAGACCAGACCAAAAGCTATCGTTACCTTCCTGGACAAACTGCTCAGAGTACAATGGTGACTGTACCTCAGCTACAGTTATTCATTCCCATTTTCTTGATATCCTACAACTTCAGACAAAGAAAATATTTTCTAAGGATGCTAAGGGATGCATGTTAGAGAAAACAGGAATCCAATCATGCATCAGATCACAACCAGTCTTCTTTGCTGTCAATGTTCTTGTAAGAAACATGCAATATATATTCTTTAATACCACCTCTTGTATTTCAACAGTGACTAGAAATGCTACATAAATGAGATGGACCCAAGTTAGATAGAGCATGGTTTGGGGACATGACCGCTAATTAAATCAAGTATAGGGCAGAAAAATAAAGTCCATCCATTTTGCCTGTCCTCCTCTAATTCTCTTTATCCTTTACAAAATAGCCAAGGATGAGTGAAGCAAAGATGTAATAATTCCCAATAGATGTATGAAGAGGCTAGAAATCTAGAAAAATCAAACAATTTAATGAAAGGTACACAGGAAGATGGTGGGAAAGGTTGCATCAAAACGTAATTTTTTAAACACACTGCGTGAACCATTTTAAATACTGCTCAAATAGATCAACCATAAAATATGTATATTCCAATTAGGTAAAACATGTTAAATGATATTAAGAAATTACTGTTATTTTAGTTCTGCATGATAATGGCATTGTGGAATGTGGGACGGTTATCATTTACAGTGTTAACAGGTGAGATGACATAGAAATCTAAAATTCATTTAAAGGGAATCCCAGCACGTTACCCAACACAAGATGGAGTGGGGAGATACATGAACAAGACTGGCAAAGAGCAGATCATTTGTTCATCATTATTTGCATGCATTGTATATGTTTGAAATTGTCTACAATAAATTGTTTTTAAGATCTTGAGGTCTTGAGTTATACCAACAACTGTATCTAATTGTCTGTAACAGAAAGTCATGGTCTCGTTTGGGAGTACAGAGAAATTCATGAATAGAGAAAAAAATTTTTTTTGTTATCCACCTTGACAATTAGTTTAATATCCTTTGTTGGTATTAAGAAATAGTTCACAGACGAAACACTTATTTCTAGAGAATGCGTAACAGCTTTTAGGTCTCAAAAATGAATGAACCACCTTGAAGAAGTTATGCTGTAACAGTTGAGCTGGAAACAGTTGAGGCAAATTATCTAGCATATATGCCCAAAAGCTATTGGTATAAAGTATCAGAATAATCCTGCCAGGAAATTTTTTAAACTTCTCATGTTAAATATTCTCAATCTATAAATCACAGTAGCATATGTCAGTGATAGAGGAGACAATAGCACACGGGCTGTTTTGAAGTTAGGAGAGTAGATAAAGTGCTTATTTCTGCAGTGCTTAAATGTATAGGAGATCAAATTTTTCTCACTACTGGAAAACTCTAAATGGCATAAAAGAATTCAGATTCTCTATTAAATAATCTACATTATTTCAAACATCTTTCTGCTCTCCTTTATGACAAAGAGGCAAACCTGGGGTTTCTAGATGGAATCATAAAAGCCCTTACAATCCAGGCTGTTTTATAAAATAACTAAGACTAATCATATTTCTCACAAATTTTTAAATGCATCTGACATGCTCTGTAGTAATACAAAGGAGTTATAAAATGGGAAAATCAAAGACAATGAAACTACATTTTTACTCTGCCAGGTCAAATAAACATAAAACAGGGGCTATTGTCCTCCACAATTCTTGGTGATATAAAATGACTATTTAGCAACAGTTGAAAATCTCATGTTATCTTGAAAACCAGTTTTCAAGATATCCTCTCCTCCTAAAATCAACCTTTCTTCCTGTGGGTTCTTGAGGTACATACTGCATACTCATGAATGTTAGTAAGTCCCATAAATGAAAATCACATGAGCTTTCCTTCCATACTGAACCTTCCCTATAAGCTTCCATAGAATTTTCTTGATGTACCAAAACACACAGTATAAAAAGTGTAGATGAATCGAGTACAGCAAAATTTCTTTATTATGTTGGCTGAAGAAAATCTATTATCAGAAATAATTCATTATATCTTGGCCTCCTTGAAAAATGTGCTTGATTTAAGCCATGCTGACAGAAAAGCTTACATTTGAAATCATTATATGCACAGAGAAGTCAGAGAAACTTCTGTTTATTAATCAGCCCTCATTCATGTTTTTGTGGGAGAAGTCAGGTAAAAGTAATATTTGAAACTAAATTATTTTCTAAAATTCTTTTCAAGAATTCCTGAATTTTCAAAAAGATCCTGAAATTCTTAAGAATTTTGTGCTAAGACTGACATACCACAGAGCCCCCCACCAAATGCCAGTCTGTAAAGCTTATGTAAATTATTGCTCTACATAAGGCGCAGCCGAGCTGAGTTAATCCTGCAAAAATACAACTCCAAAAAGCTTAGCAGTATCCAGTATTTTTACTAGCAGCATTCTCCCAAGGAATTATACACGTAATAAAATGAATGAAATCAGCATTTTCTGACTCACACAGGGAAGCTTTTCACGAATGGGTACTTAAGTGTGAAGATGAATTAACTCTCTGATCTCATTTTAATGAGTTTCTCTTTGCCTTTGAGGGACTGCACTGCACAGACGTTCAATCACAGTCTTAAAAATCAGTCCATTTAAGAGTTTTGAGAACTGCGCTGACTTGTCCTTATTTGGGCATACTAAATCAACCAAAATTTACAGTCAGGGCATAATTTAAATAATCTAAAGTTACCACTTCCATCCAATAGGTTGCTAAGCCCTGTCAGACCTACCTCCTTAATGTGCCTAGGACTGTCCCATCTCTAACCCCCACACTGCCTTCGTCACACTCCCACTGACACCCTCAGGAGCCTCCTGGCGGCTCTCCAGCCTCCGACCACCCTTCTCTGACCACTGATGTCATCTTTCTAAAACGCGACTCCACCTGTGTCACAGCCTCCAGAGGTTTCGGGGGCAATGCAGGCCCACGGTCTACCGGGTCTCTGGGACCCGACCCATAGGCCTGCTGGTCCCACGCAGGCCGCCGCCCAATGCTCTGGGCTCTCTCACTCGGTGAGGGCCAAACTTTGGGTTCAATTTTACAGGTCAGGAGAGAAACAAGAAGAAAAACTACAAGGGTAGTGAGTAGACACAGGATTGCCAGCTTATTTTGCTGGGGAAAAAAACATTTCAAACAAACAAAAATTGACAATTCGCCAGCACTTTCTACTTTACAGAAAGTTAAGGACATGATCTTAGAATTCTAAAATTTGAATAAATTTAATTTTTGATATTAAAAGCTCGTTACATTGTCCTTTTTAAAAATCTCACTGCACACTGATGAGAACTCTGCATGAACTTGTTCCGTGAGGCCAGCTGCCCTCAGCCCTCAGCTGTAGGCCCTGCATGTATTTACCCCCTGCTGAAGTCTGTTCCCCTGCCCGGCGTGGTCACCTGCCTGATTAGTGCTCGCCCTTCAGCACTCACCTACTGGGGCGTCCTCTGCAGGTCTCACTGTGTGGCAGGATAACGTGGGGATTTCATAAAATGCAGATTCTGGTCACACAGCTTCATCCAGAGTTTCTTCCAGCAGCTTTACAGTTTTAGGTTTTACCTTTCAGCCTATGACACATTCCTGTATGTGTATGACACGTGGATCAAAGTTCATTTATTTACTACATCGCTATCCAGTTGTTCCAGCCCTGTCTGTTGGAAAGACAATCCTTCTTCCACCAAACCTGGCCTTGCTCCTCTCTCAAAGATCACCTGACAATTCCAGTGGGGGGGTCTCTTTCTGGGCTCACTGTTCTGTCCCATTAATCCACTTGGGTAGGCCAAGCATCTCACATGTTTCTTGAAGGCTGTGGTCCAAAGGCCAAAAGCATTCTGTGCAAATGAGGAAGAACCCGGAATGTTCCAGACCTCCTTGATGTTCACCTGTGTTCCCTTCTCCTGCTGTATCGTGTCCGTTGTACGGTGCTTCATGCGATCTTCTGAGCCCTTTTGATTAACTGACCCTGGCCAAGTACTGCAATGGATTTGTTTCCTGCGATTAAACAGACAACACAGAGCCAAAGCCTGGCTGTTTTCCATCTTGCCCAAATGGGTCAAGGTCAATTCCCTCTCTGCTCTCTCTGCTAGGGCCGGCACTTTCCAAATTCCACTCATCATGGCCTACAGGTCTGTTTTGATAAAAACCAGCTAACCATGGCCAACACAACTAAGACAGTTGTAAAATGGGGGAATTTTTTAGTCTAAAGCATGCTTACAAATCAGATTATGTGATTTAAATGTGCATCATGAATGTGAGCCCTGGAAATGAGTAAAAGCCAGCAAAAGCCAGAATCTTTTAAGAAGGATCACCAGCCACCCCATCGGGCTTCCTGATACCTAAAGGAAGACAAAGGTGGGCATCCAACACATCGCAAAAGGATGGGAACTGTGTGGGGGCGGCCCTCCCACTGAGGCAGGCCAGATTAAAGTGCGCACAGCACTTCCTGGGGCTGAGAAGGAGCTGCACTCTGGCGCTGCCTGCATGCGGTGACCCAGAAGAGGAATGGAGTGCTGGTGTGGTGAGAGCAAGGCTTCCGTCTCTCCTGGTAGCTCAGAAAGCTCCACAGTAGTAAGGGAAGGAAGAACAGCAACTGTTAGAGCTGAATGTTTGTTTCCCCCAGATGTCACGCTGAAAGCCTAACCTCCACTGTGGAGATGGGGGCCTTTGGGAGGCTAGGACATGAGGGCGGAGCCCTCATGAACAGCATTAAGGCCCTTGCAGAAGAAACACCTCTCTCCCCACCGGGTGAAGCTACAACAAGAAGGAGGCCGCCAAGAAACCAGGCAGAGGGCCCTCCCCAGCAACCCACCTGCTGACACCCTCCCCTCAGACCTCCAGCCTCCAGCACCGAGAAACCACAGTGTTCAGGTCTGTTTTGCAGCCCAAACTAAGACACTTAACACACGGAGCACTTGCCACCACGCTGTTCTCTACCTGCTCTCCTTCACTTAATGCTCATGCAAGTTCTGGGGGTGGGGGTAGGGAGGTCCTGTTTTCATGCCCAGTTTAGAAGTGAGGGTCCATGGTTTGAAAACATGAAGCTGCCTGTGTCCCTGAGCCAGGAGTAACCCCAGACAGTCTGACTCTAAAGCCTACATCCGTCTTCCATTTCTGGAGTTGTCTGACTTCTTAGAATAAATCAGATTGAGGACAAAAGGAGAGATGAAGGAAACTTGGTGAAGTTTTCTATTTACATAACAACAGAAGACAGGAACCAAAGGACTTGGCTTACAGGCACCTAGAGCACCTCGCACCTCGCACTGGAGGACTGATTTGAGCCCCCGATATGCCCGGAGGTACACGTGACAAAACACACACAGTCGTGTGGAATTCCGCCACACAGGCCGGCATGGAGACTGATGACCACTCCATGATCACCTCTTCACTCTCCGTGCCGTTCAGGACCAGGGGTTCCTTATGGGGCGACTATGTTCATTTCCCTGCCTTCTCCAACCCCAAGCTTCGTCAGTGGAAATGAAACCCACATCCTATTACTTTGACTGTACATAAATATTTTAGCAGAAAGTCCCCCTTGAGATACTGAAGTTATTTCTTGGCACTGAATATATGAGAAAAATCAGTCTTCTCCATTCTTAAGGTGCTACTAGGTACTGTACATTTACAAAAGTTTAACTGACCCTAACCTGGATTCACATCTTTTAAAATCTTTGTTTATTGAAAGGCTAATTTATGACTTTCCTTCATTTTAATCAAGTACTTATCATAAACCAGGACTAATACTAGAAACACAAAGGTGGTAACAATGGGGTCCCAGCTCTCACAAGCCCACAGTTGGGTTTTCACCCATTCTTTCTCAAGAACGTACCTCCTGGGCTTGGTGAAGCCACACAGTTAGTTACTGGTGAGGTCAGTTACAGAAGGCTGTGCCTCTGCCGGAAATGAGGGGGAAGAAAGATCATAAAGGACAAGGCCAATCTTTATAGTTTTTGATCTCCAGTTTTGAAAGCTGGACTCAAAAAAGCCTGTGCTACATACGGCAAGAGATTCTTTAATGTAATAACAATACTGAGTGAGCACTTACACCGAGTCAAGTTCAGTTTTAATTACTTTATGAGAATTATTTAATCATTACATGGGTCCCATATATTGGCACTATCACCATGTCCATTTCCAAGATGATGAAACTCAGGTACAGAGAGGATACATCATTTCCTTAGCCTTTTAGGAATTAAAGGAGTCAGAACTCAAACCCAGGCAGCCTGTCTCCAAACCCCACGCTCTTAACAACTATTCCTGCCACTGAAGAAAGACTCAAATATCAAAATATCATGGCACTGGAGAAAATTAAGCAGACTGACCAATGGCAAGAACCAAAAATCCAGAAACAGACTCAAGCATATACACTAATTAGCATATTAAAAAGTTACTACAAATAATGGGGGGGAAATGAATTATACAATAAAAGGTGCTGTCCTAATTATTTAATTATTTGGTTCCAAAACAGTGGACCCTTACCTCATGCCATTTACTAAATACCATTGAAAAGGAATCCTCCTATACAGTTGGTGGGAATGTAAATTGGTGCAGCTGCTGTGGAAAGCAGTATGGAGGTTCCTCAAAAACTAAAAATAGAAAAACCACACAACCCAGTAATTTCACTTCTAGGAATTTACCCAAAGAAAACAAAATCCCTGATTCGAAAAGATATATGCACCCCATGTTCATTGCAGCATTATTTACAACAGCCAAGATATGGAAGCAACCTAAGTGTCCATCAATAGATGGATAAAGAAGATGTGGTATATATACACACAAAGGAATATTATTCAGCCATCAAAAAGAAAGTAATCCTGCTACTTGTGACAACATGGATGGACCTAGAGGGCATCATGCTCAGTGAAAAAAGCCAGGTGGAGGGAGACAAATACCATTATGATTTCACTTACTTGTAGAATATAAAAACAAAATGAATAAAACAGCAGTAGACTCATAGACACTGAGAAGTGACTAATGGTTACCATGGCAGAGGGGTTGGGGTGGGTGGGTGGGAAGGGTGTGGTGGATAAAAGGGCACAAAAATTCTCAATCATAATATTAGTTGGTCACAGGGATGGTAGGGCCACATGGAGAATACAGCCAATGGTTCTGCTGGTAGTACCTGTACTAGAGGGGGTGAGGATTTAACAGTATGGGTAACTGGTGAACTACTGTGTTGTATACTTGAAACCAATTAAGACTCTATGTCAACGATACTTCAATTAAAAAATAAAAATAAAAATTAGAAAATAAATTTCATTGGTTTAAAAAGTTACACGTGAACCAGGACAATGGACGATGCATATGACATATGACTCTCTTTCCTAATCATTTCTTGTGAAAACAACCCAACTAACTCAATAGGGAGAATTCTTTCTCACCAGCTGGCTCCTTCGGGGCCCTATCCACAGATGCACAGCCTGGAGCAGTGGGCAGAGGACCAGGTAGGAAGGGGCATAGCGAGGAGACAGCCCAATCAGCAGCCAGCCCCCAATAAACTGCTGCCGTTCATCAGTGACTTAGACACCCTGCTAAGTGCACTAAGCCATCAACAAATTCAGTGTTATTACACACACGAGTAAACTGGTGTTCAGAGGGTTAAACAAAAGGGCCAGTGTTAAGCAGCTAATAAGCAGAAAGCCACAACTGCACTGGAATGGCTATCAGACTTCAGCTTCAACTCTCAATCACTCCACTACACATAGGGAACCCAAGTCCACCAGGAGCCCCTCTTCAGAGTCTCTGGACAGCTCCTGGATTGCAGCAGAGGCTGAAGGCAGGACCAGTGCTGGACAAAGGGCGACATGTGGCTTCTGCCTGGATGCCTGGCCAGGCAGCTCCTCAGGGGGAAGGCAACCAGTATGCTCAGAGCTGCCAAGGCCACACAAAAGGAGACTGTTCCTAACAAAGGGGAGCTCTGCCCTGCAGCTGCCTCCCGCCGCCTACAGCCCCCTCCCTGTCCCACACAAACTACTAGGACTCTAAGCCACTGATGCAGGATCGCAGTGCATCCTACTTCCCCCCATCTTTGCTGGTAATGAAGAGAACTGAACAATGACCTCTACTGTCTCTGATGGAGCATATTGTAGTTACCAATACTAAGCAAGCTAGACCTTACTTGGCAGCTATGCCCAGAGAGAAGCTGGCAAACTCGACAGGAGAAAAGACTCAGAGATTTTGAGAGAAGTGGAATAATTAGGGTAACTCCAAGAAACAAGACAAGATTACAAATTTAAAAATTTACATTCTCAGTGACAGTGAATCACTGACACAAACATTACTGAGCTGAACGGTGGGAAAGGATTGACAGGAAAGACGGTCGCTTGTGGGTAAGAAGTGGAACTGGTGGTCTAAAGAAGAGTGAAATGCAGACAGGCCCCTGCAGAAAACCAAACTGAGCCTGAGAAGATCTGCTCAAAGAGACTTCTCAGAACTCACTGGGAAATAGGAAAAACTGGAAATGACCAGGGAAAAGATAGCACCTGGATAACAGGTGGAGGAGATAAACAGGTGTAGGATTTCATAAAAAGAAAATGAACGAGGAGAAATAATAATTAAGTAAATAATAGGGGAAGAAACAGAACTTATTTAAAAATGAGTTTTTAGACTTAAATTATTCACTCAGAGCTTGGCAGATTTCATCATAAAAGATCCATGTGTCCAAGAATTCCTGGATGTCTGGAGGGAGGAAAAAAAATGGACAACCGAACATCCACCAAGATTTATTTAAAAAAAGAAAAGGGGAGTATGAATGAGATGGATATCAAGCTTCTCATCTGCCATATTAACTGCTCAAAGTCAATGGAGTAAGATTTATTGGACTCTGAAGGGAAAGGTCTGAGGCCTAAGAACTCTAAATTTATCTAAATTATCAATCCTGTAATTATCATTATTATAAAACAAAAGAAATAATAGACATAGAAAGACTCAAACACTTTCTATACATCCTTTCTGAAAAAAAATTATTAAGGAAGGGAGGATATACAATCAATTGAAAAAATGAATTTGATTAAAGAACTCAAGAAACTAGAGGACGTACAGACGCCCAGACGCACAGACGCACAGACGCACAGAAGCACAACAGACTCTGGTGAGCGGAAAAGCTAGCAAAGCAAGAGCAGTCAGAGTCTCATATGCTGACAGTCTTGAAATCCTGACAGAAATACTTGGCAAGGATGTCGAAGGAGCAAACTGTTTTCAAAGGCAGTATGAGCAAACATTTCCAGGTATTTCAACACAATTTAGGCAGTAAAGGGAAGGAAGGAAGGAAAGAATGTGCTAGCTTATGGGAACTCTACTGAGACTTTTTCAATGACAGATGAGGACAAATTTTAAATGTACTCACAATTAGAGCACAACTGGACATGTAACTTCCAAGTCACAAAGAAAACTGTTTTTATCCATTAAAAGAAAGGAAAACTTGGTAAATAAAATAAGAAGAAGGTAAAAAATAAGGAAAGCCTAATAATTTGAAAACCTATCACAGGAGGCCAAAGTTAAGACCAAACATTCAGAGAAATCTAATGGGTTGAACACTCAGATAAAAAAGGAACACTCACAAACTGGGTGAAAGAGCAAAATGCCACTCATCTCCTGGGTGATTAAATGAGGTAAATGGTGCAAAACACGCCAGGCATGTAGCAGTTGCTCCCAAAAGTGCATATAAAGAAAGAAGAAGAACATTGCAGGCATTGTGGTAAACCAAAGGTTTAAAAAGAAAAAAGGAAACTTCACCAGTTTAAAACACCAAAAACTGACTAAAATAAAAAACTTGTAAAATCTCATGGTGGGCTGGCAAAAAAAAAAAAAAAAAAAGAGAGAGAGAGAGAAAAAAAGGAAATTGTCAAGTCAAAAACGTAAGAAAATGCATAATCTTTGACCCAGAAATTCCACTTGTAAAATGTTTTCTACATTTGCGTGTTATAAAAATAAGAAATCCGACGTGGGAAGAGTGAATAAACTCAAGACAGTTTTCTCAGTTTAGGATAACCTGCACTGCAAATGACAGAAAACCCAACCAAAGTGACTTAAACAAAAGGGTCTCGTTTAAACCCAAGAACTGAAGGCGGGCAGGTCCGGGGGGATTCAGTCGCTCAAACACCTCTTAATGGCCGTGGTTCCTTAGTTCCACCCTGTCACCTTCAGTGTGCTGGGGACATGATGTCAGGTGACTACAAGGGTTTTTAAGACTGCTGTACACACAAAATGATCCCGACTACACTAAGACCAGAGGAAGGAAAGAAGGCAACAGATGAAAGAAAATCTGTTAAGAGTGGTTACTCCAAGATGGTGGGGTCATACTTTTTTATACTTCCCATATTTTTAAAAGACTGTAATACATGCATAAACTGCAAAAAGAAAAAATATATATACCTCGAAGAGCTAAAGAAGAAGTGATACTGGAGAAGGGGACTCAATTACACCTTAGCCATAAAGACAAAAGTACTTCCTCCTTGTTTACCAATTAGAATTTTTTCAAATTCATTTGTTGTGTGTATGAGTTTTCTAATTCTCCACCACACACACGGTAGGTTTGTATAAAAAGTAAGCTCATGATGTTGTTAATGATTACCCTTTATGTTGCGTGTACCATTTGTATAGCACCTAACAGTTCCCTTTCCTCTGCCTTCATGTAATTATTACTGACAACCCTTACAGACATCCATAAGGAAATACAAATACATAAATAGAGCATTCTGCAGTGAAGAACTTGAAACTAACCATTCAATAGCCTTTCCCAAAATCCATTAAATTGGGAAATTTAAATACAGTACCCCAATAACATTCTCTTTTCATGCACCATATTTCATAGAGATAACATTTAGACATATTCATGGTTATACTGCATCAATTTCCAAGAATTCTTTTAGATATTTAATTAATACCAGTAACCATCAGTGTTCCTAAATCTACTGTGGACAAAATGAATGTCTAGAGACCAAAGCAGGTCTGGGGAAACCTACACTACCCATTTGCTGGGCCTCAGGGGCTTCCCTCTGCCCACTTCCCCCACATGATGAGGTAGGCGGAACAGCTTGAGGGACCTCTACCTGCAGGGTAACACCTAATCCGGTAATTCCCTGGGCATCTTCCAAGACCACTTCTCTACAGTTTAAAACTAAAATTTGGATCTCAGAATTTCAATTTCAAAACTGGAGGACACTGGAGAAGTATTCCTCCTGTGGAATGTACAAGGAAATACAGCTTAAAACCATCTAAAGGCCCAATCACACAAACATTCCACTGAGCACACAAAGACGTCTTCAGAAGAGGTTGTAAATCCTGCAAGATTTACCCTGCTGCTCAATCTTTAGTTATGGTCCTATTTTGGAAACACTGGTCATTCCGTTTCTAAGGTCTTTTTTAGATATTACAGATCCCCAAGTAAGAAAATCCCACTTCCATTCAGTTAGATGTGACCCACAGCGGGTGCAGCTGAGCGGGACTGCTCCACCCCTTCCCCCAGGACGGAAACTGAGCTCTGCCTTCCCGGGTGCTGCTGCCGCCTCTAGCAGTGTGACCCGAGGCATCAAGAGAGGGCCTGTGTCTCTAGCAGTGTGACCCGAGGCATCAAGAGAGGGCCTGTGTCTCTAGCAGTGTGACCCGAGGCATCAAAGAGAGGACCTGTAAACACCAAACTGTAAACAATACACTCTAAATACAATTTCTGGTTAGGCTTGTTTCATTCTGTTTTAGGCCCTGCCACATCAATCACATAAATCATGAAGTGCAATATACTTCATTATGCAAAATTAAACAAACTCTAAACATCTACGCTGTTAATCATCAATCAAAGTTAATGGTTGGCGCCGTGGGTGGAGAAGGAGGAAGGAGTTACTTCCCAGTCCTCCCGGTGTTCTGCTGGTGCGGGCAGGACTAGTCTCCCGGCGGCCCGCCGCCCCTGCCCCTGCCCGGCAGATGGGGGGCCTAGGGTTGAAGAATTTGTGCTCTAAAGACAAACTTGGGCCTCATACCCTCACTTATTTGAGCTGGCGATTTCAAGAGGAATTCTAAAACACGAACTGCTCGTGGCTTCTGTCTTTCCCCGGACCGGTGGGGCCCCCTGGGCAGCACGCCCGGCATGGCGGCCAGAGGCTCTGGGCCACCCAACCGGGAGTTTGCTAAAAACTCTCAGCCTGAGGTATTCACAAACACACGAACACATATGACGGCGACCTTAAAACAGTCCCACAGAAGCCACTCACTGGGGCGCAAAGCACAAAACGGCACGTGAGATGGCAATGCCGGCGCGGGTGCCAGGGTCCTTTCCGGAGTCCTGGCTTCGGACCACCACAAGACCCTGGGTGGCCTCCGGAATATTTTTTGCTCAGCTCTCAAGACCAGGGATGCTGATTCTATACGTGACTGCCGTTTTTGTACTGAACTTTTGAAATTGTCCAAATTGAGGAATATTTCATTTGACTCTTAGCGAGAAGTACCACATTTTAGTGGTGGCCGCCATGGGGTGGAACAATTTTGTACATTGTAAATATTTTTTTAAAGGATTACTTTTAAGATAAATTTGAGATACATTTTCTCTTTTATTACATAACTGGGGCTAAAGGATGCCTACATTCATTTCAGCTTTCAAACGAGGTTTAACTCAAGAAACATGAGTTTTGCACACTAAACGTTCAAACAAACGCTTAAGCATGCACTCTTAATGGAGTACGAAATCACCTTACCAAGCCTCGAGTGTGGCTAAAGTCCTCTTCCACCAGAGTACAACTGACCAGAAACCACTAAGTCAAGGCCGAATTAGGAAAGAGTATCCATCCAGAACCCTGCCGCCTCTCACGACCTCTCACCGTCAATCCTTGTCAAAGCCACACTCACCTGTCCCACCACGTCGGGGTGGCCTCCCAACTAGTCCTCCAGCTTCTGTCCTCCCTCACCCCCACCCTGTACTTGGTCGATGCTCACACATTAGTCAATGGATTCCTTTAAACCTATTACATCTCGTCACTCCTCTAATCAAACTCTGCAGTGGCTCCCATCTACCAGAGTAAAAGCCAACGTTTCACAAGGGTCCCCAGTGCAATGGCTCGTCCTGTGACAATCCCACGGGCCCCACCTCCTGGCACTCTCCTCCCAGCCAGCGTGGCCTCCCTGCTGAACACCAGGCATTCCTGCCACAGGGCCCTGCACTGGCCATCCCCTCCTCCAAGAACACTCATGCCCAGAGCCCACGGACAATCCCTCACTGTCCAGTCTTGATCTGTGTATTGCCTTCTCAGTGATGACTACCCCGGCCATTCTTTTTAAAAAGTGGAAACCTCACACCACTAACCACCACTGCCCCCCACTCACCCTACCTATATTCTCAGGCCTTTTACCCTGTTCTGTGTGTTTATTGCTGTGTCTATCACGTTCTATGTAAGAGTATAATCTCCAGTGGCAGGACCTTTGCTCTGTGTAAGAGCATCCCCTGCTCACAGTCAAGAACTCAACTCAGCTGGTGTTCACTGCACACATGCTGAACAGAAGTAAAAGCAATGGACTGAAAGTAGCCTAATGTGGTCACATTAAGATCCCAACACACAAGATCCTTGCCCCTCCCAGTAATGAATGGATGAGGAAAAGCAAATCAGGAGTCTCAAAAATGCAAGAGCCGTGGCCGACTCCAGTTCTGGGAACAGAACTACAAATGTCCAGGCAAGGCCGGAGACTTAGGGTGAGAGTCTTGTCCGAAGCCTGACTCTCGCTTTAGCAAAGTCATGCTGTGAGAATCCCGCAGAAGCTGTCCACAACTACAAGCAGAGTGTGTGCCTGGAGTAGCTTCCAGGGAAATGAATCGATTTCACCGGATATCAGTTTCTCCCAGCCTGATCCTTTTTCTAACCCTTCATCCGTTATCACATAATTGCAAAACAGGGTTCAGTCACTTCAAAGTCAGCTTTTATAGTAGTATTAGGGGACAGTAGGAACGCAGTTATCTAATTACATCTGTTTATTCTGTGCCTTTATTTTAAAAGCTTCGGGGAGTGGAGAGTCAGTGAAGAAATTACTTCTAAAGATAAAAAAGGACCCATGTCTTAAAAAAGAGTTACCCCTCGGCCTGTCATGGACAGACAGACAACCACAGGTCTGGAGAACCACAAGACATCCAGAATGTCTAGAAGGAACAGGAAAAGGCTAGAAATAAGGTAGCTCCCAAACGTTCATGGGACGTGCATGCAGACGTGGTGAGCGGGGCTGCGGGCGGTGACCCCTCCTGAGGCCTGCAGACTGAAGCACAGACATCTGCTAAGAGGCTACCGCATGATGTGCACACACACACAGCATCCACAACCGAGGAAAATCATAGGGGAATACTGAAACGGGTGGGGAGACTGAAAAGTAGATGGACCTCTTGGGCAGAACTCCAGGGACTTGAATTAACTCTCTCACTGAATCCTCATGATGAGCCCATGAAGCAGGTGCTATGTTCATGCGGGTTTCAGAGAAGAGAAGAGGGAGGCCGGTGTTCTTTCCCCTTCCTGCCACTCTCCCTGCTCCTCCAGCAGGCGCCCTCTCATCTTCCCAGGACAGCTGGCTCTTAGGCTGTCCATTATCTGGTTTGCCCAGGACGCCCTGGTTTATGCCCGTTGTCCTGACCTAAGTGTTAACTGCACCTACTTCCATCTTTTTTCTTAATTGTAGAAAACAACACATCCCATCAAATTTACCATCTTAACAATTTTTTAGTATAACTTTACTCATAAAGGTGTCCCAGTTTGAACTAGAAATGATATGATCACCCTTATATACTTTAACTCATCCAGTATAACTTTACTAACGTGCCTCCCTGACCGAACTGTGAGCTTTTGGAGAACAAACTGCATGTCCTGTTTAAGCTCACAACCCAGCAGAGTGCCTGGTATATTGGAGTAAATGTTTAATCAGTGAACAAAAGTGAATGAATGTTATCCTAAAACCCCTACCGGTTAATTTTCATTTCACAGAGGGAGTCTGCCTGCCACCAGGTTCAGCATTTGAAACCTGCGGACTGCTGCAGACATACGTGAGATGGCTAATGGAACTAGAGAAAGGGCCTGTGGCCTGCAGAATGCTGGAAACGTGGGCTGCTGCCCAAGCAAAGGGGAGTCATTCACCCGCCAGTGGGCTGCCACAGGAGAGAGCGGCTGTTAAGAAAATGTGTGTGGGCTTATAAATATTTGGGCAGATTCACCAGACTGAAAAAAAAAAAAAAAACCTAACTGAAGAAGGGCCTCAGACGCACAGGGAAGTAGATGCTCCACTGACACGTTCTCTTAAAATGCAAATACTAGTCATAAAGGTCTCCAGAGTTGGAGCCGGGCGGCACTGATGGAGTCCACCCACCCACGTGCACAGGTGCTCACTCACCGGCCTCACTGCACACACTGTGGGGCAGCACCGGGACACAGAGCAGAGCAAGACACAGTCCCTGCCCTAAAGAAGCCAGAAGAACAGTGAGGCCCCGTACGGTCAATTCTTAGTTTCAAATTGGTGTCGCTGATACTGGTGTCAGAGACAGGCCATCTGTTAGCCTAGGACAAACTTCTAATGAGGTAATGTGTGCACAACACAGTGCCAGCAGAGTTAGTGCTCAACACAGGTCAGCTATCTTTCACACCCTGCCCGCTGGTACTCTAAAGGGAGTGCTGCCAGAATGTGGCACTAAACCCAGGCGGCCTGGGGATGACGAGACAAACGCTTCTGAATTCACAGAGTGCTTACTCAAGAGGCATCCCAAGCTTCGGCACTGAAGTGTTTCTGTATCAGCTGAGATGGGACTGTCATCTTCACAGCATGTTGGTTTTTACAGTCAGTCCACGGCTGCTGCCAAGGTGAAATTAACAGTAAACAGAACACACGGACTGCTTCATCTTTTATCATCAAGTTTCTTTAACTATTACAAAAACTTAAGAGCTTTTTCTATTTGACAGCCAGAGAAGAAAAATAAAATCAATAAATCAAACAAGTTAGCACGGGAAATTCAAGGCCTAGAAGGACAGCCTACCTCTCAAATAAATCAGGCTGTGGACACATTTCTTGAAATTTCTTGAGATTCAGCACCCCCGCACCCTGCCACTGTATTAAAGTGGCCAGGGAGATTTTCAACCTTCTCCCAGATCCTCGGAGAAAGGTTTGTCTGTCTTGTTTCATCCCGAGGAATCCAAGGATCTCAAACATCTGCTCATTTATGAGAAAACATGATGGTTAAGAGCTGAATCCTTGGGGGAAGTAAGGATAAAACTGAGATGGCTACAGGGAAATGAAGGACGGATGACTAGAGAGCAGGAAATCCATGATGCCCAGAAGAGGACTGCTTCATGCCGAACAGTGGACAGCACAGAATGGAAAGCACTCTGCACGTGGACTTCACGTGTGTAAAGGATTGTCTAAAAATATTTCCTTTCGTTGATGGAATGTACCTTCCCGCTCAGCCAAACCCAACAAGACGGCTGGAGAGTTACTGCTGTAATATACACCCCAAGAGCTACCATAAATAGGAATTTTTTAAGTAGGTTAAAATCACTAGATTAGCATTTTGTAAAATTACCCCAAGAGCCCCACAGAAATTTTTTTTATGATAAACACTTTCTTCACAGAATTAGAATAAACAATTTTGCAAGGGGGAAAGAATTTTTTAAATATTTAAGATAATTTTTCACAAAATCTTACTTGAAAAGTACATACAAGCAGGTCCTTTTATCTTTCATAGGTTTAGTTCAAATGACAGGAACTCAACAGATGTGTGCTGATTCAATAAATATGCAAATCATTTCCATCTTTCAGAAATTCATCTAGCTTAGTGTAAATTACTGTATCTATAAAAATGAAAACACTATAACACTATAACTATGTGCCAGGCACTGTTCTGGAAACTCATCTGAGTACCTGAAGCACTGGGATGGCCGAGGGTCTTCACCAATACTCCGATCATTGTCTTCCGAGCACACGGTAGATGGCACGCCCCCGCCAACCTGACTTACGCAGGACGTGGTACTTGCTTTGACTAATGAGTGTAGGCGCGAGTGCTGTGTGTCGCTCCTGGGAAGAAGTCTTTAAAAGCCGGATCTTTCTGCCAAGCACCTTCCCCCTCCCATGCTGGGCGATGCTCAAGGGCGGAGCCTCTGCCAGCCCACCGGCTGAGTCCGCCGGAGCCCACAGACACTCCCCAGAGTCCTGAACCCTGAGCGAGGGATAAATCTTGGTGACGTCTATTACTACTACAATATAATCTAGACAGCACTGACTCCAACCAGGCGGCTGGGGGAACGGCTCCTTCCAGTACTCCCCCAGTTAGACTGGCCATTAATGCAGGCTGGTTTCTCCCCACCACAGCCCTCGCTCCTCCCCCTCCCAGAAAACAAGTCATAAAAATCAGTATCAGCATTTTAACAATTTTGTAGAATCAAATTAGTATATTCCTTTAAAAAAATTCTGCCCTTAGAAGAGTGATTTAATGGCTTTTTTAAAAAAGGTGATTCATCCTCGCAAAACACACATGTGCATGCACACACACACATACACACAGGTAAATCGGCCCTTGCAAAAAATTCATATAAGTATGTATAAAAAGTGAAAAATCCGATCTCTTATCCCAGTTCTTTTATATGCATAAATAGATTGTATTTTAAGAGGGAGAGGTGTCACAAATACAGTATACACATCCGTGGCAACTGGCCTACTTAATAGTCCGTAGTCAGCTTTCCAGTTAATAATTGTATGACTGTAACATAATTTATATAACCATGTCCCTACTGATCGATACTTTGGCTTCTTCTACATTTTTATGTAGTTGAAATGCTATAATGAACATCCTTGTAAAATCATGCTAATATTTCTGTGAACTTTAACAGCCAAAAGTGGGTCTGCTGAGTCAAAGGGTATATACATTTCTTATTTTGACAGGTACTGCCCCCCTGCTCTCCAAAATGATGGTATCCATCTAACGGGACTCCTAATAGTGTATTAAAGTGTCTTTTCTCCTTACTTACAAAACTGGACATAATCAATTTTAAAAACAGTATGTCAAGCTGAGAATCAAAAAAATGGTCTATCAGTGTTTCTTTTAATTTACATTGTTTTTATTTTTCCAGCCTTTTTTTTATTATCTGCATATTTTTTCAGAGAAATGTCTGCCTGTCCATAGTTTTTGCTTTTTAATAGGGTTAGGTTATTTATTTGTAGAAGCTTTTTATCTATTATGAATATTAAGACTTTCAAGTCTATGTTGCAAATATTTTCTCCAAGCTTTAATTTATAGATTAAAAAAAATTAATATGGTTAAATTTATCAAAATTTCCCATTATGATATATGAGTTTCAAGATATAGTCCTTTAAATTAATTCCAAGTTTACTAGGTCAACTGTGAGAACATTTCCCCAAAAGCCCAATTAATCCTGCTCTTTCAGCTTTAAGTCCACCCTGAACTTACTCTTTCATATGATGTGTAGGACCCGCCTCTCTGAGTGCTGAGTAAGATAATGCCCCAAAGCAACCTGCTTGGCACCCAGTGTGCGGATTTCCCATAAATGTGCATTTATTCTATTCTTCCTGGGTCCGATTTGTTTAGAAAGAACAGACACATAATTCTTTACAAAATATTTTCCATCAGACTCCCAGCTGTGCTCAGGGTGACAACATGACCCAAAAAACTAGGCTTCCCAGCTGGTGGCCGCTGGGGCAGCAGCCGACAATTCTGCTGGGTAAGGGGTAAGCAGAAGTCACTGAACTGAGCTTCCAGGGAGCTCCCCGAAAGAGAACAGGCATGGCAGGTATCTGCCCTGTGCCATCTGCCTTCCCGCTTCCTCCCGCCTGGAAGGCAGATGCAATGCTGGTTGAATGAAACGGCAGAAGCAGTTTGGGTCTTTGATGGTTTTGGCTGGCCCTGGAACGTCCCCTCTGGACTTCTCACTGCACAGGGAAATACCCGCTCTACCCACCTAAGACATTATTAATGAGCCTGGCTTTCTGTTAATTGCAGCAGAATGTAATATCTAAGCTACAGGTCATGGTTCAAACATCTTCATGTAAGTTTTAAAACACTCTTTCCATTTTCATGGCTTGTGATGGTCTCTTGAAGAAAAATTATGCTGGTCTCTTGAAGAAAAAAAAGAAAGGCAAGTTCTCCATTCACAGCTACATTTAATTTAAAAAGGAGAAATCAAATCATTAAACACTTCAAATGGAAATCAAAGAGGACCCTAAGGAGAAGTCAGTAATCAGCAACATATGGTGTCACCTGTGCTAATCCTGGTGTTAAATTATCCTTAGCAGGACACCATTCAACTCATTTTAGTTTCAATTTAACGGAAATAAAATTTTAAGGACCAGATTTTTCAATGAAAAAAAAAACCTCACACATTGGAAGGATTCTTAGTAATCATACAATATTGTCCTCATTAATCAATTCCCAAGAATTCAGGCTCATTCGTAATTTTAAATGAAATTAAGAAGTAAGAAAATGCTCCAGAAGGTACCCAAAGGAAAGCCCCACCACTGTCCAAGACCATATTCTTCAAAATGCTTCCCTGGATTACAGAAAGAAAGAGTGAGATGAGATGACTATGAACTGCTCTGCTACCAGGACCTCGGAATGTGGGTCCCGTCTAGGTCCTCTCGCTGCAGCTGGCCGGCCCTCCCGCGCTGAAGGAGCCACGGGAAGAGCCAGCGCAGGCGCTCCCATGGCATCAGGCAGCTGGGAAGGGCCGGCTGGCGGCCGACGCGGACTGTACCTCCAGCAGGCTGGGTGCGGGTTTACTCATCTGTGCGGCTGCCTCTTATCGGCGACCACTGCTTACACCAAGAATGGTATCTTTAAAAAAACAGCGAACCCTCCCCTATCAAAGTGTCTTTCACGGGGCATTAAGTATTCTTGAACTGAATTCTTCAACCACGAATGAACTCCTTCACCCACTTGAGCACCATCCTGATTAGCCTCTGCAAGGAGGAACGTGCTATGGATCAGTCTCTCTGCCCTCTACCTGGGCCGGGGGCGGGGTGGGGGTGGGAGATGAAAGAAGAAAGGGGTGCCATGCAGAGAAAAAAGTCAAGGAAGAACGGCAGTGCAAAGAACATCGTCTGGGGGTCAGCCATAAACCTTCGGCATCAGCACGTGTCAGTCCAGCTCTGGAGTCAGACCTGGCGCCCCCGCCCCGATCCAGCCCAACAGGTCAGGTCGATCAGTTATTATTTTAATTCCTTTATAAACGCACCATATCATTTCTCTGAATTTAACACAAGTTTTGAAATATACAACCACAAACTTAGGCAGTTCAAACTATGTGAGACATATATTCACAAAACAGTGTAAGAAACTGTGAGATTAATATATAAATCAAATGTATAATCACATATGACTTGATTATCTTTGCTTGTAATTCTTGATGCATGATCAGGAACAGAACAATCAAGACCAAAACAGCTTCCGTGATGTGGCTGCCCTCACTCTGTTTTAGTACTCTTGAGAACATCACGCCCCAGGAGACTGGAGACAGCCGAGAATTAAGTTTAGAGTTAGTTAATGACTGTGTACTAAGCCCCCCACACAGAATTCTATTGCTGTTAACATTTCTTTGCTCAATAAATACAAAGGGTGCCCTCTCAGCACCACTCTTGCGCTGTTATGCCTCGAGTCCCCTGGCTGGTCCTTTCAGATCTTCGATATCTCACCGTGTCTCCTCCCTTATCTGCGGGTCAGAAGCAGGGAGGGACCGACAAGAAACTACTTTCGTTGTACAAGGATGTCTCTTCAAGCTGCTAATTTGTAGATGAAGGTCTGATTTATGGCAGCCAACTTAAGTAGATGTCAGTAAGGATTTCAAAGCAGTACTTGTCACAGGTGATCAACCACTAAATAATTAGGAATTATTTCAAGCCCAAATATCTACATTTGACAATCTAGCTCCCTCGCAAGCAGGGAACAGGCAGGGCTGTTTACAAAGAAGCTACTCAGGCAACAGAAAGACCACTAGACAGGAATCAATAATTCTCCTAGTTTCAATAGTGACGGTCATTTCATTTAAAGCTCCATGAATCTCAGTTTCCTTGCCTGTAAAACGGAAGTACTGATGCCAGGATTAGTTAGGATGCTCTCAGTGTGAATAAGGAAAACTCATCCTCTGGCAACAGAAGCCTGGCACTGGCCACTCCAGAGCTGGTTCATTTGGTGGCTGGTTCCTTCCAGCTTTCTCTTCCACTATATCAACATCTCCCTTATTGTCAGGTTCCCGCCCCTTAGGGTCAGGGTGCTGGTCCAGCAGCTCCAGATCCCGCACCCAGTCAGGACAACAGGCAGAGGATGAACAGGGGCTGTGACTTCCTGGTGTGGCCCTTCCAAGTGGGGAGGGGACTTTCCCCAGATGTGCCTCCCTCCCTTACCCCCAGCAGACTGCCCCTCTCCTCTGGCTGCCCGGACCTGGGTCACATGCCCCTAACAAAGGAATCAATTTACGGCAACAGTAATTGATTCAGACTAATCGGTGTAGTCCTGAGCCATGTGAGGTAGGGGTGGACACCTGAACAAAACTGGGGCTCAGCCAGCAAGGAGTGGGATAGACAACCGGGCAGGTCATCAACAGTGTCAGGACCCCCTCACGTCCTAAACTGGGGTAGGATCCAGTGATGAGGCATGAAGACACTGGAGAGTATAAAATGCTGTACAGATGTAATGGGTTATTATTCATTCAAGGGGAAACAGTTCCCCAAACTCTCAATGATGAAGTAAAATTCATTGAAAATAAAGATCTTCTTTTGTAAAAAATTCGCAAAACAGCAAACTACAATGACCACGATTCAAATCAGAGTAATAAAATGTGAGGTCTTGAACTACTAGGAATATATAAGTTTTTAGAAGACACGCAGATTGATAATATGAAGCACCAGCAGTAAGTTTTACAGCCCATATTCATGTTCATTCCATATTCCACAACTATTCTCTGAGCACCTACTGCACATTAGGCGCTGCGCAGCACCTGGTCCTGGTTGAAGCCCCAGGAACGCGATGCCCCCGGCGCCTGTGCAGCCACACTGAGCTGCGGAGTTACTTTGGGAGGCATCTGAGAACTCATATGATCCGGACACTTACAATCTTAAATTAATTACAGTAACTTTGGTTTTTGTTTACTTCCACTTTTCCAAACCATCCAAAAAGAAATCATGAATCTGGAAAAAAAAATATGACAGGTGCTCACCAATGAAACAAAGGATTAACAGATTCTTTGTTGCTTTTCCCCCCTAATTCTGGATGAATGCCAAAGAGCAAAGCCACACTGTAGCCCATCATTTCGGAAAAGGATACCTGCAAAGGGCAGAGCTAAAACAGCATCAGTACCTATAGTCTAAAAACAATCAAATACACAAAAAACTCAACCAGAGAACGGAGAAAACAAACCCAAATAGACATTTTCCACCCATCGCCAATAAAAGTAAATCTGGCATTATACTTTACCCTTTTTGCGTTATACATCATACTTCATGCTTTCCTGACGTTGTATGAGAATCTTAAGAGCAAATGTTACTTTCATACCACTCCTTGCCAAGCGGGATACATACCCTGGATGCAGGAGGCCTGGTCGCCTCCACAGCTGCAGAAATAGTCACATGCCACGAAGGAGTCACACAAAGTAGGAATGGGAATGACCTTTATGTACTTAAGAACATATTCATCACCTGGGTCCCAGTTAAAAGAACTTCCTCTAGTAGTTTCACACAGTGACTAAGTAATACTCGTACACATTTGAGGGAAAAACCAAACAACTGTATTTCCTGAACAAACAAGCCTTCAGCAGAGTTTTTCAGAGATTCACTGGAGTCCCTTAGAGATAATCACTCAAGGCCATACTTTCTTTTATTTACAAGGCCGTATTTTCTTTTTATTCAGAAGGATGCATTACTTCCTGGGCCTGTTTTTAAGCAGAGGACAGTGTGAAAGCTCGCTTCCCATTAGTGTGTGCCACACACAAAAGGGCCACCAACTGACAAACTTTTATTATCCTTCCCTTAAACTTTTTTTTTATTTCCCAAATCCCTGAAACTTCATAGCCATTCAAATTATTGATGGAAAAAACTAGATAGTTGGCTCTTAGGCCAAAGGAAGCCAAGTAAGTCTGGGGACAAAACAGTAACGACCCTACAACTCTGAGTCCAACCAGGAGGGCACTCACAGCTATCGACTACTTGACAGGAGGGATGTTACCTATCCCCTGCGCACATCCAACTCCACGCGTTCACCTCGCAAACACAGAATCTGGCCAGCCTTTCTTATTTTGGGACCTCATATATATCCTCTGGCATGGGTATAAGTCACAGGAGAAGCAGTAGCACATGTGCCTAGGATTCAGCTCCATCTTTGGCTAATCAGCACTGATGAGAAAGAACTCCTTTGGGAAGTTTGCGCAACAGAACAGACTAAAAACTAGACCGTCAGGGTTTGCTAAGTCTCCTAGGAACTCTCCTTAGAATAAATTTAGTCTTAAAAGGTGAAGATCGGGTTGCCTAATGCACCCGATGACCATACATTTGACATCTCAGGCATCCATTGTATGGTGCCAGGGGAGAGAATTTTCAACCCAAGTCAGATGTCTTTTCAAATACTATTTTTTTCTTTTAATCACTTTCATGGTATTCTTTCTAAAATACTTTCCTATGTCCTTAAACATAAATTACCATTTACCTTTTTTTAAAATACAAATGCCACTGGAGCAATAATGTTGCGGAGAGCTGCGTGTTCTGACACTCAATGTCCCAAACGCTCACTGTTGTTAGTTCTTATCCACTTTCTGCAATTTTTCCAAGGTTTAACTGTCAATTCGTGATCATATTATTATGAATACCCTAATCAGCTCTCTTCACAATCCTAATATTTTTCAGGGCCAGATGACCAACTTGGGTAGAGTTCTACCCAAATCCCCAGGCTTGGCACAGCTACATCTCCCCACTTATCAAGAAAAGCCAGCAGTCCGAACTTCTGTGTGAAATACAGATTTTCAAACCTCCTGGGCTTCAGCTTGAGGGTTGCCAGTTACAGTGTCCAGGTTCTCTGTGGAGGGCAGCTGAGTTAGGATTACATCCTTTCCTCCACCCAGTCCCTATGGAAGACGGGAGTCTGAGCCCTTACCCCAGGGACCAGTGGGGACAATGGACACACCATTTAAGAACGAGATGGCAAATGCATAAGCAGAAAAGCCTACAAAGGAGAACACAGCACCCAGCAGGCAACCTCTCCTGGCCTCACTTTCCCAGGACAAAGCGGGAAGTGGCCGAGTGCCACACCCTTACACACCCAGGCAAGAGACAGGGGGACCCAGCAGTCAAAGGCAAACAAACAGAAATCCAATAGCCCCACCTTTGCGTACCCAAGGTGCCCCCAAATCGTCCGGCCTCAGTGGGACCACGGCAAAAGGAGAGGCTCACTTACTAAGAGGCAGGAGAGGACGGCAGCCGTCTCACTGAGCACCACCTATGCTCCATGTATGCCAGGTGCAGCAGGGCTGCCACCGTGGGCAAACCTCCCAACAACCCTAGAGGACTCATTATCCCCAGTTTACAGATGGGGAAACTGAGACCCCAACACCTAAAGCCCAGGGAAGAGCCAATCATTTGGACCCATTCCCTTGCTGACCTGGGCCGAGAGACTTGGGCGGCCAGCCATCAGAACTCATCAGCTACAATCAGGCAAGGGCAGAAACTGTATGAAAAGCGGCAGAGGGGTCCCTCCAACACCACAGAGCCTGCTGCAGGCCCTGGTGACTACGAGAATTTTGTGATAAAAGCAGTTACACATATAAATACAAAGACTGTCGGGGTTTCTAGCCTCTCCCCTGCTGGTCCTGCTCACCATCAGGACTACTAGCTCTTTCAGTGACCCTCCGAGCCAGCGGAGGGAAAGGAAAGGAGGGAGAGGCACGCCCCAACAAGGCGAAGCAAGGGAGGTAAGAGCCGACTGTCTGCCTGTTCTGCAGCCTCCGCCGTCCCCGGAGACAATCAGACGCAACAGGGAGCTCAGTCAAAGCAGGAACTTGTTTATTGCAGCTCAGAACATGGAATATATAAGGTGTGGTCTCTTCTGATTGGTTACACCTTATGCTAACAAGGTGACCTTCAAATTTCCAATCACGCACAGAGTTGTGCGCATGCGCAGTTGTCTCTGACGTAAGCAGTGGACCTAAGTGAGAACACTTGGCAGGAAGCTGTGGCGCAGCAGAAATTCAAAAGGTTCTCAGCGGCCATCTTCATGGCGCAGCTGAAATTCAAGGTAATTCCCCACATTTTCCCTCTTTTTGTTTTTGTATGAGCATGAGAGATGCCATTCTGTACTCGAGGATGTGCCTGTCTTAGGTTGTCCCCATCTTTCAGGAGATCTTACCCGTCATTGACTACCATCCTAGCACTTCCAGTAATGACATTCTCAAGAGGTCGCTTGCACCTCTTGTAGGGCCATAAATGCCCACGAACGCTTTGGGGTATGGGGAACTCCTTCTTCAATCACTTGAGCTAACATAATGACCTTTTGCTGTAATATCTGTTGCTGCTGATATGATCTTCACCACCGCACGAGCATGAAAATAACTAATGACATTACAATTATTATACCTCCTAATAACAGCTTGGGTAGACTAAACAAACTAGTTATTTCTTCCATTACTCTGGTAAAAAGGGAAGCAGAGGGTAAGATTACAACCTCAGTCGCATTAAGGTTCACAATATCGTGAAGGAGCATTGCAGACATTTTTAACATCTTACCATTCCATGGTCCCTTAATATTCAGAGTAATTCCTCAACATTGTAGTAGCATTAATGGTAGTAAATGCTTGACATACATGGGAAAACATAGGACTGCAAAGATGTCTTTGTTGAAGGCTTAACAGTGTCACTTCTTCAGTAGTAGTCACTGTCCAGACTATGGCAATGGTAGCAGCAGTTGCGGCCGCAGCAGATGCAGCAATGGAGGCAACAATAACAGCAGTGATTCCAAAGTCTCTCTTAGTCCCGCGATGAACTAATTGGATTCTTTGTCCTCCCATTGTGTTAGTAACAGCCCACAGATATGGAGGGTGCCAGCAAGTATTCGAGGATTAGCGTAGAGGGCTAAATATTCTCCGGCACACCAAGGGAGTAGGAAAGTGAGCACGAGCAGGAGTAATAGTCCAGCCTTCATGACTCCTTTTCTTCTCATGCAATCCTCAAAAGGTCAGTCCTGGAAAAGAAGGGATAGGCAGGCCCTCAAGAGGTCACCCTCTTGGGGAGAGTCTGTATCATGGCTTTCTTCCACTTGCTGAGTGGTCTGAGGGCAGAATTTCAAGTTCCTGATAATTTTTAAAAGTCTTTAATAGGAATATGAGGAAATAGTCACCTGAAACTTCATTCAGGAGAGCCCAGTCATACATGCTCTGAATGTGGGAAAAGATTCCTTTTTAAGTCAGACTTCATAAGGCATGATCGGGTTCACACAGGGGAGACGCCTTATGAATGCACTGTGTGTAAGATGCGATTCAGGCAAAGGTCACACCTTGCATCACACCAGAAAACTTATTCTGGACAAGAAACACACCAGTGTCACAAGTGTAGGAGAGTTTTCTGTAATAGAGAAAGTCTTACAAGACACCTGAAAATTCACACAGGTGGAAAACCCCATAGATGTCAAAGTTGTGGGAAATGTTTTCATCAATGCACAGAACTTACTGCACAACAGATAACGCACACTGAAGAGAGACCATTTATGTGCGAGTATTGTGGGAAACGCTATAGACAGCGATCAAGTCTTTGCGTTCATTTAAGAAACCACAGAGGGAAGAAGCCATAGAAGTGTAGCCATGGTTGTAGAAACTTCATAAGGAAAGCAGGTTTTATGTGCACCAAGGTGCTCACTTTAAAGAAGCATCAATTCTTGCCACTGTCCTAGATTTGATGTTTTTCTGTCTAGGAAAGAAATGATTTGTTTGATGGCTGTGATGAAAATGTAAGCCAACCACAGCTTAGAAGTTAAGTAAGGAGCATAGGAGTGTCAGAATCCCATGACATCCGGGGTCGGTATCCCAGTAAAAGGGATATGCCCAACTGATCTGTGTCTGTGGACCATTTTCCTCATGTGGAAATGGACATGCTCCTCCTGTTTCGTTCCCACTAACTAGTTCTTGGAGCAACACGCATATGCTTCCCTAAGGTGGCAACGAACACCTCCCCTGACTCCTGCTTACACCCTGTGCCAGAATCACTTGCTCCTGTGCAGCCACTGGTATGTTTACATAAGGTTTGAGGAAAAATGTCCAACTCAGAAAGGGCTGTGAAAGGCAGGTAACGGTACCACACAATTACGAGGAAGAGCGAGTGGAATATGTTAACGGGGAGGCCCTACCCAGAGTGAACTTCCAATAAATACTGTATTTTCTTTCTTTGTTCTTTAAAATGATAAAAGCATCAATGGCTGTGAATTTCAAGTCTTTTCCATAATGTCTTAAGGTGGTGTCTCTGCCTTTGACTATAAGATCTGCCAGTTGATCTAATTGGGCATACACTCGCGGAGTGCCTCCTATTGATGCATGGACCCATTGCAGAGGGTTACCTTGCTGCGTGATAACAGCGGTAAGCAACTCCAAGCCAGGAAGAATCCACAGACAAAGGTCACAGTCAGGTTGATACCGGGATAGTTGGGCATTATCAAGTGCTAATTGAATCTGTCTAAATACTTATGTTCCTCCGTTAATACAACAAGCTCAGATGGAGTTTTGTCTCTCAACAACTCAAAAAGAAGGAGGAGGTCCTCTGTTGCAATGTGAATCCAGGGCCGCAGCCAGTTGAGTTCCCCTAATACCTTTTGTAATTCCACTAAAGAATGTGAGGTCTTGATGGATAATTGAGGTTTAAGGGGGCAGACAGAATCTAGGTTAAGCTTTGCCCCTAAAATCTCAAAGGGAGGTATAGTTTGGATCTTGTTATTAGACACATGCAGTCCCCCTTGCTCTAAGAGGCATTGAAGCTCCCTGTACGCAGATTCTAACTGCTGGGCACTAGCTGCCCCTAAATAATATCATCCATGTACACATAAAGAGTTATTCCTGCCCACTGCTGAAGGGGCTGCAGAATTTTGGAAACATACAGAAGGCAGGGCTATTGGCCATGCCTTGGAGTAGCACTGTCTATTCATATCTCTCATCAGGCCCTCAAAAATTGGTAGACGGCACGGAGAAGGCGAACTTCTCACAGTCAGCTGGGTGGAGGGGAATGGAGAAGAAACAATCCTTAATATCAACTACGATAAGGGATAATTCTTTTGGAATGGACGGGATCCAGGGCAGGCCTCTCAAGGGCGTGCCCACTGTAACCATCCGTTCATTGATTTTTCTCAATTCTTGAAGCATCCTCCATTTACTGGAGGCCTTCTTAATAACAAACACCGGGCTATTCTATGGGCTTAGAGAAGGTCGTATGTGTCCCAACCTAAACTGTTCCTGAACAATCTCCTTAAGTTTCTGAAGCTTAGTCTGTGGTAATGGCCACTGCTCCACCCAGACTGGAGGCCCGGGGAGCCACGTAATGGCGGGTGTCATCGGGGCAGTGGCCTTTAGGATTGGGGGTGCTGTGACCTAGTCTGAGGGAGATAACTGGAGCAGCCAGTGGGCCGCTGGCACCCCAGTCTCCCTGGCATTGTCTCATAAAGGACTTCTGGGTCATTAGTGATGTATACGGCAGACTCGCTTAAGATGTCTTGACCCAGCAGGTTGTCGGTTAGGCCGGAAGCAACAAGGGGCCTAACCTTTCCATGATTACTGTCTACATCTTCCCACCTGAGCCAATCCCTAGCCTCCTCAGAGACTGCATTGCCCCCGACCCCCCGTAGGGGTGGTCCGGGGATCAACTTCCAATGGGAGGGTACTTCCTCTTTTCTGAGCATTGTCCGATCGGCTCTTGTGTCAATGAGACATCGAAACCTCTTCCCAGATATAACTATATCCATCTCCGGCCTTTTTCCTGGCACAACGGGCACCGTCCAGCGGACTCCAAGAGAGCCCGGGGGATCTGCTCCTCCTTTGGTTAACAGGGCTGGAGGATGCCCCTTCCCTAGTTTAAAGGGTTCCCTTGCAGATCAAACTTGGATTGGCACTCTTTCATCCAGTGGAACCCTTTCTTACACCTTGGGCACAGAGACCGGGGGGGTGGATGAACCTTCTTCCTCCCCCCCGGGTTTCCCTGGCCCCCCTGGGGGTATCATCTCTTATAGTGTCCCTTCTGCCCACACCCGAAACAAACTCCACTGCCCCTGACAGGTGGCTCATGCTCCCCGGATGGGGTCCGGGGGGAGAGCGCTAATGCCAGGGCCTCTGCCAGGGAGGCGGTTTGAGCCTGAAGTGCAGTTACCAGGGTCTGGGCTTGGTGGGCCTGAGTGCCTACATCCTTGGTGGCAACTCTCCACCTCTCCATGGACCTTTCTCTTAATCTTGCACATGCCAGTTTGTGATCTGATGTCATGCCTTCCCACACTAACATTTTGACAAATTGGTCCCTTCGCGGACTCAGGGGGAACTTCCGGTGGAGGCTCCTCTCCACTCTATCTACAAAGGAGGCTAAGTCCTCTGTGGGTTTCTGAGTGATCCCCGAAATTGGAGGTTCGGAGGGGCCCTCCTCTAACTTCTTCCAGGCAGCTAGTCCGAGGGCCCTCACCTGCTCTTGGTATGGAGCAGGGATTGCTGCTTGTTGGAGACCGGTGGCGAATTGGTCACTGGTCCCAGAAAGCATCCCGAAGGTAACTGGGACGGTGGGATTCACTGAGGGATTCCTCTCCGCCTGGACATGGCATTCCTCCTTAAAGAAGGCACACCATTTAAGGAACAAGGGCCCCGGAAGGACTGCCTTAGTCAAGCTCTTCCAGTCCTTTCCTTCCAGTAGTGCAGAGCTGATGGGCCAGCCCCTGGAGGATGGTCTCTGCCCATGGGGAGTTGGGTCCATCCTCGGAGACTGCCTTCTTTAGCTCCTTGAGGTCGGGAGTCTCCCATGGGTACCATGCGGCCGGTCTATTGCCCCCAGGGTTGACGCTGACTGGAAACGCCTGGTAGGAAGGCGGCGCCAACCCATCCCTGCCCGTATTATCAGTCCCTAAAGGCGGAGGATATGATGGTGGTGGAGCGGAGTCGGGGGGTTTCTTAGGCGCTAAGGCAACAGGGTCTGGCTGGGGTTCGGGATCTGGGTCGATGTCGACCCAGGGGTTTGAGGTTTCTTTAGATAATTTGGGGTATAGGTGTCGGGGCTGTTCAGCCCGCTCCTCCGTGAACTGAACCCACTCTTTCCCCTGGCGTTATCTTCGCCTTTTCCTCTGTCTTGCTCTTTTCACCTAATCCTTCTCCCTCCCTGGGGAGGCTAGCCCCAAAACACACCTTAAGGGCGGATAAGGTGGGGTACACCCCCAAGGGTGGACTCTCACCCTTGTCTAACTCTGCCTTCCTGATCAACTGTTCCACACGATGCCACGTGGCCCACTCAAAAAGATTCCCAACTGGAAGCCAGGGAGCCACCCGCGTCAGGGCCTTCCAGACCATCTCGGCTTGAGTGTCCAAGAACTCTAATCCTCGACTTTTAAGCATATATTTCAGCGCTTTAAGCGCAGGTTCATCTTTAGAGGTTGCTTGTCCCATTTTCCCGGGAATGCTCTTACCACGTAATCACCCACTGCTCACTCCGCCGCACTTTAGGTTTGTCAACCGAGGGATCCTTGATCCGGTCTGTGAGGCTTCGTCAGTTGATCCTCACAGGGGGCACCAGTTGTCCGGGTTTCTAGCCTCTCCCCTGCCGGTCCTGCTCACCGTCAGGACTACTAGCTCTTTCAGTGACCCTCCGAGCCAGCGGAGGGAAAGGAAAGGAGGGAGAGGCACGCCCCAACAAGGCGAAGCAAGGGAGGTAAGAGCCGACTGTCTGCCTGTTCCGCAGCCTCCGCCGTCCCCAGAGACAATCAGACGCAACAGGGAGCTCAGTCAAAGCAGGAACTCGTTTATTACAGCTCAGAACATGGAATATATAGGGTGTGGTCTCTTCTGATTGGTTACACCTTATGCTAACAAGGTGACCTTCAAATTTCCAATCATGCACAGAGTTGTGCACATGCGCAGTTGTCTCTGACGTAAGCAGTGGACCTAAGTGAGAACACTCGGCGGGAAGCTGTGGCGCAGAAATTCAAAAGGTTCTCAGCGGCCATCTTCATGGCGCAGCTGAAATTCAAGGTAGTTTCCCACAAAAGACAGCATAATACAATACATGGTGTTGAAAGAATCAACAGCAAATTTATGAAAAACCATTTATGTTCTTCGATTTACACCATTCAATGAAATATACTCAAATAAATCAAGTTTTTTCATCAGATTATATAACTAGAATGAACGAAAAATGAATACTCAGTGACTCTCTGGGGAGAGAATTACTTTCAAATTGGGAATCGTGGAAGAAATCTCAAAAAAAAAGGATACGTTAAATTAATAAGTAAATGTTTGCTACTGTTGGGGCCGAGGGCAGGCAGCCCCAAGATGTGCCATGGGAGACAGGCAGATTACTTTAGAGCTGAAAACAGTCGAGGCCTAAAAGACTCAGAAACAAAGTTTGACCTTCCCCTCCCCATCTGCATAAAAAGAATTTAGATAGAGGACCTGCTCCAGGAAGAGCGCTATCACCATAGATAACAATATCATAATGTAAACTAGGAGTGGTGGACTGGGGGGGAATGTGGTAGTCTGTTAAAATTCCTGTCTATATCCCATCGTTTCTGTGTGTTCCAGCAAACATTTGTTTCCCAAACATTTATTCATTCATATTCATTTCCTTTTAAGTCCCAGACCCCTACCCCCTTCTCCTTAGTTCAAAATGACACAGATACATCATTTTCCCTGAATATCTTTGGAATCTCATGTCTATGGATTCCCTGTGCATACAGAAAAACTTTGTTTTTTTTCTCCTGTTATCTGTTTCATTCTTAAACCAGCTCGAAGAACCTTCCAGGGTGGGGGTGTGGGAGATAGTTTCTTCCTCCCCAACACTATGCAAAAAATAAAAAGGCAAACTGATTATAAGACAATCCAGATAGATAAGATCTAGGGTTAACATCCTTACTGTATCGACAGAATATATGTTCAAGAATCTTTGAAGTCCAGGAGACTTCAGTGGAGAAACAGACAAAAGGACAAGAACAGACAATTCACAAAAGGAAAAATAACAAGTAAACAAACAAATAAAATATATTCACCCATTAGCCAACACATACAATTACCATCAGTGAGGTACTACTACTTACCAAGTAAATTATGAAGAACTCTAAAATAGTAATATCCATGACTGGTCAGATGTGGCAAAACAATTATTCTATGTCATTATAAATATTATAAAGAGGCACAAATGTTTAGGAAAGCTATATGACAATCTTAAAATTTTTCCTAAAGAAAGAATCCAAAAATCTAGGAGAAAAAAACAACTATGTGCACAACAACGTTCACCATACCATTTATATAAAACTGAAAACTGAAAACAATGCTAACAGCCAACAACAGTCAATGGGTGAATTCTGACGCACTCCACCAGATCATTAGTACAGCTTGAGAGCAAGATGTCTTGTTTGTGATGGGAGATCCAGGAACAAGTACATGTGGTACAAGCATGAAGTAAGACTGAGTGAATTCTAAGGGAAAGGAAAACTACAGCTGCATAAAACAATGGCTACATCCCAGATGGCACAATTTTAAGTGGGGGCAAGAATATAAGTGTATGGCATCTCACTACAGTGATGGACAGTGACTGTAATGCGGTTGGTAGGGGGGACCTGATCAAGTGGGGAGTTTAATAACCATAATGTTGCACATGCAGTTGTAGATTAATGATACCGAAAAAAAAAAAGAATATAAGTGTATGATCACAATCAGATCTTTGAAAACTGCATTAGAAAAACTGCTAGAAGAAAATATACAAACACTAACAGACCCTGTCTATGAGCCACTATTTTTTATTATGGTTGTATTTATTATATTTATTTAGAATATAAACATAGCCCAAAGGGATTATTTTGATTACTTAAAATATAAATTGATTCTTAGAAACTGAGGAAAAGATAAAAAATTTAATAACCAATGGAAAAAGCATAAACCCCCAAGTAGCTCCATATTTTAGGCAAGTCGGTCCAGCTGAAAAGAACAGCACAGTCACACAGAGAGACCAGGAACCGACATTCACCACTGAGATGACACACAGCATTTCTGTCCTAACAGTAATATAGCAATAACCAAGCATATCACAGGAAGCCAAAGGCAGACACTTAAGCAGATGCTCAATTTTCTGCACTCCTGGTTTTTCCCTGAATTTCCTCTGGCTCTGGGCTGAAAGGGCTTAGAACTGTTAATCCCTGAGCTGGAGCCTTCCGGTGAGACTAGGCCAGTTCTCTATTCCATGGTTATTCAGAAAGGCAGAGCAGGATAGGGATGGGGTATGCTGTGGAGTGAAGGTCCCTGAGCTGAACTGTATTTCCATCTTCTAGGAAACCAAAACAATGTGGGGAAAGAGGGTACAAAACTTAGAAAGTTTCTCTAAGTCACTGCATTTCAAATTACTGTTCTCAACCCACTATGTATCATGATATCACTTGAATGAGTCACAATCAGGATTTTATAAAGCCTAAAAGAGAACAGAAAATATCAGCATGGATGTCACACTTTAAGGATACTATTTCGTAAAACTTTTGTTTCAGTTATATGTGTGTGTATGTGTGTGAGGGTATGAGTCTTAGGGCAACAATGCTAAATGGATTTCTTACTATGATTAGTGGTCAAAAAACTTTCAAAAGCATTACTCTAGACAACTTGGGCCCTGACATGGGGGCCAGTAAAGCAGTCAAGGCTAAACTGTTCAGTGTTGGAAGCTTAAAGATTCATCTAGAAGTAGGAATGTAGTGAGTCCAGTTCAACTAGGTATTAGGCACCAGGAATACATGATCCTGCCAGTCACAGGCTGTGGGAGGAAGCATCGCTTCCCAGCTGCCTCACAAAGGGCCTGTCCTTTCCCCTCTGGGCACTCTCTTCCACCTCAAGGGCTCAGGATGACGTGGTTGCAGACAGTACAAGTACCTAATCACGATGTGGGCACATCCTAGCGCCAGAGTCATGGCCAGGAAATCCTACACCCTCCTACACCTGATGGAGAAACTGAGGCTTAGTGTGATGAAATGCCATTGGGAATGCCCAAGGTCAATGCAGGGTACAGCTGAGATCAGGGCCCAGTCCCTGTTCTTCTCCATGAATCCTTAATCAAGTGCACACAAGGACTCCAAGAATCACGCTGACGGCTTTTTTCCTTTGGTCTCCTTAGTTTCTTACACCTCAAAATAAATTTTTACTAATGACCAAATGAAGCATTTGGATGAGGAAGCTCCCTGCCCTTCAAAAGAGGAGACTGAACTGAGACTGTCTACCTCAGGAGCACCAGGGAAGTCACTCAGTCTGCATCAGAGGGGTTCTAGGTTAGCTGTGAGACTCTCCTTAGGAGACCTGCTCACTTAAAAATAAATGATGCTACCTCCTTTTCAATTCCTTCTATTCTGATACTGTAATCGAGAAGAAAAATTTCGTTTGATGGCCATTTTCTTTTTAGGTAAGTATATAATGCATATCTGTGTGTGTGTGTGTGTGTGCGTGTGTATATAATGTATATAATTTAGTGCTACAGATATCAATAGATCACTACTTGAAATACTCTTAAATCATAACTTACTAATTGAGTTCTAAATGTGACTGTTTTAATTTCCCCAAAACTGTTAGTTTTTAATGACATCAAGATGGTTCTCAACAACAAACAGAAAATGTCCAAACAGCCAGGAAAAGATGCTATGCAACTAAAAATGTGTATAGTTGACCCTTGAACAACACGGATATAAACTGCGTGGGTCCATTTATATGCAGATTTTTTTCAAAAAATATGTTGGAAAAAACTGTAACAATCTGAAAAACATTTTCTTTTCTCTAGCTTAGTTTCTCCTAAGACTACAATATATAATACATATAACAAAATATGTGATAGGCTATTAAGTTAGTCTCTGGGGACTCAGAAGTTACCTGCAGATTTTCAACTGGGGTTGGAGGTTTTGGCAACCCTAACCTCCACATTGTTCAAGGGTTGACTATTTCCTTTTTTAAATTTTGATTTGGTTTGCTTGGAAAATATCAGCTCTCTAGACTCTTCCAATTACTAACATCCTCTGATTTTTACCTATTTTTACTTTTCAAAGAAAAAGCATTAGCAATGCTTGAGGTATAAGATAGGGGGTCAGGATTTCACCACTTGGAAATCACTCATTTTTAAAGTGTCGAAACTGCCTCTCTAACATTTGCCACTGTCCTGAACAATGAATGTTCCCTGATTATGATCTTTGATGTCCTGGACAGACTCTGTATATAGTAGGAAATTAAGAAACATCAGAAGCTTTGGGGTCACTGGAAGCTAAGCCTCCTCTAGTGAGCCTCCTTAAACAAGCTTTCCCACAACAATCTTTTCTTAAAAAGTCAATCTGTATTCTGACCTTTAGAGACACAGAGGCAGCCTGTTTCCAGACAGATTTGCTGGCATGAAGACTGCCTCATGTTCTCAATTCACCATAAAGCCTAATTTCCAACAGTCACAGCGGCAAATTCCCATTTTGGGACCTTGAAACCAGTGATTAATACTGCCAAGTGATGCGTCTCAAGCGCACAGTTGAAAGTTTATTAATTTTATTCCATTAAATAGATACTTGACACAGTTGAAAATTAGTTTAGATGAGTTCTAAATGCGACAACTTTAAAGTCCTCACACCATCACTCTGAGGCTTCCACTTTTAGAACTATGCTTGCACTCTGGGAAAACTTTGATTTGCATTTTCAAAATAAAGTTTTTTGATGCAAGTGTTACACATCTTTTTGATTCAAGTGTTATACATGGCACGTAAACCTCTACCAGGAGCTCAATGAACCGAGCCAAGGCCTGAGCGTTAGAGAACTAATAGTCTCAGCCAGAGAACGGAACAGTGCAATTTCACAAAGAAAAGATCAATGGTAAAAGAACCAATAGTAGGATGATTTATAAAATGAAATGAAATTTTAACAAATATTCTCAAGAAACAGTCAAGTATATATTACCACTTAGAGTCACAGTTTAGAGGTGAAAAACCATTTGGTCTTAGAGAAAAACCCCAGCTCTCTTTTGTCCCAGGCCCTTCCCACCTCATCCCTTTTAGTACTGTGAGCCTGGCCTAAGGCAGGCGGCTAAGCTTCTCAGGCTCCACCTAAACACCTTTCCTCCTGGAAACTCACCTCTTCCTGAGGCCCATTCCATTCCAAACCATTGACTGATCAGCCATTGCTTAATTCTTACTCAATGAACACATATTGCACATCTCCTCGGTGCTTGGCGCTGGGGACTGATCTTTTTATATTGAGGTAAAAGCCTGACTCTTACCCACTGCAGTTCTGTCTGACCTCAAGGCTGACAGAGAACACAGGTGATGAGCAGCAGTAAAGTTAGAACAGACGGTGGCAGTTCCCCATAGCCCCCTTCCCATTAACCCCATCCCACTGGGTCCCCCACCTCCTCCCCAACAACCCACCAGCATACCCTCAGGGCTCATCCAGAAAGGAATGTCAAATTCGTATACCCAAAGGTTCTGCGAAGTTTCACTATCACAGTCACTCCTCCGGGGACATTCATTTTCCAGTGTCTATACTCTTACCCACCTCATTGCAGTGGTTCTTGACGAATGGAGTTTTCTCTTCTCCCTTGACCTACAACGCTCTTTCCTCAGCCTGAGCTTTTTGACGAGAGCTCCTACTCATCCTGCAAGACCCATCTGGAGGAGCGCTCCTTTTTTTCTAACCACTACAAGCAGGAGAGTTTTCAGCAGCCCCAGAGGATTCTGTCTGTACCTGTCTTCAGCACACTGCCTTCTATTTGGATGAAAATCTGACCCCTTTTTACTCATTGCATGGCTACAGACTCCTGAGGAAGGGCCAATCTCCTCCACCTAATAGTATCTACCTAGAGTTACAGAACTCTCTATGAATGTGAGGACTGGGAACTTGTATTAGAATAAAGCACAAGAAGAACTCATGAAGACCAAGGTCTGGGTGAAATGGATCCCACCTGGAGAGAGGTCTCTCCTGGCCTTCGTCTTTGGAGAAGAGGCTGCCACCAGAAAAGGGAGCCCCTGGTAAGCTGCAGACGACATACCAGTCTTAGCCAAAACAGAGACGAGATGTCTGGAAGGAAGCTCCTAAGCCAGGAATGTAAAATGGTATTCACTCCGACAAGATGGTCTGGAAAGAAGCTGGGAAGTGAGGCTGCAGGGTACCATAGCTGGACAGGCCCTCTGCAGACAGGGCCCAGCTCAAAGAAAGTACAGATAGACCCAAAGGAGGCAGCGAGTTCTGGGAGCGAGTTCTGCATCACCATAGCTCCAGAAATAGACAGTTGTAACAAATGAGCCTGTTTTATATGCCTTATAATCGCTTCTGTTTCCTCCGTTGGTATCCAATAAAGTCCAAGCTCCTAACTGTGTGAGGATGAACCAAGAGTGAGGGTTTTTATCCACTTTTTCATGAAGATTACAACTTTATCAGCCCACTACAGACAGCACTGGTGAGGTGGAAATGGCAATCCATGGGAAGAACCGTCCAAGGGAGGTGAAACTTGGGGACAACAGGGTTGTGGAATCAGGTTGAAAATTCCCTTTTCAATACTAAATCTTAGAGGTTGTGGTTGTTGTGTTATCTCCTAAAATTTTCCCCACTAAATTGTGAATATCTTGAAAGCACCTTGCCATCTTCACTGACCAACATAGTGTACACACAAGCTTGGAATCGAGGAGGAACTCAGATGTTTGTTGATGGAAGCAATACGTGGGCTTTGAAAGTTTTAAGGCACCTTTATTACAGACCAACCAGTTCAATCCTTTTCCCACAAGTGTACATTTGTCCACACACAGCTTTCATGGGTTGTCATAAAATTCATTCAACAAACTTCAATTAAATGTCTACGATAGCTTAAGAAGCTGTGCTTTCAGAAACAGCAACGAAAATACATATCACTAATACAACAACTGTTTGGGGCCTGCCACGGGTCAGGCACTGTGCTAGAGCCTAAAGATGCTGTGATGAAAAAGACACTCATAGCACTCGTGGAGAAGGAAATAATGGACAAGTACCTGTAATACTACTTAAAACAGAAAATGTTCAGGGTTTTCAAAGGTATAGATAAAGGCTATCAGCAGTCAGAAGTCAAAAGGGAAACCAGGGTTTCAAAAGAACTTATGGGACACAGTCATTCAGGAAGGGGACCTCACTGTGGCTTAACCTTACAGTTAGAAATGAAGACTACTAGTTTCTGACTGAAACCGTTAATGGAAATGGCTTTGTAGGTTTTGATAAAAATCAATATTCTATCTTCACATCTTTAACATTATGTCAAGAGACACTGACATGGATTTTTAAAAGCAAAAATACATATCAATCTTCTTTTACTAGAAACCATTACCAAAACTGAGTTATTTTCATTTGTGAGTAGAGAAAAACAGACTTCTTGACTTGAGTATTAATAAAACATATATAAAGAATAATCCTGGACTTACGATTGGGTCTTATTTAACAGTAATTCTATAACAAAACAATTTCTATTATTTACATTATTAACTAGGAAAGTGAAAAGGACGCAAATATATAAACCACATTTCTTTTGTCCTATCATCAAATGAAATTTCTCTTTGTTTCTTTCATATGTGCTCCTCAGCCTCTCTAAATACTCTGAAATGCATCCTGCCAAAGCTATTTCCTTCAAGATAACACGCTGAAATAGGTCTCGGAAGACAGGAACGAGGTCTGCTCCATCACCAGCTCCATGAATTTGGGCAGGTAAATTTCCTGGCCTAAATTTTCTCATCCGTAAAATGAAGCTGTTCGAGCAAATAACCTCTAAGATCCTTCTGAACTATTTTTTAAAAAGAATTTTTAAAAAGAAACTATGAAACTCTACCTCTACTCCCAAACCATCAACCAAAACCAAAAATTTGAAAACTAATATTAAAAGAGCTTAGGTTTACCTACCTTCCTCCTTTCACGTGATTCAACAAATTACTTCTGAATTTCCTACAGCAGTTACGTTAGATTGAGCAGCTTCATCTCTAACAGATACAGACTGGGAAAGCGACGCCTTTTCATATATTCCTCTAAATACAATTCTGTGACAAAGAATTTCTAAGTCCAAAAGCAATCGCTTTCATAGAATGTTGCCTCTGTCGAAAATTAAACTCAAACTTCTTTGTGAATTTCAGTAGGGGTCTACATCCGGGCATTCCACTTCAGCCACTTATTAATCCTGTTCACTGCAGACTGCCTGCCCCAGGCGTTTGTCCACAGTGTTTTCCACTGGCTCTGCACAGAAAACGAACCAAGCACCGTTTGGCCATTTGTAGGGAGTGTGATGTAGACACGCACGTGACACTAATGTACTCATCTTACTCATACTGAAAAAACCTATGACATGAAAAGATCTATCTGGCAAATTTTTGGACGCCACACTGTGTGCAAACTGCTGAAATGACAATAAAGACACTAATGAATACTTTGTTGCTTAATCTCTGACTGCAATTTTACAAATCACCCAGAAAAAATACTCTTCAACCGCGGCACACTTTGAATTTACATTAAGAAAAACAAAAGCAAAAACAAAAACCTAACCACTACTTTAGGTTAAAGGCTCTCATTATACAGCCATAGTGTCACATTTTTTTAGGATGCTAGCTGATGTTATCAAAGCAACGATTACAGATAAACACCAAAAGTACTATGCTAAAGCAGCATTCCTATGGAAATTGGCTTTGTCAGCCTAATTTCTGCATACTAAAGGACATTAAGTTAAAGCGAAAACGCTACAGTCTGAAAAACATGGGAGGAATATTAAAGGCGAACAAACTGGCGCCACTTCTGCAAATTAAGCGAAATTAAGTCTAAGGAAAGGAAGCAAGGGAAGGGAAGGAACTCCAGAACTATTTACAGCAGCAAATGGGTCCCTCCAAGTTCTAGACGCTTCCCCTTGAGCTCGAAGAGGTAACTAGAGGGCGGAGAGAAGCCTTTGGGCAGAAACCCAGTTATTCTTTTCACAACTTGCAATATTCGTTGAATTCGGTGTCAGATGCCCGGGAACACTGGACTAGGTGTGTCTGGGAGAAGGGAGCGGCGTCTTTCTCAGTTCGGGGCCCTAAGAACAGCGCCAGGGAGCTCAACCCCTCCGTTATGGCGCAGGGCGCCCGGAGCATCCCACCCACGCTACCACCTGCAGGGCCGGGCGGCTCTTCCCTCCGCCTCCCGGCCTCAGGGCTGGACCACGTCCGTCAGCCGGCACACCGTTAGTTCGAGGGCCGGCCCTGCCCGCGCCAGGCCAGAGCGCACGCCGCGGCCCCGGCTCCGCTTCCCGAGCGCGCGGCTGGACACCAGTCCCACAGGGTGCGCAGGGCGCGTGTAGGCCTGGGGCGCGCAGGCTTGGGGCACACGCAGACTTAGGGCGCGCAGGTTTGGGGCGCGCGTAGACTTAGGACGCGTAGGCCTGGGGCGCGCAGGCTTGGGGTGCGCAGGCTAGGGGAGCCAGCAGACTTAGGGCGCGCGGAGGCTTGGGGAGCGCAGACTTGGGGCGCGCGCAGACTTAGGGCGCGTGTAGGCCTAGGGCGCGCAGGCTTGGGACGCGCGCAGGCTTGTGGAGCGCAGGCTAGGGGCGCGCGCAGACTTGGGGCGCGCGTCCACACGCACCACCGCGGGCCCGGGACGCCGCCCGCCCCGCCTCTCCTCGCGGCCACGGCGCGCCGGTCCCTACCTGTCCTCCGAGACGCTGATGACGCCCTCCTCCTTGGGCACGATCACGGCCATATTCACCACCTCCTGAGACCCCTCGACCCGCTGCAGCAGGATCGGCTTGCGGGTCAGAGGTTTGGGCTGGATCTTCGCCGCCATCGGAGGGGGCGCGCCGCGGGGCCGGGTTGAGGAGACCGCTCGGGCTCGGGCTGACAGAGAGACTGGGGATGGCCGGAGCGGGACGCCGGGGACGCGCGATCATAGCCTGGCCGCCGCGCTGGGAAGGACTCCGTGCTCCCGGGGCCCGGCACAGCCACCGTCAGGACCCGAATTACGGCCCGAGCCACGCCGGGGAGGGGCGGGGCCGGCAGGGGGCGGGACCCCGCTGGGGGGGCGGGAGCTGCCTGTGGGCGAGGCCCCTGGTGGGCGCGAGGGCGGTGGCACTTCCGGAGGGTGGAGATGGAGGAGGAAAGCCGAGGGAGGGGCGGGGCGCTGGCGGACAACTGCGCGTGTGTTGCCCCGCCCATCCGTCACCGCCCCACCCCTGGCGGTATCCGCAGCCTCGCAGCCCCTCCCCTAGGGCGCATGCGCCGCCCGTCCTGCTCGCCCGGGGTGCCCGCTTCCGCGCTGAGGTGAGTTGCCGCCCGTGAGCGCGCGTGCACACGCCCCTGGGGACGCGCTTGCCAGAGGACCAGCCCCTCCGAAACTCCGGGAGGGGGCGGAGGTGGGCGGGGCGAGCGCGTCGTGGGGACGCCCGGAAGAGAAGAAGCCTGAGGGGAGGAAGGCGGCTGGGCTCGTTGGGGTGGGCCGGGGCCTGTGCGCGGGGTACCTCACCGGCGCGGCGCGGGCTCAGGCGTGTGCAGGCCGAGGCCGAGGCCGCGGCGGCCCGCGGGACCCTGGGAGTCGTAGTCCCCACCGCCTGCCCCTCCTGGCCCCGGCTCGGCCTGTGGCCCGGCTCCCCCGGGCCGACCCTTGCCCGCGCTCGGTGGAGCGCCGGGGCGGGGAAGCCCAGACGCTATCGGAGCGTCCTCTGGGGACCTGGAGCACTCCTATGGTGTCAGCCTCCCCGGTTTCCAAACGGCTGAGTTGCTAGGGCCTCGGACAGGAACCCCGCCAGCCTGCCCGTGGTCCGGACTTCTGCCTGCTGCCTGGCCGCCAGCCTTTGTCGCTTCCTCCAGAGACGGTGGGAGAGTTCTGGAATTAGTGCAGGTGCGGGGCCAGGCGTGCGCGGCCACACGGCGCGGTAGCCCCACGGCGTACCCCCAGAGCTAAGAGACCGGCTGTGGCGCTGCTGGGGTGTTTTGTGGCGGGGCTGGGCTGACAGGGGCTCTGGTGTGCAGAAGGGTAAAATGCCAGAACTAGACAAAGACCTGCCTTAGAAATTTTAAGGCAGCTGTCTGGCAGCCAAGGCAGTCTGCCGCAAGCCCCTGTTTAAAGCACGCGGTGCAGTTTTTCACCACCTCCCATCTTTGTTGAATGAGACTGAGGTATTTTCCAGCTTGGGGACCTAGAACAAGGCATTCCAATTCTCTGAGCCTCAATGTCTCCCTCTGTTAAGTGGAGGATAATACAACCTACCTTGGGTGGTGGTGTGAGGCTTACAAATTTTCAAGTACTTTGATGTACAATATGTCCTTTAAATTTCCAGGGATTAGGACATGGGCATATTTGGGGAACCATTGTTCAGCCTACCACAGTGGTTTTAAATACCAGCCATACGCTCCTGACTCCCATTTTCATCGCTACCCTGGACCTCACTCCTGAACCCCAGATTCACACATCTAATGGAACTCACTTATCAGGTAACAGGGTTCTAAACATTCCCAAACAATATCTTTAAATACAGCATGGTTCACTTGATTCTTCAAAATTAAGTTCCTAGGAGTCATCCTGGATGCTTCTCTTTTCTTCTCAATTCATACTCAAAAACCACTAACAGGCCCTATCGGCCACACTTCCAAAGTATGTCTTGAACTTTACCACTTAACATTATCTCTTCCCTAGTGCAGGTCACCCCATCTCTGGCCTCCATTACCACCATAGCCTACCTGCTCTTCGTGCTTCCTCTCTTGAACCCTCCCCATAAACTCAAGCAATCCATGTTTATCACAGTAGTCAGAAGGCTTTGTTTTAAAATATAAGCCAGACCCTATTACTCCTCTGCTTAAAATTTGCCAGTGACTCTACATCAACAAAAAGGACAAAAATCACATGATCATCTCCATAGATGCTGAAAAAGCATTTGACAAAATTCAACATCTGTTCATGATAAAAACTCTCAACAAAATGGGTATAGAGGGCAAGGACCTCAACATAATAAAGGCCATATATGACAAACCCACAGTCAACATCATACTTAACAGTGAAAAGCTGAAAGCTTTTCCTCTAAGATCAGGAACATGGCAAGGATGCCTACTCTCCCCAGTTTTATTCAACATAGTACTGGGGGTTGTAGACATGGCAATCAGACAGCACAAAGAAATAAAAAGCATCCAAATCGGCAAGTTAAGCTGTCACTATCTGCAGATGACATGATATTGTACATAAAAAACCCTAAAGAATCCACTCGAAAACTAGAAATAATATCTGAATTCAGCAGATTCAGGATACAAAATTAATGAACGGAAATCTGTTGCATTCCTATATACTAATGATGAACTAGCAGAAAGAGAAATCAGGAAAACAATTCCATTCACAATTGCATCAAAAAGAGTAAAATACCTAGGAATAAACCTAACCAAGGAAGTGAAAGACCTATACCCTGAAAACTACAAGACACTCATGAGAGAAATTTAAGAGGATACCAATAAATGGAAATACACCTCATGCTCATGGGTAGGCAGAATTAATATTGTCAAAATGGCCATCCTGCCTAAAGCAATCTGCAGATGCAGTGCAATCCCTATCAAAATACTGACAGCATTCTTCAACGAACCAGAATTCATATGGAACCACAAAAGACCCTGCAAAGCCAAAACAGTTCTCAGAAGGAAGAATAAAGTGGAGTTGGGGGTGGGGAGGATGATTGCGCTCCCGAACTTCCAGTTCTACCTAAAAAGCCACAGTAATCAAGACAAGTTGGTATTGGCACAAGAACAGAGCCATAAATCAATGGAACGGAATAGGGAGTTGAGATATAAAACCACACATATATGGCCAATTAATATATGATAAAGGAGCCATGGATATACAATGGGGAAATGACAGCCTCTTCAACAGCTGGTGTTGGCAAAACTGGACTACTGTCTAACTCCATACACAAAAGTAAACTCAAAATGGATCAAAGACCTGAATGTAAGTCATGAAACGATAAAACTCTTAAAAGAAAACATAGGCAAAACTCTTGAATATAAACATGAACTTCTTCATGAACATATCTCCACAGGCAAAGGAAATAAAAGTAAAAATGAACAAGTGGGACTATATCAAACTAAAAAGTTTCTGTACAGAAAAGGACACCATCAGTAGAACAAAAAAGCATCCTACGGTATAGGAGAATATATTCATAAATGACATCCAATAAGGGGTTGACATCCAAAATATACGAAGAGCTCACACACATCAACAAACAAAAGCAAATGATACAATTAAAAAATGGGCAGAGGGAGAATTCTGGGAAGATGGCGGTGTGAGCAGTGTGATGGAAATCTCCTTCCAAAACTATATATATCTATGAAAATACAGCAAATACAACTATTCCTAAAAGAGAGACCAGAATACACAGGAAAGCGCACAGCGTGCAGCTACACCTGAGAGGACACGGCACCCCGCGAGGCAGAGCTATAAAGGGCCTTGCGAAGTGGCGTGGCCATGGCGGCGGAATAGTGGAGCAACAGCGCCATCTACAGCACCCTCACAGAATCTACTCCCGGTGGGTGTTTTTTTGTTTGTTTTGTTTTTTGTTTTGTCTTCTCTTTCTTTTTTCTTTTTTTTCTTTCTTTCTTTCTTTTTTTTTCTTTTTAAAGTCTTAAAGAGCCCAGCTGACATACGTGGCAATGACCAGCGACCAATTCTATAGCCATGAAAAGACAGAGGAATATGGTCCAGACTAAGATCAACCAGACAATCCCAGAGAGGGAGCCTGAAGGGATGGAAATGCACAGTATTCCTGAAAAAGAATTCAGAATAAAAGTCATAACCATGCTGATGGATCTACAGAGAAATGTGCAAGAGCTGAGGGAGGAAGTGAGGGAAGTGAGGAAAGACAATGCAGAAATCAGACAAGCGATCGACGGGCTTAACAGCAGACTGGATGAGATGCAAGAGACTGTTAATGGAATAGAAATCAGAGAACAGGAATACAGAGAAGCTGAGGCAGAGAGAGATAAAAGGATCTCTAGGAATGAGAGAATATTAAGAGAACTGTGTGACCAATCCAAATGGAACAATATTCGCATTATAGGAGTACCAGAGGAAGAAGAGAGAGAAAAAGGGATAGAAAGTGTCTTTGAAGAAATAATTGCTGAAAACTTTCCCACGGTGGGGAAGGAAATAGTCTCACAGTCCACGGAAGCCCACAGATCTGCTAACACAAGGGACCCAATGAAGACAACACCAAGACACATAATAATTAAAATGGCAAAGATCAAAGATAAAGACAGAGTATTAAAGGCAGCTAGAGAGAGAAAAAAGGTCACCTACAAAGGAAAACCCATCAGACTGTCATCAGACTTCTCAACAGAAACCTTACAGGCCAGAAGAGAATGGCATGATATATTTAACGTAATGAAACAGAAGGGCCTCGAACCAAGAATATTGTATCCAGCACGACTATCGTTTAAATATGATGGAGGGATGAAACAATTTCCAGACAAACGAAAGTTGAGAGAGTTTGCCTCTTGTAAACCACCACTACAGGATATCTTAAATGGACTGCTCTAGAGGGAAGCACCCCTAAGGCTAAAAAGATGTCACCAGAGAAAATAAAATCATAGCAAAGAAAGCAGACCATCCAAATACTAACTAAAGGGGAAGAATAAAACACCCAATATATAAAGAATGGAGGAGGAAGAATAAGAAGGGAGAGAAATAAAGAAACATCAGACAGTGTTTACAATAACTTAACAAGAAAGTTAAGTTAGATTCTTAGATAGTAAAGAAGCAAGCCTTGAACCTTTGGTAACCACGAATCTAAAGCAAGCAATGGCAATAAGTACATATCTATTGATAATCACCCTAAATGTAAATGGACTGAATGCACCAATCAAAAGACACAGAGTAACAGAATGGATAAAAAAGCAAGATCCATCTATATGCTGTTTACAAGAGACTCACCTCAAACCTAAAGATATACACAGACTAAAAGTGAAGGGATGGAAAAAGATATTTCATGCAAACAACAAAGAGAGAAAAGCAGGTGTTGCAGTACTTGTATCAGACAAAATAGACTTCAAAATGAAGAAAGTAGCAAGAGATAAAGAAGGACATAATGATAAAGGGGTCAGTCCAACAAGAAGATATAACCATTATAAATATCTATGCACCCAACACAGGAGCGCCAGCATATGTGAAACAAATACTAACAGAATTAAGGAAGGATATAGAAAGCAATGCATTCATTTTAGGACACTTCAACACACCACTCACTCCAAAGGACAGATCAACCAGACAGAGAATAAGTAAAGACACAGAGGCACTGAACAGCACACTAGAACAGATGGACCTAACAGATATCTACAGAACTCTGCACCCAAAAGCAGCAGGATACACATTCTTCTCAAGTGCACATGGAACATTTTCCAGAATAGACCACATACTAGGCCACAAAAAGAACCTCAGTAAATTAAAAAATATTGAAATCCTACCAACCAACTTCTCAGATCACAAAGGTATAAAACTAGAAATGAATTTCAGAAAGAAATCAAAAAGGCTCACAAATACATGGAGACTTAACAACATTCTCCTAATGAATCAATGGGTTAACGACCAAATCAAAACAGAAATCAAAGAATATATGGAAACTAATGACAACAACAACACAAAGCCACAACTTCTGTGGGACGCAGCAAAGGCAGTTCTAAGAGGAAAGTATATTGCAATCCAGGCCTATTTAATGAAGGAAGAACATTCCCACATGGTCTAAAGACACAGTTACTGAAATTGGAAAAAGAAGAACGAATGAGGCCCAAAGTCACCAGAAGGAGGGACATAATAAAGATCAGAGAAGAAATAAATAAAATTGAGAAGAATAAAACAATAGAAAAAATCAATGAAACGAAGAGCTGGTTCTTTGAAAAAATAAACAAAATAGATAAACCCCTAGCCAGACTCATTAAGAGAAAAAGAGAATCTACATACATAAACAGAATCAGAAATGAGAAAGGAAAAACAACGATGGACCCTACAGAAATACAAAGAATTATAAGAGAATATTATGAGAATCTATATGCTAACAAGCTGGAAAACATAGAAGAAATGGACAACCTCTTTGAAAAATACAACCTTCCAAGACTGACCAAGCAAGAAACAGAAAAACTAAACAGACCAATCACCAGCAATGAAATTGAATCGGTAATCAAAAAACTACCCAAGAACAAAATCCCCAGACCTGATGGATTCACCTCTGAATTCTACCAGACATATACAGAAGAAATAACACCCATTCTCCTTAAAGTTTTTCAAAAAATAGAAGAGGAGGGAATACTTCCAAACTCATTCTATGAAGCCAGCATCACTCTAATACCAAAACCGGGCAAAGACCTCACCAAAAAAGAAAATTACAGACCAATATCCCTGATGAACGTAGATGCAAAAATACTCAACACAATATGAGCAAACTGAATTCAAAAATACATCAAGAGGATCATACACCACGATCAAGTGGGATTCATCCCAGGGATGCAAGGATGGTACAACATTCAAAAATCCATCAACATCATCCACCACATCAACAAAAAGAAGAACAAAAACCACATGATCATCCCCATAGATGCTGAAAAAGCATTTGACAAGATTCAGCATCCATTCATGATTAAAACTCTCAACAAAATGGGTACAGATGGCAAGTACCTCAACATCATAAAGGCCATATATGACAAAAGCACAGCTAACATCATACTTAACAGCGAGAAGCTGAAAGCTTTTCATCTAAGATCGGGAACAAAACAGGGATGCCCACTCTCTCCACTGTTATTCAACATAGTACTGGAGGTCCTAGCCATGGCAATCAGACAAAACAAAGACATACAAGGCATCCAGATTGGTAAAGAAGTCAAATTGTCACTATTTGCAGATGACATGATACTGTACATAAAAACCCCTAAAGACTACACTCCAAAACTACTAGAACTAATATTTGAATTCAGCAAAGTTGCAGGATACAAAATTAACACACAGAAATCTGTTGCTTTCCTACACACTACCGATGAACTAACAGAAAAAGAAATCAGAAAAACAATTCCATTCACAATTGCATCAAAAAGAATAAAATACCTAGGAATAAACCTAATGAGGGAAGTGAAAGACCTGCACTCTGAAAACTACAAGACACTCCTAGGAGAAATTAAAGAGGACACTAACAAATGGAAATGCATCCCATGCTCTTGGCTAGGAAGAATAAATATTGTTAAAATCGCTATACTGCCTAAAGCAATCTACAGATTCAACGCAATCCCTATCAATCTACCAACAGCTTTCTTCAATGAACTGGAACAAATAATTCTAAAATTCATATGGAACCACAAAAGACCCCGCATAGCCAAAGCAATCCTGAGAAGGAGGAATCAAATAGGGGAAATAACACTCCCTGACTTCAAGCTCTATTACAAAGCCACAGTAATCAAGACAATTTGGCACTGGCACAAAAACAGACCCACAGACCAGTGGAACAGAATAGAAAATCCAAACATTAACCCAAACATATACAGTCAATTAATATTTGATAAAGGAGCCTTGGATATACAATGGGGAGATGACAGCCTCTTCAGCAGCTGGTGTTGGAAAAACTGGACAGCTACATGTAGGAAAATGAAACTGGACTGCTGTCTAGCCCCATACACAAAGGTAAACTCAAGGTTGATCAAAGGCCTGAATGTAAGTCATGAAACCATAAAACTCTTAGAAAAAAACATAGGCAAAAATCTCTTGGACATAAACATGAGTGACTTCTTCATGAACATATCTCCCTGGGTAAGGGAAAGAAAAGCAAAAATGAACAAGTGAGACTATATCAAGGTTAAAAGCTTCTGTACAGCAAAGGACACCATTAGTAGAACAAAAAGAGATCCTACAGTATGGAAGAATATATTCATAAATGACTTATCTGATAAGGGGTTGACATCCAAAATATATAAAGAACTCACACACCTTAACAAACAAAAAGCAAATAATCCAATTAAGAAATGGGCAGAGGACATGAATAGACACTTCTCTAAAGAAGAAATTCAGATGGCCAGCAGGCACATGAAAAGATGCTCCACGTCGCTAAACATCAGAGAAATGCAGATTAAAACCACAATGAGATATCACCTCACACCAGTGAGGATGGCCAACATCCAAAACACAAACAACAGCGAATGTTGGGGAGGATGTGGAGAAAAGGGAACCCTGCTACACTGCTGTTGGGAATGCAAATTAGTTCAACCATTGTGGAAAGCAGTATGGAGGTTCCTCAAAAAACTCAAAATAGAAATACCATTTGACCCAGGAATTCCACTCCTAGGAATTTACCCTAAGACTGCAGCAGCCCAGTTTGAAAAAGACATATGCACCCCTATGTTTATTGCAGCACTATTTACAATAGCCAAGAAATGGAAGCAACCTAAGTGTCCATCAGTAGATGAATGGATAAAGAAGAAGTGGTACATATACACAATGGAATATTATTCAGCCATAAGAAGAAAACAAATCCTACCATTTGCAACAACATGGATGGAGTTAGAGGGTATTATGCTCAGTGAAATAAGCCAAGCTGAAAAGACAAGTATCACATGATTTCACTCATATGCGGAGTATAAGAACAAAGAAAAATACTGAAGGAAGAAAACAGCAGCAGACTCACAGAACCCAAGAATGAACTAATAGTTACCAAAGGGAAAGGGACTGGGGAGGATGGGTGGGAAGGGAGAGGGACAAGGGGGGAAAAAGGGGCATTACGATTAGCAGATGTAATGTTGAGGGGGCACAGGGAGGGCTGTCCAACTCAGAGAAGACACGTAGTGATCCTATAGCATCTCACTACGCTGATGGACAGTGACTGTAATGGGGAGGGTGGGGGGACCTGATGAAGGGGGTAGTTTAGTAACCATAATATTGCACATGTAACTGTAGATTAATGATACCAAAATAAATTATTAAAAAAAGAAAACAAAAAAAACAAACAACAACAAAAAAAATGGGCGGAGGAGCTGAACAAACACTTCTCTAAAGAAGAAATTCAGATGGCCAACAGGTACATGAAAAGATGTTCCACATCGCTAATCATCAGAGAAATGCAGATTAAAACCACAATGAGATATCACCTCACACCAGTGAGGATGGCCACCATCCAAAAGACAACAAGTGTTGGTGAGGATGTGGAGAAGGGAACCCTCCTACACTGCTGGTGGGAATGTAAATTAGTTCAACCATTGTGGAAAGCAGTATGGAGGTTCCTCTATCATTTGACCCAGGAATCCACTCCTAGGAATTTACCCGAAGAAAACAAGATCACAGATTCAAAAAGACATATGCACCTGTATATTTATTGCAGTGCTATTCACAGTAGCCATGGAAGCAACCTAAGTATCCATCATTAGATGAATGGATAAAGAAGATGTGGTACATATGCACAATGGACTATTATTCAGCCATAAGGAGAAAACAAATCCTACCATTTGCAACAACGCGGGTGGAGCTAGAGGATATTATGCTCAGTGAAATAAGCCAGGCAGAGAAAGACAAGTACCAAATGATTTCACTCATTTGTGGAGTATAACAACAAAGCAAAAACTGAAGGAACAAAACAGAACAGACTCACAGAACCCATGAATGGACTAGCGTTTACCAAAGGGAGAGGGGTTGCTGAAGGTGGGTGGGGAGGGAGGGATAACGGGATTAAAGGGGTATTATGATTAGCACACATAATATAGGTGGGCACGGAGAAGACAGTATAGCACAGAGAAGAGAAGTGACTCTATAGCATTTTACTATACTGATGGACAGTGACTATAATGGGGTATGTGGTGGGGACTTATAATAGCGGGGAATGTAGTAACCACAAAGTTGCTTATATGAAACCTTCGTAAGATTGTATACCAATGATACCTTAATAAAAAATAAAAAAGAGGAAAAAAATTTGCCACTGACTTACCATTGCACTTGGGGTTAAATGCCGCCCCAAGCCCACCTCCTCCTGTTCAGTACTCCCCAAGTCCTGGCTTAGAAAGTCCCAGAAACACCAACCTTCTTCCTGCTGGTGGCCTTTGCATCAGCTGCACTACCCTCCTGTTACTTTCTTCTCACCACTCAGGCCCAGCTGGAATGTCTGCTCTTTGAAGAGTCTTACCCTTCCCCATCTAAAGTGCCCTGGCTCTTCATAACACTGTCACATCACCCTGTTTTATTGTCCAGTCCTTACTTCCGCCCCAAATAATCTTTGTTTCTTATTTTATTTTTTAGTCTCCCTTTTCTAGAAGAGAAGCACCAGGAGAGAAAGGACCTTGTCTGCTATTCATCACTGTATTCCTTGTCCCTAGAATAGTACCTGGGACCTTAGAAGACATGCTGTATTTGTTGAATAAATGAATGGGAAGAAAGAGAGGCAGGTCTAAATTTGTTTAACTATTCCTTTTAGAGCATAATGGAAAGACTGGAATGTGGACCTTGCCTTAATTCCTGATGTGGTATGATTCTTGGGAGAATACATGCAACTGGCAGATAATATTACCAGTATGGTAAAGACAACAGGTGAGTAATCGGTATCCAAGACAAAAGGCGAATGTGCAACTGCAGCAGCTGTACAATTCTCAGAAGCTCAGGCTGAGAACTCCTGCCTGCTCTAGGGTAACTGAAGGCTGCTCAGCTTCAGTTTCTCTTGCAGGAAAGGACATTCAGGTGGGGATCAAGGGCAGAAAGGAATAGCCTGCTAGAAAAACAATTCTCAAAATCATTTATTCATATGCACCTTAAAGAATTGTGAAGAATTTAACTATAAGTTTAAATATTTCGATAAGTCTGAGTTGTAGCATCTTGTAAATATTAACATTAATATAAGTATTTTTGTACCTCGGGATCTGTTATTGATTCGCCTGTACTACGTCTGTAACAAAACTATATGTATAATTAAAATTCTGTAATTTTTTAACACTAAGGTCATAAAGCTCTAATTTTTAAAAGTTCTCATAAATTAACTGATCATTACAATTGTTATTATACAATAGGTCAAAACAATACAAATGTATTTTAAATTTATATATAAATTATTAAATATAAAAGATTAATTTTTAACTAGAAATGTTTAATGAAAATTATTCTAGATGAACAAGACTAGGTTTTTACATTCCTCTGCATCTGAGGATAAATAATGACTTATTGCTAGAATTATGAAGGATTCAGGATTAGTTTTATTTCTGTATTTTATTTTTTTACATAAGGGCTAAGAAGCCTCATTTGCATAAATAGAAGGAAATAGAAGGAGTTTGTTATATCAATGTATTCAATCCTTTGAACTGTTTGAGTTAACATCAAAAATCACATAGAAAAGTTTTACAAGTCATATATTTGATAAGGTAGTTGTATCTATCTAGAATATATAAGAACTCTTACAACCTAATAAAAGACAAATAACCCAATTTTTAAAAACTGGCAAAGAATCTGAATATACATTTCTACAATGAAGATATACAAATGACCAATAAGCACATGAAAAGATGCTTGACATCATTAGCCATCAAGGAAAAGCCTCTCAGAACCACAATGATACACCACTTCACAACTACTAGGATAAAAATGGCAGATAATAACAAATGCTGACAAAGATGTGGAGAAGTTGAAACCCCATCATAGCTGCTGCTGGAAATGTAAAATGGTACAGCCCCAAGAACTCCAGCTGGCAGTTCCTCCAGAGGACAGACATGAAGTTACTATATGAACCAGCAATTCCACTTCTAGGTGTATCCCCAAGAGAGAAGAAAATGGGGGGCACAAAAACTTGTCCACAAATGTCCATAGCAGCATTATTCATGATAGCCAAATAATGAAAATAAGCCAAATGCGTATCAGCTAATAAATGGATAGAATGTGGTATTGCCATACCAGGGGATATTTGGCAGTAAAAAGAAAGGAATACAGTTGACCCTTGAACAACTCAGAGGTTAGGCGCACTGACCCCCTGCATAGTCAAAAATCTGTGTATAACTTTTGACGTACCAGAAATGTAATTACTAGTAGCCTACTATTGACCAGAAGCCTTACCAATAACATAGTTGACACCTATGTTGTATATTATATGTGTTACATATTCTTACAATAATGCAAGCTAGAGAAAAGAAAATATGTTTTCAAATTGTTAATCTCCAAAAATTTTTTCCAATACATTTGCTGAAAAAAATCTGCAAGAGGGGACCCACATACTGCAGACCTGTGCTGCTCAAGGGTCAGCTGAACTGATACGTGCTACAACATACACATACCTTGAAAGTATTATGCTAAATGAAAGAAGACATTCATAAAGGATCATGTATTGTAAGATTCTATTTACGTGAAACGTCCAGAATAGGCAAATCCATAGGAACAGAAAGCAGATTGCAGAACACAGCCTGTGGCTTTTCCCCTATCCACCTGTGCCAGAAGCAAGCACTGGGCTTTTGCAGGGCTTTTCCCGCATGTGCCTCCCCAGTCCTCTCCACTCTACTCTAGACCTGCCAAGCCTGTGCTAATAATAGGTTCTCATGTACAAAAAGGGCTGAAGTGAGGTTCATCTATACATTCATATGTACATCTCTATGTACATCTTTTAAGTAGGCTATTTTTTAGAGCTGTTTTCAGTTCACAGCAAAATTGAGTGGGAAGTACAGAGTTCCCATCTACCTCTGCCACTCATGCACAACCTTCCCCGTTATCAACATCCCCCATCAGCGGGCACATCGTGATCACTCAAAGCTCACAGTTCACCTTAGGTTCACTTCTGGGGTTATACGTTCTGTGAGTTGGCCAAATGTAAGACATGTACCCACCGTAATAACATCATACAGAATACTTTTACTGCCCTAAAAACCTTCTGTGCTCCACATATTCCTCCCTCCGTCTCCCAAACCATTGGAAACCACTGACCTTTTTACTGTCTCCAGTTTTGCCTTCTCCAGAATGTCACAGAGTTGGAATCACACAGTGTGCAGCCTTTTCAGACCACCACCTTTCATCTACCATATGCTTTGAAGTTCCTCATGCCTTTTCATGGCTTGATAGCTTATTTATTTTTATTGCTGAATAATATTCCACTCTCTGAATATATCATTTTTCATCCATTTACCCACTGAAGACATATTGGTTGCTTCCAAGCTTTGGCAGTTAAAAATACAGCTGCTGTCAACATCTGTTTTCAGGTTTTTGTGTGGACATAAGTTTTCAATTCATTTGGGTAAATACCACAGAGCTCAACTGTTGGATCATATGGTAAGGGTATGTTTATGTTTGTAAGAAACCGCCAAGCTATCTTCCAAAGTGGCTGCACCATTTTGCATTCCCACCAGCAATGAGTGGGAGTTAAGTTCAAATATATTTCAGAGGAAACCTAATTCTGGAATTTTCTGCAAAGGAACTAGGAGGGCAAGGTAGGATGAAGTGAGAATGGGAACCAGCTATAGGGAGATGACGACAGGAGGAAATAGTGATGAAAAAGAGAGAAGGAGGAGGGAGTTGATGTTTCTGTCCCTTCCTTGCTTTCCCTTTACTAATAACTTGCATACCACCATAGTCCTGCCTATGTGTCAGCCCTGAACTGGGCTGATGCGAGGGGCAGGGGTTCTGACTGATGAGCTCTGCTCCTCACAAGGCCAAGGCAGAAGGACCCATGTGCGTTTGGAGAAGAGGAAGTCAGTCCACTCTCCCCAGAGCACAGTGGCTCTCAAAAAATGTTTGTTGACTGAAAGCATAAACGAAAATATAAACTCCTTACCATTCAAGGGTCTTAAAACTGTTGGAGCCCTTGGTTTAGCTCAAGGAAGCTCAGACTAATGATTCCATAGATCCTATCTTCATTCTTTCTTTCTTCCAGAAAATATTTTTTCAGTGCCTCTCTGTGCCAGGGAATGAGGTAGGTGCTGGATCTGACTCTTGAGAAGTCAAAGGCAGAGTTAACAGGTCAGTTCATATCTTCATTTTATCATGAGAGGCTCTAGGGCACAATGAACAAGGAAGGAAGAGGATTTGTTGTGACCTGATTTTGGTTTGAAAATCAAGGTCAGGACTATGCTAGGGTTCTGGTGTACAATTATGTGGCCAGTTTCCCTGTAAATCTAATGCATCAGATAATGTTTAATAGGATGTATGAAGGAAATAAATGTGACCTATGGGGAATGAATATTGCCCACTGAAAATAGTGAAGTGGGAGTGAAATATATTGCCATTTAGGCAGAATGATTTCACGTGGGAAGAATTGGTCTGTGGCTCTCCTGTGTAACTGCAGGCACATCCCAAGAACAGACGTACAGTGTGGCGACTTCTGGGGATGCCACATTTTTCTCTGTGTGCCTGCTTTTGCTTCCATTTCTGCCTAAAATTATACACACGAGGAAGATAAATGATTCTGTTAATGAAGAATGACATCATCTTTATCCTAAAGGATCCTGAAGGCCAGTGGTCAATGACCCAAATTCTGATGTTGTCACTGGTATCTCAGACTCTTTCCACATATCTGATGATGCTTTAAAAAACTTCTTGTAAGCCTCAAGGATCCACACAACACAGCCATCTTCCGTATGTGTTGTGTGCTTAGGCCTCACTGACACAGTTTTAGGAAAAGCATTTCCCATCCCATCCTGTCAGGCATTTGTAAGCAGAGACCCAGCTTTGCTTTTGTACTGCCCTGGCTTCAAGCACAGTGCACAGCATGAAGAGGGAGTTCAGTAAAGACAAGTAAGCAAAAAGGTTAATTGAATCTTAGCATCTTCACTGAGTAGTTTCCAGTGAAATGGAGCAGGGAAGAACCATATACCCCCGCCCTTCCTGTCCGAAGAATTTACTTGCAATTGATACTTGAGGTCAAAGAGATCAGGACACGTGTTTGTTGTCAAAGATGCCTCCTCTTGAGTAAAATTAGTTAGGATCAGGTTAGTTTCCCTTAAGAGCAACAAATACCATGGGAAAAAGGCTTTTGTGCCAATCAGCTCAGCGTTATTCTTTTTCTTCAACTGCCATCTATCTCTAGGGGCAAAAAGAAAAAACAAAAGAACTCAAACAATGAGGAACAAAAGATGGCACTGACAGATAAATAAAGAGTTCAGAGGGAGTGCAGAGCAAATGGGGCATCCCGAGGAGTAACAGGGAGAGGCCAAGACATTAGTGACAGCCCAAGTAGTGTGCCCTGAACTTTGATCTCCTACATTAAATCCCTGAAGAATTGCAGGGGCTTCTAAAACATATATTTTTACTTCCAGGGTATAAAATCCTAAAGAATTTATGCCTTTCGTATGTTTACTGGTGAAGTTATCTTTAAAAAGTTGATTCCCTTTGAGATTTGGAGATTGTTCCTAAGCAGAACGATGAATGAAGGAGAAATGTGACATGCTCGCCTGGTCTCACTGCCCGCAACCTTGCCCTCTCCAGGCAACCTTCTCATTGCTGTTGGAGTAATCCTTCCAAAACTTGTATCAGACCATGCTCCACAGCATGGCCTGACACCTTCAAGAGCTTCCTGCGTTTCTAGAGTCGAAACTACACACATCATCTAGCCCATGCTGACCTCTACAGCTCATTTCCCACCATCTGCCCCCCGCAACCCCATCAAATCCAGTAACACTGCATCAGGTAGAATGAGTTTAGGTGCAAGTAACAAAAAAGAGCTACTTGATTGTTTAACCAGTGAGGGGAACGCTGCACCCACTTACTCTGGTCAGCCTTTGCAGTGCTGGCTCCATCTCTCTGCAGTTCCCTCAGCTCAGGTGACGTCCTTATCTTCTGGTTGGCTCTCCTGGAGGCAGCAAAATAGGAACCAGCAGCTCTCAGGCTTACAGGCTTCCTCTTCCATGTGAGCGCATCTCTTCCTCCAGCCATCAAACCCAGGGCCTGAGGCTCTCTCTGACTGGTCATACCCAGCCCTGAAGTGATACCCGTGAGGAATGACAGGGCTGATGTGCTTAGGCGTGCATGGCATGCCTCTCTAGGAACCAGCTATGACAGGGAAAGGATTATGCTCACTGGCTAAGGCCAGTCAAGAACAGTCCACGGAGCTGGGAGTGGGGTCAGCTGTGTACTCATCCCCTGGTTGGGAAGTTTGGAGGGAAGGAGAGAATGGATGCTGAATGAGCATCCTGGGACCCAAACTGCTTAGGGCTCTCCAAGCCTTTCACGCCAGGTCACACCTCTCGGCACTCTTCCTGGAACGCTCTTCCCCACTTCATCTGCCTGGCAAACATTTCATCCTGTAATAGGACTTCTGGGATCCCTCCCCCCAAAAGAATGGACTGCTCCCTATTGGGTGCCATTCCTGTACCCAGCACAAATTTAACTTCCTACTTTATTCAATTGTTCATCAATTATTTGTTTAATATATTTGTCTCCCTAGATAGAACGTTAACTCCTTGAGGATAGAAACCCTCTTTTTTATCCTTATTCTTCACACCTATTAAATGACCAGAGCATATGAGAATCCGTTACGTAAATTCTGAGTTTTGTCAATTCCACTGCAGGTGTCGATCATGTGTTGCTCCTCGTGTAGATGCCTCCTCCTCTGGTGCCTAAGCTCAAGAGAGAGACGGAGACTCAAAAAAAGTAAGAACTGCAGACCAGAGCACAAGGAAACGGGAGGTAAAGGGCTGTGTCGCCCTAGTTTTTGCATTCTTGGTCTGAATCTAGAGGAATCTAAGCTCTTTGAAGGTGCAGAGCACTATTAGTTGCAAATGATGTCCTTTGCCATCTGAAGGCGATTCAGGCAAAAGGCTTTCCCACAGGAACCTCAAGGTGGCGGCCTGGCCAGCCGGACCACCTAGCTGCACATGAGGTCCATGCTTATGTCGCCTTTATCATTCCTGACTGGACTGGGGGAGTGTGCTCCGACTGCCGTTCCTCCCATCCCACAGCTCTGGGAAGAGAAAACCGCTTTTTAGCTTTCCTCAATTTATAGTATCTGAGAGTGGAATTAAGGGATTAGACATTTCCAAAAGATGAAATGAAATGATCATCATTATCACATTTTTTAAAATGCCCTTACTCTTGGTGGGGCCCCGTATGTGTGACGGAAACATAAGAAGCAACTGGGAAACCCCAGGGGAGCGAATGACGACGTAGCAGAGGAGAGGTGCTCGGCCCGTGATAACACTGACGGTAGTGATGCAGACATCCTGGGGGGCCCTGGGACTCCAAGGTGAGCAGACACCCCCGTGTGAGATGCTAGTGTTTGTCATTGGGCCACAAAAGCAGACGACAGGCTCTGTGACCGAGCGACCTCACATATAAATGTTAGAGACTATTACTGGGTATAAAGTAGTATGGTATAAATCATACATCTGCGGTGACACTGTAGCTACCCTGCCGACTGGTCCCTGAGGGAGTGCTCAGTGAGGAACGGTATTAGGAAAGGCGCTTGAAGGGGCGAGACGCAGGGTTTTGAACAAGAGGCTGACGTGATATAGATAGAAAATATTATCTTAGAAACTATGCAGAGAATGACCAATGAACTGACTGGAGTGCGAGGAGCAGGGAGCCATAGGGAGCAGGAAGCAGGAATGCTCACGAGGGGAGGGGAGCCCAGACTGCTGTGTGGGTGTGGGTGGAGCTGGAAAGGTGTAGAGAAGGCTGTGCTGTGCGCAGAATTGCGGGGCTGTGTGGGCTTTACAGACAAACTGACGTGGGCTCAGATCTGGGCTCCAGTGCTGGCTGGCTTTGTTACTTGGGTAACTAACTAACCTACCTGGTGCTAAATCTGTTCCCTCATCTGCAAAATGTATTTGTAGGCGTTTGTCGTTTTTGCTGTCCAGTATCTGAATATCCTTCCTGATTTGAATCCCAGTGTAAGTGGGAAGCCATAGGGAAGCTGTCCTGTCCACACCTGGCAGTGAGGGCACAGGAGATACTCTGAGCAGGGCCAGCTGATGCTCGCCCACCTCTCTGTACTGGGGGTACTGGTGCAAAGGCACTGTGGTCAATTTGATAATCATTGAGGCCCCTGGTGAGATTAGAGTCCAGAGGCATGATGGGGTGCGTCCTGGGGGATCGTTACTGAGGTAGCCTCTCAGCTTAGTTTTCTGCTTCTTCCCTTGGCTCCCCTGGAGCTCAGTCTCCACCTTCTGTGGATTTTGTGAGTTGTCTGACACCTTTCCAGTAAATTCCTTTTCTGCTTAAGTTACCTGCTGTTTTCTACCAAGAACCCTGACTAGCACATGACTTTATAAGGCTCTTTTGAGGACAGAATAAGGTGGTGTATATGAATCCCTTAGCCCAGTACCTGCCACAGGTAAATGTTTACTAAATGGTCGACCTAAGAAAGAACAAAGGAGTATTTGTGACCCATAGTAACAGACTTCGGGAATGAATTAGCTATGGAAGAAGGAAAAAGGAAGAATGGGGAAGGTAGTGCTCACTTCACAAACCTGCTTTCCACATCCTTGTTTGGCCTTTAGCAAGGGGAATCAACAGACGGACAGGACCTCGTGCTTAGAAGGGGTTAGACAGACTGGCAGAGAGAGTAGCGACCTCTCAGTGCGTCAAGTGAGAGCGCAGTGTTTATTTTACTGATGTGACAAAGTCTACACTTGTTGGCCTGGGGCGCATCATAGCCCTGTCTGATTCTGCCTGCCCGGCCCCGATGCTTTTCACTCCCTGAAAAGCGCCTGACAGCTGTCATCAGATCAAGCTGCCTGCTGTCCCGTGAACACGTTACTCTGAGCTTCACTGCCTTTGCGCACCGTATTGTCTGCCTGGGATATCTTTCTTCTCCCTTAATTCCAACTGGCTTAAGACTTGGGTTACAGATTTTCTTCTCAATGAAGCCCTTTCTAACTCCTTCCAGGAAGAGTTACTAACTCCTTCCTCTGGGCTCCCACGGAATTCTGTTCATGCCTCTCCAATAGAGAGTACCGCATTTACCCTAATGCTCTCTTTGCGCCTCCATCTGTCCTTGCCCTATGTGGTCCCAGACACCGGGTCTGTGGTTTGGTCATCCTTGTGTCAACACTGCCTGACATCGTCTGGCATGTAGACACTACTTCACAGACATGTGAATAGCCAGAACATTTCTTTACATGTTTTGTTAGAGATGATAAAGGGGTGTGACTGTAAGATAATGAATGTGATTCAACAATCCACAGACAAAAGTCACCCTTGTTCTTTTTTTTGTTTATTAGGTAATAGTGTACTTTTTAAATTCTGTCTCCTAAAAGGCAGAGTTTTGTTTTAATTCGCTTTATGCCAATAGAGTTTTGCATCAAGTGGTGCAGTAAAGGGATGAGAATCCAGTTGGGGGTGCTTCTCTGATGTAATGGGAGCAGTGTTGGGGGTGTGCTGGGAACCCAAGGTTGGAGCCCCTGGCCTCAGGGGCCAAGCCTGCAGCCTTGCTCGGGTTTACCTGTAGACATTTTCTAGGTCCGATTGCCATCAGCCACCTCACTGAAATAGTAACTCCTGATGAAAATAAGTATTTCCCTTTTCATTTAGGGGAAACTTTTCATAAAGTTAGGCGTAAGCACAAGTTCCCAGAGGAAAATAGACCAAAATTTAGATTTATCTTCCATTGCCCTCAGAAATTATTTTTCATTTTATTTAAGAGATTTTACAAATTCTCTTTTAATTCATTTTTGAATAAATAGTACATTACTAAGATCCAAAATTCAGAAGTATATGGTATAAAATGTCTCCTTTCATACCTTACACCCTAGCCATTCAGTTTGTCTCCACATGGTCAATCAAAGCTATAGTTTCTTTTTTCATTCTTCTAGAGATTTTATGCATATTTTTTATCTCCTATTGCCTTTTACACAAAACTTAAATTAGTACACACAGTTCTGAATCTTGCTTTTTTTCCAGTAAATACTGTACCTTATAGATCTTTTCCTATCAGTGTATATCAGCACATGTCTTTTTTTCCTGGCTGCATGGTACTCCATTGCATAGGTGAACTGCATTCTAGTAAGCCGGTTCCCTACTAATGGACTTCTTATTATTACAGGTTTTTATTACAGTCCTTTCTATTTTATAAGCAATTCAGCAGCTCTTTTAAACCGCCCCTCAAACCTCCTACCCACCCTCTGCCTCCTTCATTTTAAAAATTGCTGTCTCTCTTAACTCACAGGAAACACAGAGGCCATCAGATAGAGATTCCATCACTTTCCTGCCTCCTTCCGCCTTATACTTAAGACTCTTTTGATACCAAACAGCACATAGTTCTCAGGATGTGTGTGTTCTGTCTTGTCTCTAGCCCTTTCTATATGCCACGCACACCCCTGCCACCGCGGGTTGCCCGGGAAACCCCTGTTGGCCTTTCAAATCCAAGTTTGGATGTCATGCCAGTGGGAGCTCATTGGCTGCTGTGTGTAGATGCCTGTACCCTGTTCCTCTCCCACCATTGTACTCACTGCTGGTTTGAAATTTGTTTACATGTCTATGTTCCTATAGGTCTGTGAGCACCTTGAGAGCTAATTCATATCAGGATGCCCAGCACTTAGCATGGAGAGTCTGGTAATAGAAGCTACTCAATAAATATTTGTTGAATAAATGAATAAATAATGTGAGAGAGATGTAAGCATACTCTGTAAGGACAAGTATTTTAAAAAGCAACAAAATGAACCTTCAACTTTGCCCAGTGTAGCAGAAACAGAATTGGACCAGAAATCAAGAGAACCAGTTCTGGCCCATGGAAGCTGGGAACTTTTGTGTGTTCAATGCTCTATCCTCAATGCCTGTGGGAATGGTTGACTATCAGTGCTGGGATAGAGTGAGGCTTTGTGTGGTGTTGTATTGAATCTGCTAAAGGCACCCTTCATTTCAAATAGTCTGCAGGAAGAAAGCTAGAACCAAGGGTCTGAAGCTTTTGGACTAACAAGAGAACAAACCCAGTACCCAGTCAGGGAAGTTATCATAAGGCCAGTGAATTTATTAACAGCTTAAGTTGAACAAATTCAACCAACTGCCTTTTACAAATGCATCTTAGAGATTAAATTTGCACATTTCCCATAGCCACAGATTTTGCCAGGCTTAGTGCCAATCACATGCTTGCTCTGGGAAGTGGAACAAAAACCTTATAAATAACCTGGGGAGGCACGGCCCTCCATGCTCCTCTGTGAACACTGAGGGGCGCAGCAGCGGCCAGCTGGAGACTGAGCTACTGGGAATTCAGGCGGGATGAGGCCTTGGGCCCACCTGCCTTTCTGCTCACAGGCTCCTTGTCCACTGCTCTCCTTTGCTCACCAGGATGCTCACCGACTTCCACCCGCTCTTCATCGTACTGAACAGTAGTCACATGTAGTAATGCAAGTTCTCCACCAATTTATGAAAATAAGACTCGTCCTAATGCTTCTGATTGAACACAAGGGTGATCACAGATTTTTTTTTAGACAAAGACTGAATCAAAGTTTTATATTCATAATTTTTATTTCCACAGTGTTCAATAAATATTTGCTGGCTGACCGAATGAGTGCTTTGCCACGAGCTTGCTCTGTGACCCTAGGGGAGTCTCATTTGACTTTTCCAGGTCTCATTAGCCTCATCTGGGCAACCAAGTTTGATTGACATATTTTACAAATTATTTTTAATAGTTTAAACCCTTTCTTTAAACAAAGTCTTGGCATAATCTAGCATATAGAACAGAAAAATATGGGCCTACTCTAGATAAAATAGGTTTGGGGCCCTAAGACCCTTTGTTTTGCTTCCTCCTTCCCCAGACTTGTTTTTGCTGTCAGCCGCTCTAGTGCACCCCAGGGCTCTGTGAGACACCACCTAAACCATGGTCCTGTACACACATTGGCTGCCAGACTTGTAAGGAAACTTACTGGTGATTGGGACCAGAGATTCCCAACCTGCAGCCTCTGAATTCTTAGGGATGGAATAGGTAAAGCCACCAGGCAAATTCAATAGGAACTTTTTTTGCCTATGCTATTATATCGGCTCAACCAATGTCAAATGATTTTTCAATAGTAAGCAGAATTGGAAACAATACAAATAAAATCTCTGATAAACTAACAATGAACATGGACATGTTAATAATAAGCAATTAACATGGACATGTTAATAATAAGCAATGAACATGGTAACAGATTACTAAAAAAATCTTCAGTAGACAAAATTTCTCAACATATTGTGAAAATGAAGTGGGGTGTTTATACAAGGAATCCTGGGGAGTGCAAAGATCGAGAATAATAGTGAATTCTACTTTCTTCCCTTTCATACAAATAAAGTTGAGCAGGGGAAGGTTAAATGCCTTGCTGAAGCCCTCACAGCCTACTTAGGGGCAGAGTCTGCGGCAGCACACAGCGCTTGAAACTTCCAGGCTACTTCCGTGTAAGGCCTGGCCTCTGCCTCTGTATGCCCAGGGCCCTTGGCCACACAGCTGCAGAGAGAACAGCCTCATTGTCTCAGCGTTTGTTAGCCAAGTCCCCGACGTTTGAGGTTGTGGGGGAGAGGAGTCATCGTGACCTAGCAGTGTCTACATACCCGGTGACTGCTTCTAAAACCCACTCAAGTGCCCATCTTTATTTAGCTTTGGCATTGATTCTCCCCGGCCAGGATCACTTCCTTGTCAGGTCTCTAGCTGGTGACTGGATTTTTTTACATATTCGGGAACATTACAAGTACAGTGCCAAGCAACTACAAAATGAAATTGCACACATTGCAAATGACAGAGAATTCTGTGAGGCTGATGAAAGAAGGCTGAGACGCTTAGTCCATAGTAAGAGCGAGGGGACGATTTGGGTGATGCTGGGGAAGCAGGCAAAGGCCAAAGCAGGGAGGGCCCTGGGGGCCTTAGTTGTTCTCATTCTGATTTGGGTGGGGAATTGGGAGGCCTTTAAGCAGGGGAAGTGACAATCAGATTTATCTCTAAAATTTTCACTTTGACGTTGGCAGATACACTAAACTGTATGATCTTGGCAATTGTATTTCTGTGAACTGATCTCATAAATGCACCTCCACATGCATGAGATGACACATACATGAGGTTATCCATCATTCCAGTGTTTGTAAGAGCAAAAAAGGACCCAATTGTGATGTTCAGAAAAAGGGGCTTGGTTCAGAAAATGGTGGTATGACAGGCAGCTGTAAAAACACACAGGGAAGATCTCTGTGTATATGGAAAGAGCTATTGGGATGTGCATTTAGGACAAGTGGGGAAAAAACAAGATGCAGAACAGTATATGGTAGGCTACCTTTTTGTAATATAAGGTAGGAGATTTGTTTGTATATGCATCCCTTTGCCTTAAAAACTCTAGAGGGACTTAAAAAAAAACAGGTGCCAATGGAAGTGGCCCTCATTAGAGGGCTAGGATGAGGAATGCAGGGTGGGGGCACATCTCTTGTACAGTGTGTTAAATTTTGGACCATGTAAATGTAGCACCTCATAAAAATAAATACACTTGAAAACCACCATGGCTGCTCCGTGGAGAGTGGTTGTGGGGACACAAGAGTGGCCACTGGGAGGCTGTTAAGGGAACTGTGGAAGCGGTTCCTATGAGTGCGGATGATGGCCGCTGGCCTGGAAGGCAGTTGTGGGGGTGGTGAGGTAGTTGGTTTGGGGCTGGAGAGCTAAGCAGACTTGCTGATGGAGTGGAGGTAGCGTGTGAGGGAAGACAAAGAGCAACTGAGGATAATTCCTAGGCACTTGCCTTGAGTAGCTGGAGGAGAGAAGACGGGGTAGAGGTCAGGGGGCAGGGAAAATTGAGAATCAAGAGTTCTATTAGAGACGGCGTAGGCCATGTCCAAGCGCAGGGGTAACAACTAGAAAGAAACATCTAGAAGGGTGATGACAGCAGAGATTTTTCCAAAGGTGAGTTCAGCTTCCCATGCGTTCGAATTAAAGGATTGAGAGACCTTGGTGATTAATTCATTAAACTCTGAAACAAATGTGCATCTTCATTTTCCATGCTGCACATTAAAACATAAAGGAAAGCATGTCATTGGTGCCATTATACAATTTTGTTGGAAAAAACTATGTTAAAAAATTCTAGTCAACCACCTGATGTAGTCTTAGTTCTCAAAGTTAGCCTGCAGCTATCACGATAGCCTACTTCTTGTTAAGTATAAAGTAAATAAACACAGTCTCACAATTATTTCATTTTTCAAGACCAATTTCGAATCAAAGGTTTTTTTGCTGTTCACTGTGAAATGAACAGCCCCCTCTGAATGGTCTGAACAAGGCACACAGGGATGGAGACCCGCAGTGGCAGAGACACGGGCAAACAAGGGCAATTCATGCCTTCTCCTGGGCGCTCGGTTCACATGTCCACTGGCAGAATGACTGCGCAACCCGGACTGATCACGGGCAGGCAGTGCTGGGCAACAGTTCTTCCTACCTGACTGTGCCGGAAGTTAAATGTTCTTTGGTAAAAATGCAGAGCTGCCTTCTTAAGGATTTTACCTTCAACCATTAATTTCTGTCCTGTGCATTTTTCCTGTATAGGACAGTCTTTGGGAATGTCCCAGTGACAGGACAAGTCAGGGTGTTAACGGGTGTAGTGTTTTCTGTGATGTCTGGTGTCTTAGAAAGTTTGGGTCACCAAAACAAGTTATGTGGTGACTTAAACAGCCAATGTTTATTTCTCACAGCTCTGGAGGTAGAAGTCTGAGATCGGAGCCAGCGTGGCAAGGCTCTGGTGAGCCCCCTTCCTGGATGGGTCCTCACAGGGCCTTTCCTATGTGTGCATGCAGAAGTTAGTGTCTGTGTCTTCCTCACAAGGCACTAACCCTCGTGAGGGCTCTGCCATCACGACCTCATCTAACCCACCTCCAGGTGCCATCACGTTGAGGACTGGGGTTTCAACACTTGAATTTGGGGAGACACATAGCAGTCAGCCTAGCTCTTCCTTCAGGTTGCAGGCCCTCCGGCCCCCAGGTGCCAGGAGTGTTGGCGGCTGATAGCTCACCACTGAGTCCTGCCGAGGACTTGCCTGGAAGAAGTGACCTCCCTCATGTTTAGGTCCCCTCTCCATGGTGGACAAGGCATGGGCACAGGGGGGAGAGAGTGGAGAGACCCAGCCCTCTTGCCTCCATAGGAGAAACTTGGATGAGCCGTGCCAGCTGCTGAGCATGAGGCAGCTGAGCCCAGACTTGCACCTCACCGGCCTCCCTCCCTCCCTGGGGCCTTGTTCCCCAGGGCTTCTCTCTCTGTTTCCTGGGGAACCCAGCACGAGATACTAGGAGACCTCATTACTAGCATATTCAAATAATAAATACCCAAATCATGCAGATCTTTCCACATTTTGTGTGGGTTAAGGCACTGTGTAAAAGGCAAATGAAGCAGGGTACAGAGCAGACGCCCGACACTCCTAGGCTGGCTTTAGGTGCTCGCCCACATCTATATGCACGTTCGTGGAAGAGAAAACCTCCCTTAGATCTGTCGGCGCCCCACGTCTGTCAGCCACAGGGAGTAGCCTCTTTGTTCATCGGAACTGATCTCTGAGTGCCTTACGGCAAGGGAGAACCAAGTTCTGATCCCATTATGCTAGAATTTATTTTTGTTTCTTAAGGAAGCATAACAACAGCAAGCCCGATTTCAGTCCAAGTGTTTCTGAAAGAAATGAAGGGTAAGTGTTGAGATTAAATAGCCAGTTCAACAACGCTCCTTAAGGGTCCCCTAGCAGGGATTATGACATGGCTCCATCTAAAAAACAGCACCTTGATGCCGAGTTGATTGATTGATATATTTTAAGTAGTGTAATGTATTGATTTTTTCCCTTATAATTCTGCTTATGTTGCAATGCTAAGAAGAAAGACAGTCAGTCCCCAAGATTATATAAGAGAAACTGTATTTTCCTCCAGTAATTTATGATTCATTAAAACTTTTTTACATTTAACTTTAACCTATGAAATTTTTATTACAACTGTGCAGGAGGACCCTAACTTTATTATTTCCTATTGTTTAGGCAGTTATCCCAACATTTATGAAATACTCCATCCTTTCTCTCCTCCATTGAAACGCTGTTATTAGTATATAATAAATTCTTAAATAACTTAAAGCTGCTCCTGGACTCTGATTGGTTGTTCTGTCTGTGAGTCCTATGTCTATAGTGTAGTCTAATCAATATCATTTTATAATGAATTTTGGTATCTCTGTGACCCTATTTCTTCCTTCCTTTTTTAAAGACTATATTATCTTTAATGTTAAATACTACTACTCTTTTTCAAAATGTCCACTATTCTTATATATATTTAATCTTCCATATATATTTTTTAGATTTTTTTAGAACAGTTTTAGGTTCACAGCAAAATTAAGAGATTTCCCATATACTCGCTGCCCCCATGCATGCATAGGTTTCTTCATTATCCCCTCCCGACCAGGATGGTGTATTTGTTCCAGCTGATGAACCTACATTGACATATTTCATTCGTATATTTTTTTATAATATATTACATATAATATATTCTTTCATATATTTTTATACTAATTTTGGCACATTTCCTCTTCCTCCCGCCCCAGAAAATCCTCTGGAATTTTCATTGGGATACCATCAAATTTATATGTGAATTTCAGAAGAATTTACTTTTTACATTATTAAAATATCCAGAAGCATAGTTTATCCTTCTACTGATGTGGGTCTTTGATCGTAACCCTCTGTCAGACTTTGTAGATTCATCTCATGGGCCTAGCAGCATATTTCATGTTAAATTCATTCTTCGGATTGTTATTGGTAAATAGGGCGTTTTTCATTATACTCTTTTAGTCTTGCTGAGCACATTGACTTATTTTTAAACAACAACTTTATTGACATATAATCCACATAGTATGAAATTTGTATTTTTAAAGTGTACTTTTCGGTGTGTTTTGCTACATTCTCGAGGTTGTGCAACTATCACCATTATCCACTTCAGAACATTTTTATCACCCCTACAAGAAACCCCATACTCACTAGCTGTCACTCGCACTGCCCTCCCCCACCCCCTGGCCCTGTGTGTATCTCTTTATTAGTTGCTTCTAATTTTTATTCTTCATAATAAAACTGTAATCACAAGTATAGCTTTCCTGTGTTCTGTGAGTCATTCTAGTGAATTATCGAACCTCAGGGAGTCATCAAAACTCCTAAGTTTATAGCCAGTTGGTCAGAAGTGTGGGTGGCCTGCTACCCTCCAAGGGCAGCTGACATCTGAAATAAGGGTATCCTGTGAGGGTGATGCCCTTTATTTTGTGTGGTCTGCATTAACTCCAGGTGGTTAGCAACAGGACTGAATTGCGCTACATCCAATTGGTGTTGAAACACAAGTCTCTTTTCATGTGCTTTTTGACCACTTGTATATTTTGCAAGTCCATTGCCCATTTTTAAATTGGGTTATTTATCTTTTTATGGTTCACTTGCAAGAGTTCTTAGATATTCTGAATATCAGATATATATCAGATGTATCAGATAAATCGGGTATGTGATTCATAAATATTTTCTTTTGTTCTGTGTGTTTTTCCATTTTCTTGATGGTGTCCTTTGAAGAACAAAAGATTTTAATTTTGATGAAGCCCATTTATCTGTCTTTTATTTTGTCACTTGTGTTTTGGTGTCATATCTAAGAAACCATTGCTTAACCCAAGATCACAAAGATTTAGTCCTACGTTTTCATTTAGGAGTTTTGCAATTTCAGCTCTTATTTCCAAATCTGTGGCCCATTTTCATTTCATTGTTGTGAATGGTGTGAAGTAGGGGTCCAATTTCATTTTTTTGCATGTTGATATCCAGTTGTCCCAGCACCTAGCCTATTGACTTTTAAACATTTTAACTACTCACCTTCTATTAGCTCTAACAGATTTAAAGGATTTCTCTATTTTTTCATGTACTATCTTGTACAAATGATAATTTTACCTTCTCCTTGAGAATATTTATACTTAGTATTTTGTCTTCTCAAACATTACAAAAAGTAGTGGTGATGGCACCGTCTTTGTGTTTTTCTTCACATTCATGGGAATGTTCACAGTGCTGCCACCACGAAGCATGGCACTTTGTCCTCACTCAGAAAGAAATGACTCTTGGGACCTGCTGTTTTATCTGTATTTCGTTGCTACTGATATCAGCTGAGGAAACATGGCATTGCTTTAAAATCTCTTTAAAATTATGGTTAATGATATGTTGTTAGACTTTTTACTTGAAAATGGCATAATATTTATCAGAGGGGGAGCTCCTTTAACAATATTCCTCATTTTTGAGGAATATTTTCCTATGACAGTGTTTATCCAGAGCAGTTTCTTCTTCTGTTTTTAAAGAAATAAGTAAGTTCTTCTTCATAAATGAAAATATGGTGCTTTGACTCTGTATAAGAATGAATTTTTAAAATCTGAAATAGTTTTATTTTAAAAGTAAATCAAGTCAGGAACTTGAATAGATAATTTACAAATACTGTTCAGATTTCAAAAGGTAGAAAATAATACATACAGTGAAATAAAATGTGTTTGCCCCATTCCCTAGCCACCTGCAAACCACTACTATATAAGCAGGATTTGTTTAAAAATAAAATAAATATATACCTATGTAATACACATACACACACAATATATGCAATATATATAAAATATATCAAATGTTTACATGAAAAAAACAGTGTGCTCAGTGTTACTAAGGAGTTAGATGGGAGGTAAAACCTGATAATGAGTCTGTTCACAAGGTGAGACACAGCTGAGAAAACTGGTGTTTTTCCAATATTGTCAGTAACCAGCTTATTTAAACTCCAGATTCATTTTCTCACCAAGTTAGAGCAAGAGATGAATCTGGAATGCATGCCACACTGACTGCATTAAATATAAATGCCCACCACTTCAGCTTTCTTTACCTCAAGTGGCAAGTAACTTAGGGACCACGCATTCCTGAGAGGCACGTCCTGAATGCAAAGGACCAACAAGATTTCTGTACCAAGGTTCTTCAGTTCGATGGGAGAAACCTAAGTAAGTCACATTCATGGCGCACAGTAAATAACACAGAAACCTTTCCCCCAGACATTTGTTTTATGTTGTAAAGAACTTGGAACAGACACTAGGAACCGTGCTGTGTAACAGTGGGCGGGGGGGCTCTTGCGGACAGGCACCTTCAACAGCATTGTTGTGGTGCAGCACAGGACTGATAAAGCTCTGGGCTTTGGGGCATTGGGGGAGGAGGAGGAGGCTAGCAGTGCGGGGATGGGAGGCAGTAGGGGCGGGGGAGGAGCTGATTCAAGCAAATCCAACCCACAAAAGGCTGATTTATAAACAGAAATGCCATTTGTTCATTAACCAGCAGAAGGGAATTGGAGGGTGTTTTACTCCCTCTGCAGAAAAACCTGATGTGCCTTCCCATCTGGTGAAGGAGTATTCTGGCTGCTGGGGGTGGGGGTGCCAGGCCCACAGACATGGTTCTCTGGGCCCCAGAGAGCGCTGGTGAGCCCTGATAGAATCCTTTGGTCTCCCCTTTGTCCTCTCATTCCAGTCTCCTCTAGGAACATGTCACTCCTTCAGACCACAGTAACGGAGTGCAGGCACCTTACCGTGTCCTCCAGTCAATTTCCTGTGGCCTTCTCTCTCTCCTCATCTCTCAGAGGGGGCATTTCTAGGGCAGCTGGGAGGAAATAGCAATATAATCTGCACAGGCTTCGAGCCCTGGGGCCTCAGCCATTGGCCATCTGGGTATCATCCCTGGGTTATTAAACTTCTCCTGCGGGAGGGGAGGGACAGTGCCTACTGAGAAGTGCCACAAAGACCAAAGGGGCTGCCTCACGTGGGGCCCAGTGCTGCGCCTGGAGCATGGAGGACACTCAATGCTGGCCGTGGTGTCGCTCTGCTACAGCTGTCATCTGCTGCCCCCAATTTGCAGTGGCTGCACACAGACAACAAGCTATGCTTAACTCTGCCCAAAGTAGAGGGGAAAAGGAGAAGTCAAATGAGGGACAGTGTGACTTGGCAGTTTGAAACTTATTCAGCGTTTCAAATAAATGCGTTATTTGATGTTTCAAAATAGTGCTTTAACCTTGAACATATTTCAACCCCAAATAACATAAAGAATAAAGTTAGTATTTAAAGGTGGCATAAGTGACAAAGAGAACTTAATGTAAAAGTGCAATTTGTACTAAGAATTTCTGCAGTCCCCAGCGTGTGTCCATCTAATCTCCGGCTTCTATCCTTGTCTTTCTTAAACCTATTTGCAACAGGACAGCCAAAATCACCTTTCAAAGACTGAGTCAGACCATGTAATTTCTCTCTTCAAAATCTTCCAATGGCTCCCACCTCATTCAAAGTTCTACATTCAAACTCTTCACAATGCCCTACCAAGCTTTTGTGATCTGCTCATCCCTCCTGCTCCCACCATACCTCCGTGACTTAACACCCTCTGCCTGGCCCATCTCACAGGCTTTGCTGGTCCCTGGAGCTCTGCAGGTACTCCTGCCTCAGGGCCCTGCACTGTAGTTCCCTTCGCATGGAGTCCTCCTCTTCTCTAGTCACCTCTCCTCCATGACCTTCCTCGGTGCTCCCGCCTCCTTAAACTGACTTCTTCCACATCCCCACTACTCTAGTCTCCTTCCTGGTCTGTTTTCTAGATATCCTTTCCTCCTATACTTACTGATTGATTTTGTTTATAATCAGTCTCACCCCACCCTCCCTGAAACAAACTCCACAACACAGGAGTTTTTGTATGTTCTGTTTATTGCTAGCAGGGTGACAGCACTGTTGAATGGACACATGAATTCAGGAGTGGTGCATTTCTGTATGTCATCTCATTGACATCTTCCTGTAAAGGTCTGATCTTCATAATAATATATCACTAAATGGTAGCCATTATTATAATTACATACTTTTATATTCAACAATTGCTATTTCCTGAAATTAAAAGTGGACTGAAAGCATCTTTAAGTTCTTGAAACTGAAATTTGAAAAGCACTGGTTTAACATGTGGATGTCCTTTAAAGACACCTTCTATAGACTGAGATTCAGAGGAAGAAGTTGTTTTTAACCTCTTTCTCAATATGAATGACACAGATTGCTTCTGAGTTAAAAGAAATGAATTTTCATATAAATTTTGGTTGGCCAGTGCCAATTTTAGCATTAATTCTCCAACTCTTAAAAATGATTTTTAAATGTGTCCAAATGGTGCAGGCAGCCCAACTGGGGGCCTGGGCGCCCCGGCCGCTGCTTTGCCGGAGATAAGGTCTGCCTACTGAAGTCCTGGTTTCCATTACAGCTGACGACAGTAAAGAAGTACTTGCAAGAACAAATGTTTGGTTCCAGGCTGTGGCCTAATTTAATAGTATGCTTGAAAAAGAAATGTTGATGATTCACTCCAAAACCCCTGGGGAGGGAGGGCTGATTGTAAACTATTTGGAAAGGGGCAAGATAGCCTGTGGTGGAGTCACCGAAGTGACCTTAAGAGCCCACAAAAGTCCTGTCTGAGCGTGGTTGAACACGGGTTGTTTTCCAGAATGATTTTAGCTGTTAGATTCAGAACCCTTTCCCCTCTGCTCTGACTCAGGGAATGAGAGATTGTAGCCAGATTAATTTGTGATAGTTTCAGATAATATGATGAAGTATTTGGATGAAAGATTGCCCTGATGTCACCATAATTGAGGTTCCTCTCAAAGCATTGCATGTGATTGTAATATTTTAGAGGCTACAACCTGAGGCAAATTTTATGGAAGAAGGAAGGGATTTTTTAAAAAAATATAAACTAAGATTTAAGACACACCCGCCATCTAAGTAGGTGGAGCAGACAGCTGTTATGGGCAAGACCCAGAAACCCTTCTCACCGCTTGCTTGTTGATGCCTGAAACTTTAAAAATCAGGAATTCATTTTCTTGGATTTCTTGGATTACTTCATCTATTAAAATACTAACAGCCCATGTTAAAGCTCTGGGCCATTTTTACGCTAACGGTAATTGCCTCACCAGCTCCAGATCTAACAGGCTTTGCGGGTGAAGTGGGGAGAAAGCAGGTGGGGCCCGGCTCTTTGGAGAGGAGGCTATAGGGGACACACTCAGAGCAGCACCTCAAAGGTCGCATGAAGGTCGGAAAGCACAGGGAAGGGCATTTGAAACCCTTCCCTCTGTAGTAAGGTTGTCATCCATTCTCACCAAAGCCTGCCTTCCTTGCATAATGGAGAAATGTAAGGCTGATATAAGAAGTCGGCCTTCAGAAAGCCTGCAAGCTCACAGCTCAGGTGACCCTAAACCCAGTCAGGATCATCACAGAAGTTAATCGCTCCAGAGTAGCCGATCGCTTGCCTACCTTGGTGGACGTCTGTTGTTCCTCTCTAACAACGGAGACATTCTACTGTCTTTACCACTTGTAATGTATTCTATGAAATACTTCTGTGAGGGATTAATCTTTCTCCCCTCAATTTTGTAAAGGAGGAGAAGGATTTCTGCTGCTTGAAAATGACTCCAGTCAGCAGGTGTCTGCAGGGAGGTTCCTTGGGGTCCGTGTTGTGGTTCCTTGGTCACTCACTGTGATCGTCACCATTTTACTTTCACGTCTAACCACTTCACTAAGTTATTTCCTTTATGTGACTTTGAAAACAATTTACTACCTAGGAAGGGTGAAAAGGAGACTTTGTAAGGCTTGGCTTATATGCCATGTCAAAATGGTTGGTAGTACTGTTATCGGCTTTGCTTCTTAAAGCTGTGGAATGGCTGCTTTTCAAATGTCCTCGTGTCCTGTAAAGACGACCGGCTTTTGAAACATCAATGGTTTCTTTACTGCACACATACAATGTAGCTGACACTGGGCTGGGCCTGAAGGCCCCAGAGCTGAGGCCACTGTCTTGACCTCAAGTTGTTCTGGCTAGCCCCGTTGCAGGGAGGCAGGCAAATTACCATCATTAAGAACATAATGGGAATTTGCACCAGGGCTGTGCGAACTTCCCCTCCTGGACTGTGGCACAGGAAAGCTATTCTGCAGGGTGTAGTATCTGAGCTGAGAGTTTAAGGGTGTGCATAATGGTAGGAATTAACCAGAGGAGGAAGTAGGGGTGGGGCTGGAGGTGTTCCAGGCAGAGGGAACAGCATATGCAAAGAGACGATGGAGAGAGAACAGTGTCTTCCTGCCCAGAAGGGTCCAGTTTTTACCTGTCACTGGATCTCTGGTTATCTGTCTAAGTATTCCTAAGTATTCCTAAATGTCTGTTGAACTTAGCTGACTGCAAATATTAATTGTTGTTTTCTAGATGTTGGTGATAAGGTCATGGCAAAAACATAAGTTTCTGTTCTTGTGTCTGTGTTAGGGAGGCAACAGTATAAGCCCGTTTTTGGACATTTGCTGAGCACGTGCCACCTGCTTGGACCTGCTGTCCAAGAACTTGATGTATTCTTCGGTCAGTCTTCACATGACTGTAAGTGAGTGTTATCATGCCATCTCACTGATACTGCTGGGGACACAGAGAGGTTGAGAAACTTATCCCGACTTGCCCAGCTCATGAGGATGGAGGTGGAATCCAAACCTGGGAAGTCTTGGTTTCTAGAGTCAGTCTTAACTCTCTACAGGCATCCATTCAAAAAATTTTAAATGCCTTTTCAGTCTTTTTGGAAAATGAAATAAAAAGAAATTCGAAATGGCCATTCTCCCTTGATCCCTTTTCTCTATATTGACCCATGATTCAATTATTTAGCATAAACATGTAAGAATAGTGGACATTTTGTAAAGCAAGAGTTGGGTTAAAATTAAAGATAATGTAGTCTTTCAAAAAAGTAAAGAGGACGTTTTAGATATCAAAGTGCATTAAAAATTATACTAAAAAGAGAGGCAGGTGACCTATAGTTAACAACAGTGTATTGTATGCAAAAGTTGCTGAGAAAGCAGATCTTAAAAGCTCTCATCACACAAAAAAATAATTCTGTAACTGGTGATGGATGTTTGCTAGACATTATGGTGAGCATCTCAAAATAATGCAAATATTAACTCATGTTGTACATGTGAAACTAGTGTATTCCAATTATATTTCATTGAAAAAAAACCAAGGAAGAAAAAATCTATACGTAATATAAGCATGACTTAGGTCTTTCTGTTGCTACATTCCTCCTTCCCCCAGACCCAAGAATTGGGAGGAACAATGAGAAGAATCCCCAGGTAGATTCATAAACAAGTAAGTACAAAATCTGCTGTTGCCCCTTCACTCAGTATTTCCCAGGTGCTCCAGTTAGAAAACCAGCTGCCCCCACATCAGATCCAGGAGATGGGAGAGGGACTTCAGAAAAGTACTGAAAACTGATTATTTTTATTTTTTTAGTGTAGGGAGAATTTTAAATTGTGTGTAAATGAAACAAGCATACTTTTACCGTTGATTTGAACATTCAAATTAGCATTAATTTAGGGTGGAGTGGCTGTTCACAGACAGCAGGATGATTGCACGTCGATGTGCGGGATCCAGTCACTCGCTCATCCTTGTGCAAATCTGCACTGGTGGTTCTGTGTGTCTGGTTGCAGAGGCAGGGGAGGCCAGGCTGGAGGGACAGCTGGATCGGTCAGGCAGCAGAGCCATGGGCTTTGGGGCTCTAGATGAGGGCGACGTGATCCCAGTTCAGGCAGCTGACAGGAGCAGAGCTGGATTTCAGCATAAAGTTGGCTCTAGCTTGACAGCCTTATGGAACTGGGAGGCAAGGTCCACTATATTGACAGGGAAACTGCTAGGTCAAAGGAAGGCCTTGGAATGAAGACAGAGCCAAAGATCCAGATGCCAAAGTTCTTGAGGGACATTGCGTGGTTCAACACTTAATGTCTACTGTTCTACTATTGAGTTAGGTTCAACAACAACCAAACATTACCTTTTGTTGGATCATGTTGTCAAAGATTCTTTTACAGTATTATTTTTGTTTTGCAAATGAGAACATATCTATAAAGAAGCTGGGAAACATAATTTAAAAATGAAATGTAATTCAAATTAAAATAATGAGATATCATGACACACCTATTAGAATGGCCACAATCCAGACCACTGGACCACTGAAAGCACCAAATGCCAGTGAAGATGTGGAGCAACAGGAACTCTTGCACTTTGCTGGGGGAAATGCAAAATGGTACAGTTTGGTAGTTTCTCACAAAAATAAACATTCTCTTACCACACAGTCTAGCATTCTGGCTCTGCTCCTTGGTATTTACCCAGAGGAGTTGCAAACCTACGGCCACATGAGAACCCAAACACAGATGTTTATAGCAACCTTATTTATAATTGCCAAAACTTGGAAGCAACCAAGATGCCCTTTATAGGTGATGGATAAATAACCTGGTCCGTCTAGACAGTGGACTATTATTATCCAGTGCTAAAAAGAAATGGGCTGTCATCTCGTGAAAAAGGCATGGAGTGATCTTAGGTGCACATGCCTCAGTCAGAGAAGCCAGTCTGAGAGGCCTATGTGCTGTGTGACCCCAACTCTGTGATGTTTGTTAAAGGCGAAACCTTGAGACAGTGAAATGATCAGTGGTTGCCAGGGGCCAGGAGGGTAGGGAGGGAAGGATGCATGGTCAGAGCAAGAGGGATTTTTGGCCAGTGAAAATACTCTGTATGAAACTGTCATGATGGACACATGTAACAAACTTGTCCAAACCCGTAGGACGCACAGCACCAAGAAACCCTAAAGTAAACTCTGGGTGGTGTGACGTGTCAGCGTAGGTTCATGAGTCGTGACAAATAGAACCTCTGGTGGGGAATGTTGATAATGGGAGGCTGTGTGTGGGGGGGGCAGGGAGTCTATGAGAAATCTGTATCTTCTCTCCATTTTTCTGTGGACCTAGCTGCTCTAAGGAAAAAGTCTTTTAAAAAATTAATGTATCACTTACCATCTTGAAAACTAATTTTGGCATCTTGTGGGTGGATGGGATTGGGAGGAAGGGCAGCAGAAAATGAGGAAAGCGGCACTAATGGGAAGAGGGGGACGCAGGGTGGAGATGAGCTTGGGATGATATGCAGAGCTCCGCGTAAGGTTTTAGGTGTTTCCTTACTGTCTTTTCATAGAGCTGTTTATTCTAGGGATGATGGGGTAGAAAGACTTCTCCAAAGATCTCTGAAAACCTGAAGAAGTCTACACATACCTCCTGGGAAGCAGATCAAAATTAAAGCGCCACTTGGATGTCAGCTTGCACAGTTCATCAGATGTCAGATGGCGGCTGATCCCGGCCACTGCCTAGAGAGTGTGTGTGTGTGTGCTTTGCAGGGTTCACTGGTAACAATACTGCCAGACAGCTAGGCCTTTTTGACCAATGATAGGTTTTCTAGAGCTGGTTGTGGCTCCTCCCACTGTGCATGGAGATAGTTTAGAAAAAAACAGAAGCAGCCTTCCCCATACCTCCCCCACTCCTCCCCCTCCACCCCCTGCCTCAGTCCTTCCCACCTCACCCACCCCACCTCTCCCCACTGCATCCCTTCCCACCCCTCCCCATACCTCCCCCACCCCTCCCCACCCTTCCCCACCCCTCCCCACCCTTCCCCACTCCTCTCCCACACCTCCCCACACCACACCACCTCCCACCCCTCCACTCCTCCCCCCAACATCTCCGCACTCCACACCCCCCCACCCTTCCTCACTCCTCCCCCACCCCTCCAACTCCTCCCCACCTCACCCCACAGCTTCTCCCCAACCCCCTCCCCGCCCACACCTGCCCTCCCCCAGGAAGAGGCAGCCTGAATGCTGAGTGCTCACTTGGAAGAGTGAGGTCAGCAGCTAGGCCAGCCCTGGACCCAGCAGACAGGAAGAGTGAAGCAGGAGCAGGAACAGGGGTCAGATGTGAGCACAGAACAGCCATTTAGGAAAGGACACAGGTCGAGGTGTTTACCAGAGGGAAGGAGCAAAAGCCACCTTATAAAACAGAAATGAAGGGGAAAGGAGACAAAGGGACTGTAAGAAACTTTATCCTAAAATCAAGAATGCTCTGGAGCTCGTGGTAGGAATTGATGCTGGCCTTTGCCATACCATCTTCTTTGAACTGTTTTAAAGAAGTCCCCCTTTCCTTTAAAAATTCACCATTTAAGAATCTTAACCCATTATTGCTTGATTCTGAATATCTGATTCCAGATGGAGTTTACCAGCCCTCTTTGCAACCACTGATCTGGTTCCAGCTGCAAATGAGATACATTTGAGTGAATTTACTGGGGCTCCTGTAAACCTGGGCAGAGAGAGAAAGGATGTGAAAGCCACTGGATTAAATTCAGCACAGGGATGATTTACACAAGTATCTTCTACTGTCAATAGATGGACAGTAACTGGCAACTATTTTGTATGGCCAAACAAATCAGTAATTGCATAAGGAGACTGATGCCTAGTCATTGATTTCCGATTCCACATTCTCTTCCCCCGATACTAATTGTAATGTTTAGAAGATAACTGAGGTTTGAGTTCTTACTCTGGCCGTGGTCTCAGCCTCAGAGATGTGTACTTTGGAGATCTCCAGCAACCGGCAGGAGCAAGACCATGCTGGGCCTCCAGATTTCATTATATCAGCATTTGGACCAGCAGGTCCCCCCTGAAAGCAGACTCGGAGACAGATGTGCATGGAGGAAGTATTTCGAGAATGGACTGGGAAGGGCTGTGGGGCCAGGCCTGTGCGGGAGGGGCAGGGGAGGCGTGGCCTGGCAGAATCGCAGAGGTCAGGTGGTCCCACAGGGCGCTCCTGCCTGGGGGCAAGGGCCTGAGTGCTCTGGGGCCCCCTCCTACATCCACCAGTCAGTGGAGGAGGCTGCTTTCAGGGAGGGAGCAAGACCCGGGGGATCAGTAGTCTAGCTGAGGGCAACTCCGGGAAGAACTTCCCACCAGTCTGGGGGTCCCCGTCCCTCCCAGCCCGGAGCTGAGAAGGGCAGGCCCCAGCCCCCGCTGCCACGCCGGTCACTGGCTCAGTGATGACGCTTCCATGTGGGTCCACTTGATCTCTCCTGCTAGTTAAAAAGACCCTTGTTGACAGATCTCTGATTATATCAGGCTCAAAAGAAGTATAGCATCTAGCATACTGCTGTCACCCCATCAGGAACTCAGTAAGACTTACTGATAGATAAAAATCAGAGAAATTAATTATAATATTAACTGTTGTTTGAAGAGGGTAACTTATATAATAACATTTTCCTCCTGTGTTAAAGCTACATTTTGAAATTAGGGATATGATTTATCATGTTAAATACATCATCCTCTTGATATTTGACAATCTCTTTGCTTTTTGGTTGGCTGCTAACCTATATTTGGGGGATTGGTGGTGGGGAGAGAGAAGAAATTAGAAGCCAGCATATTAAGAGAAAAGAACAGGAAGGCAAGCCTGAAGACACCAGCACCCGCAGCAGCTTTCCTCTGTCCTACTTCACTGAGTGGGGGCTAAGAGGGGAGACTGCTACCTTCTAAGCCATTTGATATCCTTTTTCATTTATATCACCGAGTGGTTCCAAGTGGATAAATCATATCCCTGAAGCATACTTAAAAACGCTAAACTTTTTAGCTAATTCTTTCTCTTTTCATTAAGAAAACCTTCACATTTAAAGTAGGATGAAGACTGGAAGTCAGTAGGATATAAGACTAAAGCATAAGACATTGTATGCTGCTTATTAAAATGTGGGCTTGTACTGAATAGCTCAGGTGTTCTCATCCCCCAGAAGACCTTTTGTGCCAAAGCTGTGTCTAGTACACTTATGTACCACTGTCCGTGTGCACAAAATAACTCTGATCTAAGGAAAAGAGATCCTCAAGTGTTAACTACTGCTCCAAACAAGAAGCAACCTTTAAAAATAACAGGAACAGAAGAAGAATCCAAACATCACACTAGCGCTGAGAGCTGTACTGAAAGGTTTTGTGTCCCAAGGAGCCTCTCAGTGGCCTGGCTGCAGCTGTTCCCCTTTGGGGAGGGTCCGAAAGGGCAGATGTGCTAACGTGTGGTGGCCCCCTTGCCAGGGGCAGGGTGTCTTGTCTCTGTTAGAGGCCTGAGACGCTGACTGCAGATACCCTCACCAGGAGTGAGCGTGGCTGCCTCAGGGTTCCTGGTGTGAAGCGAGGGGCTATCTCTTCTATTTGAATCACGATTTCTCAAAATGTCAAAGAACTGACTAGCTGAGTTTCAATTTTTAATTTTTAAGAATATTATGTACAGAACAAAAAATTTTGTTTGGATACATTAAGTCAGAGCTCAAGATAATTTTCATAGACTTTTATTATTTCTTTGCTTTCAAGAATAGTTTGCTAAGTGATTTTTGATGCAAGGCAGAGGCGGTGCCTGGTCACCATGTGTCTCCCAGTCAGCACCAGGGGCCCGGGAGTGCTCCCTGATCTGGAGAGCTTTGCTAGAATTCCAGAAGCAGTGGAATCTCAGAAATGAAATGCCACTGCTAGTGCCTGCTCTCGCAATCCTGACATGAGGCAAGGACTCGCACCCTTTCCCCAAACCGCCACAATTCACCCTCGAAGTGCAGTCACCTTTCGCATTCCCCTGCCTCCCTTTCCTGGAATGAGACATTAGTGTGTGCACTGAGTCGCCTTCACCGCAGGCCTCCATGTGTTTCCTTTATCAGGAGCACGTCCACATAAAACCAGAACTACGCATGGTTTGTTATGTCACAGTGAAAGGAACTGAGTGATTATCTTGTCTGACTTAAATGGTATTATATAAATGGAGAGGGGCATACACAAATCTGCGGACCCCAAAATACACACGCAAAAAAAACCCTTTTAAAATAAGTAAGAAAACTTTATGAAAGACCTCCACAAGGGGACTGTTTGCTTGGCTTGGGCAACTCAGGAAACCTAGATCTTGACTCAAACATATTGCCTACCTTGGACAACCAGAGAGGTTTATTGATTTGGGGCTTTGTGAGATTTGTTGACAATGCAGTTACTCTCTGGAATTAGAACTATAGTGTATAGAAATATACAATTACCTTTGTATTGTTTCCCCAAAACAAGTGAAAAAGTTTGTGATATTCTCTAGGTCTCTCTAGTGAGACCTTTTAGGATGGTTTTTAAAAATGTTTTGCCTTCCAAGCCTCAAATGTTTGGTGAAAACCATCCAGGTTTTTTATTGGGCAGAGGTGGGGTGGGGACTTCAGTCCAGAGCATGGTACATGGCGCTCAAGTTGTGCTTGGACCAGAGCACAGGTCTGCGTAACAGACTCCCTTCTCGCATGCTACAGTCTCAGGCAGTCTCCCCACTCTCCTCCGTTGTCATCTGGTTCTTGCTGTTTGAACCTGACACCTCAGAGTGGCTCTCTCTCCCCCAGTTCACTGTCGCCTGAGTCAGAGGTTGTTTCCCTTTCCTGTGCCCCATTGCTAAGGGTCATACTCCCAGTCCAGTTCTGAATCTCTGTACCCTAACCCAAGGTATGAGACTTTCCACTTGCAAGCTAGGTATTCCCTGAGGTTATGGGCTATGACCAACATATTTTGCATGACTTTTGATGGTGGAAAGTGATGATTTACATTACCTCATGTACTCTGGTCTGGGCAGTTCTCTGCTGTGGATAGCATCAAGTACTGGCCAATACTGAGAAATGGGTTTTTAAATACCCTGAATAGGAGTGGAGTTTGTTTTATCACAAAGACCACTCACTGGGTGCACATCTGACAGGATGCTAATTTATCCTCACCCAGCCCACCCTAACTCAAGTTCGGACACTTGATTATAATTCAAGTATTTCATTTTTCCGCTGGTCTGGGGGATGCTGTCTAATTCGTCTAAGTCCACATTTAGTCATCTACTATCCCCTCTCCACAGACTATTGGCCGACTTTTGAAGAGCATCTACATTTTTTACCAAAATGCCTAGCCAGTGTGTCTACCTCACACCCAGAATTCCCACAGTCCCATGTGCCACCTTATTCCATCAGGACTATGGCTCCTGCTACTGCTGCTTGCCTGCATCTCATCCCTGAGCTCCTGCCCGGAAACTAGCACAAGACCTTCGCTCCATTGTTCTTCACCTGCTGCTCACACCCTGGGCTCTCCTCTGTTGAAGACCCTTCACTTTGTGCCCAGTTCTTGCTTCTCACTAACCCTGTTGGACTTGACCATCAGGGTGTTTCTTGTGTTCCACATCTGACCTCAGTAGGATGTTATTCTTCTTTGCTCTGTGCCCACTGGCTACAGTGGGAACCCTATCTTGACACATTTTATGCTCTAGTTAAACTGAACTGCCTACTCCCTTTGCATATGCTATTTCCTCTGCATTAGAATAGCCTTATCATTGATTAGTCATTGTAATATGAGCAAATACAAAGCTTTCATTCCCCCACCCCCACCGCCAGCTTAAAATAATAACTGACCATTCTAGGCTATCCCGATACCTTGACATTACTTCTGATGGTTTTCATACTATAGAGAAATTACTTGCTTATAACTTCTGCTTCTCCATGGTACTTGGATTTCTTGACATCAGGGTCTTTTTCGGTTTTGATCCCAAGTGTTTAGCATAGCATTTTTGTCATAACAGGCCTTCATTCATTTACAAATTCTTTGGGCAAATATTAATTGAGGACCTATTGTGTTCTTACTCTCATAGAGCATAAAGGAACGTGGAAGTAGAAATATTGTTTGTTTTTAAAATCAAACCACCTTACAGCTTGACTTGATTACGTTTCATTTCATTTTGTGAGCACTCACCACTCTTCAAAACAGCCTTGATGGAGCCAAGGCTAAACCATCTTCATTGAAATTAGTTTTATAGAAAGTCCTTTTTGTTTCCTTTTAAAATGTATATAGTATATGAGCACTATTGCTTTGGAAAAACAGAGTAGAAGGGATTAGCCCTCAGACCTGAACTCTGGCCATCTTATTTACCCTTTGTTTTCAGCCAGTTCCATTCAGCTGAGGGATCAAGCCCATGATTTCCTTCTTGTAGTGCAGGAATGGGCCTGAATCTACTACCGATTAGAGAAACAAGGCAGCTTCATCAGGTTATAAGCCTAAGTGGAGTCTTGAGTGACAGGTGTGAGAATTGTTTGGTATCCCTCAAAATTCATGTCCACTCAGAACCTGTCATGTGACTTTATCTGGCCTTTGCAGATTTGCTAGTTAAGAGGAGGTCATACTGGATTGGTTTGGGCCCTAAATCCACCAGCTAGTGTCTAGAATAGAAAGAAGAGAGAGATTCAGACACAGAGACACAGACACACTTGGGAAAGGGCCCCATGAAGATGGAAGCATGGATTGGAATGAGGAATCTACAAGCCGAGGACTGCTGCCACTGCTAGAAGCCAGGGGAGGGCAGGAAACAGGTTCTTCCTCCGGGGCTCCAGAAGAAACCAGCCCTGCTGCCACCCTGGTTTCAGATCTCCAGCCTCCAGAAACATGGGAGAGAAGTTTCTGTTGTTTTAAGCCACCAGTCTGTGGTCACCGGTCACTGGGGAGCCAACCTGAGGTCATGGGGGAGCTGGTCTGGGCCACTGGTTGTGGGGTCACCGGTCGTGGCGGCTGTAGGAAACCACACAGTGTGGCTCCAGGGCCCTTTCTCCAGAGCAGGGCTGCCTGCACAGCAGTGTGAGAGGCTTTGTGGGAATGTAAGGGAGACTATGCTGCTGCTCTGCCCAGAGTAGAGGGTGAAGTCAGTAGGACAGTCTACAAGCTCTGCATGGTCTGAACCACCCCCATCTTACCTCATTTCTTTTATTATTTGCCACAGCACCCTTCTTGGTATTTTTCCAACACACCTCAGGCCTTTCTGTCATTCTGGAATGTTCTTTTGCTGATGTACGTGTGGCTCCCTCTCTCATCTCCTTCAGGTCTTTATTCCATCTGCATGTTCTTGATGAGACTTACCCTGACCTCTCCATTGAAAATCAGCACCTATTTCCCAGCCTCCTCACCACCTTATTTTTCTCCTTAGCACTTATCACCATTGAGCATATCATATTTTACTAACTTATTTTATTTATCATCTGTCTTACCCAGTAGAGGATCAGCTCTCTGAGGATGGGGAGTTTTGTCTGTTTGTTTATATCTGTATCCCTGTCACCTGCGTATCCAACATGTAATTAGTGCTCAATGAGTACTCGTTGGATGGGCACATGCATACACTGGCATGCAGTTTTGCTGTCATGTTTATATAGGGCAGTACCTAATTTCTAAATACTTTGTAGATGAATATCTGCTAAAGCTGGCAGAACTTACATTACCATTGTTGGTTAAGAAAACAATCCCATTTACAATTGCATGAAAAAAGAATAAAATATCTAGAAATAAATTTCACCAAGGAGGTGAAAGACCTGTACTCTGAAAACCATAAGACATTGTGAAACAAAATGAAGATGACACAAATAAATGTTAAGATAGGCCATGTTCATAGATTGGAAGAATTGATATTGTTAAACTGCCCATACTACCCAAGGCAATCCATAGAATCAATGCAATCCCTATCAAAATACAAATAATGTTTTTCACAAAACTAGAACAAAATATCCTAAAATTTGTCTGGAATGAAAAAGGACCCTGAATAGCCAAAGCAATCTTGAGAAAGAATAAAGCTGGAGGTATCATGCTCCCTAATTTCAAACTATATTACAAAGCTATAGTGATCAAAACAGTATGGTACTGACACAAACATCCATCAGTGATAAAAAATAGAGTCCAGAAATAAGCACATGCTTATTTGGTCAATTAATCTTCAACAAAGGAGGCATGAACATAGACTGGGGGAAAGACAGTCTTTTCAATAAATGGTGTTGGGAAAACTGGACGGCTACAGGAAAAAGAATGAAACTATACCATTTTATTACACCATATACAAAAATAAGCTCAAAATGGATCAAAGAATTAAATATAAGACCAAAAACCATAAAACTCTTAGAAGAAAACAGGCTGTAACTCTTGGACATCAGTTTGAGCAATTTTTTTTTGTATCTGTCTCCTCCGATAAGGGCAGCAAAAGCAAAAATAAGCAAATGGGACTCCATCAAACTAAAAAAAACTTTTGCACAATGAAGGAAACTCAACAAACTAAAAAGGCACCTACTGAGTGGGAGCAGATATTTTGCAAATGATATATTCGGTAAGGGGTTACTATCCAAAATATATAAAGAACTCATACAACTCGATATAAAAAAAATCCAATTAAAAAATGGGCAGAGGACCTGAAAAGACATTTTTCCAAACTAGACACACAGCTGGCCAACAGACATATGAAAAGATGCTCCACATCATTAATCATCAGGGAAATAGAAATCAAAACCACAATGAGATACCACCTCACACCAATCAGAATGGCCACTATGCAAAAGACAAGAAATAACAAGTGCTGGTGAGGATGTGGAGAAAAGGGGATCTTTGCCCACTGTTGGTGGGAAAGTAAATTGGTGCAGCCACTATAGAAAGCAGTGTGGAGGTTCCTCAAAAAGTTAAAAATAGAACTACCATATGATCCAGCAATTCCACTTCTGGGTATTTAGCTGAAGAAAATGAAAACATTAATCAAAAAGATAGATGCACCCCTATATTCATTGCAGCATTATTTACAATAGCCAAGATGTGGAAGTAATCTTAGTATCCATAGATAGATGAATGGATAAAGAAGATGTGGCTATGTATACAATGAAATATTACTCAGCCATAAAAAAGAATTAAATCTTGCCATTTGCAAGAGAGTATGGTGCTAAGTGAAATAAGTCAGAGAAAAAATACTATATGATTTCACTTATATTTGGAATCTAAAAAGCAAAATGAACAAAAAAGCAAACAGACTCATAGTGGTTCCTGGAGGGGAGGAGAGTAGAGGGATGGGCAAAATAGGGAAGGGGATTAAAAGCTACAAAATTCCTGTTATAAAATAATTAAGGCACAGGGGTAGAACGTACAGCATAGGGAATATAATTAATAATATGTTAACAACTTTGTATGGTGATAGAGGTAGACTTATTGTGGGGTCACTTTGTAATGTATGTAAGTGCTGAATCAGTATATTTACACCTGAAACTAATATAATATTGTATGTCAATAACAATTCAACAATGACAAAATAAATGAATACAAGTGCTATGGATATATATGTTAATACACAAGAAATGGGTCTTGTTATAATAGTATAAACTATCAAGTACTGGATGGGAGCTGAGTTAACTGCAATATAAGATCTTAAGAGGCATCCTTGTTTGAAGGCAAATACAGGCAGATACTACTTCCAACAAAGTTTGAGTCATTTGGTGCACATAAACCAATGGAAATAGTAGGCTTTCCATGGGACTTTCGGGGGATTCTCACAACTGTTTCATCTTAATCATATGAGACTGCAAATTTACAGATTCATTTGAATGGTTATTCTTCACACTGTAGGTCAATGTATTCATCATGGTTATTTTAAGAGAAAGTTTCTTGGCTTTTATGTCATTTGGAATCCAAAACTAAATTACATTCCTTGCTTATAATAGGCTGTCAAATATTTGTTGAATGGATGACTGTATAATTGTTCTGCTCATTGTCTATGTTTAATATTTAATACTTAACTCTGACAAAGTTAATAAAGAGGTGCAAGATCTTCAGCTTTACAAATCTAATTAAGGAGAACTGAAGTACAAGAAATATCACTTAAGCCAATATTATAGTCCATGATGAGTTTACCACATACAATTTCCTACTCATTGCTTAATTTAACCATTCAAATATATAATAGCAATATAATATCAGTGTCAGTTTAACAGCTGCTAGTTGCCAAAAAATTTGGAAGACATTTTTCAGTCCCCCCGAATCTACATGTTTCCATAGCCCTCTATATGTTACGTCATTGGCATTCTTTTTCCACAATGCTTCAACTCTAAACTGATGATTTGAATAGGCTTGCACTAGGCACTGGCTGTGGCTTCTTTGAAAGTTTTGATTATTTCAGTTCTTTGGATTTGAGTAATCAAAAATCTATAATCTATTTCAAATATAAACCCTTTTGGCTTTGACTTTTTTAAATGTACATATTTTTGTAATCACTCGTCTTAAATCTGAAACTCTGGGATCATCAATGCCTTTTCGTTTGTAAAGGAAAATGTGGGCAGCAAAAAGCCTACAGTAGGTAAAGCAAAAAGAAGTCTAGACTGAAAAGGGAGCCCTCAGGAAGCAGTGGGCAGGGCACTGAGTGGGAGTCGGGGACTGGTCTCATCAGCCCCGGCCTTTCATGGCTGGCTTGGACTAGCCCTCCAGGCCTGCTCTCCGGACCCACCGATTCACTTCCCTGCTCCACCCTTCCCAGTGTCATACTCAACTCCCTGGCATTTTATGACCATGTCATGCTTTTGTGAAATGTTTTGCTCCTGCACATGCTGTTCCTTTGACCTGGAATGACCTCAGTCTGGAAAATTCCCGATCATCCTTCACAGCTAAGTTCACCTGCCACGTCCATGGTTAACTCTTCCCTAACTCTTTCTCCCATCTTAGCTATTCCCCAAATGAACAAACAAACCTGGCCTGGGCACAGCAGAAAACCCATTCATTTTCTTCTCTAGAGTACTGGGCACATTGATTCACTCATTCAATATTTTATTGAATGTCTAGTGTTCTAGATGCTGGGAAAGCAGTGGTGAACAACACAGACAAGCCTTCATAGGGCTGTTGGCCTATTAGGAATAAGCGAACAACGAACCAAATAAATAAATTATTTATGTAGTATATAAAAGGTGATAAATGCTTATGGAGAAAGTAGAGCAGAAAGGGCAATAGGAAGTCCAGGAGAGGGTGTATGAGTGTTTGGGTAAGGGAGAGACGTACAAATTGAAATTGGATAATTGGGGGAGACTTGGGTGAGAAGGTGACATTGGAGCAGGGACTTCTGAAGGAGGTGAGGGAGTAAGCAATGGGATATGTGATGAAGAGAGCTCTAGGTAGAGGGAACAGCAAGTGCAAAGGCCCTGAGGTTGGAGTTTGACGGTAGTATTCGAGGGCCAACAAGGAAGCCCATGTGCGTGGAACAGCATGAGCGGAAGGAACAGCATTAGTGATGAGACCAGAAGGGTAATGGGATGGAGATGGGGCCCAGAGTTTATGGGCTCATGGAGGCCATTGTGACAGATTTGGCTTGTCTTAGCAGTGAGATGGGAAGCTGATGGAAGATTTGATCAGAGAATTGACCTAATTTGAGTTACATCTTTAAAGTTTCCTCTGGCTTATAGAATACAGACTGCTGGGGGATGAGGCAATAGTCCAGGCAAGAGAAGACTGTGGTTTGGACCAGCGTTTGCAGCAGGGGAGGTGGTGACAGGTGGTCGTACTCTGGATGTATGATGAGGGTGGAGTCCATGGGATTTTATGATGGATTACAGGAGAGAAAGAAACGAGTCAAAGATGACTCAGAGGTTTTTGGCCTGAGCAACTGGAAAGATGGAGTTATTAATGAATCAAGATGATGCAGGTTATGGAAGGAGCAGTCAGGGAGAGGAATATTAAGAATCTGGTATGCATGTATTCAGTTTGAGATGCTAATTAGCCTTTAAAGGAGAGATGTCAGGCTGTCAGTTGGATGTATGAGTCTGAAGTTTGGGAGAGAGATCTGCTGGAGATAAAAATTTTGGAGTCATCACATGCAATTGATATTTAAAGCCATGGCACTGAGTGAGATCATGAAGGGAGTGGTTGTAGAAGAAAATGTAAGCAATCCAAGCCTGAGCCCCAGGGTACTCTGGGGGTAAATGGTTAAGCATCTGGGTCTGTTACAGCATGCACACATTTTACTGCCGTTGTTTATGCGTGTCTTACTCTCCTGTTACACTGTGATCTACTTGATAGAAAGGACTGGGTATTACTCATTTTTTAGTAGCTTTATCTGAAGTATAATTTGCCTCTCATAACACTCACCTGTTTTAAGCATACAATTCAATGAATTTTACTTCTTACTCATTTTTTTATCTTCAGTGGCAGGTATATGGTATTAATAAATGTTTTAGAATGAATGGTGAGTGTTTAAGTGAATTATTAAATGACCGAGTGCATGTGATCTTCAATCAAACCTTAACATGTCTGGATATCGCTTATTTGCATACAAAAGGGGAGTGCTCACTAGAGGATTTTTAATTCTCATTCAATTTTGAAATTGAAATGTTTCAAATGTTTGTTTCAGAGGCAAGGAAGAAACCTCAGTGAGCTTCACAGCTTTCTCATCACTAGCTTTTATAATGGTTAAAGACATGAAATGTTTCAGGACACTTTTTAGTGCAATGAGAAACTGGGCTTCACCTTCTTGGGGCAGGTTATAACTATTAAGAATGTTGTTTGAAATTAAATATCTCACCACAAGTCAAGCATAATAGAACAGAAACCTGAGATCTAGTATTATTTGGTTTATCATACATACAGATATATACATATAACACTAGCTCAAACATGTGGGTGACAATGTTAAACAGAACCATATTGTTATAGGGTTCCTGTATTTCAACATTAGATTTAATTCAACATCAATTCCAAGTAGATTGTGATAAAGATTGCAATCCCTGGGGCAATCACTAAAGAAATAATGCTAAAAAAGATACAGCTAAAAAATTCAATACAGGAATTAAAATGGAATGCTACAAATAATTGATTAATACAAAAGAAGGTAAGAAAGGAGGAACAGAGAAACAATAGATGAGATGAATAGAAAGCAAATAGTAAAATGCTACAACAAAATCCAATCGGATCAACAATTACATTATTTAAATTGACTAAGCACTCCAGTCAAAAAGCAGAGATTTTCAGACAGACTGGATAAAAAACCAAGACCAAATTATTTGCTGTCTATGAAAGACACATTTTAAATACAGAGCCACAAATAGGGTAAAAGTATCAAAAAATATATATATATGGCAAACAATAAGCGTAAGAAAGCTAGAGTGACTAAATTAGTAAAAGATAAAATAGAATTTAAGAAAAGTTTAATAAGAGGCAGAGAGGGACATTTTATAATAGTATATTATGTATTGCTATGCATAATGATTACACATGTAGAGCTTCAAATATCTGAAGCAAAAACTGATAGAAATAAAGGGAGAAAGAGACAAATGCATATAGTTGGAAATTTTAATATACTTCTCTCAGTAATTAATAAGGAACAGCCAAAATATCAGTAAGGATATATAAGTTCTGAGCAACATTATCAACCACTATAACCTAATTGACATTTATAGAACAATACACTCACTCAGCAATTGCACATCACACATATTTTCAAGTATATGTGGAATATTCACTGAGAGACACGATGTTCTGTGCCATGAATAAGTCTCGAGAGGAATCAAAAGGCTAAAATCTTACATAGTATGTTCTCTGGCCACGATAGAATCAAATGACAAATAAGATAAACAGGAAATCACTAAATAGTTTGAAACTAAACAGTGCATATCTGAATAACCCATGAATCAAAGAAGAATGCCAAGGGAAATAAGAAAATATTTTGATTGAATGAAAATTAAAATAGAACATATCAAAATTTGTTTTACTAAAGCTGTGCTTAGAGTGAAATTTATAGCTTTAAATGTTTGTTTTAGAAAAGGAGAAACGGTGTAAAATTGAGGATCTAAGATTTGACATTAAGAAATTAGAAAGAGAAGACAAATTCAACTCAAAGGAAGCAGTTAGAAAGAAGAGCAGAAATCAATGAAATAGAAAACAGATACAGAGAATATTAATGAGACCAAAAGTTGCTTCTTTGAAAAGATCAGTGAAAAGAGAAGGTACAAATGAACAGAATTAGAAATAAAAGAGGGAACAGAACTGTAGGATAATGGCATGAAAGGATAATAAGATATGCTAAATAAGTTATGCCAGTAAATTTGACAACTTAGATGAAATAGACAACTTCTTTGATAGACTCAATTTACCAAACTGATGTAAGAAGAAATAGAAAATCCAAATACTCTTGTATCTACTAAGGAAATTGAATTAATAATTTAAAACCTTGCTATAAAGAAAACTCCAGGCCCAGATGGCTTCACTGGAGAATTCTGTCAGACATTTAAGGAATAAATAATACAAATCCTTTACAAACTGTTTCAGAAAACACAGGAAGAAGACATAATTTCCAGCTCACTTCATGAGACCAGTATTAACCTGACACCAAAAGCAGTCATAGCTGTTACAAGAAAAGAAAACTACAGACCAGTATTCCTCATCAGCATGGATGCAAAAATCCTAAACAAAACTTTGGCATGTCAAATTTAGCAAGATATGAAAGTGATAATGCATCATGAATAAGTGAGGGTTTATTCTAGGAATGCAAAGTTGGTTAACACTTAGCCATCATCAGTGTAACCACAGGGAAAGTGAATTTTGATAAAATTTTTCAGTAAACTTAGAAGAGGAGGTAACTTTCAACTTTCGAGAGGACATCTACAAAACAAAACAAAAAGCCTTGTCTAAGATCATCCTTTATGTTGAAAAACTGGATGTTTTCTCCCAAGAATTGGCAGTACAGCAAGCTTGTCCACTGTCACCATTTCTGTTCAACATTGTACTAGAGATCCTAACAGGGCAATATGGGGAAAAAGGGAAAGAGAAATAGAAGGCATGCAGATTGAAAATGAAGAAGTAAAGGGGCTTTATTTGTATATGAAATGATTGTATTCATAGAAAATCCTGAAGAACCAAGAAAAAAGCTACTAGAATTCTTGAGTGCTCAACATATAAGGCTAAAATACAAGTCAATTGTATTTCTGTACAATGACATGAACAATACAAAAATGAAATTAAAATTGTCCTTATAACATTAAAAAATATAATACTTATGGAAAATTAAATATGTACAAAGCCTAAGCACTGAAAAATGCAAAATTTTGCTGAGAGAATTTAAAGTGTAAATAAATGGTGAATATGCCATGTTCATGGATTAGAAGACTTCATATTGTTAAGGTATCAATTCTCCCCAAATTGATCTATACATTTAATGCAATTCCAATCAAAATTTCAACAGCCTTTTTTTAAAAATTGACAAACCGATTACAAAGGACCAAGAACAGCCAAAATGATTTTGAGAAAGAGAAAGTTGAAGAAATTACTCTATCTGATTTAAAACCATACTATAAAGTGCAGTAATCAAGGCAGTGTGGTCTGCTGTAACAATAGTCATACAGATAACAGAACAGAAGAGAAGTAGAGATATACATTCACAGCCCACTGATTTTCGACAATGGCACAAACATAATTCAATGGGAAAGTACACTATTTTAACAAATGGTGTTGAAACACCTAGAAATCTTTTTGGAAAAAATGAACCTTGACTCTCACCTCACACCATACACAAAAATAAATCAAAATGGGTCATACACATAAATACAAAACTAAAACTAAAGCTTCTGAAGAAAAATAAAATTTTTGTGACATTGGGGTACATTTTTTAAAAGGGTGTTTTTGATAGAATACAAAAAACACCACCCATAAAGGAAAATAATGATAAATTAGAGTTCATTAAAATGTTTTAAATGAGCTTTTCTAATGACATCTTTAATAAAGGAAAATGCAAGCCACCGATTGGAAGAATATATTTGTAACACAGATATCTGATAAATGACTTGTATTCAGAATATATAAAGAACTTTTACAACTCAATATTAAAAGAACAAACGTAACTGAATTAAAAATGGGCAAAAGATTTGAAAACACCTCTTACATAAGGACGTGTGGAGAATGGCCAATGGTCATGTGAAAAATCCTCAGGAAAACGCAAATTCAAATCACGATAAATACAACTTCATTCCCACTAGGAGACTAAAATTTTAAGGACTAATATGATAGTTAATTTCCTGTGTCACTTTGACGGGATCAGGGGATCCCCAGATACTTGGTTCGACATTATTTCGGAGTGTATCTATAAGGATGTGCCCGGATGAGGTTATTATGTGAATTAATGGACTCCGTATAGAGAATGAGGGACTGAGTAGAACAAAAGATGGAGGAAGGAGGGATTCCCCCCTTTTTTTCTGCCTTATTACTGCAGTGGGGTCCCCTCAGCTTCCCCAGCCTGTGGCCGGGCCTCCGTCATCCGCCCCCGTCGCTTTCAGGCCTCCGGACTGTGGAAGTGCACCTCTCGCTGCCCTGAGTCTCCGGCTGGTAGGCGGCAGATCGCGAGGCTTCTAGGCTCCGTAGTCATGGGAGCAGTTTCCTTTTATAGCCTGTTCTGTTTCTCTGAAGGACCCTGACAACCCAATTTTGGGTGAAGATATGAAGCAAATGGTAATTTCTCATAAATGAAATGTACAATTAATCAATAACCCAACAAACCTACTTATAAGTATTTAGCCAAGGGGACTGAAAATGTATATTCACAAAAAGCCATATACAAGGATGTTCATAGCAGCTTTATTCATAATAGTCAAAACCTGGACATAGCCCAAATGTCCAGAATGGATAAATAGTTATATATTTTTATAATGAAATACTACTGAACAATAAAAAATAATGCTCTGCCAATACATGCAACAATATGGATGAATCTCGAAAGCATCGTGTTGAATGAAAGAAGCCAGACACAAGACATGTGCTGTGTGATTCCCCATCGTGAAGTGCTGGGAGAGCCAACTACGGGCAGGAAGCAGGGGCCGCCTGGGGGTGCGGAGGGGGCAGGCGGCTGGTACACAGCCAGGGGTTGGTGGGGGGCCGCTGGGAGCCGCGAGCTTGAGCGGCTCAGCGTGCCTTCCTGCTCCTCAGTGTCTTCAGCCAAGCAGATGACTGAAGGAATCCTGTCATCCATGCTGGCTGATCTTCACGTTCCTGCCATCCCTGCCTGCCCTGCCTTCCTGGGCTCTTCTGTGTCTGGCGCTCTGAAGAGTAAAGGAAATGAGTTTGTGGTGGTTTCATAGAATTCCTAAAAAATTAGCACAACCATCATGAGGTATTTTGGTCAGAGAAGGGAATGCGTATTTTTTTTTTGCCAGAAAAATTAGGAATTAATAGTAAAATAGGCCGAAATATGAAGTTTTTCCTGCAGTGGCAGGAGGCTGGTGGTTTCGATGGGAAATGCTGAGTAAATGCTGTAAGCAGCTGGGGAAGAGAGTAAAGGAAGAAGAGGAAAAAACAGCCACCAAAATGAGAGCTCTCACCACCACCCGAATGACGTCCCTGAGACAGAGGCAGTGGCCTTGGACGCTGGAGCCCTTTACCTTCCTAGGAAGGGGTTGTTCATAAGCTATTAGCTATTATTTATGACGGTCAAATACATAGACCCCCACAGTGCATTTAATGAGGGCATTTCACTGGGCCCTTCTTTGAAGGAACACATGGCTTGTTTCACAGCAATCCCGTGAGAGAGGTGCTAGGACTTATCCTCCCCATTTTATAGATGGGGAAACTGAGGCACATTCCACTATTACTTTTCTAAAAAACATGACATTCTGAATTTGGAAGCACAGCTGGCCTCATGGCTTCTGATAAGGGATCATGGGTCTGTCATACCTGACTTGCTCAATTGTGATAAGGATTAAATGTGACAATGGATGGAAATCCCCTTCCCCATACTCAGTTCCTTTTAGTGGGTAGTTATTACTTGAAGGAACCATTAATTTTACCTGTTAAAATGAGTGATGTGTCTTGGAAGAAGCAAGATTAGGAAGCTGTTGGGTGGGGCAAGACTTCGAGACAAAGGAAACTGGACGATGTTAGTTGTGTGGCGGTGGAGGGCATATTCTGGAAATGAGAGGGGAAGCTTTAGGTTTGGGGCTTGGAGAGGAGATGAGACCAGGAAGTTTGGTTGGGGCTACAAACTGGACAGCTTGCATTGCTTACATTCAACAGCAAGGAAACTAAAAGCTTCAGTGTGTGTGGGGAGAGTACTGAGGTTTGATAAGGTATCAGTGTCTCAGCAAAGAACCCTAGTGACAGTGTACAACATGGGCTGAGGTGGGGGACAGAGACAGAGGGACTAGTCAGGATGCTTTTGCAAGGTTTGAGTTGAGATTTAATGAAGGTCAGACATGGGGCTGCAGAGGAAATGGAACATTAGGAACAGAGTTGCAGACCCAGCCCAGCTGTTGGTGGGCAGAGGGTGAGAGGGAGATGGTGGAGCTGAAAGGTTTCTGCAATTTCAAGCATAAGCTACCTCCATAGCCCAGTTAGGACTGGTGATCAAGTGCTTCAATAAAAAGGACCAGATTTGTACGGAAGGATGAGTTCAGTTCAGGATGTGGTGAGCCTGGGATGTTTGCAGAGCATCCAGATAGAAACATGGGCCTGGGCTTGAGAGATGAGTCATCTGGAGGCAGACGGAGAGTCAGCCCCTCAAAGATCCAGCTGAAACTGCCCCGTGGGTGAGATCACGAGGGAACAGCCCCTTAGTATGGGGAATGCCGTCAGCATTAGCAGCCATCGCAAGGGTCTTCCTGTGGGCTTGGGAGGTCTCGGCTCACTGCGGAAAGAGCATCAGACAACATTAGAATACCTGGGGACAGGTCCTGATTGGACCTTCACACACACTCTCTCATTAATTGTGGGGTAGGAAAAAAGGAAGGAGGGCAAATCCTCAGTAAGGCCCATATGTTCAAGGTTTAGGCAGAAGAGGAACTAGAAAAGGGAAGAAGGGCCAAGTTTTTTTAAAGTTACATTAAACCTCCAAGAGCCAACTTCTCATCATCAGACAGATCTCTCCTTCGATTCCTTGGGCCCTGGGTGAGGTCCAGGGCGCACACATCAGATGTGTGACGACAACACAAGGGGATGTCAGGAAATGCCGAGGGCATGCAACAAGAAATGCTCCGTAGCTGTGGATTGGACCGGGGTGAGCCGGCCCCGGAAGCCTTGGAGGGGATGGTACAGGGGTGCTGGGGCTTGGAGGGAAGCAGAGCCTAGAGGAATGGAGGAGAGAGCCCGAGAGCAAGGCAGGGCGGGGGCCCGCGGCCATAAAAGTCAGGCATTTTCTCTTAACTCATATTTACAACTGAGGTAACCAGAAGGGTTCCTACAGAGTCATACTACTTACAGCTTGCTCGGTCTTTTTTCACTCCGAATCCTACTGGAACATATTTATCTGTTCGTGAGGTCTAGCAAAACAATGGCATTTAACCTTCCTTTTACACATTAGAACATTTCAGCTTTTCTTTCAGTTTCCTATTTATTTTAGTTCCAACATTTACGTACATACCTGTGACTTTTCAGTGTTAACTCTTGTAAAGCAGTCTGACATTTGAAACTCCTGACATCATGGCTAGAGATTTTTAAAGAAGAATTAATTCCCAGTTTCTTCCACATTAATGGCCCCGGCCCGCTGGCTCAGGAGGGACCCTGCAGCAAGGTCATGTCCTCGATTGCAGTGGGCATTGACTACACCATGGCTTCCCAGCACCCATTCGCCCTCCTGTTCTTAACAGCACTTTGAATTCCTTGTTGGTAATTACTGGTCCCTTATTATGACAGCCCCATTGGGGCTGCTAATCAAGGAGGCCTGTCTTCTATTTGCCAAAAGTAATCATTGACCAAAGGTGGCCACTCGAATTTTATTCTAGGAGAGAGCATCTTCAGCAGAGTCAGAACGGTTAAAAACAAAACAAAACAACGGAATGGGATTTATTTCAACAGAGATGCTCTAAGGAGATCTCCTGGGATATCCACAGCCGCCCTGGTTCTGCCCTTTTTTAAGCTCCTTCTTCAGTTCTTTTCTCAATTCCCTGAGCTCTCTCATCACTACTTTCTAATAAATTATCTCTTAGCTTATCCAGCGTCAGTTCCTATAATTAAATTCTTTTTTCATAAAAACAAACAAAACTGTGAACTTATTTGCTGACCCTGCTAGAAAATCCAGTATTTTCAGTTGTGGCAAAGTCACGTCTGTTGATGCGGAAAAGCAGGGGCGACCAGGATGGGAAGGAAAGTATAATTAGGGGCTATTGTGCCAAATGATACCTCATGTTTTTCTCTCTCAGTAAACTGGGTCTCTGTTCGCACAGTCGCTCATGGATCAAACGGGAGAAACATGCTTGATAGGTGGCCTTGCTGTGCCAAGCTACTCCCTACCCTCTTCTACCTGCTGCCTCCCCCAGGGGTGGTTTGAATAGAAGTCAAGAGGCTCCCGTGTCTCTGCTTCCTGTCTGATTTTGGTCCTCTTTCTATCTTGCAAGTGAGGTCTGGGTGTGAGTGTTCTTAGCTCCCACGTTAAGAGCTGCTTCTGGCTAGCTGTATTCAGCAGCATGCCTGCAAATGTTTAAGAATTGTCTCTCTGGAAAAAAGAAGAAGAAAAAGTTCTGGCTTATAGTATTTGCTAATTTCTGTGGTGTAACATCACTACACCAACCTATGTGGCTACTAATGTGATATCACTGAATGCAGAGTTGGGAAAAGATGCAAGTGCCCAGCTCCTGCACATCCTAGCACATCTGGCTGTGTCTTCCTACAGAATCACCTGATTCTCTCTCCTTCGAGTTTCAGTGACTTCTCCCTCCTCTTGTCCTTTTGGGTGTAGGGGTATAACAGAGCTACTTCTAGCTCCTGCTCCCTGTACACATCTTTGTAAATCGTCCCTTTGTAAGAAAGCAAACTATTCACACACACACACACACACACACACACACACACACACACACACACACACACACTCACAACTTCTCAAGTTATCCTAATTTGAAAGTGCCATCTCTCATATGGGCACCATACTTGGGAAGTCTCCAAGCTGGTCCCTAATAAGCTCTGCCTCTTGGTATTCAGATCCCTGCATAATTCTCTCCCACTCTGTATCAGACTTGGTCTGTGTGGCCAGCAGAATACAGGCATACTTTGGAGATATTGCGGGTTTGCAATAAAAGCAAATAGCACAATAAAGTAAGTCAAACGATTTTTTGGTTCCCCATTGCATATAAAGTTATATTTACACTATGCTGTAATATGTTAAGTATGCAATAGCATTATGTCTTTAAAAAGCAATGCATATACCTTAATTTAAAAAATACTTTATTCCAAAAAAAATGCTGACCATCATCCGAGCTTTCAGCGAGTTGTAATCTTTGTGCTGGTGGAGGGTTCTGCCTCGATGTTGATGGCTGCTGACTCATCAGGGTGTGGGTGCTGAGGATGGGGTGGCTGTGGCAATTTCTTATAATAAGACAGCAACGGAGTTTGCTACATGGATCGACTCTTCCTTTCATGAACAGTTTCTCTGAAGCATGCGATGCTGTTTGATGGCATTTTGCCCACAGTCGCATTTCTTTCAAAATTGGAGGCAGTCCTCTCCTTAGTTGCTGCTTTATCAGCTAAGTGTATGTAATAATCTAAATCCTGTTGTTATTTCAATGATCTTCACCAGGAGCACATTCCATCTCAGGAAACCACTTCTTTGCTCATCCATAAGAAGCAGCTCCTGATCCATTTACATTTGATCATGAGATTGAAGCAATTCAGTCACATCTCAAGGCTCCACTTTTAATTATAACTCTCTTGCTGTTTCCACCACATCTCAATGACTTCCTTCACTGAAGTCTGAAGCCCCTCAAAGTCACCACGAGGGCTGGAATCATCTTCTTCCAAAATCCTGTTGATGTTGATACTTTGACCTCTTCCCATGAGTCATGAATGTACTTAATGGCACCTAGAGCTGAATTCTTTCAAGACTGCTTTCAATTTACTTTGCCCAGATCTACCCGAGGAATCACCATCTATGGCAGCTGTAATCTTATGAAATCTATTTCTTAAATAATAAGACCTGACAGTCAAAATTATTTCTTGATCCATTGGCTGCAGAATGGATGTCATGTTCGCAGGCATGAAAATGACATTCATCTCACTGTTCTTCTCCATCACAGCTCTTGGTGACTAGGCCATTGTCAGTGGCAGTAACATTTTGGAAGGAATCTTTTTCGGAGAAGTAGGTCTCAGCAGTAGGCTTAAAATACAGAATGAACCCTGTTGTAAACAGATGTACTACCATCCAGGCCTTGTTGTTCCATTGATAGAGCACAAGTAGAGTAGATTTAGCATAATTCTTAAGGCGCCTAGGATTTTCAGAAGGGTCAGTGAGCAGTGGCTTCAACTTGAAGTCCCCAGCTGCCTTGGCCCCTAACAGGAGACTCAGCCTTTGAAGCCAGGCATTGACTTCTCCTCTCTAGCTATGAAAGTCCAACATGGCATCTTCTTCCTATAGGAGGCTGTTCCTCTGCACTTCCTATAGGAGTCTGTTCCTCCCTATTGTTGAGGGCAGCCATCTTCATTAGTTACATGGCTGGACCTTGTGGATAGCCTGTGGCAGCTTTTCCACCAGCACCTGCTGCCTCACCTGTACTTTTGGAAGTTTGTGGGGATGCTTCTTTCCTTAAACCTCATGAACCAACTTCTGCTAGCCTCCAACTTTTCTTCTGCAGCTTCCTGCCCTCTCTCAGCCTTCACAGAATTGAGGAGAATCAGGGCCTTGCTCTGGATTGGTCTTTGGGAATGTTGTGGCTGGTTTGAACTTCTATCCAGACCATTCAAACTTTCTCCTTATCAGCAATAAGGCTGTCTCACTTTCTTATCACTTGTGTGTTCACTGGAGGAGCACCTTTAATTTCCTTCAAGAACTTTTCCTTGACATCCATACCTTGGCTGACTGTAGGGCCACAAGGCCTTGCTTTCAGCCTATCTCAGCCTTTGAAATGCCTTCTTGGCTAAACTTAATCATTTCAAGCTTTTGATTTAAAGTGGAAGATGTGTGACTTTTCCTTTCACTCGAACACTTAGAGGCCATTGTCAGATTATTAACTAGCCTAATTTCAATATTGCTGTGTTTCAGGGAATAGAAAAAAAGGAGAGGGAGAGAGTTGGGGAAACCACAGGTTAGAGGAGCAGGCAGGACATACACATTTACTGATTAAGTCCACTATTTTATTTGGGCGTGGTTCATGGGGCCCCAAATAAATTACAATAATAGCATCAAAGATCACTGATCACAGATCACCATAACAAATATAATAATAATGAAAAAGTTTAAAATATTTCAAGAATTACCAAAATGTAACACAGAGACACAAAGTAATCAAATCTTGGTGGAAAAACAGGGCCATACAGATTTCTGGAGGCAGAATTGCCACAAAATTTCAGTTTGTAATTTCTGCATGGTGCAATAAAGTGAAACACAATAAAACGAAGTGTGCCTGTTTGCAGAAGTAATGGTTCGTCATTTCTGCGATTAGGCCATAAAAACCTTGTGCTTTCCTTCTTGTCTCTTGCACCCTCTCCTCTCTCTGTGATCATTCTGTAGGGAGCCACATCACGCATCCCCCACGCGGGAAGGAACAGAGGCCGCAAACACCCATGTCGTGAGACTGAAATAAGATGCTCCAGCCCCCATCAATATGGAGAGGACTGGGGCAGCTGCCCACAGCTCATGGGAGTCGGACCAAGAGCCACCCAGGCCAGATGCTCCTAGATCCTTGACCTTTAAAGACACTGTATAAGGTAGTAAATATTTTTCCTTCAGGTGATTTGTTAGGCAGCACTGGGTAAGTGCTGCACTCCCTCTTTCTCATGCTTTATGTCCAGGCAGTCACCTCCTAAGTGTCTGTTTACTGAGCCCCTTGACCCGTGCCATCACCCTAGGCTAGGTCTGGATGGCTGCAGCAGATTCCTAACTGACCTCCAACCAGTGGAAATTTCTGGATGACAGTCTCCTCATTAAAGCCCTTCTCTGGCAACTTATTGCTCTTGGATCCAAGATAAACATCTTTACATGGCTGGGTGATCCTGACCCCTCTTACCTCCACTCTTACTACACTCACCTACCCTCTGTGCCTCAGCTTCATTGGTCTACTCTCTGTCCCTTCTGCCTACCTAGGTCCTTCTCTGAGTCAAGCATTTTCGTCAGGGAGCTTAAAACACTTCTCTCCTGTACCGTCTGTACGTTCTAGTCAGTTCAAATCGTTCTTCAAGTCTCAGTCACCTTCAGCGCCCCCTTCTCAGACAAGCCTTCCCCATCCTGCGCCGAGACTGGGCTAAGCCACCATGATATACCTTCCCAGCAACCTTTTCCAACATTCAGCTACTATTTATGGGCACCTAACACATGTGCTGTCTAGGAGTACGGAATATAGCAGAGTATCTTCTACCATTTGTTCATGGTATGTATCCAAATTCTAACTCAAATAAATGATAATGTCTGTCCCCATTGTTGGACTGTAAACATCACACAGACAGATGCTATTGTCCGCCTTGTTTACCAATGCCTGGCCCAGAGTAAGAGCCCAGCTAATATTTGTTTGAAGAAATAAAATAAAATTTTTGATTCAGAGAGACCTAAATTTAAGTACTTGATCTATGACTTACAGTGTAACTTGGGTACAGTTTCACCATCTAGGAAATGTGAATAATGACAGTACCTGCCTCATGGTGTTGAGGATTAAATCAGACAGTGCATGTAATGTGCTCAGAACAGCATCTGATACTTAAGTGCTTATGCAAATGAGATATTTGATTATTAAAAATGAATTTTATATCACATTCAGATCACAGAGCTGTCGGTTTGAGACTGTCCATTTAGGGTGGTCTACATTTTCCTAGTCAGGCCTTCCCTTCCTCGTCTCCAGAATTATCACTGCGGTGTTGTGGCTCAGCTTAGCTAAGTGTACTCACATCAGTTCCTTCAGGATTTCTCTGAAAACTTGAACTGATGCAGCATTTGCTATAAATTTCCCCATTTACAGGAAAGATATTTTAGCATTCATGTATATTCAGGGAAAAAGGAAGGTGATATACACCCTTCAGGAGGACTCTGTGTCAAGGATTTAGCAGTAATAAATAGGAGAAGCAATATCACAAAGAACATAGTATAAAAAAATCAAACTGGAAGAAAAATAGCTGTCATGTGTCTACAGCTTTTGATTATCCTGATCAGGATTATTTGCAGCAAATCTTGGTGTGCATTTCTGCTGAAGGTACTCAAGGCATAGAATTAATAACTTAACACTTACCCATCAGATTGCCTGTGGGGAGAACATCCTCACTGCTAAAGCCTCTGGGTGCGACTGGGAATACCAGTAACTCTGCAAACCACAAGCCGAGAGACAGTAAAAGCCACCCAGCCACTTATTCCACCTTTAGAGTCCCTTCTAGTTGCTTCCTCTGTAAGGGGCGGGGTCAGCCACTCTTATCCCCAGCACTAAGCCAGGGCCCCACCCCACAGTGCGCCCCCACTTCAGCTGTGAGGTGCTACAAGCACTGTCCTGAACGAAGGGGCTTCTGTGTCTTGAGAGACATCTGCCCATTGTACGACTCTTGCTGCAGGCTCCTGAGAGTAGGACCCGCCGCTCAGCAGAAGTCTCTGCCCCTGCCCGGCGGTGCTGACGGGTGTGCAAATGTCCCTGGGACAGCTCCTTCCCAGTGCTTTCTCCAGGTCAGGGAAGCGGTACTGTAGGTCTGCGCAGTGACCAGAGAAATTACCAGGAGCCTGGGTAGTCTGCCTGTATGTGGTAAGAAGATGAGCCACAGCCCCATGTTCCTGAGAGCTGGCTACTCTCGACACCTCAGGGCCTGTGCTTAAACACGTTTCCTCCGCGATCAAAGACCACCACTTTCTCTCCTGAAACCTAAATCTCATCCCTGCTAAGGCCACAGAACCCACCCTCAGAAATTCTTCAGCACTGCAGGGACGTGCCAAGTCTCAGAAACCCAACCAGTGTCCCCATTCCCCTCCTTACTCCAGAATTACAGGTGTTTTCCTCTGTAATTCTCATCACTACCATGTTTTCTCGGAAAAAGACCACTAAACTTACTAAACTTGAATGGGCCCGAATGGGCCCAGGGTCTATTCATTCGGTCTGGCGTCTGGGGCTGGATATCTTGTCCTGGAAGTCGTCTTTAAGCCGCCGAAACCGTGGAGGGCGCAAGGCTTCGGAGAAGCTGGGCTACCCACAGTGGTGGCCCTGCTGCCCGGAGAGTGCGTGTCCATGCAGCCAAGAAGCAGAGATTCTCCTGTGCCCTAGAGCCTTTGGCCAAGACTGCCCATCGTGCCCATCTTGAGAGCACCCACAGCCGGGAAACCGCCGGCACGCGGTTCCGGTTTTAGGACTGGGCATCGTTTGGGTCGATGAACCATTGCACAGTAGGGTCTATGTAGGAATCCAAGTAGGTAGAATTACGGCTGAAATTAAATTTTGCTGCTGATTCCAGTAGATGAAAGGAGCTATTAACTGGGGCAAGGACAGCCCCAGTGTTCCCGGTCCTGCCCTAGTCTGGCCATATTAGGGTTTAGTAGGTCCATAAATCAGGGTCCCAGCAGGAAACAAACAGGACGCTCAAGTTAGGGTAACTAATGGGCTAGTTTCAGATGCGCAGAGGTAAGGGAACCGGAAGAGAAGGATGAATTCAGGTACAGCAGCAGCGAGCAGTTCCCGTTCTCGGACCCATAGGGACAAGGCAGCGGCCGGTCATGCAGCCTGTAAGGAGAGAGTCACACATAGCAGGTGCCTCGGGAGGCGCCATGAGCGACCTCTGGACAAGGGTCACAGCCAGCCCAGGGCAAGCTCTCCCCCTCCTCCCTCCTTTGGATCTTCTACCAGACTCCCCTTTGACTGAACCATCTCGAAGCCAAAGGCATGGAGCCATAGGGGCAGACTCTGGGCTGAGAGCAGAATGGAGAAGTCTGGAGAGTGGATGTGGAGGAACCTGTGTGAGCTGTCTACTCCTAGCTTTCCCAAGTGCAGTGGCATCTCCTCCTGACCCTGCTAGTCCACTGACCCGTGTCTCTTCTTCCCTGGGTTCCCCTTAAACATGGCCGGCCCCCAAGGCTGCACCCGCCAATGGCTCCCTTCTGAGTTCCTGCTCCCTCCCCCTCTTACCTGCTGATTTAACTCTCACCACTATGCATGATCCCTAGGAACGCAGCCCTACCTTTAACCTTGTCCAACTGCCTGTGCAGATGCTTGACCCAGATGGCCCTTGGTGCTGGAAAAGCAACAGATCTCATAGACAGACCCATTCTGTACCCATTCCAATGCACAGATATTTAAGATTCTTGCACCAAGTTGCCTCACTGGTGCAGCTGTAATTTTTGCTGCTCTCCTCCTTGAAATAGGACATTTGAGGGGAGGGAACCCCCTGTAAAATATATCTTCCTAAAGGAGTGCTTGTAGTAGCGCATGTAACACATCTCCCTCAACTTGAACCTGACGACCTGAGGCCCAGAGAAACTGCTTGTCCCTATAATCTGCCTCTAAAACCCAATGCTCTAAAATCCTTCTGATGACTCCCTGTTACTTCTCTATTGAGTAGAGTGCAAGCTCTGCCCCTCGTCAGTCCAGGCTATTCCCACAGTGTGCTCCCAGCTCACCTTCTTAGGCCGTTTTCCTGCAACTACCCTAAACACAGTCCATCCTTTACTGAAAGTTAACATTCTGGACTAGGACTCAGTCCCATTGTCATTGTGTGAAGTTTCTCTTGCTTGAATTGGCTTCTCTCCCTTGATTCCCCAGTTTCTACCTGGTGAACATCCAGCTACCTTTCAGAGCATAGGCCACAGTATGCTTCCTTGAAATCCTCTTTTACAAAGTCCTCTACAAAGCCTTTCAGGATTTTCCCCAACCAAATATGACCTTTCTGCCGTTAAATCTCTAACACACTTCAGGACTGCGTTTCCAGATTCTCACCGCCTGGCTCCTGGGCATGTGTGTGTCTGTCTGCAGCCCCTTATTTTAAGATCCTTACAATGGCCTGTGGCGCCCCCTCAGCTTTCTGTTGCTTGTGGTTTTAGAGCAGTGTATTTCACAGAGATATTTTTAATTCCATAACTGCTTTTAGATTTTGACCTGTTATCCTTTTTTCTTTAGAAACAATTAACTCTGTCCATACTTCCTCAACATAACCATACCTCACAAGTAATCCCCTCGGCAGGAAGGAGTATTCCGTGCTTCCTGCTGGTCTCGAGTCTACTAAGACCATACCGACCAGAGCACACCTCTTTCCTCTGATTCCTCACCATCCTCCTCATCAAACTGGTGGGAGATAAAGACGACCAACCAGCCACCAGTCTATTTTGAAAGTGAATTCTCCTTTGCAGTTAGATTGTGTGTGTAATATATGTTGAAGAAATGAGTAATTGAAAGAATGTGTGTCACGACTGCAGTAGGCATACTTCCTGCCTCACTGGATAATTCCTGTTCAAATCCTGCCTCTGCTACTGCCTTGCTGGAAGACCTTGGGAGAGTCAGTTGGTCTCCCTGAACCTTAGAGAATATGCTATTAGATCTAAGTTTTCAAACATTTCTTTTAAGCTGAGGAACTCTATTACCAAACAAACTTACTTGAACCTGTACTATGTAAAATGGATGAAGTCAGAGTCAGAAGTAGTTTGGTTGAATACTGGGGAAGGAGCTTTGAGAAATGAAGTGTGAAAACCTGTAGACAATGTGACCTTGAAAGTCCATCCCACATCTAACTCCTCCATTAACTACTTTATCAAGGAATACCATCAGACTAAAAGGCTCAAACTAGAACTGACTGGAAGGAGTTTCTAAAATTCTAATAGATTGAGGACATTAGAAATGAAAAGCAGATATGACTTAACACACATTAGGATGGCTACATAAAGAATAAAAAGCAGAAAATAATAAGTGTTGGCATGGATGTGGAGAAATTGGAATCCTTGAACATTATTGATAGGAACATAAAATTGTGCAGCTGCTGTGGAAAATTGTATGGTAGTTCTTTAAAAAATTAAACAGAATTACTACATAATGCAGCAAATTCCACTTCTAGGTATATACCCAAAATAGTTGAAAATAGGGGCTTGAACAGATACTTATAGAACCCAGTTGTTCACAGCAGCAAAGGTTTTAGGTAGCCAAAAGATGGAAGCAACCCACATATCCATCAATGGATGAATGGATAAGCAAAATGTGGTCTACCATGCAATGGAATGTTATTCAGCTTCCAAAACAAATGACATCTCGCATGTGTCACAACATGGATGAACCTCGAACACATCATGCTAAGTGAAATAAGCGAGACACAGGAAGTCAAATATTGTATGATATCATTCCTCATACCTTTATGAGGCACCTAGAATAGTTTCAGAGAGACAGAACATGGAAGAGGGGTCACCAAGATACAGGAAGAGGAAGCAATGGGGAGTTAGTGCTGAATGCAGACAGTGTTTGGGTTTGGGATGATGAAGTTCTGGAGATGGAGAGTGGTGGTGGTTGCATGGCAACGAGAATATACTTAATACCACTGAATTGTATACTTAAAAATGATTATAACAGTAAATTATGTGTAATGTATATTTTATCACAGCCAAAAAGAATACCAAGAAAATGAGAAACAGAAATAGAATGTATTTATTGGTTTTGGAATTACTGTAGTATTGAGAGAATCTACAGGGTGCATATGGTACCCAGAATGAGTTTCAAAATATCTAACGATAAAGTCATTCTCCATGTTAGTACAGGGAGTTTTGTAAATGCTGATCTCAGGCTAAAGTTCATACTTGCCAGAGAAAGACCTGCGTAGCCCTGAGTCAGCGGTCATCTCAGCGGCTTTGAGGGTCAGATAGGTTGCTCCTTGTTCACTGTAGTGGTCTCTGACGTCTAAGTCTCCAGTTCTTACTTCCATTAGAGGCCAGGAGTGACCACATATGCCAACCACATAATCAAACTTTTCTAGGCAAGGCTCTAGGAGGCCCGTGTTGGCGCTGATGGCCCCGTGTCAGACCGCAGAAGGGGGCTCAGTCCCCGCAGCTGACTGGGGCAGCATTCAGCACTTGTGGCCATACAGGAAGGGAGTAGTCTTGAGGTCACAGCTTGGAGCCAAGACTGGTGCCTTCCAGGGAAAGCATAGATTAGGTCCATGGGTTTAAACCTAAGGTACTTCTGAAAAACTTCATTGTTAAACAATTGACAGACTTTCCTGTTGTCTGCTGTTGTTTGGCTGTCCTGACACAAAACAATATTAAAGTGTAAGTGTAGGTGATTAAAAGCCCTATGGCAGGGGCCAGAACACTGGCTTCTGCTGTCTTACTGCTCTGCCGTCCTGGGGTGTGGCCCTTGTCATCATGATCCAAGATGTCTAGTTACATTCAGCAGCAAAATGGAGAAGAGGCGGGGGGATACATGCTCTTTCTCCTTAAATTTACAGCCCCAAAGAGCATAAGTCACTCTGCTCCCATCCCAAGACCAGCAAACACAGGATGCGAAGGAGACTGGGGGATGGAATCGATTCCAAGAGCCTGTATGTCATGCTAGAATCCTAGGGTTCACGTGCTGAAGGACCCCCCTGATCTGCTTGAAATATTGGTGACTGCTTGCACTCTCCTAAAATGGGGGGATGCCCTGGATCTTGAGTGTGGAGTCCAGTCAGCTCTCTTTGTCTTGGGCTTATCTTTCAGTTGTGAGTCTGCCTTACATGCTTAGGAGTCCCGTGTGCTCATTCTTAGAATCACAGATTGGTTATGCCCTGAGACTCTCAGTTACCACCTAACCCCGCAGTTCTGTCTTCATTCCTCAGCCTGACAGGACATAATACTGCTCATTTCATTGCCACACAAGCTTCCTTGGAGATCTGTGGAATGAAGTACAATTTGCACACTATGCTGTGTGTTTCACAACAAGCATGTATAACCCTAAACATCAATTCAATAAGGAAATTATTACCTTCATTTTACCATGCAGTAGTAGAGGCTCAGAGCTGTTAAGCAGCTTCCCTTGGTGACTGAGTGGCAGGAGTGGGAGAGCATGCTTCCTTGTGGGGAAATCGTTACAGATGCAGACCACCACCGCAAAGAAGAGGTTTGAAGAGCCCAAGGGATCCCTAATAAGCTATAAGCTACTTCTGGCTGGAGTGGCCACAGATTGGAGAGGAGAGGCCAGATGGGACAGAGAAGATTTTGTTAAGTCTTCATGTGGCTAGAGCACTAAGATTTTCCAGGGAACAGAACCAGTGGGATGTGTGTTGAGAGAGAGTTTCAAGAAACTGGCTCACGTGATTATGGAGGGAACACATCAGAATTCCACAGACCAGGCCAGCTGGCTTGAGATCCAAGGAGGAGTTGATGTTGCAGCTCAAATCTGAGGGTGTTCTTGAGTCAGAATTCCTTCCTCCTTGGGGGACCTCAGTCTTTAGCTCCTGAGTCCTTCAACCATTTGGGTGAGGCCCACCCATTATGGAGGGAAATCTGCTTTACTCCAAGTCTGCTGATTTAAATGTTGATCTTATCTAAAAAACACCTTCACAGTGACACCTAGACTTGTGTTAGCCAAGCTGACACACAAAATTTATCTCCACAGCACGGAAGAGTAGAGGCAGACTTGGATGAGCTCTGAATGCTACATTAATGGTTTGGCTTTATTAAATTATAGAATGTGAATAATAGTTTCACCCTTTGATCTGTGGGTGGATTTTGAAAGTTGTAGAGTGATTGAGTAGCATCATCAAAGTAATACAAAGCTCTTTTTGGTAGTGATGGTCTGATGTATTAAAAAGGAACGAGATCAGGAAAAGGGATATGGGTTAGAAATCTATACCATGGATTTACCAGGGATAGATGAAGGAATAGACTTATCACCTACTCTGTGTCAGGTGTGTGTATATATGCTTTAGACACGTCATCTCATTTAATACTCGTAATCATCTTATACAGTAGGTACCACTTGAGGCCTTCCTCCCCCACACCCCAAATGAATTGCCCAAAATCTCTCCCATTCTTCTGCAGGCACCCATGTTATTCCAGTCTGCCTGGTTGGGACTCAGTTTGTGTGTGCGTGGGCGTGTGCTTATGTGTGTGTTCTGATGATTCAATGTTCACTTTTGGGCTTATAAATCCTTAATAGGAGCATTAAGGCCTCAGTGACTTTACCTTTACATATTCAAAAGACTCTGAATTAGAGTTAAAAATGAGTGTTAGGTAAGCAAGGCCCTGTGTGTGCAAACAACGAATCCAAGACGCAGCTAGAGAGCGAAGTCCACTTCTGCAGGAAGGGGCGTTGACTCGGAATATTCGCGCCCTGCGCTGATGGGCTCCAGGCGTAGGGACCCCAGGGAAACGCGTGGTGCTCCGAAGCGCCCTCCCCTGGACGCGTCTGGGTTTGATTTTTCCTCCGGTCCTCGGTCGGTACTTACCTCTTCCTGCTGCATCTCATCAGCTGAGATTCGCGCGCTGCCAGCTCGCCGCTGTGGTTTGGTCCACCCCTCGGCCTTCGCCCTGTGGGGCGTCCCCTCCCCGTGTGCTTCGCCTTTCTCACAGCCTGCACCCATCCCCACGCCTGGGGGCTTCCGGCCCCCACTCCTAACCTCCTGCAGCGTCGTCGGATCGCCGCTGGTGACTGACGCGGCTGCCGCCAGGGAAGGTCTCCTAGCAAAACTCGGCCCCAGCCTGGAGACTGCTAAATGCAGAAGCTTCAGGCTTCAAAAATACGCCCGTACACCCACTCATCAATTCGGATTAACATGAAGCAAAGGACTTGAGTAAACTTGTAATGGCGATGGGCAATATTGAGCGCTTGCCACACGCCAAGCACATCATGTGTGACAACGACATTCCATGAGGCGGGCATAACTTGTGTGCCCTTTAGAGATGGCGATGGGCCCCTCACTGAGTTCTGTACCATGTAATTGGCACGGCCGACGTCATACAGCCAGACATTGGGTCTGAACACAAGGTGCGTAGAGCCACAGTCCACACAGAGGTCCTGCCCCACCAGGCACGCTCTGCCTCTGTATTTCTGCACACGAATACTTGATCTCCTCACACCACCCAGGTCCCTCTGTGTCCCAAGGGTGACCGCGCCGCTGGCATCTGGGAGGGGTGACTGACTCCTGGTTGTGCAGGGCACTCTGCATCCCCAGCTCCTGGCACTGAGTGTCGGCGGCACACAGCCCTGCGCCCTCTCCATCATCCGGAGACCAAAGGTGCCTCATACATTTTCAAATGCCTCCCAGTTGAATGTCTCCAGTGGAGATTCGCCAGTATTTACACAAATAAATACTATCTATCTCACAACTTCTCTAAAAGTTTTGCAAGCTTTCATAAATATGTAACTTTTACAAACTTTTAAAACTTTCACAACATGAGCAACACAATCAATAGGTAAAGAAAAGGATCAGATTATGAAAATGAGGTGGATTTTTAGATGTGTTTGCAATGCTGTTCTTTGCTTTTTGTGAGCAAACCATTTTGAGCCTAAAAGATCTTGTATCGTTTGACATTCATTATTAAGTGAGATAAACTCTACTGTTTACCCATCTGCCTAGCACACCTTTTTTATAGTGCAAAGATAAACCTGAATTCAGCCTGGGCCAAATCGCAAAGTCATGCATCTGAAAGTCATGATTTTTTCCCCCCATGTTTATTTTTGGCTGTCAAACTTCAGACCATTAGGCAAATGTCTGCTGCCCCTTTACCAGCACCTATGCTTCCTTAAAACCAAAACAAGTAAAAATATTTAGTAGAATAAAAGTGAATTTTGTATTTCCTAAGCTATGCTATGTCCACTTTATTAGACTTTGAACAATTGGAGCTAAATCTCCAAGCTCATCACACAATCACCTCACCAGGTTGAAGTCTGGACTTTTAACTCCGTTTTAAATGGCTGCTTCCCCAAGGAAGTCCTAACAGTCCTTTGAGCTATGTTTGAAGGGAATCCATTTACTGAAGGAGGAAAGGGTCAGTTATGAGATACACCCTGAAACAGATGTCTGGAAGTCCTTCTCCGTTTTGGTTCACTTATTAAAATACCCTACTAGTCTTAAAATGTTCTATAATCTTATGCAGTATCTTAGGTAGTGTCAACAATCGGATGACAATATTAGATTTTGTTCTCACCCTCTATTGCCTATCATAGGACTGTTTTCAACATGCTGGCAGAGCTTGAACAATATAGCAGATGAGTTACTTTGATATCCCTGAGGACTTAAAATTTAGGCCTTTTATTATTAGAAATATTTAAGGATGATGTGGAGATGTAAAATATGAATTTCCCTTTGACAGCTATGAAATGACAGACAAACCTACATGCACTGGTATAGCAAGGTGCTGAAATACATATTATAATTCAAGCAAATTGAAAGAAATACACAAAAAATGTTTTAGTAGTTTCTTGAAATCCGATTTTTGAAATTGCCTTGAGATATTTTTATGTCTGAGAAAATAAGGCAGAACATACTTCACAAAGTTGTTTATCCATAATATGTGTGTTTGTTTTTACTTCTTTAAAAAAAAACCCTACATACCAAACATTTGCACTCACCCTTTGTCTCTCCCTTGAGGAAGGGTCAGCGGTGGCTAAGGCACAGGCCATTGCTAGTGCCTTCCTGGCTCCGTGTGAAGGAATATGGCAAGAACCTTCCGTGGCTGGAGTGCTCGGTGGCTCCCTGCCCGGGTAGTGTGCTTAGCCTGACTTGTGGAAGGGAGTAAACTACCGGATCTGAGTAGCTAATAGGTTGCAGAGCTCTTAGTGAAAGTGAAAATGGTGCTTCTTAAAGCACAAAGGCATCTTGCTGGATGCATTAGTGGGAAAAAGGAAGTGCATTTTAACTTAAAAGTTTTTTTTTAATCTGTGAAAGATCCAATGGATTAAAGGGAGATGTGCATTTTATTTCAGTTCTTTTCAAAAGATACTGAATGTATCTTTTCAGTATTGATTGTATTATGCTTAAACAAACACTCATTCACAACAGAGCCTGACTTCAGCAGTGAGACTGCTGCTGATGAAATGACAATATTGACACGAATGCTATGGGTAGTAAGTGCGGACGGATGCTAAACTGAGGCTGGGGTGAGGCTTGGGGCTTGGAGCCGGACGAGGAGTTAGACCAAAGGAGTAGCTTAAAGAAAACGACTTTTACACAACAGGCTTCATTTTAGATGATGGGTCAAAGGGAAAAGAAAGCGAGAAAACATTCCGAAGACAAAAGTACACACCTGCTCCTGGTGGAACTGTGGCAGTGAACACCTGTCGTGTGAAGGTGTATGTGTACCAGATACATACACAGAAACATCTACGTACATGAAATTAGTATTGGTTTTGACAATTACTGAGGAAAAATAAGACACATTTTGCCATAGAGCGGAAGTTTGGGTTCAAACCTTACAAACTGGCTAAACTCATCACTGAATTATACATTTCTTCATGTTACATCGCTTGTATTGTCTTGGTTTGTATTTTGAAAAGCCAACCTGGACCCAAATCGTTTTTCACAGATCTGCAAGCTAAAACCATAACACACCTGTTACCACAAGGTCCCAAGACTGTTACATGAAAAACTAGGAGGCTAAGCCTATTTGTGAGACAATAGCGCGGTCAGGGCATCAGCATGGGCTGCAGAGTGTGATGGGCACCGAGCCGGAGCTCTGCAGGTGCTGGCCCTGCCCAGCGGGGCTCTGTCTCCCTCCCACGTCACTCGCCTACTGCAGCAATGACTGTTCAGAGTTGTAAAAACTGAAAGATAGGAGCATTTGTAAAGCACTAAGCATAGTGATTCCTAATGGACTTTAAAAATTAGGTTCCCTTCCTTTTATGACACACACAAGCACACACACATCTCTCATATTTAGTTAATTTTAAAGATACTCATTTCACAACAATCTATTTAATAAAAATACAGTTAACACAATATTGGATCATGCTTCAACATTTTGTTTTATCATGGGGTTGACAGGTAAACAATGTGTCACATGTAGGAGGTGGATGTTAGATCTAGGTATTTTTATATCTATGAAATTCTGCTAATATTTAAATTTTTTGCATGTGAAAAATGGTCAATTTTCTTATAAAATGTATATTCATCTTTTTTCTTCTTGTCATTCTGCAAAGTTAAGTACCTTACATGAAACTACTGGGATTGCCATTCTCATGGTGACTCCTGGAGCAAACTGGGAATTCTTGCAGATGAAATCAGAAACCAATGATCTCCATGTTTTTAAGGTCAAGATCTTACTTACCAATATATAAATAATACTAATACATATTTGTGGCAACATTTTAATGGTCCAACAGATGTTATTTTCTGAACATGGTGTCACCAATTTGAACATGCTTTAGTTATGATAAAATATTGTTCATGATAATTAAGTACAATAGACAAATATTTTCCAACTCATAAAACTTGGAGGAAAAGGTCATTTATATTGAAAAATTTTGAGACTACAGTGCACATTCATACATGATAGACCATTGTCCAGTGATAATCTGGTTAATCAAATGAGTTTTTAAAGCTGCCACTCCGATACTTCAGTGCCAAGCATAGTTTAGTAAAAATTTTTTTCTACTAAAAATTATTTTATTATCATAATTAATTCTTTACATGTAACCTCTTTGTAATTACTATGGAAGAAATTTGGAGACATCACCACTAGTTTCATTGTTTTCTAACAAAATAAGAGCTACCAGCTTTTCAGCATCTCTGGGGACCAGGCGCCACACACGCTCTTCCTGACCTTGGCCTCAGCCCCCCAGTGCTAGATGCTGGTGGCCTTCCGGACACAGTGCAGCCACTGTGCAGATGGGAGTGGCTATGAAACATAGGTTGGCCAATCAGGCCTAAGGGGACATACTAGGAGTGGTTCCAGAAAATCTGTTTTTTAAGGAAGGCCAGCTCAGGTGACAGGCTTTCTTTTCGTCTTCCCATTACTTATACCAAAGCAGACCTACACCACTTGAGGTGAAGCAGCTAATTACCAGTTGACAAGCACAGATTAAGACTGGCAGAACAAGAAAACACAGAAAGCCTCATGTTCTTACGACATTATAAACCTTCGAGTAGACAAATGAGGCCTGCCTGGACTGCCTACCACTGACACACATGACAAAAATAACCCTTGTTTTCCAGGCTCCTTACTCAGGGATGACTGCAACTCCCAGCTGATTCACCTGCAAAGAAAATGTTGACCTTTCAGTCAGTGTCTGAGAGGAGGCGAAGCAGATGGTGGGAAATAGGACAGTAATTTGATATACAGATATCAGAGTCATTAGTGATTTGACTTACAAGTGGTTTGAGAACCTTGGAAGTGTTATAGATCATGGGGAACATGCAATGTTAGGACCTATTTAAACATTTCCCCTAATTTTATTTCAATTGTCTTGGGCAAGTAAGTGTCTTTGACCCAAGTCTGCATATTCTTATTGTTAATAACCCAAATACTTACTTTTAATACAAGAAAATTGCACTAGATTATTTCTAAGATTCCTAACAGAGGAACTATTAAAACGCTGTACATGTTGGCCCATCCTGAAACAGCAGCAGCCACCTGGCCCCCAAATGCATAAGTCCTGGTAAATTTATGAATATTAGTGAGCCATAAATCTCCCCAATACAAAATGTAATACATGGGGACCATACTCTCCTTAAGACTTAGAGGAATAGTCTAAACAGACAGTAGCATTAATACTACACATTGAGGTTTCACATAAAAGTGTCGAATGGAGTCACGAAAAGAACATGGACTCTGATCTTGAATTTTGCTTTTCTAGACAGATTGTGCTTTTTTAGAAAGAATGAATAAAAATGCTAGACAAGTACAATACAGAGTATAGTAAAAGCTCTCTTTCCAGACTGGTAAGTGATGGTAGGTTGAAAAAGTCAATTAAAGTAGAGACACTTAAAAATGATGCTACATGGAGAAGACAAGTAATAACTCTACAGCATTTTACTACATTGATGGACAGTGACTGCAATGGGGGGGTGGGGACCTGATTATATATGTCAATGTTGAAACCACAAGGTTGTTCATGTGAAACCTTCATAAGATTGTATATTAATGATACTTTAATTAAAAAAAATAATGCTACATATCTTAAACTTTCTAAATGTATTTCACTTGCTAATCTTTTGAAATACAAAATCCTTGTACATTTTTTCCTTTTCTAGGCTCTTGGCTCCTCACTCCTAATTTGACAGCAGTTTCTTTAATGACTTGTTCCACATTTCATTGGTTTAAATAATATTTCATTAATTAACATCATTACAAGTTCTACTGCTATAAAGGGGCTTGGAGAAAAACACAGTAGATTCCACAAGCATGAAACTTGTAGTGGGAGCAGAAGCTCACAGTTGTATTGAAGGGAAGCCTGCCAGGTCTGAGCGTGCACCACACCGTGGGCATGTTCCAGAGGCGGAAGAGGAGCATCAGTGAGTCTGGTGAATTAAATGGATGTCGTCGGAGCTCCTATGTGCCCTCATCTATCAACCCTATGACATATGGCATAATAAGGTGTTAAACTATGTTTCTGCTATTTTAGAACATGCATCTTTGGAGATGAGTGAACTGGATATTAATAGTCTATTCTCACTAATATCCTAGAAGCTCTCACATTACCCTTCACATTGATCTTATGAGCAAATTGTCTCCCTGTATTTTCCTCTGTGCCTGAGTCTCTGCCTCATTTCCGTGCTAGATACCCAGTTCCTACAGTCTTCACAGGGACTGGAAGCCCTGTCCCTAAGCCCCAGTTGCCATGGAGGGTCACCGATAACTCCTGTCCAAGTTCTAGCTCAATTCTGCTTTGTGACCTTGGACTATGTTTATCGATATTACCTGGTCTCCTCTTCCTGCTCTGAAAAAGTAAAAACACTTAGCTTGCATGTTTGTTAGAAGACTAAGTGATCACGGGCAGCTGGAGCAGAGCACAAGTAGGGGCAATGACATTTTTCTTTTCTTCTCGTTTACTTGATGCCAAACGACTCGGTCTTTGCGTGTTACTTCCTGTCACATCCTGACTCAGAGCTCTGGCCACCCTCAGGACTGTTGCTGGGTCTCCTAGACACAGGCCGCCAGGATCTCCGCCTACTAAAAGCCCAGATGATCTGCTTGCTCTCCCATGCTGTCCCCTCCTGGCACTCAGGAGATTTCCCTGGGGCACTCACCTTGGTCTTCATCTCGTTGGTCAGCTTGGGCAGCTGCCCATCTCCCGCCGCCCTCCTCAGCATCCATCCTTTCCACCTCTGAATTCTCTATGATTGACTAAGTCATTCAACGTCCATTAGATACTTATGTAAACTGGCGTTTTATTTAGGGTTCTCCAGAGAGACAGAACCAGAAGAAACAACATGGGACATATCTACATACACACATACACTTTTATATATAGATTTATTTTTAATTTTTAGGATAGAGAGAAAGAAAGAGAGATTATAAAGAACTGGGTCACATGATTATGGAGGCTGAGAAGTCCCAAGATCTGCAGTCGGCCAACTGGAGACCGAGAGCCAGCGGTGTGGTTCTAGCTCACAGCCTGGCAGGCTGGAGACCTAGCAGAGCCAGCGTTTCAGTCCGAGTCTGAAGGCAGGCAGACACCGAAGGTCCGCTTGAGGGTGGCAGGAGGCATCCCCTCTGACTTGGAGAGGGTGAGCCTCTTTGCTATACCCAGGTCTTCCCCTGGGGGAGGCCCACCACTATGGGGGGAGGGCAGTCCCCTTCACTCAGTCTGCCCATTCAGATGCTAATTCCATCCAGAAACACCCTCGCAGTCACACCCAGAATAATTTTAGACCAAACATCCAGGCCCTGTGGCCCAGTCAAGTTGACAGGAAGATTAACCTTCACACTGCGCACTGTGCTAGGCATGGCTCATATTCTTGTCATTATTTCTGATCTTGGAAAAGCCAGGGCCCTTTCCTTCCCACCCTGGTGTTCCCACCTGTGCTCTTGACCTTGTCCTCCTCCTGAGGGCTGCCATCCCTCTCACCTGCCGTTTTCCCTGCTCTTTCTCTACCTAAAAACATGTTCAGGTTTTTCCTTTCCCTTAAAATAAAGGTTCTCTTTGGTCCTTTGAGCTACAATCCCCCCCTTTTTTTTTAGTGCAAAAAGAAGTTTGTATTCTCTGTCTTCAATCATTCCCTACATTCCCTGGTGATCTAATTTACCTTACTGCTTCTGTCTCAATACTCCACTAACAAGAACCTTATAAAAGTCAACAATGGCTTTCTCAAGTTGAACGGCTTTTGTCCAGTCTCCATTTCATATTTCACTAACTTTTGAGAAAACACATTCTTCTTTATGAAATTCTCTTTTCTCTTGGCTTTGCCAAGTTGAGTTCCCAGTTGTCTACCTTCTTCTCGGCTAAATTTTGCCCTCTCCTCTAAGGTAAATGTTCCTCATAGCATTTTCAATTTCTTTGGCATTTATCAAATTCCACTCCAAGTGGAATTTTAGTCCTTTTTGTGGCATGGGCTTCGCTCTGTTGCACTTTGTGGATACCGTGTTCTTTACAAACCCAGGGTTTGTGGTGACCCTGTGTCAGTCGAGCCTGTCAGCATCATTTTTCCTACAGCATTTGCTCATTTTGTGTCTCTGGGTGGTCACATTTTGGTAATTTTTGAAATATTTCAAACTTTTCATTATTATTACATTTGTTATGGTGATCTGTGATCAGTGCTGCTGAAAGCTGAGATGACGGCTAGCATTTTTTAGCAATAAAATATGCTTAATTAAGGTATGTATGTTGACTTTTGTAGACATAATGTTATTACACACTTAACAGACTACTGTATAATGTAAACATAACTTTTATATGCACTGGGAAACCAAGAAATTCACCTGACTTGCTTTATTGTGATTTTCACTTTCTTGTAGTAGTCTGGACCCAACCCCACAGTATCTCCAAGGCAGGCCCACACAGCTTTACAAGGGAAACGCTTAGCCCCACCATTCTTATTGGTCTTCCCTGCTTCCTTTTTCTCCGGAGCACTTACTATCTGACATAATATAAAGTTGACAGATTTACTGTCTCTCCTTCTCTTCCAAAAGGGCAGGACTGGGGACAGTTTGTTCACTAATCTATCTCCAAAATCCAGAGCAGTAACTAGTGTTCAAGAATAGTTGTTGAATTATTGCAAAGATTTATGTATAGGGCTGTTCAGTGTGTCACTATTTATAAAAGTAAAACATCTGAAAATAATCAGAACCTCGAGTAATAAGAGGAAAATAAATCATGATACTTCCAGGGGATGTAATATTATGTATTCGTTAAAAGTCATTTTTAAAAGTTATCTAATGAGGAATGCTCACATTAAGTGGAAGAAAAGATAAAAAAGAATATATAACAAGAGCCAATTTTGTTTAAATGTAAAGGAGGGGATACATATGTACTAAAATGTTACCAGGGGCTATGTGTGGGTAGTGAGATTAAAACTAATTCTTGTTTTTCTGTTACCTTTCCATTTTGTAAATTTTTGACAAATAATGTTAAATAGAAATTTTAAAGGTGGAGAACTGTAAAACTTTAAAGAGAAAAATGCATCCTTATTGCTTTGTTTGTTCTCCTCTAGTTTGAATGAATTTCTCACTTCAGTTAGAGATCTGATTTGCATTTACCTTCTGGTACTGATTATATTCTGCCTGGTGTTACATATCTTTACTTCCTCTACCAGGCTCTACACCTTCTGAAGTCGGAAATCATGTCTTGTAACTTTCAGAGCCTTTAACACCTGTCTCTACATTTGATAACTGTTTGAAAGAAAAAAATATTTAACCTGTAGTAGCCTGGAATAATATGTAGTGTTAATTGCTTGGGAAAACTGCCAAAATATGTAATTTTCTTATGTGGATCAGTCCCTCATGACTGGCCTATATTTAAAGCTATATTAGAAGGATGACTACAGTACAAGTATTTTTAGGGTTTGGCCTACCAACCTCACTGTTGCCTTTATTTACATACATTTTATTCGTTGCTGGTATATTATATGAAAACTTGATTCTGGAATAAATTTAGGCATGATAGGAGATTTCAGGGACCAACACTCTAGTTAGTTAGGCTAGGCTAGTATAAAAACGTACAAAGGAATGCAAAGCACACGGCTGAAACAAATGTGTTTCTGCTCTTAAGGGTGGGAGTTCCTGGTTGGCAGGCGGGTTTCCTCCACACAGAGTCCCCAGGCCTTTTATTTATGGCTTCCCAGCTTTACAGCACGTCTACTGTAAGCTGACTGTATTTACTAATCTCTGCCTCCAGTAGTTTAGGTTGTAAATCTGGTGAGGGCATAGAATAGCACGATTCAGCAAATCAGAACACAGGATGCCCAGTTAAATTTGAATTTCAGACGAACAACACGTAATTTTTTAGTATGTTTCATGTAATATTTGGTACATAATTATACTAAAAAATGAGGCATTATCTAAAATTCCAGTTTGTGAGTCCTGTATTTTCTGGCAAAAATAGAAAGGTAGGGGCTAGGTCTATCTCATAGAACACTGAATCCCCAGAATCTAAAACAGTACCTGTAGAATTTAAGATAAATATCTCTTGCAATAATATTTAATAATTTTAAATATTTAATATCAATAATATTCAGTGATATTTAATAATTGGTACTCATGCATATCAGCAAACAATACTTATTCATATTATTAATTAGACTACTATAAGAATATGTATTAAGTATCGGCAAAGAATACTTATTAATAATACTTAATGTTATAAGAATGCTAATTACCAGCAAATACTTAGCAACAACAGATAAGACATTAATATGGATCAGCATTTCAAACCACACAAGTTCTCCTAAACTCCAGTGAACTGTATGCAACCTGTCCTCCCCCAGGTGCCTGCAGAGCCGTCTCTCACCTCTTTCAGGCCTCTATTCTCGGACGTCACTTTCTTAGTGGGTCTTCCTGCTCACGCCTCACACTGCGGCCTCCCTCCTGTGCACCACTGCCCTCTTTCCCTGCTCCACGCTTCCTCCTCAGCACTGAGAAGGAACACACCATGTAGTTCACTTATTCAGTGTCTGCCTCTCCCACTAGAATGGAACTTCCTAAGAAAAGGCATTTTCCTCCATTCTCTTCACTGCTAAATTCCCAGCTCCTGCACATACTAGAGACTCAAGAAATATTTGACTAAATAAACACCACTGGTTGTTAGAATTTATGGTTACCAGTAGTTTGGTGATGTTCCCTTCACATGACACAAGGTGGATCCAATTTCCCAGTACCATGATTTTGCATCTGCTCGCTCACTCACTGACCGGTCACCTCCGTGCCTTTTACAACCCTCTCCTCCCCTTCCCTGACGACAGCCCCCCAGGGATTCCTGTCGTTCCCTGGGTCAATGCAGGACTGCCTACTTGGTCTTCTCGCCCACTGTCTTCCCATTCTAATCCGCCTTCCCAGTTCTTACAGAAATCGTCACGATGAGAATCTGATTATAGCACTCCTTTGCCCAAAAGCTTTGTCTCCCTATTGCCCAAAGATGAAATTCAAAATCTCATCTTTGGGCACACAACCCCTGTAAGATGTGGCCCAGCCTCACGACCTCCTGGCCCTGACTCCCCACTGTCCTGCTGTCACTAATCTGTGAGGTCAGCGGTCTGTCCTCATTGCTCAGGGAGATCTTCGTATGTTCTCATGATGCTTACTTTAAGAGCCACCAACACTAAATGGTATTTTCCCGATTCTGAAACATACATTTCTTTCTATTTTAACATCTCTAAAATTGGAAGTCAACTTGCAGTAACGCTGTCACCAGAAGGCAGTTTGTGATGTAGCTGTCACAGCCTGTACATGGTTATTCCTGGTGGCCCCAGACAGTGGCAAACCCTAGACATTTCAGTCAGCCACCTGCTTAAAGGTTGGTTGTGGTCTGAAGACGTGTCACTGAGGCCTTCTAGTAGGATAGAGAAAGCGCTAACAGCAGGACACACAGAATGGAAGCCAATGGTCTGGGAGGAGATGCTGGAGACAGTAGTGCAGTAGTCTTTTAAGACGTGTTGCACCATAATGCTTCTGGTTGGTAGAACTCAATACAGTGTGGAAAACTCTAATTGATAAGAAAGCATTGTGTCATAGTTTAATTAGAGCATTTTTTAGAATGGCATTCTGTGGTCTCAGAATTGATAACATATGGTATGTTACCTCACACTTTCAAAACCATCCTTTCAGACAGGTGTTATTATGTCTGAGGCCTTCTGACTTATGACAGTGTATTCTCATTATCTGCTTATCTGTCTTCGGTCTTTCCATAAGATTATAAACTATGGCCTACCATACTGCATGTCACATAGTAGGTGTGCAATTAACATTAATGGAAAGAATTACTGCAATGTTCATGCTCTTTTGCTAGAGAAACTGTTTATCTATGATTCTCATCCTCAGTTTGGGTATGTCCATTTTCAGGGCTGGCCTGGAATCACGTGAACCTTCAACTATTACTATGAAATACTAAATATTGAAATCTTCCATTTCTTTTCATCGGTGGTCCCCAGGAGCATTTCTTCTGAGAGTTGCTGTGTCAGGATGGCCAGGACTGACTCTCTGTGTGTGCCCTCTCTGAATGCATCCTGCCGCATACTTGCACATCTGACTTTTCATCCTTATTGGGTTCTTTTTTTTTTTTTGTTCTCAACCTCTCAACATCACTACTGCAATCTCAATACATGAAAACAGAGCTGAGGAGATGGGAAGACAGCCAAAAGAAACTTTGTTAGGTTACATACAAGGAACACTAGGTTCATTTTATCATTCTGTTCAGATGGCACATCCAAATACCATAAGCCAAGTAAATGGCACATAATTGTTTTTAAACTGTATTACCCTGCTTACTTGGTTTAAAAGAACTTAAAAGGACTCTGTTAGCTCCTACATATGAGTCTAATTCATCAGTTCTTGGTTCTGTTAGAATAGCTCCATTTCAACAATTTAGGTTATTGTTAAAGCCAGAGTTACCGCTCTTTCAGATGGTTTCATGCAATTTATTCACTCCCTTTTAAGTTGGAGCCATAGCATTTGGGCAGCATTCCTTTAACAAGGGTGGCCAAGAGCAAGCTTCCTCTCACATACCTCTTCTGAGCAAAAGGCCCTCCCAGGAAATCTTCCCTATGGCACAGCGCAGAACTCAGCACACAGTGCTACAGCTGGTTTCCCTCCAGCTCTGCAAGAGTGCACGGCTCTTCAGCTGAGTCTGGCGCAATAGCTGGCTTCCCTCTAGGGGCCATGTTTTAAACAGTAAGCCGGCTTTAACCAGAGTTCCCTAGAATCACAGAGACTTGAGGGCAGAGGAGGCTCACGTCTCCCTCCTCCCGCCTGCTCCAAGGCCTAAGCTCGCTGAGGGGACAGTGGGGACCTCTGGCACTATGCAGTTTTCCCTCTTTGGTTTTTGTCATAGTCAAATTCAAGCAACTTAAATAAGCCCATGATACAAGCCCACTGTGTCTATATTGCTATCACATTTATAGTTTCTTCCCCATTCTAATTTGAGTTCTTTATGAAATGCAGTAACTCTAAGGGTATGTGAAGTTTTAAAGTTATTTACTGAGTACTACTACTAGGTCCTAGACACATATATATTGTTATACTAGAAGCACATAGTTCTCACTATTAGTTATAAGATTCACCTGAAGAGCTTTTTAAAAATGAGGTGGTCAGGGCCCAGCCCAGTTCCACTGAACGCCTCTGGGCATAGGGATTTGCTACAGGATTTCTAAGCTCTATGGGCAATACTGGCATGCAGCTCCTGGCCCAGAACTTCTGCTTTAAGCTGAATTGTCAACCAGAGTCACGAAGAAGAAACTGGGCCTGTTTCAGTTTTATTTCCTGTCAACGCTTCCAGGTTTCTCACTGCCTCTGGGTTTGCCATCTTGTGTTCCTCCTCCTCTCTTTTCTGTTCTGCCTCAGGGCTTTGCCCTCAGCACTTCTGGGCTTCGGACCGGGAAACCTGGCCTTTGATCTCAGGGGCCGTCAGCATCATCGCTGGTGACATGCTGCAGGCTGCCTCACTGGACTTGGCTCTCCTGATCTTTGTCCCTAATCCTGGCTCTACCATGCACCTCCCCTGAGTACGACAATCTACCAGCTCCATTCTGTCAGGGAAAAAGCCAGGATGGTTCTTCTAGAAATTATTTTAAGTAACTGCAACAGCTCAGGTCATTGTTAATGCACGCTCATCTACTTCAGCAGTCTAGTTTCTCTTCAAGCATCGCTTTGCATTAACCACCCCAACTCAAAGCTCTTATTTATATGGAGACAAATCTTTAGCCTGGAATAAAGGCCCTTTACTGTTGGATCTGATCTACCTCTTGAATCTTTTGCTATTCTTCATGTACCTGGTGCTCCAGCCCTGCTGAACTTCGCTGTTCCCCAGGCCACTGGCAAACTTTTCACTACATTTTCGATGTCTAGGACTTTTCCATCAGGAGCTTCCTTTTCCTTTACCCACAAATTCAAATCCTACCAATCCTTCAAAGCCGTGTTTCTCAAACCTGAGTGACGCAAAAAGAAATTCTTAGAATTCAAGAGAATACGTCCTAGGGGCAGTTAGCGGTCCACAGACCAGTTTGAAAAGCACTGATAAAGAAAACCTAAGTCCAATTCTTTGAAAATCTCTTTCACTTGCAAATTATCATTTTTAAAGAAAACTTGTCTTTACAACTAGTACAAACAACTACATTGCTATATTCCAGATCTAGAGTCCCAGTTTGAGAAACACTGGAAAAAATTCATCATCCCAGACTAATAGTTTTTTCCAAAAAAATTATTTGTTATCTTATCGCTTTCTGCCTAGTATTAGTTAATGTTGCATAATATTTTTCTATTAAAAACCGTAAGGTTTTTGAAGGCAGGGACTAATTTTTTAGCTCACTGGATGTCTAAGACCTGTATTTCATCATATTTCTAGTCCAAGTGTCTTAAAAACATCCCACTCCTCTATGGTACTCACAGATCATCATATAAGTTCAGAGGTCGTCTTAGAAATAGTTCAAGTTATGAAACTCAAAATTTATACAAAGTGCCATCAATATGTTCTCTTCTATTAACGTTAACAGGAACAATTTCTCTAATGACCGGCAAGCACGTAATTAAGAATTTCAGAATATAGAACAAAAAAAAAATCGAAATACAAGGTGAGCAGGAGGGGTTCCATAAATACAGTCCCGTGAGTGTGTGTCCCCAGTGCAACGTGTTTTTCAGGCAGTCTTCAGTTTTCGAAGCGGCGTAATCGCCCTCAGCCCTTAGGACACAGGGCCTACTCCTCCTCCGGTGGGGACTCCGCAGGGTGGCCCGCTCCCAGGGCCCGGCGAGGCCGCGGGCGAGGCTGTCCCCGTCCCCGTCCCCGCGAGCCGGCGGCCAGGCGAGGCGCGGAGCCCCCGGGCACGACCTCCCCCTCCCAACCCGCCCATCCGCGCGCTCCATTCAGCCCCTCGCTCGCGGCCAGGGAGGCGTCCGCTCGGGCGACCTCGGGAGAGCAGGGCCTCCGCGTACAGCCCGCCGACCCCTACCACCGCCGAGGCCCAACAAGGCTGGCGGCACGGGCGCAGACTCGCAGCTGGCCCCGCCCCGCGCCGCCCGCCCCGCCCCTTTCCGGAGCCGCCTCCGCAGCCGCCCGCTCGCCGCCCGCGCCCGCTCGCGCGCTCCCGCCGCCCCGCCTCCGCGCGTGCTCAGTAACTGTTCCGGGAGCTGGCCTCCAAGCTCGCCCCGCCCCGCAGCTGTTTGAATATGTTAACGAGAGGCAGGGGGCGAGCCAGTAGGAGAACGGGGTAGTGCGTCACGTGGATGGAGGACGTGTCAGGGGGTGGAGCCTCTGCAGCCCCTGCCCGAGTTAAAACCGGAGTGTGCGAGAGAAAAGCGCTTCAGTAGCGAGGGGCTGAGAAAGTGGTGACACCGCTGGGGTGCGGAGGGAGTCCCCGAAACTTCTCCCAGAGCCCCGGGGCCCGTCTCCCAGCCCACTCCCTCGCCGCCGCTCCCAGTCCCCACTCCCTGCGCCGGGGCGGGGTGGGGAGAGGCTCGTCTCCCGCGGGGACACACACGGGGGCCGGGAGCGGGACGGGACCTGAGGCGGGGGGCGGCCCGACGGACGGACGGCCGGGCGCCCGCCTCAGCGGGCAGGCGGCGGAGGCGGGGTGCGAGGGGAGGACCGGGCTGGGAGTTTCCTCCCAACTGTCGGGGGAACGGTCCCCGCAGCCGGAGGGAGGCCCGGACGGCGCCCTCCCGGGGCCGCGCTCCCGCCCCGCGCAGCGGCCGCCGGCGCCTCCACCTCGGCCGCCTCTCCGCCTCCGCGGCCGCGGCCCCGGCCAGCACTATGCCCATCTTGCTGTTCCTGATAGACACGTCTGCCTCCATGAACCAGCGCAGCCATCTGGGCACCACCTACCTGGACACGGCCAAAGGCGCGGTGGAGACCTTCATGAAGGTACCGACCGACCGGGCCCGGGCCGGGGCTGCGGGGGCCTGGCGGCGGACCCCTCCTTCAAGCGGGCGGCGGGCGGCCCGTGGGGGCGGCGGGGCCGCGGCGCCCCTTGGCCTGTAACCGGCAGTGTGCTTCCCCCGCCCGCCCTGCCCTCCGCGCCCCCCGCAGCTCCGTGCCCGGGACCCCGCCAGCCGAGGAGACAGGTACATGCTGGTCACTTTCGAAGAGCCGCCCTACGCCATCAAGGTAACAGCCCCTCGCGCGCCCCCCGCGCGGCCCGGGCCCCTCCCCCACCCGCGGGCGGCCCCCTCCCGGCGCGGCGCCCCTCCCGGCCCGGCCGGCGCGGCGGCCAACATGGCGGCCGCTTCCCCTCCGCGGCGCGCGCGGCTGCAAGGCACTGTGGGGAGGCCGCGGCCCGCGCGGGGACGGCGGCCGGGCGTGCGCTCCGGGGCCGCGGCCCAGGCGCGGCGAAGGCCGACTCGGAGGTGCGCGCACTTCGGCCTCGCTGCCCCGCACGCCGCGGCCTGGGCACCGGCTGGGCAGTGCGTTTCCCGGGCAAGTTTTGAAGCGCTAAGGCCGCCAGCCGCCAGGAGCTGCAGAGCCGCAGGTCCGCTCCCGGCCACCCACGGAGGAGCGAGGTGGCTCTGACCCAGCCTGCTGTAAAGTGGGATGGCTGCTCGGTGAACGGCAGGTTGTAACGGCTGCCCCCGTGTACATGGCATTACAGGATGAAAAAGAGCTTCTTGCATTTTTCTTTTCAGGCCGGATGGAAAGAAAACCATGCAACGTTTATGAATGAACTGAAAAACCTTCAGGCTGAAGGACTTACGACACTTGGCCAATCCCTAAGGACAGCTTTTGATTTATTAAATTTAAATAGATTAGTAACTGGCATAGACAACTATGGGCAGGTAGGTTGAATGTTAAGGTGGAAAAACAGTAGATTTTTCTTTTTGTGGAAACACAGAGACCAGTCCAAAAACTATATAACCTGAAATACAAGTATAAAACACTTCAGATTAAAATACGATATGCACAGAATACAAAAGTGAAACTCTGCCCATGTGTATATGGTGGTGTAGCCCTCAGTTTTGTTTCTTAAAATGTATTTGTATTCAGAATTAGAATCTGAATTCTTTGTTACAGAACTGACATGATACGGTTTTGATCCCTTGAAGTTCGCTAAGGACGTAAAAGGGGAAAACATCCTGCCTCCCCACACTCAGCTTCTCTAACGCTCCACAGGCAGTTGTGCAGCCGCACTGACTTACAGACGCTAGTTGATTAGTAGTCTTCATTTCTGTATTAGTAAAAATGTTACAGGAAATTACTCTATTTGTTGTATGGGGTTTAACTTAACCCAATTGTGTAACTACACTGAAAGGTAAGCTTTTCATTGGAGTGCAGTAACTGGCTGAGTACACTGAGATTTCTCAGCTTCTGAAGCATTTACAATAAGCAGCTGTGCAGGAAGAATTCTGAATTCATTCCTGAATTAAAACTTAAGTGGTAGGTCCAGAAGCTTTTTTTTTTTTTTAAACTCCAGACCCTTGGAAAAGAGACTGTTTAAAAGTATGGAAGACCCTCCCTTCCTCCTTCCCTTAACCCTGAAGTCCCTGTGTTGCACTTGCTTTTACCTATATGAAGATGAGACAGGTGCTTTAATCACATGGTGCTTCACTGAATACTGCAAGGTGGTCATATACTTTCTGAGATTGCTGGCCTGGAAAATAAAAGATATGAAGAACATGTAGTGTTAACAGGTAACAGGAATATAAAACCCAAGAAGCTCAACTTTTATATTGTAGTGCAAAACATTATTACAACAGTGATACATCTAGGTATATATACATTTTGTTCTTTCCCCAAGTTCCATGAGCCACAATTTTCATGAGTTTTACAAATTTCAGTGGAATTCTTCCTGTGACTACAATTTTGGTTGCTTTATATAGGAAGAAACAAGAGTTCCCAGTTTTAGAAATGCTTTTGCTATTCTTGGTATGGGTAACTAAATGTCTTTGGAAATGGCTGAATGTAGTTTTCAGCATTTGAAGTATACCTTGGAATCCAGTCACTTTCTCTTATGGAATTGCACTCCCATTGTTTTACTAGGTAAATGGGTATTTGCTCACCACACTAATCTTCGTGTTTCCCTTCTCTGTGCTGCTTAATCTTGCAGCTCTTAGTAATTCAGGCAGGTTTATCATGGACTTCTTAGTTTGTTTCTGTTAAATAATGGACTTTCCCTTTCATAGCCCTTTGATATGTGCTATATAGTCTCTTACTGCTTAAGGTTTTGATTGGAAGTCTTTGAGCTCATAGATAAAGTTGAAACTTGCCATTTGGTCATCATCATTTGGTGGCCAGTGTATAGCAGAACTGTTAATTTCCTGTTTTTTCTTCAACACATTTCATCAGTGGGAGAGGCATTTAGACACATTTACTTCCTACAACCTATTAAAACTATTTCTTAGGGTGCTTCCTTAGAAAAACTGATTGTCATAGAGAGGCTGAGGACATTTATAATTTAAATAATGTATTTTCCTTTTCCCAGTTGTCACCTTCCACTAGAGAACACTTAAGTTCTTGTCCGTAAAGCTTATAGAAAGTTTGAGATTGAGGGTGACTGCTGTGCTGCTTCTGCTTTGACCAAGAGAAAAACCTGGAGATGAGGGTGTGTTTGCATGTTAGGATTTATTAATTCAACACAGGGGAGGGATAATGCTTCTCAGTTACTCTGATAAGTAGCAAGGGTGCAAGGAGTGGTATTAATGCTTATGTCCTGGGTTGGTGCATAAAAAGACTAGCATTAAAATAATTTAGTAAGCACAATTTCTAAATGAAAATGATTAAGATGTTTAATTAGAAGAAAACATCTTTGCAGAAGATACTTTTCATCATGAGACTTTCTCTTGCTGATTTAAATATTATATACATTTTTCTATTCAAAAAAAGGTAAATTACCAAGAATTCTGGATGTCTCAAATACTTAAATATAGTCATGTACTTTCTTCTTTGTAATAGTACTTTGTATCTGCCTATATTCTGTGGAATACCCTTACCCTGTACCTTTGTGTTTTTTCATAAATATTTCCCCTTTTAGGCTCTATATTAGGATCTGTGGAGCCCACACTACTAAATACTCATATATAATATAATTGAAGGAAAAGAGAGAGGGTCAGTCAGTTGAAAGAGCATATTGATTTTAAAGAGCATCTAGAACCTTTATATAAATTTATGATAATTTTCTTAAATATCTAGATGTGAGTTTATATAAATACATGTATTTATTTATAAAGATGTCCCCACTTCTGCTCCTTCCCCTCACAGGCACAGATGTGATTTTCTATAACGAATTCCAAGTATTTTTAATACCTATATTACATCTGTTAATTCAGTGAGCATACCTACAAATAAAATATCTTTGAGATACTAGCTAGGTACTAAGAGAATTTGAAGGCATCAATAAGGTTAAGGTAACAGAAAAAAAGAACAATACTTGGTGAATGTTTTCCTCAAGCACTTTGGGTCTCCCACTAAAAATGCCTTGCATTTGGAAGTCTATATAATTTTTGATAATGGCTGTTTCTAGTCTTAAAGTGTAGCGTCTAGTCAGTGTTCCTTAATTATGGCAGCCCCATATTGTTTATCATTGCAGCTAAATTTGATACATATTTTTTTCACATGTTCTCCAGAGTTTCAAATAAAGCTGGTCTTTTGAGAGCCACTGAGACTCTTAACCAATCATAACAAACTAAAGTTAGGACACATAAAGTTGTGGAGTTCTAATTAAAGTTTTATATGTAGATTGTTTTATTTTTCATAGTCTTCCAAATCCTGTTTTCTGTCAATTGCCTTTTTTTTTTTTTAAGTTATGTTTAGCCAGTAAATACTACTCTGGCCTGCAATTCATCTTTTTTATCACTGGACTGATTTCACACTACTACTACCCAATACACTAGTACTGATTAGGTTATTCCAGGACTTAGAACACTACCTGACTTGTGCCCTCGGTAAAGACAATTCTTGACCAGTAACCTGAAAGGAGATAGAATATGTGTTTAAAATGTTGAGGATTTTCAATGCCAAGTGTTTTTACCTTGCTGAAAATGGTGGCTTTTAGATAATGAATTAATCTTGAATCAATCTTAGAATAATTTTAACCGGTTACATTCCTCAGTATAAAGAGCTATTTGTGAATCATTCATGTGGCTCATGTAGCAGATCATTCATGTAGAGCTCTAATAATGCTAAGTTTTCCCCTTTTAAGCAGTACCCATTAGGTACTCAGGTAATGCAAAATACAAGCTTCTCTTAATGTTGGTAAGTGAAGTAGTGAAAACTTGATTGCCATCTGGGCTTTTCATTTCCCTCAGGCTATCAAGAAATGTATGAATAGTAGTTTAGTATTTATTGACCTATAGATGTCTTTTCACAAGAAAGTAGATTATACTTGAACATACCACTGTGCTGAGTATGAACTGAACTGGAAACACAATGGCAGATGGTATTTTGTAAGTCCCGGAACTTTCTCTTACAAGTTTTAAATTATGGTGAAAAACATCCAATTTACTACCAAGCACTTTTATGTGTACAGTTCAGTAATACTAAGTATATGTACATTGTTGTTCAAACTCCAGAACTTTTTCATCTTGCAAAAGTGAAACTTTATGCCCATTGGACAATAATTGTTCTTCTCCAATCCCTAGCACCCCCCCTTCTACTTCTGTCTCTGAAGTTGACTAAAGATACCTCGTACAAGTGAGGTCCAGTGTTTGTCTTTGTGTCTGACTTACTTCACTTATAAGGTGAACTCCAGGGTTTTCCATGCTGTAGCATGTCTGCGGTCCATTCCTTTTCCTGGCTGTGTAATACTCCACATGGCTGGCTTACCAAGTCATCTGTCACGGACACTTGGGTTGCTTCTACACCTTGGCCATTGTGAATGGCACTGCTGTGAACATGTGCAAGTGTTTCTTTGAGCTACTTTCAGTTCTCGATATATGCCTTGAAGTGGTATTGCTGGATCATGTAGTAATTCTTTTAAATTTTTGAGGAACCGCCCTATTGTTTCCTGTAGCAGTTGCACTATTTTATATTCCCACCAGCAGTGCACAAGAATTCAGTTTTTCCACATCCTCGTCAACACTTAACTGTTCTGATGTTAGCTATCCTAGTGGGTGTGAGGTTATAGTTCATTGCTTTATTGGTATTTACCCAGTTACTTATGTTGAGCATCCCTTCCTGTGCTGGTTGGCTATTTGTGTATTGGCTTTGGAGAAATATATTCAAGTTTTGGACTCATTTTTTTAGTTGAGTTTGTGTGTGGTAAGAATTCTCAGTCTGGATATCAACACCTCACCAGATGTGTGACCTGGAGATGCTCTCTCCCAGTCCACAGGTCACCTCATCTGCTGATGGTGTCCTTTGATGCACAGAAGGTTAATTTTTGATGTAGTTAAGTACCTATTTTTTCTTTGTTGCCGGTGCTTTTGTTCTGTCCGAGAAATCATTGCCAAATTCAGATGTCACTGAAGCTTTCCCCCCTATTTTCGTTCAGGATTTTTAGATTTAAGTCTTAGATGGAGGTCTTCAATCTTCTTTGAGTTTATTTTGTATATGGTGCAGGGGGAGGGCCCAGCTTCCCACTTTTGCATGTGGGTATCTGGTGTTCTCTGCTCCATTTGCTCAACTGACTTCTTTCCCCATTGCAATGTCTTGGCAAGTCCATGAACTTTTAAGCCTCCTAAATTTTTTTCCCATCAATTTTATTGGTGGCTACAGTCAGACTTGCTTAAATGTTCTTTCCCTGTCTTTATTTAATTGTGCCAAGAAGAGCAATGGCCAAGGATGTGAGAACTGGAACCCCAGCTCTGACCTTGATGTTGGACTGCTGTGTAATGCTGGGCAGTCTCTCCACCCTGTGCTCTGCCACATCGTGTTCCAGATTGCCAACAGGGAAGCCACTGTGCCCTCATCATAGAACTGAGAGGTTTAAATGGGATGGTATACTAAAATGCACTTGAAGAAGTATGAAGCACAGTAGACACAAAGCATACTTTTTTCCTCAGTAGATTAATTTATTTCCCTCTACCTTTTATTATTTTTCAGCTTTAAATTTGAAATTACAGTTATAAAAATGTAGTGATACTTAAAGTAGATTTCTGCTACCTGCTTTGGAACCTATTAGTGGCACATTACGTGGGTATTTTCTTTAGGCTTTGCACTGCTTCTTAGGGAGAGGGTGTGAGAAGCACATGCTTGGCCAGAGTTGCCTTCTGCAGCTGCTGAGCATGGGATGAAGTACAGGGGTGGTGTTTGTAGAAGCAGTGCTTACATAAAAACTGGGTGTAAATGGTTCAGCAGATAAGTTAGGCATTCTTTTGCAGGAATACAAGTTAGAAAAGGAAACTTGCATGACAGAAGCACGCGCTTTAGGAGTCTTTCAAATAAGGAGCTCCCCCTAGTGCGTTTAAGATGAGATTTACGCAACTTTGATTTGCAAGGACCTTTGAGGAGCACATCTTGGGTAAATCAAGGGTAGTTTAATAAGATTGACTGAGCTCAAAGTAGCATAAAATGGATATGATTTATTTCCTGTTAAGCATTAATTTTAAAGGGGTAACTTAACATGAAGAATTTCAAGACTCAGATTTTATTTTCTTTGAAAATACTTGGTATGATTTTTTTCTTAGAAATTTTCTTATAAAATTATATATAATTTTGTATTCTAAATCTCTGTTTTTTGTCATGATCTTTCAAAAGAAAATGAGAAGGAGTACCCTGAGGACAGCATTCATTCTTAATTAGAGATTATTGAAAAGATGTTTAAGTACAGAAGGCAAAAATAACAGGGTCTGCTTCAAGGAGAATTTTATTTTCTCTTCACATAAGAGAATGTCAATAATTGTGTATTAAACAATGTACAGATGAAAATTAAAAGGCCAGAACAAATCTAATATTTGTATGGAAGAACTCTACTTATTCAAGTATTTTGAACTGGTTTAAGGTCACTTGTGGTCAGAGTTAGCTAAAAGGATTGTTTAGCCATGTTCATGTCATGGATTTCTCCAAAGACATTGTGCAATATTTTATGACTTGAAATTTTCTCAAGTATTTAAAATTTTTTTTAGTTACATAATCCGTCACTCAAATTTATGATCTATAAATAAAATTGTCTTGGTGGGCTTTTTCCTTTGGTTGATCAATTCTTAAATATACCAGCCCTTTTTTAAAAAAAGTAATGTCCTTATATAAGCTTAATTTTTGTTGAACCTTATTATTTATTAATCTATTTAAGTATGGTCGCCAGACCATAAACACAAAATACTGAAGTTTTTCTTTTGTTTTTCTTTCATTTTGTCTTTATTACTGATCCTTTTTCTTCCAACCATTTTGTTGAGATATAACTTAAGAGTGAAGCTTAGTGAAGTTTTATATACACTCTTGGGAAAAAAATTAAACTTCTGCACCTACTGATAGACCTTTTCATTGAGCTTTTCTGCAAGTATGATTATTCTTCGTTTGCTAGGACTTCAGAATAGAAAGTGATGTTTGACGTTTACTCCATCTTTGTCACTTTATAGGTGAAAGTAAGATCCAGCAAAGTTAAAATGCTTAATTTCTTCATATTTATGAAGTGTTTTAAAAGATTGCAAGTGGTTATGGAAGAGTTGGGCAGATTTTATGAGTAGCTTGTTATTTAAGAACTAACTTTATTTAAAGGTATAACCAGTGGATCTGAGTCCCTTTTTGTAGTTCTCAAAGGGAATATGCATTCTTTAATTCCTCTGTGAAAACCAGGCATTTGATTTTGTCGGTGTGTCACATTTAGTTTGTCTTGTAACACTGTATTAAAATATTTGTTACATTTAGGTGGATTTCCTCCCCTTTCCCTTGTTTGGAAAAAAATAAGAATATGAATGGGGGGGATAGTTGACAGGATTTTAAATACTATTGTATGTATATATTTAATGGCACTTTTTGATTATTTCATAGTTCACATATGAAGTTTCACATGCACTTAATGAGAGCTGTTAACCTACTTAGTCGACTTTTCCAAAGTATTATTCCAGCCAGTATTAGTGCCATAACTTTTTACTTGGATAGTTGTGTATTTAGTTAACCATCATGTTTCATTTGACATAAGATACTTTTGAAAATCTCTAAGCATTGTTTTAAGATTTAGAAAAATCTGATTTGTTCTGTGAATTCCTACTCTGCCCATGAATTCCTGGAAGTCATGTAATCTTAACCTTAGTTTCTCCATTAGAAGGTGGAGTGATAGGATCTATCTTAGGGGATTGTGATGAAGATCAAGTAATATACAACATAATTTATTGTTTTAACACACCTATTAGCATTTTGAGTTTTAAAAACCAGGGTTGTGGGTGCACAGAGACCGCCTGGAGCTCTTGTCAGAGCAGCGGTTGGGGCTATGGAAGGAGCCCCCGAGGCTGCCTGTGTCTGGCTCTGCCGCGTGCCGGCTCACGGTGTGCTGACAAGGCCCTTAACCTCACTGCACTTCGGAGTTCTCCCCACGTGGTGAGCATACCAATCCTGGATTTTTGTAAGGATTAGAATAGTATTTGTTAATCACCTAGCAGACGTGCCTGCTTGGCACATGGTGGGAACTGAGGTGGTGATGGGATGATTGTTGTCATTCATCCCCACTGCTACCCTCAACTCTTAACAGGGTAAAAGCTTTCTAATCTGAAACCTTTGAGAAAAAAAGCAGTGAAATTTGTCTCATAACCCAACATACGCGCATCACAAGAAGCTGGACTTAGCTGTTCAGCGGTTCCAGCTAAAGTGGTATTTCTTGCCATGATGGGCGTAATGGTTTTTGTCTCTGAATCGAAGCTCTTATTATAAATTGCTCCAAAAATACTTTCCTCTTGGTGTTAGAAAAGTCTTTCCCCCAATAGCCATTCCTTGGTTAAAAACAGTTTGATGACACTGAGTACTTAAAAAGAGCAAACATGTTTTTGATTTTCAGAGCTAGAAAGGTTTTAAGCTTCTTTGAGAAAATTTATATGCAAGTCCATTTCTTGGGCTTTGTAACAGCATATTTTAGAATTAAAGTTGGTGATGGTTGGGATAGGGCTGGGGGAGGATGTTCTTGGCCAGAAGAAAGGTCAGATGTAAAATGTGTGATCCCTTATGTTGTTTGTAATGTAGATTCATAAGATTTATGTGGGAAAAAGATACAATAGGAAAAGCCTAGGAAGGATTTTTTTTAATGTGATGGTATTTTTTAGGGCATATGTGATTTGAAGTTTGATTATTGGTGTATTGAGCAATAGTTGCACATAAAAAGTATTTTGACTTAACCTTGGAAATGGAAAAAATTTATATCAGCCTAGTGATGTTTCATCAAAATTTATCTAGTCCCTACATATACTCTTGCCTTTTTATTGGTGTGTGACAAAAAGGATATGACATTTTAACATTTTCCATCCGTTAGTTTTGCCCAGATAAGCTGGTGAAGGTCCTTGGAAGGATTACATCATCTAAAAAACTTACAAAGATGAAAGCAGTTCTGAGTGGGAGAAAGAGTAATTGTAGCATTAGCTATTTGTAATACAACTTGTAACCAACAAATGACAGGATTGACGCTGGTATATTAAAGGAAGAACTCTCTCTGGCTTAAAGCTCTTGGATCTCATTAGGTATCAGGACACATCCACAAAGTCTTCCAGTTATTCTGGAGTTTAAGCATTGGAAGCATCCAAACAGTTATTCTTAGGGGATTAAAAATAGATCATTTTTTATTGAGTAGTGGTGTTCTGTAAAAGGTTAGGCTGCAAACCTGACAAAGCTCTGTCTGGGAGACAGTGGCAGGGACAGTACTTCTGGGTTACCGGGAACAAGCAGGACCACGTCTTCGTGGCCTCACGTGATGCCTGTATTACCATGCTTCCTGGCGTTGCGTATTTTGCAGGTAATACCAAAGGTAAAATTATGAACTTTTGTGCAGTTTTTTCTATCATGTTTCTCAAACCAGTAAGTTAGAAAGAAAATCCAAGAAATTGTATCTGGAAAATGGGGCCATAATCAAGTAGAAGAGTAAAAGGTCTTCATATCTAAATTTTATTGTTAATCCGGAATGGATGTCTAATCCATAGATTATATTGAATGTAAATTCTAATGTAACGTTACCTTGTCACGTTCTTAGAGCTTTAATTTTAGTGAGCTATAGCAGTAATCTAAAACATGTAACAGTCTGTGCTGTCATCCATATGCGACATCTGCTTTTTCATGAGGTTCATTTCTAGGGTAAAACCTTGGTGGATTTGTATATATAATTAGGAAGATTTAAAAAACTTTTTAAAACAGTGGACCCTAATAGTATGCGGCTAGCTTTTTGTTTCCCCAAAATGTCATTTATTTTGAAAATTTAAAACCCACAAACATTTGGGAAGGTATTTAACACAAGCATCAATAAATGTTTGAATTGGAATCTAGTAAGAATGGATTTCTAGAAACTCTTTACTCAAGTACATATACCTATGTAATGGAGAAATTTAAATATTTCCTCCTAAAACTTTTTTGCTGAAATGGAGTTACCACCAATTCTTTCCTAAAGAGTGAGCAATCAAAATTTTTTACAAAGCAAGGCCCCTTAAAACTGATCTTGTGCTATGATTTATCTAGTTAATGCTATTTTAGGCTGGCCTTGAGCCGTAGCATATGGGAAACAACAGATTGGGTTTTTCCAAGTGCTTATTATGAATTTTTTTCCTTATGAGGTTTAATGCCTTACTGCTAACTATATTGATATCCAACATTTATTAGGCAGGTCCTCTTCATTTTCAGTTGCAGTCTTGAAGGTGTTTATGTAGAACGCTGTGGTTGGATTCCATCTTTTTAGTGGGACGGCTGTTGAGTTGTGAGTGTTTTTGAGAGTATACTCTTAGTGTGGATGTTTAGAGGGAAGTAGTGGATAAAGATGTGATTTATCCAGACTTTGCAAAGGATATATCTGTAGATTTGGTGGTGATCACCAGTGCAAGGAGGTGACTGATCTTGATAGAATAGGCAGTCTGTATGATTTATTGGGGTCAGATTGATTTTCAGCAGTATTGCTGTTAACTTCAACTGTGTTTGATGAAAATATGTTTTCCTCTTGGCTTTTCCTTTTTTATTTTCCCTGCTGTGTTTTTAACATGTTTATTATTACATGTCTTGCTGGAATAATTCTTTTCCAAATTAGAATTACCCAGCCATTTAACATAATGGATACATTAGGTTTTTTAATCTGGAATGTTAGTATTTCTTCAGTAAAATTATGTTTCTCATACCCTCATTCTCATTATGCCAGTATACACAGTGCTGCTACTGCTTTGAAAATACTGCCGAAACCAATTATTTTGAGTAATTTTATTCAAATTTCAGACTCTAGTTCAAATGTAAAACTCATAATCTGTGAAATTATTAAATATTTGATATTTCAGATATATTGAATTTATATTACTGTCCTTTGATGCAGTAATACTTAGCTCTATCAATTACTGAGTTTCCTTAACATTAATTTTTTTCACGAAGTCAGGCTAGTAATTGTTCAGTTCTTACAGTGAATATTTCTTATATTACTGTTTGGTGTATTATTTAAATCAGGTTCCAGGATATTGCTCCTTAGTCATCGTATCAACATAAGCGTATGGGCCCCCCCATGCTGCCCCAGTCATACTGTTATGTCTGGTTGCAATGGTGTTATATTCTTGACCTAAGGAGTTACATGGTTATGTAAGGAAACTGTTGGTGCACAATTGTATAATGGAATGACTTGAAACGGAAATACATTCTTTTAATGTGGAATTTGAACATGTTTTTCTAAAAAGACCCTGATATATTCTAAGATGTGAAGTTTTTATATATTGGCAGGTTTTTTAAGTTTTATTTTTAGATACTAAACATTTTAATTTTGAAGAGTGCTTGTCTTAAATATGTAATAAGTGCAAATGGTTAGAAAGTTCAAGCATATATAGAAAGTTACAGTTGCTCACTTTTCTTCTTCAGAGGTGACCATAGTTAAACAGTTTGTAATGTATCCTTCAGAGATTTTTTTGTATGTAGTCAAAGATGGTATTTTAAAAGCACTGGTTTCGTAAGATGAGTATTTTAGAATTTTTACATCAAAAGACTCATTTATGCCATACCACTTGAGATCTTAACTATAAAAGTAATAATCTTGCTGAATTCTAAAACAAACAAGACTTGTAATTCTGGTCTTGAAATTTATTGACTTAAATAGATATATTTTGTTTGGAATTTGTAATTAGCCAGTTGTGTATTCATCCCTATAATATAATGAACCTCCCACTCTTTAAAAAAATCGCTGAACAGTATTAATAACAATGAATTATTGAATAGAAGCCATTAGCACATCAAAACTGTGATTCATAGATCTTACTGCTATTTTTTGAGGCTAAAATAAACAAATGAAACTGATTCAAAGAAAATTACTAAGTATATAAATATATTAGTACAGGTAAAGTAGGTATTGAGATTCTGATTGTGGTGTGTGAATGCCCTGAAGTTGGAGAGGTACCGAACTAAAGGAGTGTCAGTTATGCTAGTTGACTTGTATTACAAAGTCTGTACTGAAAGCTTCTTTCCTCAGTTCTACATAGTTGTAGTTGTGTTTATTATTAGCAGTGTTATAACTAGGAAGTCTTTGGATATGAATTGCATCCTTAAGATATTCTCTAAGCTTAAAGGAGAATATTTAATGTTTCTATACTTTATATTTTCTTTATAGAATCTGAATTTTGACAAATTGTATAGGAACGTGTTAGAAAAAGTTTCTACATGAATATAAAGTGGTTTGTCACTTGAGAATAACATAACATTCTTAACCTCTTTATTTATGGTAATAGAAGGAAATAGGATAGATAATGCAGGCTTCATTTCATATTTTTGTTCTGTGTAGATTCCACAAAGATGTAAACAAAGGGAACTTAAATTTATCTAGTTGTAAATTTATCTAGTCTATCAACTTAACCCTCACACAGTTGGTAACAGCAACCCTGCTTAGCACATGTCCTGTCTCTGCGTAAGAGCCTCAGTGACTAGGACTGACTTCAGGGCAGCCCTTCCCTTCCTGTAACATGTTTGCTGCTTGTCTCTGTTACTTGAACAGAAAGTTTTAGATTGAAGAAAGCACAAGCTATTTCTGGAAGTTGTTTATTTTCTTGCTAGGTAATAAATAGGCGTTTAGCCTAGATGTATAAGCTGCTACACATGTGAGCATCCAGCTTTCCTGGCAAGCAGTGACATCTCGACAGCAGTAGGTGTGGCACAGCTGAAGGCGGGGTCACAGGAGAGCCTGAGTGCTGGGCTTTGGTGGAGCAGTGGGCTGTGGGGACTGTTCTGAGGCCTGGTGATGGGAAACCAAGGTGGCATCGGCAGACAATGAGCCCTCCGCCCTGCAGCAGAAGAGGCAGCCCCTCAGGGCTCCAACTGCTCAGTGCTGCCTGCCTTTGGCTGCAGAAGTAATAGTAAGCACTGAGTAAAGGGATAGTAAAATTCCTGTGCCCCAACCCCAGTACATTTAAAATTTCTTGGGTATAACTAAGAATTCTGATTTAGAGAACCAGATTAATTTACAGCTTTGGGTAAATTAGTTTTTTTACATTTTCAAAACTATTTCTTTGCAAAATAAGTTAAAAATTCAGAAGCATTTTATTTGCCAAAATGAAACAGGCTCTAGTGGATAAGATTTGCTTGCTTTAATTATAGTCTTTAAATTTTCTTACTGAGACTTTTATTCCCTAACACCACAATAATATTAAATTACTGAGAGAATTTAAGTGAACATTTTTACTCTCTATTATCTTTAGCAAAACTCTTTTACCTGAGGCTTTTGAGCAATATTAAGATCAAATTTTTTAAGTGATGAGATTTTCATTAGTAAATAGCTCTAGAGATAGAATATTATGCTCTGTATCCTCTAGTGACATGTCTGGATTTTTTTATGCTGAGAACCACTGCTCAGAGTAAAACACCTGAGTTTAATTCTGCTGATGGCAAAAGTAAACTTTTAGTCCCTCTACTGGCTGCCTTTGTCCTAGCAGAACTTATTTTATTTATTTTTGGGAGCTCTTTTAACTAAGATAAAGTTGGTAGCTTTATGACCAAGGTGATATTGGTGGAAATTCTGTTATGGACTGCCCCCAAATTAAGTGACTTCATAAACAATGAGAGTAAAATGTAAAATAGTTACTCTTACCTATACAGGTTTGAGTTATTAAACTGCAGAGGGTTGGCACCAAATAGCTAATAACATTATAGTGCAGTGATTAAGTAACTTTAATTTTGACTTTTGAAATGTTCAATTATTTTTTTGTAAAACATGAAAAAAAAATCTTGTGATACTGGCAGAGAACCAAAAACATGTTTTAAATTTGTTGGGTAAAAGATACTGTCAGAGAAGGATGCCAGTGATTAATTACGCTTCTGCCAAGAGTAAATGTACTAAACAAAATGTGGGAGGAAGAGTGTAAAACTGAATATGAGAAAACAGTGACATGGTCTGGTCATTTTCTGCAGGTGATTTAGAAATTTGTTCTTAAATGAATTTGTTAATTCATATATAGAGGTAGGGATAACTTTTTCCTAAGGAAATACAAAAACCATTTATGTATACATTCAGTCACTATTGTAGTTTTTATTGTAACCAGTCCTGCTGCTTTTCTTACGGTGATTCTTGACTCTTCTGTCTTAGAGAGTAAGGGGTCCTGAGCACGGAAAGGTCAAACAAGTAGGCAAGATGATGGTCATAGTTTTCTTTTTCTACCTTTGATCTTTATCTGAATTTTCCAAATTGAAAGCCACTAAATAATATTATTTTATCTTATATGTGTATATATGCTCTCTGAGAGTTGGTTGAAATGACAGTTTTCAGAAGTAAACATTGATACATATACTTCATCTTTCAGCGTGTTTTTGTTGAGGGGAGGCATATTGACTTATATGTAGACAAGTTAGTGGATAAGAAATTACAGAGCAACAGGAAACCAATTAAAGGAACAGTCATACTGGAATTAATACAGATCGAGTGTACTTATTAAATAGAACCAAACTGATGGTAACACCGTTCACTGTTGGTGAGTCAGGTGGCGTAGAATTGTAGTCAAGAGCGTTTAGCTGCTATCAGCAGAACCTTCAGATACTGAGAAAGACCAGTCGGAATAAGTTTCTGACTTTGCCAGTTACCGACTGGGTGACTTTGGGTTCTGTCATTTGATTTCCCTGAAAATGTTACCTCCCTGGGTTTTTATGGTTAGGCGAGGTGAGTGTGCTATTGTCATCCGATACCTGGTGAAGCCTCTGTGGGGAAGTTATGTATTTAAGGATTAGGTGTCAACTAAAAGCTTTGTTGTCAAGGAAAAAGCAAGTTTGATTTTAGTGTTTGAATTCAGCTTACTAGTTTTAATAACTCAGACTTTTTGCTAAATTTTAATACATTTTAACTTGATATTTAGACATTGTGGTTCTTAAGAAAATGTGTTTTAGTTTTTGGGTGGACATCATCCTCCATAAAGTCACACCACAGTTTGTTGTTTGTTAATATAAATATGACCAGTTCTCTGGCTCCGGAGCATAATTCTCAGTGTGCTGATACAGGAGTAAGAATGGATGGATGTCAGTCTTTTGGTTAGAAAATATGACTTTGAGGTTAAAAGGTAAGGTGACACGGTGATACTACAGCAAATATTTGGTCCATGCTGTAATGGCTTTAAGAGGTTTGCTTATTTAATTTTGAAAGGCAACAAGCCAGCCAGGGTTTTAGAAGCAAGATATGCTAATTTTGAAGATCATAGGACATTGTGGTTTTCTTTTATCTTCCTTTGTGCCAGTTTTTAAGCTAAAATGGTATTTGTAGAGACCAGGAAAGGAGAGTTGTTATATGTACATAGGTATGTACATTTACTATGTATGAGGGTAGAGATCACGCACCTTTCCTGACATTTCGTAGCCGCTCAGTACACGTTTGAGTGACAAACATGAATGAATGGACAGTGGGTGGCTGAGCAGAGGTAGGAGAGGTAGTGTGCCCTCGTAGCCTAGAAAATTGGTGAATTGTTCTGTGTTAAGTTTTGGCAGCACTTATTTATATTGAGGCAAAAATAATACCTATTTTTTTAAGTCTGTTGAAGTTGAGCAGTTTTAAGTGGTTCTGTGACTTGGCTGGTTTGTATTAGGCTGTAATTGGCGTCAGTGAATATTTAAGTGCGCAGTGCTTAACTGTCTTGTGCTCAGTGCTGAGGAAGAAATACAACATGATCCTTCAGTGTATTCAAGCACAGGAAGTGGTAGCAAACAATACAAGATGGTGTGTTTTTAAAAAATTTTAGTAGAAACAACAAAATCTACCATCTTAACCAATTTTAAATGTAGAGTTCAGTACTGTTAAGTATATTTCACATTGTTGTGAAAGGTGCTATATATTAAAAATTTTCAAAATGTACTGCACAAAACCACTCCAAATCTAATTTTATTTGAAGTAACATTCTATTTAAATTTTTATTTGTTGAAGTTTGAAAACTACCACTGTTAGAATTTGGAGAGGAAGAAGGATAATTATTTAAGGTCAGAGTATTAGGAAGGTTTCATGGAAGAAGAGGAAGACTTAAACTGGGTCTAAAGATCGATTAGGAATTGGGTGGGCTGTGGGCTGTGGGCTGTGGGCAGTGTAAGGAAAGGCGTCTGTGTGAGGGCCCAGTCCCAGCTCAGTGAGGGTGGCCATTGCCTGTTCCTGGATCCATAAGAAGGCCTGCGTGATTAGATTTGTTGTTTGTGTTATTTATGAATGGTGTGAGAGGTAATGTAATGTTACGTAGTGTAATGTAATGTTCCCCAAATGTGTTCTATTTATCATAAATGTTGTAGAGGAGGAAGGGAGGTAAATTCATGTTTTTTTTTTTCCTGCAAGGTTCCTGTAACAATTGAATGCTACTATTCATTTGAAATCTTGTAGAGTTTATAGTTAACATATTTAAATTTTATTTGACCAGAGGAAGCTTTCTTTGTCTGAAACCATTGTTTCTTGGATACCAGTTTGAAAAGTATATGCCACTTAAAAGTTGTGTGACTTCATCAAGAAATTTACATGATTTCCCCCTCCTTCCCACTTCATGATCAGGGCACTGATCGTAGAGTTACTGTATGTGGAAAGTGTTCATAAGTTCATTCAAGAAATAGAGCATGCACTGTCATATGCTCATGATTGAGAGTTATATAAATACAAGGCAAAGGTTGTAGAGCCAGGGAATGTCACGTGGATGTAACCCTTCTTCCTTGCTATTCTAAGTATGGTCTGCAGACATTAGCATTGCCTAGCCTGCAGTCTTGTTAGAAATGCGGAACCGTGGTCTATTCCAGACCTACTGAATCAGAGCCTGCACTTTATCAAGAACTCAAGGCGACTCATATGCACATTAAAATTGTCATGTGCTGTTTTACATCACTTAGACAAAACTTTATTCCGTCCTCTCTTGAACACTGTTAGTAGCAGAGAATTTGATTCCAAAACCAAGGTTTAACCTTTTCTATTCTCTGGTAGTTAAATACTTACAGTAAAAATTAAAACAGTGCAAAAATACTACCTTTTTTATCTACCTAATCCTACTTCTTCAGGCTTAACCTCTGTTCATTTTGTTTCCTTCCAAACCTTTCCTTAAATGTACAAACAGTGTACACTATACATAAAATTCAACAAGAAGAAAGGGGGGTTTATATACTATTTTGAGAACTGATTTTTTTATAAGAAAAATCAAGTTCATGTCTGGATCCTAATGTGTTTAATATGTTTTTCAACTTTAGGGAAGAAACCCTTTTTTCTTGGAGCCAGCAATAATCATTACTATTACTGATGGGAGCAAGTTGACCACTACCAGTGGAGTCCAGGATGAGGTAAGCCAGTTCACACCAGCATGGATCATGCAAATGTACTCGAATCTTCCCGTTGCATATGCCTTGTAGGCTGTCGAACACCCCCAGTAGGTCCTCTGATTATTTGGTGCCATCTAGAGTCATCCATCTCCTAGGACTCATTTACGTTCTCTGCTGTCTATAGCAGTGCTCTCTAGACTGTCTTGAATAGAAATCCCTGTTGTCCAAAAGTTTGGCGCTTACCCCCATCCCAGTTATATGTGTAGTTTTGAGTTTATGTGAGTAATTGTGCCAGTTCATATAGTAAATTTAGTAAAATTAAATTTCACTTTCAGGTCAAAAAGGAAGCAGCAGTCTAAACATTTCTTCCCATGTTTCCGTGGGTGGTCACATACGGTCTGCCTCAGGGACCCCTAGACTAGAGAACAGCAAAGCCCAGAGAGGTTTAGACTAGGAAAATGAAGGTTTGGAGGCAAGTGAAATACAGCATTAAGTAATTTACAGTGACCTCTTGTCTACTGGCATGCACTAGGCAGAGTAGGCTGTGGTGGTGTCTTAGGGTGGACCCAATAGATGTACTTTAAGCTCTTTTCACTGTAGTATGTGAATTGCTCATGAACATTATATTTGTTTTTTAAACTATGTTGATACAGAAGGGAGATGGTTTAGATGAGTCTCTTTACTATTTGCATGTGTTTTAGAGTCTTAATTTTAATTCTCATTGTATTTACAAAGGGTTTGATTAAGTAGAAAAAGTATAGTTTTTAATTCAGTGATTTTTAGAAATGACTTCATTTGTGTGACAATGGAATGCAGACGGGACGTGATGTCGGGACACGTGGCCTCCAGTCTCCCTTCAACTGCTTGCTAGCAGTGAACTCTGCACCAGTTTCCTACCTTCCCTCAATCTCTCCCTTTGCCCATGAAATAAAGATGATTGTTCTTGCCATAACTCACAGGGCTGTTGGAAGACAGAAATAATATATGTAGAAGTGCTTGGAAGGCTGTAAAGAACTGAGCAAAGTGTTATTCTATCATGAAACATGGAAACCAGTAAAGAATTGTGGTTACTTGATCCTGACTTGTGGGGAGGAGAGCCAGAATTATTTTGTGAGAGCAGTTAATATTAAAGGGATTTAAGGTAGAATTCAGGGAGATATTGCTGAAAAAATCAGGTAGATGAACATTCATAATTAAATAATTCCTGGTTTCTCTGTCATCAGTGCCCTTGGTGTGCCGCACAGCTGAGCTTGACAGGCTCTTGGAGTCCTTGACACTAGTGACGCACCCAGTCACCACGTGCTTCTGCTCGCAGGGTGCAAGGCAGGCATCGATCATTTTCAGGGACAAGCAATGGAAAGGTCCCCTAACTTTCCATTTTAAGTTCTCTAATTGATGTTTCTCATTTGACCTTCCTTTTGAAAAATTTGAGTGAAGAAAGATCAAGGTATCAGTAATCAGGTCAGAAATATTAACAGAACCCATAATAATTAACTTCTTAATTCAGTTTTATTTTGTATAATTTAGAAGTCTTTGGATGGCTTTTGTTTTGATCCTTAATGGTTTTGATTTGTAGTTATGACTGAAAAAGTATTTCTATTTTTGATTGTGAAATATTTCTACATGTGAGATAATTCAAGGGGCTCTGTTTCCCTGCCTTTGTAGAAATGCCCTTTGGGATTCAATATATTATGTTCCCTTATGTCTGGAACTGCTTTCTTTGTCACACTCATTTTATAGGCCCTCCTCTAGCTTAAAAAAAATATCTTGAAATGTATGTATGTGGATATTGGAATTGCTCACCGTTCTTCTAGATCTTTGGGAAGGATATTGGAGAAATGGGACTATGTGCTTACAAGAGTCTAAAACTACCTTGGTAGTAAGGTTGGGAAGGTTTTCTGGTGGGCAAGGATCTTACATTTTAGTTCTCTTATATTATCTTTAGCATGGTTCTAAGAACAGAGCTTACATTAAAAAAATATTGATGATAGACATTGTTGCATTGAGTCTGGTAGTCGTTGTGATCAAGATTGATTACTGCTACTATTTCTTACCTGAGGTGGAAGATCCATTTGTTTTAAGGCAAAGGCTTATTTTGGTTATGGAGTTGGAACATAGGTCTGTAAATTGTTTCGATTTTCAAGTTTAGAAATGTCTTTAATCTTTTGCATGTTTGATTCTTAATGTCCCAACATGACTCATCTTATGGGGCAGAGAGAGAATGTACCCAAGATGTGCATATTATCGAAGTTTGAATTTTGCTAGAATGTTGTGAAATCTTGGTCCATGTAGCCAAAATATTTAAATAATGTGATGCATTTTAAGGAGGCTTTCAGTTCATGAACAGCATAAAGGTGTTTTGTATTGTGCTCTTGTGTATGTGTGTGTGCACATGTGCGGTACGTGGGAGCTGTACTGTCATAATTTCTACTCTCGAATAACAGAAATTTGCCTTTATTTCTCTGTCTCTTCAGACCCTCCTAACCTTTGCTTTAGGTTTATTGAATGAGTCAGTGTCAGTCATTGCCTCATGAAGTGTGTGTGTACTTTCTGACTGGCCGTGGCTGCTGTCGATGTGACTTGTCACTGTGGAGTTGTGCGTCCTTCCTGCCCGTGTGACACCCTTAGCTCAGGGCTTAGTGTCACCTCACGGTGTTCCGCCTGCTCTGTTAGAGCTGCTTTTCCATGAATGAGCGCTCCTGCCTCTCTGCAGCGACCCTTAGGGCGCGCAGAGAAACAGAGCTCTGCTAGTCTTCCTTTTCATTTTACAAGTGAGGAAACGGGTCAGGGAGGCAAAGTGATCTGCTTAAGGTCGTAACACTTATTATGTTATAATTAGATTGATTATAAATCTGTCTATAGATTAGATAGATTAGAATTGATTTGAATTCCAAAGACGTCTCCATCCCTGCAGACCAGTGCTTTTTCTCCTGATGTACCTACCTACTGCCTCTCTGTTTGATTCTGGTTTTATTTGTTTTTAAAAATTCACCTTGTATTTACCTGATTTCCTGTTTGTCTATTTCAACTTTCTATGTAATGTGACATAGGAATTACATTCTTATTCTCTCAGTATTCTTTCACTTATTATTATGACCAGGGCATTTCTAGGCAATGAGGATAACAAAGGTGAATGGGCTGGATTTCTGGTTCTTAAGTTCAAAGTCTTATGGGGGAGATCACCTATTAAATGGTTTTATGAATGATAGAACAGAGACAAATACTAAGTGTATGGGATCATTTAGGGAGGGGAGGATTAATATTACATGTGCATATGTCAAATCCTGTTAATTTTGAATCTGTACAGTCATACAAATTTGGATCAAATTCAAGGATTTGGTATAGGGTATGGCTCATAGCTTCTCTCTGTGAAGTTTATGAAGAAGCCTGGCATAAAGTTGTTCTGAGTCTAGAAAATAGTTAATGGAAGAACTTGGTACCATATTATCTCTTGATCGGCTAAGTCTGTACAGGTCAGAAGGATCCGATTTCTTTTTTTTTTTTTTTTTTAAGATATTATTGATATACACTCTTATGAAGGTTTCACATGATAAAACAATGTGGTTACTACATTTACCCATATTATCAAGTCCTCCCCATGCTCCAATGCAGTCACTGTCCATCAGTGTAGTAAGATGCCACAGATTCACTATTTGCCTTCTCTGTGCTACACTGTTTTCCCCGTGATCCCCCACACCATGTGTACTAAACATAATACCCCACAATCCCCTTCTCCCTCCCTCCCCACCTGCCCTCCCACACTCCCCTTTGGTAACCACTAGTTCAGAAGGACCCAATTTCTTTTAACTTGTTTGTCAAAATAATTCAGGGTACCATTTCTTCTGACAGTTCATCACTTAGCAGTGTGTTAAGAGTTAGAAGAACAACAGCTTTATATTACGAACAAAGGTCTTGAGCTGTATATGATCATTTTATCTTAATTCATGACTTTAATTATCTTCCTTGGCTTCATTTCATTCAAGCCCAGGCCATTGTCTGAGGTGTCATGAGTGTGTTTCTAGCACAGTCTTTATGGGTGACATCACACCTTTGATGCTGTGTGGGAAGAGTATGTCTGTATGCTTTGGCTCTGTTTTTCTTTTTAAAAGCAGCTGTTGGGTAAAACTGGTTGTTTGCAGTACTTGTGACGGGTGAGTCAGTGGGACTTTGAGTTCTGATATAGAAGAAACTGTGTTTCTTACCCCATAGTAGTGCCCTTCTGTGTTGCTAAGCATACTCGCAGCCAAGGACTCATGGTGCCGTTCATCACGTATTACTGATGCATCAGATATTTGGGTAGAATCACCAGATTGTAATTAAGAGTCATTGAAAAGATTTTTAGTCCTGGTTTTTATTCCCTGCAAAGATTGCCTCTAGTACTATCACCTCTAGTACTATTTCGCAATGGAAAACAATTCTGTGCTATGATGCTAAGAACACGTGGCTGACCACATTGCTGAAGAAGTAGCCAGAAGAAACCCTGCCAGTCCCTTCTTGGTGATGAGTGACATTCCAGGGTAGTGGGGCAGTTATTTTTCTCTTCCTTGACATTGCTGAAAGCAGTATTATCTTGCACATACTGAGAGCTTCAAATGCTGAAAATGGTTTTGCATCTCTTTATCACTATGGTTGTCCGTGGAGGTTGACGTTTTAGAGAAGGTATTTGCAGTCCCCAAAAGCCTCTTGGCTTTTGACATTAAAAGTTTTGTCTTGTGAGCTTTCCAGGCTTTTTGAGACTAACTAGGACAAATACTTGTGTAAGGACTTGGCAGAAGTTCTGAAGGGCCTGTGTTTGTAGGAAGGCAGAGGTTCCAGCTGGGACTGCGAGTGGCCATAGGTTGGGGTCTTATTTTTCAACTTGTCATTTCTCAAAAGTTGATGCAGAAGTCCCTCAGTCTTTGAGGAGTGGGTTGATATTCATGATTTTTCTGGATCATTTGGGCATACCCTTTTACAAGGATAATCTATAATATCTATACTTAACGGTTTGTATTTAACTTTTCATGATCTGTACTGATGAGAAGACAATCCAGAATTTTTTGAAATGTTTCTAGTATTTGAAATAATTCAGAAACCACATCTGTCTCCCCCATTTAGTAGTTTTATTTCACTAAAACTACTAAAAATACCTTCCAGAAGCTGTCAAAATGTTTTTGTGTCAGTAAGACTTTTAAACACATATTTAAAATAGTTGTTTTTTCCCCAGGACACTTACAATTTGGGGGAACTTTTTCTTTTTTAAAAGAGATCTGTAAGGAATCTTGAGGGACGTCCTTGTATCTGATGGAGTGTATCGAACAGGTGTGTGTGTGAATGCATCTCTGAGCCTTCATCACATTTATTCTTCAGGAGTGGGTCTTCCTCCTGTTGATACTGTAGTACTAGGGGCTTAGTGGCGACATCAAGGTGAGCTCTTGACTTGCTGGCTAGTGATCCAGATGTTCTAAACATACATGCAGCATTACTGTGTCTGTCTGTTAGTTTCCATCAATTCTGCCTTCCAAAATGTGGTAAGAATTAGTTGGGTGCAGAGCGTTTTGCATTTTCTTTCGTCCCCCATGTTGTGGTGCTGGTCTCTCAGGCCCTCAACCCGTTCCTTCTGGCTGCTGCAGAAATGCCCCGTCTGCTGTGACAAGTGTAATGAAGTATGTCATTATAATAATGGGTCTAATGAAAAGAAGTAGGTGAAACATTTTAGTACTTAGAGTGGATTTTCAGCAGTTCATATTTGTAGTACTCTTATTACCGTTATTCAAGGTCACGTGGAAAGGAAACCTCTTTAAGGAGTGCCTGTGAACAGACACTGCAATAGAACCATTGAAGAAACTCTGGCTGATCACACTAATGAAGCTGTATGGCTGCAAAAACTAATGCTTTGTCCAAAGTTATGTGGCAAGATTGATATCAAAAGTACTTTTTATTCAGAGGGTGAAGAATTTCACCGTGAGTTTGTTCACCTGTCCGAACCAATAGGCATTAAGAACCATTACACATGTAAGGAGAACTTCATTTAGACACATTTTTGTTGCTCTTCTGATTCGAGTTCTTCCATTTATAAACTAATGTGATATTTATTTAGAACAGTAGTTTCTAAATTGTTGTGTCAGGATCACTTAGGATGTTTTATGAAATATTTGCCTCAGCTCTCATTCTGAATATTGCAGATCCAGGCAGGGACCTGGGAGTCTGTGTTTTGCAAGTGTCCCAGTTGAGTCTGATGCACAATCAGAGTTGGAAACTATAGTTTTGGAATACACTGTAGTTACAAATGTATTTTTAAAATAACTATAAACAACACATGTGAAAATGAACAACTGTAACAAAACAAGTTAAAACTTTTGACGTACAAGGCCAGCAAAAAATTTTAAGATAAAAATTAATTCCTGATCTTTAGAATTGGTAAACTCCGGAGGGGTGTCCAGGGGTTATGGAATAGGTCTTCTGTGAATGTGTCTTACTGTGTCTGATAGGGTTTCGGATTGATCGTTGGGTAGCCCTGGGATGCTAGCTTCTGCAGCGGCTGGGGTCAGTCTGTGGTCAGTGCTCACAGTGGGCTGTACTGAGAACACTTGCATCGAGTGTGAGATGAGGAAGAGGAGGAGAGGGTTAGAAAAAGGGGAGGAGTTAACTCTAACTGTCTGTCATGCACTTGCTGTTCTTGGCTCAGGAATTTTTATCCAAAGGACTACATAGCATTCTGTTCTTATGGTTTAATTCCTGGTTTGGATATCCATAGCTAGCATTATTTTTAAAAAGTGTGTGGGTATATATAGTTATAAACTTGACCCAGGTGAAGGCAATTTATAAAGAACTGGCAATAGTTACATTTAATTTTTGCTTTCTAGAAAGTTGCTGCTAAAATACCCTTCCACAATGAGTTGTTACTATTTTGCATTCTTATACTTTAGTTCAGCAGTAATTTTTCTTGTGATGCCTATAACTTTGGTTGTGTATGAGAACAGTGGAATACTGTGCATTTATATTTAGTATCACTGTGTTCTAGGCACTGTGGACAAAAAGATGGAATTCTACAAGGCTTTTGCCCCTAGAAAATATTTGAAGATAGGCAGGTAAACAAGCGTGTATTTTTAATACACTGAGATAAACCTCATGGCAGAAATAAACAGAAGCTTCTGAGAAAGCATAGAGAGAGGGAACTGTGTTTTGAGGGATGAGTAAGGAGTCGAGCTTTGACATTTAAGGAAAGAGGAGGGAACAGCAGCCTGCAGAAGTAAGAAGGCAGGGAAACAGTGTGTTGGGAGATTGTACATTACATGAGTAGAATACGGAAAGTGCAGTGGGTGGAATGGATTCTTGATGTAGGTAGAGGCCAGATAATAGCACCCTAAGGAGACTGGACATCATTCTGTTAACATTTGCAGTGGCGGTGTTAAAGATGTTAAGCAGGTGAGCTACATGACCAGATTTGCATTTTTAGTAAACTTATACTGCTAGCGAGGTGAAGGAAGGTAGATTCAATGAACGTCCTGAATGGGGAAGAACTAGCAACTGCATGCAACGACCCAGGGAGTGTGGAGCTGGGGAGGGAGGCAAGGCCTTAGGGACCTGGCACAGACGTGGGGCGGGCCCTCAAAGACAGATGGCGGGGGAGAAGCAAAGTGCTTGAACGGCCTTCTGAACCCAGGTCCAGGCTTGGGCCTCAGAGGGCTCAGTGAATTCCCCAAAATATTACCCAGAGATGGTCCATTTGTGTGTGTACATTTTTGTGGGGGACAGAGGTTTATAGCTTTAATTAAAAAAAAAAAACCCTAAAACAACAGTAGTAGTATTGCAAGGTTTCCAACTTGGGAATCTGAGTGGATGTTGATAGTGTTAACTGAAATGGGGATATTGGATAGTAGTAGAAAGGAATATAAAATAATTGTTTGATAAAGTACCAGTGTCTTTAGAGTACCAATGTTATAAAGGAGTCGTGAGCCAACTTTTAAAGCAGTATCTCCAAGACTTTTCTTGACCTTTAAAGTTATGTCTTAGGAAAAATATTTCATATCAAACCGAGAAATAGGCAGATATTTTATCTTTGGGTTCTGGTAGTTGGAATTTTTATTTTGAAGCAGATGAGATAAAAAACCTTAAGGCATATTATTTGTTAGTCAGATTTTTAAGTTTTTTACTTAAGCCATAGTGATGTGAACCCTTAAGTTGCTTGTTTCAAAGCAACACGAGCCCGGGCATCCAGAAGGCAGGAGGGCAGCGTGCGGGCGCGCCTCATGCTGGTGCCGAGCCCGTTTGGGGTGCAAGCTCAAGGCTAATTCCATTTCTCTTCATCGGTAGTAATTTGAGAACAGTAGTATTGCCCTAGCAGTTTTCTGCTGATTAACTCAGTTAGCCTGTCAGGTGTATTTCATGCCTGTCTAAATCAGATCACAGTTTGTGGGTGTGGAAAAGCCACGTCTCCTGATGGGGACACTCAGATAAGCCTTAGGCTGCTAGTCACTCACAAGCACCTTCATTATTATATAGACTGAGTTAGCTGCATGCCATGAAAAATTATTATATGTAACTTGCACTTTCGGTTCTTTTCAGGTGTAATACCATAGGCTTTAAATCCTTATATTTATATATTAGGAATAGACTGTGTGCAGTGACTGGAACTATAATGAAACTGATCTTTACATCAAGGCAAGGCTCCATTTTGATGTAGACAAGGCCATTTTTGATCTGTTTTTCCCCACGCTCTGTCTTTTCAGGTTGAATGACTGATTTCCCCCCCTTTGTTTTGTTTGTTGTGGTTTTGATGTTTTTTTTCCTTTCAGCTAAAGGAGCAGCCCAGTGGTTTTCAAGAAGTGCCAAAGTGCACTGACTGCCCCATGGCTGGTGCCTCAGGGAGGGTCATGGTTCCTGGATACAGGACCGCGCTGATCCTGGGTGCCACTTCAAGCAGTCAGATCGTGGGGAAATCCTTGTCTAATGGCTAGCCTTCCTCAAAAGTCTGATGCTAATCATCCCGGAAGGCCTCAGAGAAAGCCTTGAAGGTGAGCAGAGTAGAGTGTAGTTCTCTCTGGGGGCTGTGACTGTTGGAGAGCGTGATTCGCCGCACAATGACCACCCTTACCTGACAGACCCAGGGCCCGCTGGTGAAGAATGTCAGCTTTTTATTTTTTGGTGATGATGAGACCCCGACTTTGGAGTCACTAGGAGCTGCCCTCCTAGCCTTCACACCTGTCCAGGGAGGAATTTGGTATTTCCTGGCCCTTCAGAGCCCTGGGCTAGTATCTGTTGCCTTCAGTGGAAACAGCCTAGTACCATAGCTAAGGAATGGTCCCAAAAATCATGCCATGTTGTTAAGTACATACAGATGGATTAAAAAAAAAGTTAAGCTAGTGGGGTATTCTCTTAGTTTATATATTTATCATATATCAATTATCAGGCAGTTGGGTTTCAGGATTTGGAAGGACAAATTTTCATTTGATTTGCCTGTTAAAATAATTTTTTTAAAAATATCGCCAGCCAGCTTTGAAGTAGTTCAGACTTATGTAGCTCATATTTTATTGCATTCAACTTGAAGTATACCTGCATCATTTGAATAACATTTTTAACCCCATAAAAAGACTCTGTAGAGATGTTTTGAGAATTTTGGTTTGGAAAAAGTTTGATTCTAGGCCTCTTTCTTTGTACTTTAAAATTTGAAGCACTGACAGAACTCAGTTGTTCCTATAGTAGCCTTTATTGCTAAAGTTTCAAGTAAACTCTAAAACTTGCCCTAAGACTTACTAGGTTTTCATTTTTTCTTCTTTTTTTAATTAAATCATCTATAGTAGTAAAAACATAACATGGGCATTCACCATCCCCAGTGTCTGTATATTTTTACATTTAGAAGTTATATATGTCACTGCTGTATTCATTTCAGAAAACAGAAAAATAGAGATGTAAAAAGATGAGATGAAAAAAACAAAGGAAGTTTTGGTATTTTCTTCCCATACACCACACATCATGATTTATACCAAGGGTTGGCATATGTTTTTTAAAGGGTCAGATAGTAAATATTTTAGGCCTTCCACCTTGTGTGGTCCCTGTTGGAAACGCTCAGTCCCCTGTTGAGGACAGAGCAGCCTGCAGACAGTGCGTGAAGTGACGCTCAGTGTAGCTTTATTTACCAGAGTAAGCCGTGGGCTGCGTTTGGCAGGTGACCGCTGTTGGCTGACCTCTGGAGCATACCGGGAAATGGTGTCACACTGCTCACTAGGTCCTTCCCACCGTCAGCTTCAGCGTGCAGTTGATCTCCTACTGAGATTTTGGAGGGTGCTAGCAGTCAGGGTGCATCCAGTTCCGTGAAGCAAACACTCAGGGAACCCCACCGATGCTCACAAAGGTGGGTTCTGGGATGGTGAGCATGGTAACAGAGACAGCCATGTAGTCAGGGCGTGCGTACGGAGCAGCTGACGACAGTGTGCACTGCTGGGACGGCGAGGCTGGCACTGGGGAGTGGTGCCTCGAGGTGGACATTGAAAGACTAATTCAAGTTTTTAAAGTAGATGGGTGCAGAGGCATAAAGGTGATAGAAGGGAGGGTGCAGGAACCATATCACCTCAGTACTGACAGCTGGCAGAGTGTCCCAGACGGAAGCAGCCGGAAATGAGACTGGACAGATAGGCGTCCCCTCCCAAGGCACTTGGACATTGCATTATTGTTGAGAGTAGCCATTGAAGAGATTTTAGTAGAGAAGACAGTGATCTGATTTGGATTTTAGAAAGATAATGGCAGTTGTGTGGAATATACAAGGAATAGATACTTCGGGCCTTTTTTTTTTTTAAACCTCCTTGTAAAAGAGAACACAGTTATTTTTCAGGTTGTTTTATACCAGACATAAAAATAAAGAAAGTTGGAATACTATTTAGCCATACAATATGGATGAAGCTCCAGAATATTATGCTAGATGCAAAAGACCACATATTATATGATTCCATTTTTATGGAATATCCATGAAATAGGTTAGTGGCTGCCTGATACAGACTACAGGGGGACTGCCTGCAAATGGGCATGAAGAATCTTTTTGGGCTGTTGGAAACTTTCTAAAACTGGAGGGTAGTGAAGGTTGTAAAACCGTAAATTTACTAAAAACAATTGAATTGGACAAAAATGGGTGTATTTTATGGTAGGTAATTATACCTCGATAAAGTTGTTAAGAAATTAGAAAGGTCTCACATTCAAATCTGTTGGTGTAGAACTTAAATAAATTACTTCCTTATTGCTGACTACCACGCAGGGGCTCTTTCCTCCGAACAAATACTGATCTTAAGCTACTAGAACCAAAGAGGTCTGTTTTTTTTTCAGAGCTTGTAACTGTGAGGCAGAGCTGTGTGGAGGAGTAGCTGAGATGCCAGGTCCTGCTCAGCTACAGAATGTGCTTCGCCTGGTAGTGGCTTGATGTCCCTTTCTTTGGGAACCTTCTTAAATACTTACATTGGATATATTAGGTAGTAATATTAAAAAGCTAGAAATAGTCTAAGGGAAATGTACTGGATTTTTTTTTCAAGGAAACAATTGTTAAAGACAACTTGAAGTATGATTATTTTAAATTTATAAATTGTTTCCTCATAATCTTAGCAGTCACAGAAGATGAATAAAAATAATACAAAACAATTGGAAAATGGTTAGTTTTACTCAATGAATATTTATAGAGGGCCCATTATGTGCTAGGGGTAGGTAGTGTTTCTTAGAACAGATTGTGAAAGATTTTTACTATGTTCCCATCTCTTATTCCTGGCTTCCAATATAATGTATGAGGGTGAATATAATCATTAAGAAAATAATTGTGTTACTTTTTATTGTTCACAAGGCAGCTTCACATCTTGTTTATTAATTCCAGTTCTGTGAGAGTGAGGAAAATAGGCTTGGTGTAGCTGATTCCTAAATAAGAGGCAGAATTGACACTTGACATTGTTCTTTTTTGTTAGCTTTTTCCCTTTTTACTTCAAGTCTGTTGTTCTTTATCCTATGGTGTGGGATTTAAAACAAAAAATAGTACAGTACTTCATAAGGGCAAATGTATATTGACCAATGGTAAACAGTGAGAGTCCAGAATCAAACTTCTGCACGTATGGTTGGTTGGTTTTCAGGAAGGGAGCCCAGACAGCTTAATAGGCTAAGAATATCCTTGTCATCAGATGGGACTAGACCAGAGTGAGGCTGGATCCTCACTGACACCACGGACAACAGTGGGGTCAGAATGGAGGGCGACCTAAACAGGAGAGCTAAAACTCCTGGAAGAAGACACAGCATACATGATCTTCAGAAGCTTGGATTAGATGTAGTACCGGGAGCACAGGCAAAGAAAATCAGATAAATTTGACTTCATCAAAATTAAAAACATTTGTGCTTCAAAGCATACTACCAAGAAAAGATAACAAATAGGAGAAAATAATTGCAAATCATATACTTGAGAAGGGCCTAGTATCCGGGATATAAAAAGAGCTATTGCAACACAAAAATTAAGAGACAATGCAATTTAAAAAAGGGGTGAAGGATTTGAAAAGTTATTTCTCCTAAGAAAGACGTACTAAGTAGGCACATGAAAAGATCCTTACCATCATTAGTCTTTAGGGAAATGCAAATCAGAACCACAATGAGAGAACACTTCATACCTACTTTATGGCTATACTAAAAAAGGTGGATAATAGCAAATGTTGGTTGAGGATGTGGAGACACTGGAACCCTCATACATTGCTGGTGGGAGTGTAATACAATGCAGCTACTGCGGAAAATAGTTTTGCAGTTCCTCAGAAGTTAAACAGTTACCCTCTGACCCCACATTTTGCTCCTTTGTATGTATGTGCCCAAGAGAAATGAAGACATGGCCACATGAAAAGTCGTGTCAGCATTATTTATAATAGCAGAAAAGTAGAGACAACCCAGTGTGCACCAGCTGATGAATGGTGATGAATGTGGTGTATCCATGTGATGAACTGTTATTCAGCCTTAAAAAAAGGAATGGGATTCGGACACAGGCTACAACATGGGTGAACCTCGGAAACATGCTAGGTGAAAAAAGAACAGGCCTACTGTGTGATTTCGTTATACAGAATGTCCAGAATAGACAATTCCATAGAAACAAACACTAGTTGCTAGGGGTTGGGGGTAAGACTTGATGCTGATGGGTGCAGGGTTTCTTCTTCGGGTGATGAAAATCTTCTGAGATCAGATAGTGGTGATGGCTGCACAGCTCTGCCTCCCTGGTTTGGCTGTTCTGAAGTAATAAAATGAAACAAATGGAAAAACTCCTGTCTTAACCCCCGTATACCTTATTTCCCTCTCTAGTGACTTCCTTCATCAACTTCCTTCAGCAAATTAAGAAATCATTTCTGATACCTCGTTGACCTCTCTAAACCCCCTTTTTACTCTTCAGTCTGTTCCAGTCTGGCTTCTGAGCCTCCCATTCTTAGGAAGGCCACTGATGACTTCTTCGTGTTCCAAATCCAGTTGTAAGGTTTCAGTTTTCCTCTTTCATGACGTCTCGCCAGCACTATTGAACACTCTCCCTTAAAGTTTCTCTTGGCTCCTGGGTTTACACTCTCCTGGCTTTTTCTGGTGTGCTGTTCTGCTGTAATACTTGCTTTTAATTTATTTGGCCCTTAACCCTTGTTAATGGTATGATCTTAAGTGTTTTTTGCCTTTGTGTTTGATATTGTCCTCTCAGGCGATTTCATTCATTCCCACAACTTTGCCCATCAGTATATATGGATCTCCATCTCTAAACAGATAACCAAGATTTTCTTTTGATAGCCTTTATCTTTGTTTTTGTTTATTAACTTTTTTATTTGTAGTTTTTGATATGGTAAACATCAATAGATAAAATCTGCATAAACAAAACCTCTTTAGGGTCCTAAGTAATTTTTAAGTGTGCAAGTGGTGTCAGAGTATAAACTGTCTGAGCCCTGGTGTTCTTGGGTGTGTATATATATCGTTACTGAGAGGTAATCGTGTGTATTAGCTTCGGGTGTGCACCATCATGGTTTGATGCTTGTGTAGCTCATGAAGTGACCGCAGTGAGGCTAGCTAACTGATTACCACTCATACAGTCGGAAAACATTTTTTCTTGTGATGAGAACTTTTAAGATCTACTGTCTTCCCAGCTTTCAGATGTGCATTGCGGTGTTACCAGCTGTAGATAGCCCTGGGTCTGACGGACACGACAGCTGGATGTTTGGACTTCTGACCACAGTCAGCCATCCTGCCCACGCCCCTCCTTTATTTTCCCAGTTGAGTGCTCATGCTGGGTGGGCAGTCTCCCTCCCCACTGCCCGGTGCCCGCCTCGGGTGTCTGCGCTCTGACCGGGCGTGAAAGGCCTTGTTCAGTTCGCTTCCCGCTCTGCCCCTGCTCGTTTGGTGTGCGCCGCCTCGGAGCCTCAGCAGTGCTGACCTGTCCCCTGCCCCTGAGCGTCTCGCGCTGCTTGTCTTCCAGTGCCTGTCCCTGCGTCTCTTCCCACCCATCTCCCCTGGACCGACTCTGCCGTGGGGGGGCGGGCCGAACGCTCCTTCCCACGAGTCGGCTAGGCCTGCCTTAGGTTCCCCTCTGCACGGCAGGGCTGAGCTGTCACTGTGACCCCGGGCTGTGCACCGCGTCGCCTGTTCACTCGCCCACTGCCACGCACTCACCTGGCGCCCCTTCAGTTTGGAAACAGCCTTCAGGTTTCCGTTTCCTTGAAAAGTGTCCTCCCTCCTCTGTCTCCATGCTTTCTCCGATGGTGGATTTCTGAATGAACCCTCCGCCCTGACTGTCTCTCCTCTTCCGTCTCTTTCCGTGCAGCGCCTCTGCCTTTGCTGTTCTTGGTGTTTTGCATGACCGGGCTGATTAAGGGCTTGCTTTTTCCTAAGCTTTCCATACTTTTCTGTTGAGACGAAATTCGTATAACATAAAATTAATCCTTTTAAAGTGAACAGTTCAGTGGCTTTTAGTACATCCCTTGTATTTTGTAAGAAGAAAATGAACAGCTTTATTTACTTGTTTACTGGCACATAGTTGACATACAGCATTCCTTCCTTTTTGATGAAATGCTTACACGAGGCAGAAATATCAAGGTGCTGTGGCAGCCTGCACTGGTTCCTCGCTAAGCCCAGGCAGCACAGCCTGGGATAGTCAGATTTCTGTCTTTTTTTTTTTTGACCAGATATTTCGAGTTTGGATATCCTTGTATTTTTTTTTGGAAAAAAATCTGAAAAACAATTGTTGAAGGGAAAGGAAGCTGAAGAGCCAAATCTCAGCCTCAGTACTGCTCCTGCACCTCCTGGGAGGAAGGAGACAGAGGGATTGCTGAGTGTCCGGTGCGAGTTCATGGGTGGTGGTGTTATTTGTTATGAGTAAGTGCTAAGGCTGTATTATATTTGAGGAAGGAGATTTAAGAAATACAGTTTCACTGAAAATGTTACAATTTTATTTGAACCTCTTTCCCATTTACATTACCCAAGCAAACCTGGGTAATTGGGATCAGAGTGGACTTGATCCTGGAAGGTGCCAGCTCTCTTTATGAAATAACAAAGACATTTAGTAATAGTTTGATTTAGGAGTGTGCTTCCCTGTCTTTAATACTCCTTTATACAGTGCCTCGTTGAGTGCTTATTTTCTGCAAGAAAGCAAAATAAACTGACAAGCCTCTAGTTGAAATTCAAGGATTCTGAAAAGCTTCAGGTTGGTGTATTTTTGGGGGTATATTTTAGAATATTATTTTAGCATATTGGTTCAATTGGTATTGCTGTAATTGGGACTAAAGTAACAGTGACTTAAAAAGATAGAAGTCTCTTGTGTCCAAGCAGAACTGGTTAATGGTCTAAAGGGCAGGTGGTTCTGTTCCAAGCTATTGTCTAGGCCCCAGGCTCCTTCCACTTGTCTTTGCTTTTATCTGAATGGTTGGTGCTGGTCTACAGCACATCCCAGCTCAACATCACAGCTGATTTCAGCCTGTGGGAGCAAGTAGAGAATCTGGGGGGCAGGCAGCTTCCTGATATGAGGGTGGCCTAAAGCTTGCAGGTGGCAATTGGAACCCAAGTTCATCAACCAGAACTTGGCATGTTACTGCAAGGCAGAGTGAAATATGTAATCTCTGCTTAGGTGGCTGTGTGTCAAGTTAAAAGGTAGGGGTTTTGATTAGAAGGAAGTGAGGTGAGATTTTGAGGGGCTGTTATCAGTTTCTGAAATAGAAGGGATGGTAAACAAATAAAGCTTTAAAAGCTTATGAAACTTCTTTACTTTCTAGCATGACTGCTTGGTCTAAGTTTATTTTGCACATTTTTGCTGCAGATGTGGAATCATCAAGTTCCAGGTATTAGGCAGGGGTACCTGGGGACCATAACCTAGGATACTCATTGCTGTTGAGTTGGGCAGTGTTTCCAGGCCTTTTCAGTGGATAGTTAGGAAATACATTTTTTTTTGTCTTGAAAGAGAAAATATGTCATGAATTCATACTAGTATTTCCAATTCAAATTTAAGTGTATTTAAATTGTATTGGTATTTAAAATGTATTGGTTAGAGAAAGTATTTATGTAATGAAGACCTGGGCTTGATTTCTCGCTTTGTAACTAATTAGAGATGTAAGCTAATTGTCTTTTATTCTAAGCTTCAGTTTCCTCCTCGTTAAAATGGGGAAAACAACTATATCTCAGGATTGTTGTAACAGTTTTAAATGAGATAACAAGTGCTCAGAGATGTCATACTTTCTGTTGTTCACGGTGGCAGTACAAGGGAGATTCCTGCTTCTTCCAGGGTCCGGAGGAGACGTGTGCGTGAAGGTGATGCTGTCGGGATGCTGTCAGAAGTACTGGGTTAATGCGCTGTAGGGTCAATTACAAAACTGTCAGGGCAGGAGACTCACTGGTGGGTGTGATCTGCATTAATCACAGCTGGACCATAGGGCTTTGTTTGGACTTAAAAAAAGAAAAGAAAAAAACCCTTTTTCCTGTAAAACTTTCATTATTTTGCATAATTACTTACTTGGTTATTTGGTTAATGTCGACCTGCCTTCCTGCCCCACAAGGGCAGGAAATCTCTTCTCTGTCCTTTCCTTCCATTTTAACCCCAGTGCCAGGGACAGAGGAGCCCCTCAGCAGGTGGTCATGCCCTGGTGGGCCATTTTTAGCCTCTGTGAACACTGCAGCATTTGCATTGATTGTAGGTCATATGTTGTTCTGCAGTTACGTCCTGAGTGTTCCCTGACCCCTGGCTCTGCCATAGCTGGAGGAGCTTTCCTGAACACCAGGGACTGTCAGCATCCTGTAGGTTTCTGCCATCTATGCATTAACTCACAGCATTGGTTCTAGGTAGACTTGTATTGGAAGAGTGAATTAGTGAATGAATCTGCTGGCGTTCCAGTCTCTTTGGATCCAGTTCTCACCCATGTTGTGAAAAGTGTGTCATGTTATTATTGCTAATGGAGTTTAAAGTATCCAGGTAACCTTTATAATGAAGCCACTGTGATGTTTCCCTTTTCTTGTACAGACCTGAGCGGGAGAGAGCAGGATACGTAGGTCTGCCTCCCAGGAATCCAGCCTGGTTCTCCCGCGGGAGCTCCTGGTGCACGTGTGTGCCCATGTACGTGGGCATCACTTGTATCCCTTGGGAGAGACTGAGAAGAGTCTTGTCCCCTGGATCTTAAGGCAGGCACCAGACTTACATTAAATGGCGTATATATTCTAGAACCTTTTCTTCTCTTTTTTTCCTGTTTGTTTTTCACTGAAGTATTAGTGATATACGGTCTTACATTGATTGGTTTCAAGTATACCAGTGACTGGACAGTGACCCACGTATTAAATCTTCACCCCTCTAGTGTAGATACTATCTGTTAACACAGGACCATGTGGCAGGGCCACTGACTGTATTCTCCATGCTGTACTTACATCCCTGTGACTAATTTATATTATGGTTGAGGTTTTGTGGG
>JAQQAC010002067.1:908110-934141 GCA_029783875.1 Phataginus tricuspis | reverse complement strand
TTTTTTTTTTTGCCACTTAATCTATGGCACTCAGTTTTCATTTGCTTATATTTACTTTGTTGTTCTTATTGTTCCCTTTGTTTAGCTATAACTTCCATGCAATAAAATACAGAATATAGTATAAATTGCAAACCTTTAAGGCATAGTATAAAACTTGATGTTTTGACAGATGTAAGCATTGTGTTATTGATAGCATAATAATGATATAAAATATATCCATCACTCCAAAAAAGTTTTAAGCTCCTTTGAAGCTAATTCCTACCACCTTGCCCTGGAAACCACTGATCTTTCTGTCGTATATATGCAGTTTTGCCTTTTCTGGAATTTCATGCGAGTGGAATCACAGTGTGTCGTCTGCTGTGTCTGGCTTCCTCAATTGGGTTTAGCATCTTGGGGATTCTTCCACGTCGTTGCCTCCATCAGCAGCTTGTTCCTTTCTGATGTTTAGTGTTCGATTACATGGCTGTACTGCAGTTTGCTTATCCATTTGCCAGACAGAACACTTGTTTTTTTTTTCGGTCTTTTTTAACTGTTACAAATAAGACCACTGAGCCCTTTTGTGGATAAATGTTTTGGTTTCTCGTGGGTGCACACCCGGGGGTGCACTGGGTAGGTCCTGTGCGAGTGTATGTCTGTTGGAAACTGCCGCACTGCTACTGTGTTGGACACCTTGTTTTGCAACCCCACCAGGACTGTGTGAGAGTCATTTCTTCAGGTTTTGACATTTTACATGATGCTGTGGGTATGTAGTGGTATCTTGCTTTGGCTTTAGGTGGCATTGCCTAACTTCTGACAATGACTGTCATTTCATGTGCTTGTATCTATGGCATCTTTACATCTTGCTTGGTGAAGTTGGTATTCTGATCTCTTGCTCATTTTTTTACTGGGTGGTTGGTTTTGTTATTACTGAGTTATGAGAAACTTACATGTTCTGGATAGGAGTCCTTTATTGGATACATGTTTTTCAAATATTACATCTCAGTCTGTGGCTTGCCTTTCCATTTTTTACAGTGTCTTTTGAGGAGCAAATGTTTCACATTTATTTTTTCTTTTATAATTTGTGCTTTCTTTGTCCTATATCAGAAATCTTTGCCTACGTCAGTGTTACTAAGGTTCTTCTTCAAGGAGTTTACTGTAAGTGTGAGCTCTCACCTGCGGGGTCAGGATGCATCTGGAGATCTTTGTGTGCATGATGGGAGGAGGAAGGTGCTCAGGCTCATTTTCGGGCGCTGTTAGCTAAGTCACCTGTAGCCTCTGCTGAGAAGGTGACCCTTTCCCCATTGAGGCGCCCTGGCATTGTTGTTCGGAGTCAGCTGGCTGCTTGTGTGTCTGTTTTGGGGTTTTCTATTCAGATTTGTTGATCCCTTTTGTCAGTGCAGCACTGGTTGTTGATTGTGACAGCTTTATAAGCTCTGAAGTTAGCTTAAGTCTCCACATCTTTTTCTTTTTAAATTTGTTGTGTCTATTCTAGGTCCTTTGAGCTTCCATATAAATTTAGAATCTGCTTGTTAAGTTTTACAGGAAAGCCTGCTGAAATTTTGATTGGAATTACATTGAATCTATAAGTTAATTTTGGGAAAACCAACATTTTATGTTATAAGTCACTCTGATCCACAGGAACGGTACATGTCTGATTCTTTTCAGTGATGTTTGTGGCTTTCATTGTCTAGATTTTCACATATATTTTGATGCTATTTTAAGTTGGTCATTTTGCTTCAATTTCTGGTGACTTGTCACCATACCTAGAGGTGCTGGTGATTTTTCTATTTTGACCTGGTATCCTGTTTAATTCAGTTGTTATCTAGTAGTTTTTCTAGATTTCTTGGGCTTTTTTGCATTCAAAGTCATGTTGTCTATGGTTTCCACAGACAATTTCACTTCTTGGTTTCCAGTATATGTCTAGTTTTGTTCTGTTTCTTCCCTTCATGTGCTGTGAGAGCGGCAGGAATGGACATCTCCCCCTTATTCCTGTGTCTTGGGGGCGGGGTGGGGAGCGAAACCCTCCGCTGGGTGAATGTGATGTTGGCTGTGGGTGTTCTGTACGTTTCTTAGGTTGTGGAAGTAAGTGTTCTGTATTGTTCCTAGTATGCTGGTTTTTAAATTTTTATTAAATTGTGAATAGATAATGAATTTTGTAAAATGATTTTAATGCATGTGTTGAGATGATATGTTTCTTTTTTTTAACATTATTAATATGGTGAATTACATTGGTTAGTTTTTATGTTATACTAACCTTGTTTATTTGTGTGTGTTTGTGTATCTGTGTGTATCCTTGGTATGTGTTTTATAGATCAGAGGAAAGTGATAGACAAATGTGATGATGTAAGTAAGCCTATATAGGAACCCAGAAAGCAGCAGTCTGAAATAATTAACTGTAAAGTCAAGCAGAAAAACAGACTTTAGTAGGGTTTCAGTATATGGCACAGTGTAAACATTAGATGGAAATCCAGATATGTAACAAGGATATAGTAAAATGGGAGAATGTGGGTTGAAATTTTGATTTTTCCAGGTCTTGTAGTAACTTGGACAAATTTATCAGTCTCTTTGTCTTAAGGTTTCCGTACTCTCCTCCCACCCCTAAATGGTAATCTTATATTTCTTTGATTCTAAGAAATATCATCCACCCAGTCTCTGCCCACTTGAGCATTTCTTAAATCAGGAGAAATTTGTTAGCTCTTGGCCAGGAAGTGTCCTGTGGCAGGTTTTTGTCAGGTGCTGCCTGTGGGTGCCTTTGTAACTGTGTGTGTGGGTCATGCATCCTTCACTCAGGCTGAACTGTTTGCTTTGGTAGCAACTCATGTCACGTGCTAGCTGAGTTAAATGTTCTGGTTTAAGTGACATAGACATTGGTTAATAATTACATTTATAGGAAGGCTAGTAATAAAAGCAAGACTTAACTTTTCATTCTCATTCTCCTCTTTCCACGGAGGCTTTTAATAATTGCTTGCATTTTTAATTGTATTAGTCACTCACATATACCCAGTTTTAAAAAACTGTATTGTGGAACTTTCAGAGATACAAAAATAGGGCCAATAAAATAACAGGCCTCAGGAACCCTTACCCAGCTTCAGTAATTATCCACATTGTGCTGACTGTTTCATCTGTTCTGCTTCTGCACTTATGCACACTTTTTTGGGGAGTATTTTAAAGCAAATTCCAGACATCATGTCATTTCACCCATAAATAGTCTGAATGCATCTTCAGTATATAAGGAGATCTAAATATCTATACACACACAGATATATTTATATGTCTATACCTACAGTGCTTAACAGAATTTTAATAAATTTAATTATATAATTAATTCTAAATAATTCACTTAATTAAATTTATAGCTTAGCAGAAATTTTAAGGGGTCCAACAAATAATCTAATATTGAATCTGTATCCCAATTTCCCTACTTGTCTTACAGATATTGACAGTTGCTTTGTTTTATCAGAATCCAAATATGGTTCACACATTACATCTGGTTGTTACAGATTTTTAACCAGAAGTCTCATAGAAAGTCAGCATAAATTCATATGCCTAATTATTCCTCAAAAATTTTGAAGGGCAGTTTTTACCTTATGGTGAATTAACATTGAAAGGAGGGTGTGTGGTCCATACACTAGCTCACCTGGTGCACACCAGGCATGCGCAGGAAGCAAGAACTGCCTGGCTTCTGGAAAGAGAGAAAATTTTCAAAGCTGTGATACAGTGTTTTACTGATTAAGAAGAGCTGGAGCTGAGGAACCAACATTTCAAAGAGAAGCATTGTATCATCTAGTAACTTATAATTGAAATAAAGAGAATACAAAAATAGTTTAAGGTTAATCGAATAGGAAATGCAAATGAAATACCAGTTGTCGTTGATAGACCTTGAAACTGCCTATTAAAACTAAAGGTGCTCAAGAGATCAGGATCATAAGCACAGGCTATAAAATATGACTCTGATGTTAGGCTTAACTTCCAATGGCCAGAAAGATTCAGAAGAGCCTCTACCCCCGGGGTGTAGAAGACAAACTGGAACAATATGATACTAAAAACTCTGGGAAACTCTGATACGGAAAAAGAAAGGAATATGCAGCTGTATGGATAATTATGTGTTATTGTTGGAAACATTTTTATGTACATTTAGTGTTAAATTTGGGGGAAGCAAAGAAATATATTAAATTCCTGATACATCTTAGACTCTAAGGTATAGGTAACAGGTTCTTAGAGGATTAAATGAGATGGTTCTAGCGGGATATCTGATTGAAACCCTGGCACAATGTCGAGTAAATAATGAGTTCTCAGTTTAACTTGTTACGTGGTTTGGGGCAATATTTGGTATGAACAAGAAGCCTTTAAGCTCTTTTCTCCCTACTTGTTATCAAGAAAAGATTATTACTGTTATTTTTAGGGGGTACAGTCTGTTTCCATAAGATAGGGACCAGTATAAAATACTGTGGAAGGTTTGTTGGTAAATTTTTGTGGTTGAAGCATTAGGTATTTTCGGTTATATAGAAAATAATGGCCTGCAACACAATGGAATGTTATTCAGCCATAAAAAGAAAACAAATCCTACCATTTGCAACAACATGGATGGAGTTAGAGGGTATTATGCTCAGTGAAATGTACCAAATGACTTCACTAATTTGTGGAGTATAACAACAAAGCAAAACTGAAGGAAAAAACAGCAGCAGACCACAGACTCTAAGAGGGAACTAGCGGTTACCAAAGGGAAGGGGTGAGGTGGGGGGTATGTGGGGAGGGACGGAGAAGGGGATTGAGGGGCACTGTAATTCTCAGTCACATATAGATAGGTCCCGGGGAAGGCAGTACAGCACAGAGAAGACAAGTAAATGACTCTAACTTCTTACTGTGCTGATGGACAGTGATTACAGTGGGGCGGGGGAGACTTGATAATAATATGGGGAGTGTACTAACCACAATGTTGCTCATGTGAAACCTTCATAAGACTGTATATCAGTGATACCTTAATTAAAAAACAAAAGAAAATGCCTGCAAAGTGATGCACAAAGCTTTAACTGTGTTTTAAGTTTTTTTGCCAACTTGCTTTAACCATCTGACCCAATATTTTATAATTTATTCCAATTTAAATGTTTTATATGTTTAATAATTATGTCATACATTAGTGTTATATGTTAGAGTTGATATTACTGTACATCTTTTGAGAAAAATACTCATCTGGTTTGTGCGCATTTGGAACTTAGTTTCATAGTTTTTCTTCCTTAAATCATGCTTCGTATGTTAAGTACTTGTAATTTTGAACATCTTAAATTCTCACTATAATAGTAGAGAAGCATCAGGGCCTTAAGACGTATCATCTTCTCTATGTTTCCTCTGTAATTGTCTTTGGTGTGAGTCCCTTGCTTTTTGCTTTCATTGCTGCCTGTTTCTTCCTCCTATTCCTGTCCCTCTGGCCGGCAGGGCCCCAGGGCCTTCCTTAGACCAGCAGATGGCCTGTTGCAGCATTGCCCTCGATCCTTCAGCCCACCGCCCAGGCTGTGACCCTCCCGAGGCGCACCGCTCATCCTCCTGCTCAGGATGCCTTGGTGCTGTGCGCTGTCCCCTGGGTTCCCCAGGACCCTGTGTGGCTTACTTACCCTGTTTATCCATACATCTGTTTGTAGATTCGGCCATTTTATAGAGTTTCTTCTATAAGCCACTGTGGTGGCTCAGGAGATCAAATGGTGAGCTAAGACAGCAGGTGCTCTGTCCCCGAGGGTCTAGTTGAGAAGGCAGATGTTGATAAAAATATCACAGATAAAAGTCCCATTTTAATTTCATATGTCCTACAAAAGGGAGGACTCTGCTGTGAGAGCTTACAGTAGGGGAGCCCTAAGTGTCATCACAGTGATCATGGACAGCTAAGATCTGAAGAGATGAATAGGATTTACTCTGCAAAAGGTGGGAAGTGTGATTGAATGGCAGAGGGGCTGTACAAAGGCTCTCTCCCTAGGGGGCTTTTCCCTTTTTTTGAGAATGAGGGACTGAAAGAAAGCTAATGTGACTTGGAACATAAAAGAAGAGGGATCATTGTACAAAATGGAAAAGAAGAGACTTCCGGGAAGATGGCGGCATGAGCAGGGCAGCAGAAATCTCCTCCCAAAACTACATATATCTACGAAAATACAGCAAATACAACTATTCCTAAAAGAGAGACCAGAATACACAGGAAAGCGCACAGCATGCAGCTACACCTGAGAGGACTCAGCACCCCGCGAGGTGGGTAAGATACAGAGCCGCGACCTGGCGGGACCTGAGCACTGCCCCACCCCAGCGCACCGGCGGGAGGAGAGGATTCAGAGCCGGGAGGGAGTGGAAGTACAGGCCCAGGAAATAACCAGCCCCAGTGATCTGCGCCGGGAGCGCCGACACACATAGCACGGTGTAGCGGAGATTGGAGAGACAGAGGGTGCAGGATCTGAGCAGGGAACACGCCAGGGTGCTTGCAGCCGGCTCCCAGGAAGAAAAAAAGAAAAAGAAAAGCGTGCACTTTTTTCAGTGGTCTTAAAGAGACAGGAGCCCAGCGGAGGAGCCGGATCGCCCCGGCACACTCAGCCCAGCAGGCTGGGAGTCCTGGGGAGTTTCGGACCCCTTAGCTGGTGACTGGGAAAAGGTGGCCGCACTTAGGACTCCCACAGAGATCAACAGCCTCCCATTCGTTCCCACCCCAGCTAGAGATATTAAGGGCCCTGTGGAGCGGTGTGGCCATGGCTGTGGAATATTGGAGCAACAGCGCCACCTACACCATCCCCACAGAATCTACTCCACGTGGGCGTTTTTTTTTTGTTGTTGTTGTTTTGTTTTGTTTTTTGTTTTTTCTTCTTTCTTTTTTCTCTTTTTAAAGTCTTAAAGAGCCCAGCTGACATACATGGCAACTACCAGAAAAGACAGAGGAATATGGTCCAGACTAAGATCAACCAGACAACCCCAGAGAGGGAGCCTGAAGGGATGGAAATGCATAGTCTTCCTGAAAAAGAATTCAGAATAAAAGTCATAACCATGCTGATGGATCTACAGAGAAATGTGCAAGAGCTGAGGGAGGAAGTGAGGGAAGTGAGGAAAGACAATGCAGAAATCAGACAAGCGATCGACGGTCTTAACAGCAGACTGGATGAGATGCAAGAGACTGTTAATGGAATAGAAATCAGAGAACAGGAATACAGAGAAGCTGAGGCAGAGAGAGATAAAAGGATCTCTAGGAATGAAAGAATATTAAGAGAACTGTGTGACCAATCCAAATGGAACAATATTCGCATTATAGGAGTACCAGAGGAGGAAGAAAGAGAAAAAGAGATAGAAAGTGTCTTTGAAGAAATAATTGCTGAAAACTTTCCCACGCTGGGGAAGGAAATAGTCTCGCAGTCCACAGAAGCCCACAGATCTCCCAACACAAGGGACCCAATGAAGACAACACCAAGACACATAATAATTAAAATAGCAAAGATCAAAGATAAAGACAGAGTATTAAAGGCAGCTAGAGAGAGAAAAAAGGTCACCTACAAAGGAAAACCCATCAGGCTATCATGAGACTTCTCAACAGAAACCTTACAGGCCAGAAGAGAATGGCATGATATATTTAACGTAATGAAACAGAAGGGCCTCGAACCAAGAATATTGTATCCAGCACGATTATTGTTTAAATATGATGGAGGGATGAAACAATTTCCAGACAAACGAAAGTTGAGAGAGTTTGCCTCTCATAAACCACCACTACAGGATATCTTAAACGGACTGCTCTAGAGGGAAGCACCCCTAAGGCTAAAAAGATGTCACCAGAGAAAATAAAATCATAGCAAAGAAAGCAGACCATCCAAATACTAACTAAAGGCGAAGAATAAAACACCCAATATATAAAGAATGGAGGAGGAAGAATAAGAAGGGAGAGAAATAAAGAAAGATCAGACGGTGTTTACAATAACTTAACAAGAAAGTTAAGTTAGATTGTTAGATAGTAAAGAAGCAACCCTTGAATCTTTGGTAACCATGAATCTAAAGCCAGCAATGGCAATAAGTACATATCTATCAATAATCACCCTAAATGTAAATGGACTGAATGCACCAATCAAAAGACACAGAGTAACAGAGTGGATAAAAAAGCAAGACCCATCTATATGCTGCTTACAAGAGACTCACCTCAAGACTAAAAGTGAAGGGATGGAAAAAGATATTTCATGCAAACAACAAAGAGAGAAAAGCAGGTGTTGCAGTACTTGTATCAGACAAAATAGACTTCAAAACGAAGAAAGTAGCAAGAGATAAAGAAGGACATTACATAATGATAAAGGGGTCAGTCCAACAAGAAGATATAACCATTATAAATATATATGCACCCAACACAGGAGCGCCAGTATATGTGAAACAAATACTAACAGAATTAAAGAAGGATATAGACAGCAATGCGTTCATTTTAGGAGACTTCAGCACACCACCCACTCCAAAGGACAGATCAACCAGACAGAATAAGTAAAGACACAGAGTCACTGAACAACACACTAGAACAGATGGACCTAACAGACATCTACAGAACTCTGCACCCAAAAGCAGCAGGATACACATTCTTCTCAAGTGCACATGGAACATTTTCTAGAATAGACCACATACTAGGCCACAAAAAGAACCTCAGTAAATTAAAAAATATTGAAATCCTACCAACCAACTTCTCAGATCACAAAGGTATAAAACTAGAAATAAATTTTAGAAAGAAATCAAAAATGCTTACAAATACGTGGAGACCTAACAACATTCTCCTAATTAATCAATGGGTTAACGACCAAATCAAAACAGAAATCAAAGAATATATGGAGACTAATGAAAACAACAACACAAAGCCACAGCTTCTGTGGGACGCAGCAAAGGCAGTTCTAAGAGGAAAGTATATTGCAATCCAGGCCTATTTAAAGAAGGAAGGACATTCACAAATGAGTAGTCTAAAGACACAATTACTGAAATTGGAAAAAGAAGAACAAATGAGGCCCAAAGTCACCAGAAAGAGGGACATAATAAAGATCAGAGAAGAAATAAATAAAATTGAGAAGAATAAAACAATAGAAAAAATCAATGAAACCAAAAGCTGGTTCTTTGAAAAAATAAACAAAATTAATAAACCCCTAGCCAGACTCATTAAGAGAAAAAGAGAATCTACATACATAAACAGAATCAGAAATGAGAAAGGAAAAATAACGATGGACCCCACAGAAATACAAAGAATTATGAGAGAATATTATGAAAATCTATATGCCAACAAGCTGGTAAACATAGAAGAAATGGACAACTTCTTAGAAAAATACAACCTTCCAAGACTGACCAAGCAAGAAACAGAAAAACTAAACAGACCAATCACCAGCAACGAAATTGAATCGGTAATCAAAAAACTACCCAAGAACAAAACTCCCGGACCTGATGGATTCACCTCTGAATTCTACCAGACATATAGAGAAGAAATAACACCCATTCTCCTTAAAGTTTTCCAAAAAATAGAAGAGGAGGGAATACTTCCAAACTCTTTCTATGAAGCTAGCATCACTCTAATACCAAAACTGGGCAAAGACCTCACCAAAAAAGAAAATTACAGACCAATATCCCTGATGAACGTAGAGGCAAAAATACTCAAGAAAATATTAGCAAACCAAATTCAAAAATACATCAAGAGGATCATACACCATGATCAAGTGGGATTCATCCCAGGGATGCAAAGATGGTACAACATTCAAAAATCCATCAACATCATCCACCACATCAACGAAAAGAAGAACAAAAACCACATAATCATCTCCATAGATGCTGAAAAAGCATTTGACAAAATTCAGCGTCCATTCATGATTAAAACTCTCAACAAAATGGGTATAGATGGCAAGTACCTAAACATCATAAAGACCATATCTGACAAACCCACAGCTAACATCATACTTAACAGCGAGAAGCTGAAAGCTTTTCATCTAAGATCAGGAACAAGACAGAGATGCCCACTCTGTCCACTGTTATTCAACATAGTACTGGAGGTCCTAGCCACGGCAATCAGACAAAACAAAGACATACAAGGCATCCAGATTGGTAAAGAAGAAACCTAATGAAGGAAGTGAAAGACCTGTACTCTGAAAACTACAAGACACTCCTAAGAGAAATTAAAGAGGACACTAACAAATGGAAATTCATCCCATGCTCTTGGCTAGGAAGAATAAATATTGTCAAAATGACTATATTACCTACAGCAATCTACAGATTCAACGCAATCCCTATCAAACTACCAACAGCTTTCTTCAATGAACTGGAACAAATTCTAAAATTCATATGGAACCACAAAAGACCCTGAATAGCCAAAGCAATCCTGAGAAGGAGGAATCAAACAGGGTGAATTACGCTCCCTGACTTCAAGCTCTACTACAAAGTCAAAGTAATCAAGACAATTTCGTATTGGCACAAAAACAGACCCACAGACCAGTGGAACAGAATAGAAAATCCAAACATTAACCCAAACATATACAGTCAATTAATATTTGATAAAGGAGCCTTGGATATACAATGGGGAGATGACAGCCTCTTCAGCAGCTGGTGTTGGAAAAACTGGACAGCTACATGTAAGAGAATGAAACTGGACTACCGTCTAGCCCCATACACAAAGGTAAACTCAAGGTGGATCAAAGACCTGAATATAAGTCATGAAATCATAAAACTCTTAGAAAAAAACATAGGCAGAAATCTCTTGGACATAAACATGAGTGACTTCTTCATGAACATATCTCCCCGGGCAAGGGAAACAAAAGCAAAAATGAACAAGTGGGACTATATCAAGGTTAAAAGCTTCTGTACAGCAAAGGACACCATCAGTAGAACAAAAGACACCCTACAGTATGGGAGAATATATTCATAAATGACTTATCTGATAAGGGGTTGACATCCAAAATATATAAAGAACTCACACACCTTAACAAACAAAAAGCAAATAATCCAATTAAGAAATGGGCAGAGGACATGAATAGACACTTCTCTAAAGAAGAAATTCAGATGGCCAACAGGCACAGAAAAGATGCTCCACATCGCTAATTATCAGAGAAATGCAGATTAAAACCACAATGAGATATCACCTCACACCAGTGAGGATGGCCAACATCCAAAACACAAACAACAAATGTTAGTGAGAATGTGGAGAAAAGGGAACCCTGTTACACTGCTGTTGGGAATGCAAATTAGTTCAACCATTGTGGAAAGCAGTATGGAGGTTCCTCAAAATACTCAAAATAGAAATACCATTTGACCCAGGAATTCCACTCCTAGGAATTTACCCTAAGACTGCAGCAGCACAGTTTGAAAAAGACATATGCACCCCTATGTTTATTGCAGCACTATTTGCAATAGCCAAGAAATGGAAGCAACCTAAGTGCCCATCAGTAGATGAATGGATAAAGAAGAAGTGGTACATATACACAATGGAATATTATTCAGCCATAAGAAGAAAACAAATCCTACCATTTGCAACAACATGGATGGAGCTATTATGCTCAGTGAAATAAGCCAAGCCGAAAAAGACAAGTATCAAATGATTTCACTCATATGTGGAGTATAAGAACAAAGAAAAAAGCGGAAGGAAGAAAACAGCAGCAGACTCACAGAACCCAAGAATGGACTAACAGTTACCAAAGGGAAAGGGACTGGGGAAGATGGGTGGGACGGGAGGGACAAGGGGGAAAAGGGGGCATTACCATTAGCAGATGTAATGTTGGGGGGGCATGGGGAGGGCTGTACAACTCAGAGAAGACAAGTAGTGATTCTATAGCATCTCACTATGCTGATGGACAGTGACTGTAATGGGGTTGGTGGGGGGGACCTGATGAAGGGGGTAGTTTAATAACCATAATATTGCACATGTAATTGTAGATTAATGATACCAAAATAAATTATTTAAAAAAATGGAAAAAAGGCTTTGAGTCTCTGCTATGTAATATTATTAGTGATATCAATGCACTGGGAAACCACCTGGGGGTTTTATTTGGAGGTAGGGATGTGGAAGTCAGAAACCTCATTGGCCATGGTAGTATTAGCCCTGTGGTTGGTTGTCCAGGAAGGTTGCGAGTTTCATGAGATACTTAGAAGGCTAAATGAACCAAATTTGCTGACGTATATTGCGTTTGTTGGGAATAAGTTAGCAAGAGATGGCTTCTTGCAGAACTGGATAGATCATGATGCCATTCACTGAGCTAGGAAATGTTGAAAGAGTACCATTTTGGGTGGAGGAAAATCTTGAGTATAGTTTTGAACATGCTGAATTTGAAGTAACTTTGAGCCGTTCGAGAGGGAGTTTCAAGTAGGCAGAAGAGTATTTTGATGTTAAGAAGGGTGACGTTCTGTGAGTGTAGACAGCCAATGGAAGCTGTGGATGGGTGGGTTGAGAGTTGGAGTGTGGACTGGCCGAGGCTGACGGCTGAGCCTGGAGGCTCTACAGCACTCCTGGTGTAGGGGTTGAGGGTGGGCGTGGAGATGCAGTGGCCAGAGAGGAGGAGGGAAGCGGGGGTACTTCAGGGGGGGAGCCTGAGGGAGTGGCTCTAGAGGGCAGCACATGGGTTTGAATGCTGCTGGGAAGCCAAATCTGAGAAATCACTAGAGCTAATGACTCTTTTACGTATCTGTCTGCACTAACCAATCCTCGTGGCTTAAAACAGTGACCGTTGGTCATTTCTGCAGACTCTGAGCTGGCTTCTTTCAGCTGGGCACTGAGCTGGGGCTGGAGCATCCGTGGTGGCCTCGTTTGTGCGTCCGGGGCCTGGATGCTCGCTGTTGACCAGCGCTTGGCTTCTTGCCCATGCAGCCTCTCCGCATGACCTCTCACCAGTCAGTTGTCCAGTTCAGTCTCTTTGCACGGCAACTGGCTCCCAGGGGGTGACGGAAGCTACCAGCACTGTTCACACTTAGGTCTGGAGCACTTTGGCTACACTGCCGCCTCCCTCGGTGACCATAAGAGGGTCATTGATGACTTAGTGTGGAAGTGCTTTTAGTGGAGTGAAGAGCCTTGGAAATGACTAGCAGATAATTCTTCAGTATTCCTCTGTATTTTCTCTAAACTTCACCCAAAATAGGTACTGATTTTCCTGAATCCGTCTTTCCATGAATGCTGTTCCTCGGTCTCCCACATATTAAAGTCTTACCCATCCTTCAAGGCTTTCTTAAAATCTTCTGTTTTCCTCCTTCTTAATACTTTACTCTCCATCAGTTCTGAATTTCAATTTAGTTTTTTATCCCAGTATTTGTTTTTCATGTTCTGATCATGGTCTTCACTCTGCGTATGCCCAACCCGAGAAGGGTCTAGACTCTCAGGTAACGTCATTCTTCCGACGAGCGGAGGTGCCACTTCCTCTGTGAGGCTTCCCGGCTCGGCTGCCGATGCGCCCGCTCCTCTGCACGTCATGTGTGTTGTGCTGTGGTGTGCACCGTAGCGTCCGCACTTACTACTGACGTGTTCTTGAAGGTGGGGAACCCATGTCTAACGTGTCACTTAATTCCTGACTGGCAGTGTGATCAGTGATCCGCACTCGCACGTGTTCAGAGGCCTCGGGACAGCAGTGAGACGTGCACTCTGCTGGCGCTGCTCAGCCAGTCAGGGCTTTACATCATGGGGAGGCAGGATGGTTTGGGGTTGTGAGGTAAAACCTTTTTGCAAGAAATAGTCTGTGGTCACGTTCTTCATATCTCTGAAGAAGGCCGAGTTTGTGAGGTTACATTCTGTGTGGGCCTCAGTGGAGGTAAGTCTGTGCAAATTCTCATCATGAGTGTTGTGCACTGGGCTGGATGGAGTAGTTATGCCTCAACATGTGGAAAGGCTTCTCTGCCTGCCACTCCAGGCGTCAGGTTTTACAGCTTGTATCTTTGGGGGCACATATAAGGGCCTTCAACATTAGCTGCTTCCATACCGAGGGACAGAGCAACACTCCCAGCTCTGGAGGTGAGACTGCCCAGTTCTGGGACCCACTGCAGACATTAACGAGTGTGTGTGTGTGTGTGTCTGTACGTGTCCAGGCCTGTGTGTGTATTGGGGTGAGGAAGCAAGATCCTTGCCGGCAGGATGCTGTATGTGTACTCTGGTTGCGGCCCTCATTCTGCCCCTCTTATCCGTGTACTTTTCCTCAGGCTGTGCCAATGGGAGCGACCTCAGGTATTCTTTCATTTGATGAGACAGGAACCAGGGCTCTTCCCCACCACCTCTCAAACTGGTGGGGTGAGCAGCCGGTGCACAGGTCATTAAAGCTGAAGGTGGGGGTACAGTTGTCCAAGGATGTGTGACTGGATTACTTCAGTAGGAGAGCCGGTTGCAGACGGTCCAGGTGCAGGGGAACCCTGTGCTACAGATCAGTCAGCCCTGACTGTCGCGGTCGGCTCGGTGTGACCGTCATCCAGGAGCCAGAGAGGTTTAATGCCAGGAGAAATCTGTTTGGTTCCTGAATTAAGGATGCTTTTAAAAATAAATTTCTTTTATCTTTTTTCACTGTTTGCTGACTTTTACTAATTTTTTACATTCTGCACATTAAAAAATAGTAAGAGGCTGCTAAAACAGCTCATGTTGTGTTTCTTTGGCTTGGTGTAATCCTTATTAAATCCTGAGATAATGCCATGCTTATGGTAGGTACTCAGTGAGTAACAAAATTAAAATTTAAGGTGAGCATTAGTCCAGTCTTAGCAAAGTCATGAATAATTAGGGTCTGAACCATCTGCCCTTTTTTTAAATATACCTATGGAGAAGTAATTTTTAATTCTTTATAAAGAAGTTGAGGATGTTTCACTCAAAGGTGAAAGGGTGGAAAGATAGATCTCCAGAGGAAAGAAGGAAAACAGGGGTCTCCTGCAGTTCACACTGGAGCTGCATTTCCTGTCAGCTGCCCAGGTAATTCTGTGAACTAGAATCACCGGAAGACCGCAGCTGTATTCAAGTAAAACTCAACTTTGTATACACACTCGTTTTCTTTGCTTATTAGTCCATTAGACTGAAGCTTTGCCAAGTGTGATGTTATGATGACCCTTATAAAGACCAATAATGTCATGCTTATGGGAAAATTGTCACGTTATTGAGTTACACATGGTTTATCCAATTCTTAAAATTTGGAGTCCCCCTTAGATGCTCTAAACTTGATTATAAGCAAGGTTTTTTGGTATGTAATCTTCAAACAGATGACATACAATCTTACATTACAGCTTGTCTCTAAAATGGGGTAATGGCAGCGCCTACCCCACTGGTTCATTGTAAACATTTTATGAAATGCTTGGGATGGTGCTGGGTGCCAGCATGCTCACCATGCTAGCTGTTGTTGCTACCCAGGTGTGAGAGTTGGAAGAGAGCAGCAAAGGGTAGAAAGTATCTCTGTTCCTCCATCGGATGAGAGAGTAACTCGGGGAAAAGCATAGCCCTGTGCTTTATAAAAATATTTAGTGGCTTAGAATCACTAGATTGATTCAGAAACAGATGACTTAAAGTTCTTCTAAAATTGATTATTTTTATAATTATTTTTTTCTCTTTTCCATTTAATAGAATTAGTTTCTTTTTAATATTAATATCTTAACACTTTATTATTTTTTTAGTGGCAGATTGTGGTTCCAGTCATGGTTAGGCAGGTTAACGCAGGGTTCCACTGCACAGCACCAGGGGCCTGGCCACCTGGGTTGGAATTCTGTTTCCTCGGCATCTGATGTGTAGCTTCCAGCAAGGAACTGAGACTGTTGCCTCAGTTTTTACCATTTGTAAAGAGGAATTCTAATAGTGCCTGTCTCATTTGTTTGTCTTATGGATTGAATGAATTAATATACATAAAGGGTTTAGAACAATGTCTGCCATATAATAGTAACTACTATGCAATTGTCTTTAATAAGTTAATTTTTTTAGCATCATCACTTTAGACACTAGTATCTTGCTAGCCAGTACCGTGATTTTCCATTTTCTTCTTTCTGCCTGTTAGCTTATCCTTAAACACGTTACGGATTCCACGGGGACCATGATCCCTTTCTTCAGAGCTCATCGAGTAGTGGGACCATATTTTATTGTGCATCTTTAAATCCCCAGCACCTAAACATGCTTGATATTTGGTAGGTGCGTAAAAAACAAATGAGTGAAAGCATGCATACTTTTCAGGAAATATTCTACCCTCTTGCAGTATATTTTAATAGCTGATAAAGTAGAACTCCTTGTCAGAATCCTTATAAATGTCTGCGCTTTGGGGTTAGTGATATATCTAATCTGTCTTTTATTGAGTTAAGGAATGTGTGGAGTTTTCTTTGATTTAATATAAAATAATGATACAAGCTATATAGATAACTATTGAGTAAATAACTTACTGGCTTTTGACAATTAAAATATCCTAATATCTTGGATAAGAATAAGTGATAAAATATTTCTGCCATATTTGCTTAGTTTTGTTCTTTTTTGTGTGTGAATTAAAAAAAATTTGTGAAACAGAACATTGCAGATAGGTAAGGTATCTTTTCCTTTGTTCTCCTAGTCAGTGTTTCCTCCCTCCGGCATCCCCACCCTGGAAGCAACAGTTACGTGATAAATTTGGTGTGTAGCCTTCCTGCTCATGTTTTCTTACTTTTACTAAATGTGCGTGTTATACATAAAAAAACTACCATAAGTAATTGTTTAACAATGTATATATATGCTATTTTCTTGTGTATTATTTTGTATTTTGTATTTTTCCTCTAATATTGTTTTTGATCCAGAAATAGACTTAAGCTTGTATATAGTCCCCAATATAAGAAAAAAAGGTGACATTCCAGAGCAGCAGAGAAAGGATGTTTTTTTTCAATAAATGGTGCTTTGTCAGTTGGATATCCATTTGAGGGAAAAACCTACCTTGACCCATGCCTCATATAACAGACGCAGTTCCAAATATATTACAGGTTTAAATGTAAGTGGTAAAACAATAAAACTTTTAGAAGAAAACATAGAAGGACATTTTCATGTTTTGAGGACACAAAAAGTACTAACCATGAAAGGAAAAAATAATATTAAGATAACATTCTGTTTATCAAGAGATATCACTGAAATAATGAAAGAGTCACAGGGTGGGAGAAGGTTTACCCAGCAAAGCACTTATCTGGAACATACAGTCCTTCAGATCCATAAAAACCAGGTGACTCAGTTTTTTAAAAAGTAGACAGAAGGCTTAACAGACGCCTCACAAAAGAGCACAGCGAAATGGCCAAGAAATATATGAGAGGTGTTCAGCTTCCACAGATACCAAGGCAGTGAAAATCCCACCGAGATACCACTGCACACACACCAAAATGGCTAGAATGAAGAAGACAGCCGATGCTGAGTGTGGGCGAGGGAGTTACAGAGCAGCTGGTCCTTGCACACGGCACTGGGAGTATAAATTGATACAGCTGCTATGGAACTGATAGTATCTGATAAAAGTAAATGTATCCATACCCTACGACCCAGAAATTATGCTCCTAGCTGTATGCAGCAGAAGTGCACATACATGTTCCGTAGAGACATGGACTGTGATTTCATAGTCATGTTAGAAACAACCCAAATGCCTAACAACAAAAAATTGATAAATTAAAGTATGTACACACACACACACACACACACACACTGATTAACAATGGGGATGAGTGATCTACACTTACATGCAACAATATGGATGAACCTCACTCCCATAATATGGAATGGAAGAGGCCATAAACCAGAGATCCTACTCTATAATTCCATGTATATAAAGTTCAAAATCAGGCAAAGCTTATCAGTTGTAGAGAGGTAGTGACTGGAGTGGACATAAAGTAGTAAGGTTCTGTTTCTTGATAAAAGTGCTAGTTACATGAGAGCACTCAACTTGTAAAAACTCATTTATCTGTACATTCTTGATTTATGTTCTCAGGTGTGCATGAATATATGTGCATTAGACTATCTAAAAAATACACTATTCTCGAAAACGTTTTGAGGTCTATTCATGTTGGATTTTAGAGATTTAGTTTATTCATTTCAGCTCTGGTTTGTGAACAGACCACAGTTCACTGATTTCCTTATTGGACTTCTAGGTAGTTTCCAGTTTTCCTCTGCTTCAAATACTGCAGTAGACAGTATTCTTTTTCATGGCTTCTTGTGAGCGCAGATGGACATCTCTCTAAGACGTACAGTAGAGGTGGCATTGCGGGCCCTGGGGCGTGCTCATTTTCCGTACCAGATAGCATCACGTTCTCCAGGTGCTGCCCTGGGGCAGTGCTAAAGAGCTCCCGTTGCTGTGTGTGCTGGTCACTGTGCGGTATTGCCAGACTCTTACATTTTGCTAATGTGATATATGTGAAATGGCACCTCGATATTTTAATTTGTATTATCTCATGATTAACGTATTTAAGCATCATTCCACATACTTATAGGCTCTATGGATTTCCTTTTTTTTTCTTTGCCCATCTTTCACTTTGGGAATTACCTTCATATTTATTGCACATTTTTCTAATTGTTAATTTTATATTTTTCTACTTGATTTATGTGCAATTTGCTTTGATTCTCAAAGTTCATATATTCAGAAAGACCTCTCTGTGATTTTAAGACATTGCTGGAATTTCAACTGTAGATTTTAGATTTGGAGAAATTCAACCGTCCTAAGAATACTCCTCCTCCAGGCTTTTATCTTTTCCCTGTCCCTGTTGCCTGCCTATTTCACTAGCGCATTTCAGCTACAGGGGATTTTTTTTTTCCCTTTGTTGGTGATAAGAGAAATGGAAGTGATACGGGAAAGGAGAAGTAATAAGAAATAGAAAAATGAATAAAAATTGGACAAGTTTATAAAATTGATATAGCTGCATGTGAAGTATGCTTGTGACCCTTCTTGGTTTTTTGTTTGTTTTATTTGAAATACATTCTGAATCTAGTATTTTATGCCAAAGGCATACTATTATGAAATACATAATATTTCATTGTATGTTGTCTCCATTGTAGTTGCTTATCATTACCTGGTTAGTGTTGTTTGTGTGTGCAGTTGGGGTCTCCCACTGCCCGGCCCCCCACTTCACATGAGGCTGTGCACGCCCCGTGCCCACTGGAATCCCAGACGGTCCCACATGTCCGTTACCCCAGCAACTGCGCTAACAGTGAGACCCTTTCCACCGGTGCCGCTGGGGCTTTGATGTTTCTGTGGTCTTAGAGAGTGACCAGGCTCCTTCCTGGTGGTCGCACTTCCCAGGCACAAAGATGGTCGGTCTGGAGCAAAGGCGATGAAAGGACCCCACTTGCCTTCTCTCCTATGTATGGCAGGTGGTGCCCAGGGTGGCGAGGGCTTGGAGGTCCTGAGCTTGCAAGCGGCCCCAAGCCTCTGCAGTCAGAGAGCCTTCCTTCCTCAGAGAGCATCCCAGCCCGGGCTTCTTCAGCATCCCCTCCCTCCTCCTGTCTCTGGCCTGTGCCGTCAGCAGGGTCGGCACCAGAGGGGGAGTGCTGGCTCCCGGCTGTGGTCACCGACTCCAGGTGAGGCTGCCCGAGGAGCCTTGCGGCCTTTTGGGAGAGACGTCGGTTCAGCGGGGCTCTCCTGGGAGCTCTTCTTAGAACAGAATCTTTAAAAAAAAAATAGTTTAATGTCAGTCAGTGAAGAAACTTAAGTCTTAAGTCGGTATGGGAAGACTTCAGGCCTTAATTTATCAAGTTCATGACTCTTTGAGGTGAGAAATGGAAAGGCTGTAAACAGTACAATTACATCTTGCATTATGATGAAATAGTATAAACTGACGAGTAATTAGAAGTGATAATTTTAAAGTGTGTTCTATGTTTTAAGGAAACTTCCAATATTTGTATAAATGAATCCCCCAGTATGGTGATCCTGGGCTTTATTGTTATTTTGAAAAATTTTGTAAGTGATAAGGATTTTTGTTTTCCTAAGCACCATATCATCATATGTAAAAATATTAATAATTCCAGTAACATTTAAAATTTTCTCAGTTGTCTCAAAAGTCTTTGCTTTTGATTGATTTATCTCATATTCCATAACAGTTCCCCCAACCCTCCCCATTCCCCACTCTTTCCTTTTTCATGCCATTGATTTATTGGAGAAACCAGGTCATCTGTCCTAAAGGATAGGGTGTCCCACATTCTGGGTCCGACTGATCACTCCCTTGTGTGGTGGTGAACTTGATCCTGTGTCCCAGCATCCCTGTAAACCGGTACTAAAACCGAAGGCTGATTAGGTTCAGGTCCAACCTTTCCTTCCCTTTCTCTTTTTCTTTCCTCCTGCTGTTTGAACTTCTTGTTCCATCAGGAGACCCATTCTCCCTGGTTGTCCCCAGATCATTTAGTTAAGCTAACATTGATGTGTGGGTTCTTTTGATAATCCTATTCTGTTGACACAAAGGTGCCCTTGAGGATCACCTTAAAGCTTTTTAAAGTTCTTCAGGATCTCTTTTTTTTAATTGAAGTATTGTTAATGTATGGTCTTATATGGGTTTCAGATGTACAGCACAGTGGTTCAGCAGTTACTCATATTATTAAACCATCATCCCCACTAGTGTGGTTACTGTCTGTCAGCATAGGAAGATGTTACAGAATCATTGACTATATTCTCCATGCTGTACTTCTATCCCCGTGACCAACTTATATTGTGATTAAGAATTTCTGTGCCCCTTTACCCCCTTCACACTCTCCACAACCCACCCAAATCCCTCCCCCTTGGTAAACACTAATCCCTAATCAGTGTCTGTGAGTCTAATGCTGTTTTGTTCCATTTTGCTTTGTTTTTATATTCCACAAATAAATGAAGTCATATGGTATTTGTCTTTCTCTGCCTGGCTTTTTTCACTGAGCGTAATACTCTCTTAAGTCCATGTTGTTGCAAATGGATTTCTTTTCTTTTATGGCTAAATAGTATTCCACTGTGTGTATGTACCACATCTTTTTTATCCATTCATCTGTTGACAGACACTTAAGTTGCTTCCATATCTTGGCTATTGCAAATAGTGTGGTGATAAATTTAGGGGTGCATATGTCTTTTTGAATCAGGGATTTTGTTTTCTTCGGGTAAATTCCAAAAGTGGAATTACTGGATTGAATGACATTTCTATTTTTAGTTTGTTGAGGAACCTCCATACTGCTTTCCACAGCAGTTGCCCCAGTTTACATTCCCACCAACAGTGCAGGAGGGCCCCCCTTTCTCCATATCCTCTCCAGCATTTGTTATTTTTTGTCTTTTGGATGGTGGCCATTCTGACTGGTGTGAGGTGATACCTCATTGTGGTTTTGATTTGCATTTCCCTGATGATTAGCGATGTGGAGCATATTTTCATGTGCCTGTTGGCCATCTGTGTTTCTTCAAGGTTCTTAAGAATCAGATTCTGATTTAGCAGGTCTCATTGGGATGGGGAGAGACATCTATTTAAAAACACACTGTAAAAATGTAAAAACTCTCAGCTGTTACTCAGATGTGGTAAGAATCATTACCTTTAACACAGTTAATATGTAAATAGAGTGCCAAAATTAACTTTAATTCAAATGCTTTGGGAACATATGTTTTGTCTAAAATAAAGCCTATTTAAAATTACTAACTGGAGGTGTTTGAGGTTGCTGTGGTAAAGTTGGAGGCAGATTGACTTGGACCAGGAGACTAAAACATTTATTCTCTCTGAGACCCATTTTTTTTAAATCCAGAAAATTGGAATACTAAGGTATTTATCGTGGTTGTTTTAATGATTAATTGAAATGATTTATTTGGAAGCAGTCCAACACCTGTTGGATAGTTGAATTGAAACCTGGAAAGCAGTACAGAAATGAGTAATTTTCAGCTGAGGTCTTCAGAGTAAAGCCTAAGATAATTGATGTGATCACATCTTATGCGGTTCTAGCTGTATCTGCATAAGCTTTTTGTTCTTGAGCTTGTTTTTGAGTGATAGATTTGTGATGTCTTTTTAATGTAAGTATAATCAAAGGGAAAAATGATTGGGGGAAAAGAGTGTGTAGGGAATCTTACTGGCTTGCCCCCTTACTTTCAGCTCCATTTGCCTCTGAACTCTCCTCTGCCTGGGAGCGAGTTGACCAAGGAGCCCTTCCGCTGGGACCAGAGGCTCTTCGCGTTAGTGCTGCGGCTGCCGGGCACCGCCTCGGGTGACTCAGAGCCCTTGGCCGGCGTGCCTCTTGATGACTCTGCCATCACGCCCATGTGTGAAGTGACAGGCGGTAAGTTACTGTGGGCAGTAATTCATCTGTGAGTGACTGAAAGCAGCCTGAGTGTTTTCAAAGGTATAGTTCAAAAACTCTGTGTTTTTGCTTAACAAGCTAGTATTAGGAGGTAGCAGACATGTATGGTTTTAAAACTACACTGATGAAGGCCTATGATCTGATTTGAGTAGAATGTGAATACTATTGGATCTGATAATGAATGGTCATATTTTTCTACCAATATAGAAAATGCTGGTATTTGAAATTGTTAAACTTTCTTACCAATGATTTGCAAGTGCCATAGAATTATTTTCTGTGATACATGTTTTGAGAACATCTCATTATCTATTAATGCCTCCTTAAGCACAGTTTTTCCTAGAGGCAGAGAGGACACCAGCTAGGCTATATAGGTCGGAGGAAACAGGCATTGTGGACTTAGCCAGCTGGTCCAGGTAGTCAGCATGCTAAGTGGACAGTAGTGATGCTTTTGAAACAGTGTGCAGTAGACGGTGAACATCCATAATGTGGATCAGCTTACGGGCTGGTCAGGTTCACGTGCGTGTGTATCGAGTGCCTGCTCTGTGCCAAGCACTGTTCCAGGCTTAGAGCTTCAGTAGCGACTATGAATCTTGTGTCTGTGTACCACTATTTCACCTGTGCCAGGGGCCGTGACTGTCTCCACAGTTGGTGCTCTATTAGGAGTCCATCGTTGCGAGCCACATAAGTTAGGGAAAGCATAAGGTCTAGTTAGTATTTTAGGGGCATTTCATCTAAAATTCTATGGGGTTTAGAAATCTGCAAAATTCACAGACTATCGTCCACAGTATGTGATGTGGGTAAGTTAGGAAGCTTCTATCCACATTATTATATGTTCTTGTTTTATAGAAGTACTTCCTGGTGATCTCTAATGCCTTTGTAATTTAATTTACAAAAGAAAAAAATGGCTTATTCATATATTTTTAAAGCGAGCACCTGTCTATCATTTAAACTTGAAAATTGACTAACAATTCCCTGTGCATAGGTACTGTTTTTAGTGAAAGCACTAATTGTTTCTGTGGGCAGATGCACATTTTTATGGAAATTTTAATTTTCAGCCTTGAATTTTTTTAATTTTAGGGTTTTTAGCAGATTGAAGAAGGGCTTTGAGGCTATAATTTAAATATTTTCACATTGCAAATTCCTTACTGTAAATTTGTTGGTTTGAACTTAAGAGTTATGATAAAATTATGAGACTGTATGTACTATAACTTCTTCCCTGTAGAATCAAGAATATTTATATCAACAATACTTGAATATTGTTGATTCAAGTATTCAAAGAAAAGAATACTCAGCGTGTGGAATGAACTGAGAGGGTCTAAAAGACCCGAGTCATCCCAGCAGTTAGTATTCCTGCCTCTGGGCAGTATTGTACGGGCTGTTTTGTTTATTCTTTGTAACATCTCTAGAGCCCAAGATTCCAAAGTCACCCTTGGGAGTATCTTTTGGGGACCCAGACATTTTGCTTGATCAAGAAGTCAGGAAGCTTTCCACGCACAGACCCCGAGTCTCCCCTGGTGCATGTATGTGCTGCTTTTCATGTTCACACAGCAAAATGGGAAGGTGCCTCCATGATGCACACCTTTTCATCTATCTAAATAATGTGTCTTCTTTATTTTAAAAGAATGTTTGCTAAAGAAAGTCTTGAGGATAAAACAACAGAAAAGTAAGAAGAACAGAAAAACTAACGTGAGCTGGTATTGCATGACCCAAATACATAGTCACTGCTGACGGTTCACATGCGTTTCTGAACTTAATGATTAGAACAGTGTGTGTACATTTTTCTCATTATGGACTTATTTTTGCTAAGGAAAAATTGGAAGGAATTTGCCTGTGTTGCCAGAATAATTAATATTTTGTTAGATTTTCTATGTATTTCTATGTATACTTTCTAATAAATTGTGTAACTGTCATTGCAAGTATTTTTCTTTTCTTACCAGTTACTTAATTTCCAGGTAATTAATGAGTATCAGGTAGTTAATGAGTAACCCCTCTATACAACTCTTCTTATGCTGGGAATACAGCAGGAACAACAGACGGAAAGCTTATGATTTTGGACTGACAGATAAATCATGTAAAATAAATAAATAATACTGGTTTAGGGAGTGCTATTTACTGTGAAGAATAGTAGGGCAGGTGTGTAGAGAGTTAACTTGAGGCAGACAAGTAAGTAACCTGGGGAAGTCTTCTGAGAGGGTGACTTTTTTTTTAACCCTAAACATAAAGGATACACTTACCCTAGTTTGACTCAATTTACAATATTGCTTATCTTTAGAGATTCTTTTGCTTGTCTAAGAAAGTAAATAAAACAATATTCTTTTGTAAAGTATATTTGCATGTCTCTAACCTTGAAGTTAAAGTCACTTGTTTGAATAGGTATGAGAACAGCCCTGGTTTTGTCTTAAAAATATTAACCTTTTAAAAATTACTGTTATAGCATGTTCATCGATGCTCTTTTTCTTTAATGAAGATATAATTATACATTATACACATACATTAGTTTTCCACATACATGATGATCCGACATCTGTCCCTGTTGTGAAGTGATCACCGCAGGAAGTGCAGTTGACTTGGAGCAGAGATCTGAATGATGGAATGAAACCGTGCAGAGACAATGGCAAAGGAGGGAACATGCCCTACTGTTTGGAGCAACAGGAGTGATGCAGTGGGAGCTTACATAGGAAGTAGAGGGTAGCAGGTGGGCTTAGAGAGATAGGAAAGAGCCACATATGGACAGTAGCCTTTAGGCCATAAGAAATCATTTTTATTTTCCAAGTATGATGAGAAGCCATTGGAAGGCTTTTTATAGGAGTTGACATCTGGTTTCTCTGCCTGACAGGTTACTTCAACTGATGAGAATTACTGTAAAGTGGCAAGAATTGGAAGCAGGGAGACTAGTGAGTGATGAGAGTGTACTTGCGGCCTGAGGGCTAGGTTTGGAGGTGGTGGGAGGCGCCCTGGTGCAAAGGAGAAGTAAGAGTGACAGTATTGAGTGTTCATTTGGCCGGAATAGTTGGAGGTGAACGGCCGTGCCATGGACTGGATGGATGCGTACACTGGGGAGAAGTGTGGGGAGGCACAGGGGTGGCAGCAAATCAGAAAACATTGGTGGATGTATTGAGGAAAAAAGCATTTTATAAAAATTGTAAGACTTTTCTAAATCAATGTCCTCAGTCTCTGTAAGGATGACTGCCCAGCTTGGAATGTTCTCTTGTCTCTTCTCCATTTTACTGAAATGCTGACCTAGTAGACATCTGTGGGACTGTTGTTTGACTTCACTGCCTTCAGACTCAACTGCATCTAGTCTGATTTTTTTGGTGGACTGTACAGAACCCAAGTGAGCCAGCTTCTTGACTTGAGAGGGTGTGTGCTTTTCTCAGAAATACAGTTAGCGGTCGGAGAAACTGTATGCTTCAGTACATAGTGTCGTACATCCCAAGGGCTGAGTTTTGACATAGAGAATAAGAGAAACTACGTAAGATATAGGCTCACTTTGTAAAGTTAAAAAATTTGCTATTTCCTCTTTAATTTGGAAAAGAATCAGTGGGTTTTTATTTGCTAAATGAATCATTTATTTTTTCTTTGGCATAAAAAAATCTTTGTTAGTAATTTTATTTCATAGTAAGGTCATAACTTGTATTTTCTTAATCAATTAAGTTATGATGACACAGGTTAGGGTAGTAGAGAGAATTGCCACAATTTACACCTAAAATTATTTGGTTTTTCTTTTGTGTATTGCGTTGTGTGTAAGTTTAAATTGGCTCAAAAAATAGTTTTTAATTTACCAATTTTTTCAAGTAAGTATGACTCCATACAGACATTCTGTTTCAAATACTGACTTTGAATCAACATGATCCCCAGGGACCAAGGTACACCCAGTGTGTGGGTCTCAG
>JAQQAC010002067.1:886297-908100 GCA_029783875.1 Phataginus tricuspis | reverse complement strand
TTAGAATAGTGTCAGGCCGCAGACATTCTGTGCTGTGGTGTCCTGACTGTGGCCGTCGCCGCCGCTGCATATGGGTGAGTCGTCATCAGGTGTGCCTGCCTTTCTCAGCAAGGTCCACTCAGGGTTTGAATCGCCCGACTGCCCGGTGTCCTTCTTCTGGTGGCTTTAGCATGTCCATGTTGAGAATGATACGAGTAACTCGATATGTCCAATTAATGATATGGCTGTGCTTGGAAATAATTCATTGAATTTGTAAAAGAGTAGGACTTTTCCATATTGAGCTTGTAGCAGATAACACTGTGAGACCTTTTTTAAGATTGAGTTTTAGTTCTCAAGGTTTTCAGTATTGGTTTAGATCAGTACATATAATAGAATTATGATGCAGTGTAGTTAACATGTAATAAATTTTGTAGTCATGTTAAAAAGAAACAGGTGAAATTGATTTCAGTATCTTTAAAATTAATATATATAAAATATTTCAATGTTAATTTGATATTTAAAATTGAGGTTTTTTTTTTTTAACTTATTTTCATATTAAGTCTACAAAGTCAGGTGTATATATTATACTTACTGTACATCTCAATTTGGACTAGCCATACTTCAAGTCCTTAATAGCCTTCAACAGCACAGGTCTAGACAGATTTATTGAAAATCCCTGCCTAAGAGATCCTCTCTCTAGTATTTTTTCTTAATCACTAGTATTTAATGCTTCTGAACTAAAAATCCTATAGGTTAAAATACACAAAAGGGAAATTCATTAAAGATAGTATTTCCCAAATATGTAAGTCAAATGAAATTCAGAAAAGTCTCTCCTACCATCTGTATATTCAAGGATAGATAAAAATACTTCTGTTAAGCAGGAGTAAGATTTTGTGGGTTTAGTTACTAGGTGTTCTGTGTATATTAAAGATAAGTTGTATTGATAATGGAGAAAATTTTTTATACATATATTTTAAGTCATATTTTATATGATGTACAATATACATGTACAATGTTTTATGTATGTGCGGTTTTTTTCATTGTGGTTTGTTTATACCAAGATTTCTATTTTCCATATACGTATATTTAGAAGGGAAAATTTAGACTCTCACAAAATGGAATTGTTGGTTGATTGAAAATAACTTTTTGTTTATTCTTCCATAAGATAATGAAATAAGTTAAACTTTAGCATTGAGCTTTTGTTAATGAGTGCTGTCAGGAAACCCACTGTGGTCCTTCCCTGATCAGTGTAGGAACTTGTGCAACTAACTTGCTCACTTTGTTTTTTATCTCAGGGCGCTCGTACTCTGTGTGCTCCCCAAGAATGCTTAACCAGTGCCTGGAGTCCTTGGTGCAGAAAGTGCAGAGTGGGGTGGTGATAAACTTTGAGAAAGCAGGACCAGACCCTTCCCCTGTAGAAGGTACTACCGCACCTCTCTTACAGACTCTCTAAACTTGCTTTGTGACTTACTCATACCAGAACTGAGAAGCCTTATGATTTGGCCATACAGTCATCAAAGCCAGATCGTTAAGGCGAAGGCATGGCTGTGGGTGAACAGGGAGGATGGAATAGGAAAGTGAAGGTGGCCTGGCGGTGGTCCAGGGGTGTCCCTTTTTCATACTGATTGGTCTTTGCCTGATATTTTTAAAAGCCAAAAACGTTTGTGCGCATTTATAGGTCAGCAGCCCTGTCTTTACTTTACAGTATTGCGGCCTTGCCTCTCCCAGTACATACACCTCCCCCACATTCCTCGGCTCTTGGGAGTGTTCAGCCCAAGGTGGTTATTGAATTCCTCAGCTACATTTTTCTAAGAATCAAACTATCCAGAACTAAATGGTTTTTGTGGTTCCAAAAATGAGGAGCCAGCCTTTGCCATTAAACTTGATTCTTTAAATGCCAGCTAGGCCCCACTTGTCTTTATTGTAATATTCAGTGATCATGAATTATTCATATCAGCCAGAGGGTATAAGGAGTTACAATAGAACCAATGGACAGCTTACATTTGGGACCCTGTGTATTGTAGGATGTAGCTCAGAGCAGTTAGGAAGTCTTTGGACAGTTGGCAGAGGTGATCCACTAGAGTGGGTAAGTGGGAGAAAAGAAAGGTACTGGAAACAAAAGAAATGGTGTCCTCAGAGGGGTTTACAGGGAAGGAGGAGAACATGCTAAGATTATGTGAATCACTGTGTCTGATTTAAAAAACTTTAAATTGAATGGTTAGACATGGAATGTATTTACTGAGAAATTATTTTCATAGTCACCTTAGAGTTGGACACTGAGCAAATGTTTACTGACCTGTTCAAGAGAGTTGCTATTTTGCTAGAATTGTTTTAGATTACAGGCAGGTGCTTTGAATCTGGATTTGCATGTTAAATTTTGGTTTTAGTTGTTAGGCTTTAGTTGATGATCTTGAAGAAATCCTCATTTAGCAGCACTTAACCTAGCATGCACTAAGCTAGGCATGATGAAGCAAGTGGGTGTCTGCTCTTACTGTTCGGTAGGGACACAGCACTCATTAGACAAGCATTCACCATCAGGCACGTTTTACATGTGCTAATTGGCTCACACGGTGCTGTGGGGCCTCCCTTCTGCTGCTGGCCTTGCAGTTGTGATTCAGACTTTGCTCTAGTGAACTTGAATCTAATCCAAATGTTAAGCAGTTGTGATGCTATTCCACCATTGAAGAAAAACAGGAAAATCCAGAATTGAACAAGTATTAAGACATTTTTATTAACTTCAGTAAATGGACATAATTTAACTTTTTGTGCTTTTTCCCCCTTAATGATACTTGCTTTCTTTGCCTTAATTTCTTCACTATAGATGGGCAGCCAGACGTATCAAGGCCTTTCGGACCTCAGCCTTGGCACAGCTGCCATAGACTCATATATGTCAGACCGAATCCTAAAACTGGGGTTCCTATAGGTCATTGGCCTGTTCCAGAATCTTTTTGGCCAGATCAGAATTCTCCAACACTGGTAAGTATCAGAGAGACTTGACTTCATAGTGGTAACCACTTAACTGCTTTTCATACTGGTTCTCAAGTACTATTACCGGTTATAGGTATGGTTAGTTTACAGAGTGCTGTGAGAAGCTTCTACTTGCCTTATGAAGTAATAGGGAAAAGGCATCTTTTCCTTTAGAGTCTAATGCTATGCTTATGTTTTTATTATTGGCATCTGTGTACAGAATCATAGTGTACCAGGAGTTTCTCTTTGGATTTATGGTGTAACATGAGGATTTGTTTCTGGGACACAATTTAGAATTTAAATGAAGGCTTAGAAAATAATTCTGATTGTTTGCAATCTTTTAGGATTCAGTCTTAGAAATTCATGTTGATTTGCATGGTTTTAGCTGTATTTAGGGTTTGCAGCCTGGAGATTTAAGATAGAAAAGATTTTCTGGTCTTGTTTACGTGAGTTATTTTTAGAGACAATGAGCCTGGTTGAAAGATATTGGTGAATTTTCCCTGTTCACTCTGTGATTCTTATAGAAATAGGGTAAACGTCTACAAATTAATATCTGCTCAGTCAAGTTAATACACTGCTTTTTTCAGATGGTATTTTTTTAGTACTGAAGACATTGCAGGATATTCTGTGGGAGAGCGTGACAGTGGTCTTTGCTGTTACCCTTAGAAGATGACAGTTGCAATTCAAAGATCATTAAACAGTCTTTGATAATGTCATGCAGCATGAATATGATTTATGACTTAAACTGTACCCTTTTTGAAACCTTTTGTGCTTTAAACCTCTATCAACTCTTCAGGATCATTCTTAACTGTTACTCCATGTAAGGTCTATAAAATGATATTTCCTTTATTCGTTAGGGACTTAATGAAGTCGTCCATGAACCTGAGGTTTTCTAGACCCCGTTAGGTGTGTGCTCTTCTCCTGGCTCACCCGCCGTGGCTTTGAGGCTCCACCTCACAGAAAAGCTCTTGGTTGTTTTGGTCACTTGACTTCCTCTCCTGGAGCCCTTTCCCTGTTAACAGATCAGAGCATCTTTGTATGAAATAGGCCTGTTGGTAACTTGTTGTGTTGCATTTATTTGACACCTACAGTAGTACTTGTGGTACCTGGAAAGTTCTAATAGAAAAAAATTGAAAAGCAGTATCACCAGCATAATGTATTAAATCGCTCTGGGGGTGTATTGTAAACTGTTACAAGCCATAGAGAATTTTGAAGTGTGGGTAGCGTTTCAGTTGGAGGAGGAAACAGTATGAGAGAAAAGCATGAAAGCAAAAAAGTAAAAGAGGAGTGAGAAGTGCCGGGTGAGGTGGGTCTCAATGCGTGCAAACATGGTGCTGGACCAGCTTGCTCATGAGAAATGCAGAGGTAAGGAATCTGAGCTTGTTTCCGTTGGGTCATGGCACAACTGCAGATGTTCTAATGGGAGCTGCTTTAGGACAGGCAGGTGGTGGTTACAGGCAGCAGAGTCGGGGACGAGTTGGGAGGTAAGCAGTTACCTCGAGAAAGAGTTTGAATTAGGTGATGGAAGAGAGAGAATCATGGGAAAGAAGAAATATTGGAAAGAATTGGTACAATTATTAGCTGAAGGATATTAGAGAGGAGATGAAATTTTCAGCAAATAATTGTATTTCAGATAAGAAGTATTGATACTGAAATTGAATGTGGTTTATTAGAGACTGGTTCTAAATTTGAATCATGGCCTATCAGTTATTAGCTGTGTACCTGTGGTTGATTATCTTCTCTAAGCTTCAATTTCCCATCTGTTAAATGGAGATAATAGTGCCTGTCTCATAGGATTGTTTTGGGAATTAAATGACATAATAAATGTAAATTTTTCATCACCAAGTTCTACAGGATATCCCCCTGGCCCTTTCCTATTGGATCTCAATATTTTCATCTGAAAAGATGGGTAGTTTCATGGACTGACTCAGGAGGCTGTGTGCCAGGCGCACGCTTAGCACAGGAGCGCAGTAAGTGCAGCACTTAGCCCAGGCGCTGCCCACCCGCAGGCAGGCCACAGTGAGGCCAGACGGTGCTTTGTGCTGACGGAAGGGTGGGCAGAGCTCAGGGAGGTGGTGCCGAACTGCCTGGAGTGTGTTTGGGGCACCTCTTGTGTGGGACAGATCGGAGGCGTCCCTGAGCGGTCAGGGTCTGTACGTGCCAGTTCAGGCTGCGAAACTGCGTCTGTCTGCAGCAGGTGGGAGAAGCCTCGAGGGGTAACACAAGACTCGGGGTGGCGTGAAGAGGATGAGCTGTCTGCAAGTAGTCGGCGTGGCCGGAGCACAGCTTGTCAGGGTGTGGGCTTGCCAGGCAGACAGGGACCAGATCAAGGGTCTTTGCATGTGGTATTTAAGGGAAGGATCTGGACCCTGTTTTTAGGTGATTAGCTGCCACTTTTACCAGTGATTTCAGACAGGGAGATGAAATGATCCTGTTGTATTTCATGGCCATGGGGTTGATTGGAGGGGGCTGACTCACTAGGGAGACCCATGAACAATGAGCAGTTGTAGTAGCCTAGGCTGAGAAATGATGAAGGCATGAAGTAGAGTGGTGAGAAAGAAACAAGATAGATTTCTAGAGAGACGAGAATTTAGTATTGACAGAGGGCAGTGACTAAATACTGAGTTCCTGCCACATTCATGTCTTCTGCTAACACACATGGCTTAGAATTTGTGGTATTTTATCTAAATCCTTATGACAGTGAAATACAGAAGATAAGACAGAGAGGTTGCGGGTAACAGCTAGGTTTTTAGAATAGGTTTTGTGTTTTGGGGGAGAAATAACAAACTGGGCAATCATGCATCTGAGGGACTTGCAGCTGTCACATTCAGGTTATGTCCGGTAGGCAGCGGGATACCTGCGAGAAACGAGAGAGATCTGGTGCCAACACAGTACGCTGGGAACCACCAGTGCACTAGAGTAACTGAAGCTAAGAAGAGTTGTTTATAGCAATGAAATCTTGGGTTATTTCCTCACAGGTCGTATTTTCCTCACCAATCTTCAATTTGTGGGGTATTTGGGAAGGAGACTATTATTAAGGGGAGAAACAGAGCGCTGTGGCTCCCCCCCCATTATGTTCTCCGAGTGTTCAGAACAGGACCTCCAGAGAAGGGCAGGCACTCCACAGGGATAAGTGACCCGAGCAGTCTACCGGGATACTGAAGGGAACCGGAAAACTTCTGTTTGTGTTTGCTTTTTTTCTCCTGTTTCTAGTATTATTTTGGTATATATTTTGTGTACCTGTAAATTAATAATTTACAAATAATTTATAAATAAATCTATATATATAGCCTAATAAATTGCATATTTAGAAACTTACTGATCAAGATATTTGATCGGTTTAGAAGCCACTACTCTGTATCAGTAATTAAATTGCTACAGTTGAGGACTTATGAAGGTTTCTATCTCTGACTTATTTCACTTAGCATAATACCTTCTAGACCCATCCATGGTCTCACAAATGGCAAGATTTCAATTCTTTTTTATGGCTGAGTCATACTCCATTGTGTATGTACTACTTCTTCATCCATTTATTTATTGATGGACACTTACATGGCTTCCAGTTGTTGGCTACTGTAAATAATGCAGGGATGAACATGGGGTGCCTGTGTCTTTTTGAATTACTGTCTCTGATTTCTTTGGATTTGTGAAATGCTTTTTTTTGCATCTGTTGATATGATCGCATGATTTTTATTCCTCCCTTTCTTAATGTGATATATCACATTGATTGATTCATGGATATTTACCATAAATCCTACTTACTTGTGGTGAAAGATACTTTTCATGTGTTTTTGAATCTGGTTTGCTCTGATTTTGTTTAAGATTTTTGCATCTGTGTTCATCAGGGATTTTGGTCTGTAACTTCTTTTCTTATGGTGTGTTTATTTGGTTTTGGTAAGTATTTGGCCGAATTCTCCTGTGAAAGCATCTGGTCTTGGATTTTTGTTTGTTGGAAGTGTTTTGATTACTGATTCAATTTTTTACTAGTAATTGATCTGTTCAGATGTCCTATTTCTCCCTGGTTCAGTCTTGGAAGATTGCATGTTTCTAATTGCATTGTTGTCTAATGTTGGCATAAAATTTTTCATGGTATGCTCTTATGATTGTATTTCTGTGGTGTCAGTTGTAACTTCTCTTCCATTTCTGATGTTATTTATTTGAGTCCACTCTCTTTTTTCTTGATGAGTTTAGCTAAAAGTGATTTATCAGTTTCGTTTATCTTTTCAAAGAACCCGCTCTTAGTTTTATTATCTTTATGTATGTTTTTTAGTGTGTATTTCATTTATCTCCACCCTGATCTTTATTAATTACTTCTTTCCTCTACTAAACTTGGGCCTTTCCTAGTTCCCTTAGGTGTAGGGTTAGATTGCTTATTTGAGATTTTTCACAGTATCACTGTAAACTTCCCTCTTAGAACTGCTTTTGCTGTGTTCCAAAGGTCGTAAACCATTGTGTTTCTATTTTGATTATTCTCCAGATATTCTTTTTATTTCCTCTTTGATTTCTTTGTTGAAACATACATTGTTAGTAGCATAAGCATTATATTTTTAAATATTTTCTTTCAGGTTAATGGTGCTTTGAATAATAAATTATACTCTCAGAGTAAACCTGAGGAACTGAATAAATTTTGGTAGTAAGGGATGCTGAAAATTAATTTGTTTCTGGTATTCTGTGTAAATAGTACTAATAAGACTTTCCCCTCTAGCCACCTCGTACATCTCATCCTGTAGTGAAGTTTTCCTGTACAGACTGTGAACCGATGGTTATTGACAAGTTGCCTTTTGACAAATATGAGCTGGAACCTTCACCTCTGACTCAGTTTATCCTGGAAAGGAAGTCTCCTCAAACATGTTGGCAGGTGAGTTGACAACTGTAGTGATGTACAATCAGTTAGATGTTTCTTAAGTCAAATTCAATCGATGGTTTATATGACATACTACAAAGGTTATTAAATGTGAAGTTTTAACCACTCCCTTTTGACAGGTGTATGTGAGCAATAGTGCAAAATATAGTGAACTTGGCCATCCCTTCGGTTACTTGAAAGCCAGCACAGCCCTGAACTGTGTCAACTTATTCGTGATGCCTTACAATTACCCTGTCCTCCTCCCCCTTTTAGGTAAGTCGCTCTTGCCATGTTCTCTGTGGCTCAGCACATGCGCATTTTCATAAACAAACTTTGGGAATACCTGTAAGTAGTCTGGTCTTCTGGAAATTAATGAAAATGTTTTTAAATAATCTAAAATATTAAACCTCTCTAAGGTTGTTTGTATTGAAAGTCTAAACACCTGTGATTCTACAAACTGTTGCAGATAGTGTATTTTAAATTTCTGAATTAAATATTTTAAGTTTCCTACAAGTTAAATGTCTTACATAGTATTGGTAAGCAGGCTTTGTATTTGGTAAATAAGACATTTTGTAGAAGCACATTTATAAGATCTGAGTGTATTTTCTTTCTAAGAATTTTTACTTTAATTTCATTTGGTGAATTTTTTTTAAATGAATGAATTTGTCCCAAAATCATATGCTAAAAGCCTAATGTTAGTTTATGGGGGCCATCTGGCCATAATTTTTTGAGCATTACTGTTGGAGAAGACTTCCCTTCATGGAATTACATCAAATTTAAAATTTATACTCAAAATATTATTAAGTATATTTTACAGAAAATGCTGTGCATCTCTTGTTTCTGTCTTCGAATCTGTTTCGTGTCTAGGTCTAGATAAGGTATATATTTTCTTGTGTATTTTCTGATTCTGTCTTTATTACTGTGTGTCATTTTAGACCATAATTAACACCTTTTCATTTTTAAAATGATATTACTACTCAAAGATGCCAGAACCAAAAATTTTACCACTTTTAATTTTGTTAAAGACTTAGGTTCAGTGTTACTCTCCCTTATAAGACAGCAGACTTTGAAATAAATGAAACTTGACTTAATTCCATGTGTACAGACAGTGAGTGGTGATGGACAATGTTGTGCATCCACAGATGACTTGTTCAAAGTGCATAAGGCGAAACCGACCCTGAAGTGGAGACAGTCGTTCGAGAGCTACCTGAAGACAATGCCCCCGTACTACCTTGGGGTAAGCTCATGGTGAAGCTCTGTCCTCATGACGGCCACACTTTGCCCAAGATACTAAAGCTTCATTTTATTGCTGTTATAGATTAAATGTCATGAGAATCGAGTGTACATTATTTATGTGTATTGGGAAAGAAATGCTTCACTGATTTGCAGAAAAATGGTGATGATAAGTAATGCTTACCCTAGGCCTCGTACTGTCCTAAGCACCTCACATGCAGTAACTCCATTTACTTTATATAGTAAGCCTACAGAATAGAGGTCAGCATTCCTGTTTCTCAGATGAGGAAGTCAGGGCACTCGCAAGTTAAGTAACTTACCCAAGGCTCGTAGCTACTATGTGGAAGACTGGAGTTGAATTCCAGGCAGGATTCAGACTTTAACCTCAATTTTCATACTACCTTTTTAAATTGCAGTTTTATAATGATTTATCTTTAAGCATACAAAATGGTTTTTGTTGCATTATATCCTAAATCTTCAGAAATACGTTTTTAGGTAGTAAGTATACATTTTCATGTAACCATATATTTCTAGGATTATGAGTCTCTGATTACTTAAAACTCAGTGTATCATAGTAGATAAGACCAATCGCATGCATATTATTAAATACATTATTTTATGAAAAGTAAGTTCTTAGCAAAAAGACGTACACTTGTAAGCATTACTTCTGCTTTTAAAACAGGAATATTACAGCATTTAACTCTTTCTAAATGGTCCCTATTAAGAATATTAATTTCTTGAGCTTTGAAAATCATATTTTATAATTGTAAGAGATAAGTTATGTGTCTAGCACATAGTGTCTGCCACGTAGGAGAGTGAGAAGGAAGGAACACTCTGAATGTGACTTGTTGGCATATGCTGACTCCATCATGTAGCAGCCTAGAGGAGTCAGCGAAGCTACGTGGGTATTAAATGTCAGAGCTGTGGTTTGGTTCCGGCCTGACATTGGTGCTGACACACATCCTGATCCAACAGGGAACGGCACCTCAGTTCATCTCTCTGTCTCATAGTCTCATGCACCAGGCAGCCCTGCTGGTGGTATTTTCATTGCAAAGTGGCTCTCAGCTGGTCTTCCTTATGACTGAAAATTATCTAACTATCCCACATCCACAGCAAATACCAAGCTGGTTTTTCCTCCTCCTCATTTTTCCTTCCAAGTGTGTTTCTGTTTTATCAGCTCAGCTGATGGTGGTAGTAGTTAGAGATGATTGACACCTACTGAGTGTGTGTGCCACATGGTTTCATATGTGCTTCCCATGTGTTAATTCATGTAATCCTATGACGGCCCTCTGGCGTAGATACTACTATTATTTTATAAGTGAGAAACTTCAGGCACGGAGAGGTTATTGTAAGCAGGTCCAGGGTCACAGAGCTAGTGAGTGGTTGAGCCACAACCAATTCAGTTTCAGTTACCCAAGGTAGAAACCTTCTATTTCCCTCAACTCCTTTTCACTTACTACCCAGGTTCCATCAGACCTTCCTCAGCAGTGTGTCTCCTGCACATTTATTCTGAATTTAGTGTCTGCAGTGATACCAAGAAGTCTGGGATTTTTCCCTTTTTTGCCTTGGGTGTTGTTATAGCCTCTAAACCTTTTTAACTCTTTCAGTCGAAGTAAAATATGATGACGTTAGTCTCTTACTGAAGAAAAGAATTTTTTTTAGAGAAATTTTCAAAACTGATGATCATGTAGCCATACATTTTTGACATGCTAAGGATTGAGTGATGTTTTCTTTTTTCCTGTAGCCTCTGAAAAAAGCTGTCAGAATGATGGGGGCCCCGAGCCTGATAGCAGACAGCATGGAGTATGGGCTGAGTTACAGTGTCGTTTCATACCTCAAGAAACTGAGTCAGCAGGTAGTCGTTACATTTTTGGCTAAGATGGTTAACAGTCCAGGTGTTAATTCTTGATGTTTCTGATGGAATTCCATTATATTAATATATCACATTTTAAAACCACGTATGTCATGTATTAACATAATTGTGTCTCACATACATGGTATGCTTATGTTTTGAAATGTTGCTTTTAAATAATAATTCCTAGTTTATGAAAACTGCTTCATTAATGTGGTCCTAGACTTCCTGTATGTAAATGTTCTTAGTTTTCTTTTGAGAAATTTATGTTAGAAAGTTGTTTTTCTTAGACAAAGAATCAGTTTCTTTTGCTTTATGTTTTAAAACCTGTGGGTTTTTTCTTTCAAAATGGTAGTTCCTTTAAAATGTTTGTAGAAACACTGAGTCTTGCTGTTGTGGGCATAGATCACCTCAAGAGACACTACAGTGGTCAAGCATGATGCAGTTTGACTGCCAAGTTATTAGTGTCTATAAAATACACTATTTTTCTAGTACTTGTTCCATTATACCATAACTGCTAATTGAAATGTAGGTTGAACAGAGTCAAAATATTGCTATTAGGTTTTCAGTGAGAAACTATATCACAATTTGTCTTATCTATGGACATTTAGTTATGTACGAGTAATAGTGTCTTTATGTAAACATTGATGAGATTTTTTTTCTTATTTTATATCACCTCTGAATTAGAAGTGCATATTTTCTTTTAGGGAGCTTTTACATTTCATTTTTCAAGCGTAGTGGGCTTAAGTGTGATAAATGAAGAAGTTATGTTTGCTTGCCTTGCTCCAAAATGTTAGAACTGTCATGATTTGAAATCATAAGACAAAATTGTTTAAGCTATGCTTAGGCTAACCAAGTACTTAAACTATGCTGTTAGTTTTTAATTTTTTACTTTTAAAATAAATATTTATGGAACAAAAACTAATGGTATTTAATTTACCAATTTAGATTTATGTCAAAGATAACTCTTGTTTATTTTTATTTTAGGCCAAAATAGAATCTGATCGAGTCATTGGATCTGTAGGCAAAAAAGTAGTACAGGAAACTGGAATTAAAGTTCGAAGCCGATCGCATGGTTTATCAATGGCTTACAGAAAAGATTTCCAACAACTGCTCCAGGGAATCTCAGAGGATGTTCCTCACAGGCTGCTAGACCTTAACATGAAAGAGTACACTGGCTTCCAGGTTGCTTTGCTCAATAAGGTAGTAGTTCTGTGAATTTAGTACTGCTCTAGTTAGTCTGTTGTATTATCAAATGAATCAAATTTTCTGTTAACTGATAGTCTGAACTTTAAGAGGTACCTCTAGAATACTCTGTAGAATAATGATCATTATACTATTATTGAATCATTGAACTTCCGAATTAAAAGAAACATACACGGTGAATAGATGAATGGATGGACTGATGAAGAGCAAACCAGCCCATTGATTTTATAGATAAGGGAATGGGGGCTTCGCAATTGCTTAGCGGCCCACAGCTGGTGCGGGAGCACACTGCAGTTTGGTGCTTGTGCTGGTGACCTGGAGTGTACAGACTGAACTAAAGTGCTTTATGAGTACTCACTGTTAAAAGGATCTTTATCCCAGAAGCCATTTTTGTAGAAACAGACGAGGTGAATCAAAATTTATATGGAAATGTGAAGGTGCTGAAATAGCTGAAATAATTTTGGAAAAGAATGAAATTGGAAGACTTGCCCTATCTAATTTTAAAAGTTACTGTAAAGCTTTGGTGTCTTGTTGGCATAAGAATAAACATACAGATCAGTAGAACAGACTTGAGTCTAGAAATAGGCCCTCATACACGTAGTCAGTTTTTAAGAAAGGTGCCAAAATAATTCCGTGGGTAAGAAGACAGTTTTTTCAACAAATGGTGCTGAAACAATTGGTTATCCATGTTCAAAATAATGAGCTTGACCCTTACCTCCCATTACTTGAAGTGTTCATGGTCTTAAATATAAGAACAAAAACTATAAACATACAGAAGAAAACAGAGGAAAATTATGATGCCGGATCACGGATCATCAAAGATTTCTAAAATACAACAAAAAAGCACACACAAAAAACTTGATAGGTTGAACTTCATTAAAATTAAAATTTTTCTTCATAAGAATCTGAAAAATGGACAGGCAAGGTATAGCCTGGGAGATAAGCATTTATTGAATAAAAACTTATATCAAAATATATAAATTCATAAAACTCAATAATAAAAATGCAAACATCCAGTAAGAAATGGGCAAGATATTTGAACAGACACTTCTCAAAATGAGGTATACAAACTCAAACAGGTGATGAAAAGATGCTCGACTTCATTGGCCACTATGGAAATGCCAACTTAAATTATGAGATCCCACTTCATACCCACTAGAATTTTCAGCTAATATTTAAAAGACTGAAAAATACCAAGTGTTGATGAGTATGTAGAGTGATGGAAATTCTCATACACTGTTGATGAAGATAATTTGCAGTGTCTTAAAAAGGTAAATGTATACTTGCTATATACCCAGCAGCTCCTCTTGTAGGTATCTGAGAGAAATGAAAATACATGTCCATATAGACTTTGTACACAAGTGTTCATAGCGTTATTCATAATAGCCAAAACTGAAAACAGTCCCAGTGTTCATCAGCTAGTGAGTGCGTGAAGAGGTGGTGCATCCAGATAATGGGAAACAGCTCTGCACTGAAGTGGAACAGATTACTGGTGCAGGAACAACACTGACTCTGAAAAGCATCATGCTGTGTGAAAGAAGCTAGGTAGAAACGCTTAGCTGTTGCAAGACTCCATTTGTGACCGAGTGTAGAGAGGCAGAAAGCAGATCGGTGGTGGCCTGGGGACAGGAATAGGGGCTGACTGCAGGTGGGCGCAGGGAACTTTGTGGGGTGACAGGAGTGTTCTGGAACTGGATTGCCATGATGGCTTCACAACTGTAAATGTTACCATTTGTCAAGCTGTGTACCTGAAGTGGGTGATTCTATGGTAATTAAATTATACATCAAATCTTTATTTAAACTTCAAAGTCTTTAAAATTTGGAAATTCATTTTATAGGATATTACTACTTAATGGCATCTTACTGCAGTGACGGACAGTGACTGCAGTGGGGTGGTGCAGGGAACTTGATAATATGGGTGAATGTACTAACCAGAATGTTGCTCATGTGATACCTTCATAAGATTGTATATCAATGATAGATACCTTAATAAAAAAAAAAAGATATTTACTACTTCTCCTAGAACATAAAATAGAATCTTGAGAGATTGAATTTGAGATTCTTTGGTTGAGCTACCTACCGATTTTTTATCTTTTGGGTCGCAAAACGGTTCATTAGATGGTATCATAATTATTTATTGTTTTTAAGCTAATTAGCTTTTATATCTTAATTCCAAACCTGTGCTGCAGACTAGAGATTTTAGTGTCTCTTGATTTTGTTTGAAAGTGAATTTTGTCTTTGAATGTTTTTCAATAGGATTTGAAGCCACAGACCTTTAGAAATGCATATGATATCCCCAGGCAGAATCTTCTGGATCACTTAACCAGAATGAGGTCCAATCTTCTGAAGAGCACCCGCAGGTTTCTTAAAGGACAGGATGAAGGTGAGATCAGGGTTTTCATACTGGTGTTTCTTCTGTAAATGTCATCTTCATGTTGAGAAAGCACATAATGGTAGTGTCACTTGTAAAGAATCATTGTGGTAGGGTTACATCTGACAGGTGAAGTAAAAAGTGAGTCATCCCTGGTTTCTCCACATTTCTTCCTACCTCTTGCCCAACCTCTGTTCCCCAACATGGAAACAGCTTAGTTTCCATGTTGGCTTTCTCCATACTTTCACATGCTGGTGCGTGCACAAGCATTTTCTCGTGATGTATGGTCTCTGTTGGCTTAACTGAGATAGTCAGTATGTGTTATCTTCTGGCATTTCCTTCAACCATATCCATGGCACCTACTACACATGAAGTCAGACAAGATTTTAGCTGTGTCCCATCTTTGATGCAAGAATTCCGTTGTAGCTCTCTATAACAAGGGTTGTCTATGTGACATCGCTTTGCTGCAAATTCTGCTATAATTCAGTGCTGCTTATCGGACTCCAGTAGAAGAGATGCCCCTTTCCATGGTAAGGTTACACGTGTGGCCTATTCTGTACAGTGAAACCATCTGTGATATTTTTGTTTTGCTTAGAAGATAAAATCAGTAGTTTTATATTTTATTTAAAAGATGTCAAAGACTTTATGCCACCACGATATTTATAATGGCATTAAACTGATTTAGAATGTGTGGTAAGAGAATACTGCCTGGGATAAACCTGGCCCATTCATACATAAGAAGACACTGATGATAATTGGATGGCGTGCAGTTGTGCGAGGTTAACTTGCTTTGTTTTGTTCTGTTTGGAAAGATCAAGTGCACAGTGTTCCTATAGCACAAATGGGGAATTACCAGGAATACCTCAAGCAGGTGCCTTCTCCACTGAGAGAACTTGATCCTGATCAGCCTCGAAGGTTGCATACATTTGGCAATCCCTTTAAGCTGGATAAGAAGGTAATTTGAAATGTTCCATAATACAGTTCATTTGTGCTAGGCACTGTGGATTTAACCAATCTCAACTAAAGTAAGCTGAAACAGTTTTCTTGGTGGAATAGCTAATAAAAGCCACCATAAGTTATAGTTGTTTTAATGGGAAGCAGAATGAGTTGTGCCATTTAGAAACCGTGTAAATCCAGGGAAATTAAATTCTTTTCTTGTTGTAGGGTATGATGATAGATGAAGCAGATGAATTTGTGGCTGGACCTCAAAATAAGCATAAACGGCCTGGAGAACCAAATATGCAAGGGATCCCGAAAAGGCGCCGCTGTATGTCTCCGCTGCTGAGAGGCCGGCAGCAGAGTCCCGTCGTGAACAACCACATTGGAGGCAAAGGACCACCCACACCTGTGATGCAGGCGCGGCCGGATCTCATTAAACCCCTTCCTCTTCACAAAAGTAAGAGGTTTCCTTAAACACTGTCTGCTGCTGCTTGGTTCTTTGTAGTAGATCAGAAAAAATTAAGTCAAAGGGTGTCAGACGGTACTTGTTCATTAATCATTTTGGTATGTCTTTTTAATGAACATTTGTCGAGATACCATTCTTAAGTGTTTCAAAATAACAGCGTTTAAAGGGGCATTATCGATCCTCACAGAAAGATGGTTTCCACCTTGAGTTTGATTCAGCATGAGCCGTTGTGGACAGTGCTAGGCGCCGTGGTGCAGCGGTGAGGAAGACCGTGGTCACTGCCTTCGTTTATAAAGAGCGAGGAGAGCGTCATTCAGCCTGTCACCGGGGTGTGGTGGAGGCCGGAAAGGGAGGCCAGGCATTGGCAGGTGGGTCTGCTAGTCCGTGAGGGGCAGGAAGGAGGTTCGGGCCCCACTGAAGGACGGCTGCCGCACTAGCAGAAGGGGCGTGTGCAGAGGCCCTCAGGCAGGAACGCGGCATTAGGACGGTGAAGGAACTAAGCCAGAGCAGGGGCGTCGGGGGGAGACGGGGCTCAGGCACACGGAGGCCGGGGCACGAGGAGCCTGGAGCCGTGATGATTCTGGGATTCCTCCTACAATTTTAAAGAGGGCTGATCTGAAGAGCTTTGATGAAGACCTGGCTGCCTGTACTGTGGGGAATATTATGGGAAGGGCAGGAATGGACATAGGGAACCCTTAGTGAATTAGTGGATTCATTATTATAGGTAGTGATTTGGCTTATAACCTTTTTTTTTTGAGGTATATACAATAAAATTCACAAATCTTAGTGTACAGCTTGATGAATTTGGTGTGTGTATTCACTCACGTGACCATCATTCAGGGTCAGGATGACAAGCATGCTCCCTAATCGTTCCTCCTTCACCTACTTCACTCATCCCCAGTCTGTTCTCTGTGGCCGTGAGCCTTTATCTATTTTGTTTGTTTTTAGGTTCCACAAATAAGTGAAATCATACAGTATTTGTCTTTCTCTGCTTGACTTACCTCACATAGCATAATAGCCTCTAAGACCACTCACGCTGGTGCAAGTGGGGGGAGAAAATCTTGTTTTTTATGGCTACTATTCCATTTATACATACCACATCTTTATCCATTCATCTGTCCGTGGATGTAATAGGTAACATCTTGATCGGACAGAAACCAAATATTATGTATCTTCTGGTGGGATTATATAATACTGCCTGTGAAGTACTCTTGCCAAAAAAGTTGAAACATCAATCTGATCAAGCCTCTAGATCTACCTTCCAGTTTATAAGAAATGTAACGGACAGAGAGACATAATAAATGAAACAAAGCAGGGATACAAGTAGCAAAATCCAGATTGTGGGGCTCTATATAAGACAAAGAATCTGTTGTGTGCATGTGTTTTTCCAGAAAAAAAATGCACAAGGAAAGGATAGGTACAGAAGAATTTTGTAGATGAAAATGTACTTAAAAGATATATAAACTGTTGTATGGGTCTGATTTGGACCGTGACTCAAACAAAACCAAACTTTTCCACAAAGAGAAAATACCAAGGTAATTGGAGACCATGGACACTGACTGTATATTGGTTATTGTTACATGATTATTATGGATGCACAAAACCAGTCAGGAAGCTCTGAGCAGTGTTCCTGGTGACCTGGCTGCGGGGTTGAGGGTACTTGGACGTGACAGCAGAGGGCTTGGTGCTGACTGACGAGATGCTGGGGCCAGGGTGAGGAAGGAGTAGATGAGGGTGTTGGGAGGAGCAGAGGAAGACGATGACTGGGTTTAGCTGGGAGTTGCCTCTTCGACAGCCAAGTGCAGACCCTAAGTCAGAGGGCGGACGTCTGAGCCTGTCACTCAAGAAGAGGACTGGGCTGCAGAGGCAGAGCGTGGGAGGCAGGCGTAAACCCCACTGGAGTGAATTAAATTCCACCAAGGGAAACAGAAGAAAAAGCCTAATATAGAACTTACAAAGTGCCAAAGTTAAGAGGAGAAATAAGTTCAGAAAAGTGGATTATTGAAAAGGAAGAATGCAAGAAATGGAAAATAGGGAAGAATTTAGTGTCATGGAAGCTAGAGGGAAAGAGAATTGGGTGGTAGATGCTCTCAAATACTTAAACAGATTAAGAGAATCGGAAAAGTTCTGTTGGTCTTAGCTGTTTTTGCAAGAGTAATGTGGTGGACTAAAGGGGTCAGAAGAAAGAGGGTTGAGGAAATGGAGACGGTGAGGGTAAACGACCAACTTATGTTCAGCCCTGACGCGTGGGTAGGAAAGGAGAGTGGTGGCTGAAGAGGCCGTGGGGTCAGGCAGTGTGGGTGTGCTCTGTTCCTAGGATGACAGAGAGTTGAGTGTGTTTGCATTCTGACGTGATGGAGCCCGGAGAGAGAGAGAGGTTGGCGATGGAGGTGCGGGAGAGCACCGTCACAGACCCCGGTGGGGAGCTGGGCTGGTCCCGAGTCTGGGCAAAGGAGTGCCCCTTCCACTGAGCAGCAGGGCTACGGGCTTTGCGATGCGAAGCAGAGCCATTCCTGCCCAGGGCTCTGCTTTCCTTCCTCTGGGAAGCAGGAGGTGGGAGGCAGGAGAGATGCAGAGAGTCAGAGAAGTTGAGAGCAGAGAGGGTTTGAGTGGTCTCCTGTGGGAGAGAGAGAGGAGGTGGTCATAGGATCACTCAGGCCCAGGCACAGCTGGTGGCTCTGGCCACCCTGCAGAGCCAGGCCAGATGCAGGTCCTGGGCAAGCAGAGAGTGTCCTTGGCCTTTGGGTGTCGCCTGGCAGGTGTCACGGGAGAACAGTGGGACAGGAGTTCAGGGCATTGGTGAAATGCCCACGGGGGGCTGTAAGTTGGATAGGTAAGGAGGCAGATGTCTAGCAGGGGTCTGATGAAAGGGGAGTGTGAGGCAGTTGCTGCAGTACGAATCTGGCCAAGAGAAAGGGCATTGCAGAGACTAGGGTCACGCTCTCCCCTTGCTGGGTCTGTGTTTGACTTGAGAGGCAGATGTAGGTGGAAACGTTCTTTGGGGATGAGGACCTAAGGTCCTGGGAGGCCGGGTTCATGGTAGGTGGTCTGTCCGGACACTGACGTCACCGTCTGCAGCCCTCCTCAGACTACAGGGTGTGTACAAGTTCCCTTGTGGTCTAGCTAAACACAGATTCCAATTCATTGCTTGTGGGGCTGAAGGTGAGTGTTTCAGGCAAGCCCTCTGAATGGCACTGATGATGCTTGTCACAGACCACACCCTGGTGATGGAGAATGACGTCCCCGGGGACCTGGCGGTGGGAGGAAGTCTGAGCCAGGTGCCAGAGACATTATGACGGGAGTGTGCCTGGAGATCAGTAAAGATCGTGGTGAGGGGGTGGCGGGGTGAGCCTCAGAAGGGCAGTTTTTACAGGAATGCCTGGAGAAATGATGTTGGAGGCGGTGGAAGGTGAGGGAGTCTGTGACCCACATCCTTACTTCTAAGTCTGTGGGGAGTGTTTGACCTGAACAGTTTTTACTTCAGGTCTGAAAAGAAGAGCAGTTTCTCTGCAGGAGAGCTGGGTTTCAGTTAAAGGGGGAGTTGTAGAAAATATTCAGTAGAGTTTGCAAATCATGGAGTAGAATTTAGGAGTCAGAAGTCCTAGGGATTTTTGTGAGGACACAAAACAGATGAATGAACACTTTGGACAGTAAACAGATGAATTCAGAGAGTGTCCTGGAGATTTGGTGAACAGTCAGGGGACTTAGAATTCAGCTGCTTTCTTTGGGGGCAAGTGTAATGATCTAATGTTAAGTGGCTGGCGTGCAAGGTTTTAAGCCTGGTAGTCCAATGCTCTGAAGTGGGCACTGGGCTGTTGTGTATTGCTCAAGTAATGAAGACCAGATGGGTGGTTATAAGGAAAGGGTGCATCATAAATGGCCTGTTTGGTGGTGCATTCCCTGCAGAATATTGAACAGCTTGAAGCCCATGTTTACCTTGCCTCTACATGGCAATAGATGCACGAGGCAGAAGTGGGCTGGAGGGGGCAGGGCTCTCTGGACAGGGTAACCAGGGCGATCTGGGTCATGTCTATTTCCCTAAAACCTACTTGTTCAGTAACATTGCCATAGAGTAAAGCAGAGAACTAAAGGTTGTTTGAAATTAGCTTTTATTTTTTTTCCCTAAGGCTAAGCATTGTACAGATGTTGTGAATATTGTGAATGTCTCACATTGAAACCCACCGAGTCTCTGGCAGAGCTTGAGGACCATGCACTATCTCTGTTCCTTCCCAGCCATCGGGAGGCTCGGCCGGGAGCTGCCGTGGCACGGTCTCTGGGTCTCTGTGGCCTTCTTCACTGTGTGCTGTGGAACTGGCCCTCATCGGTTTCCCCCCTTATCTTTGTGTTTAGTTTCAGAAGACACTAACGATTCGACAGTAGACGATGTGGTTGAAAATCACGTGGCTGACCACCTTTCACCAGATGTGACACCAAACGCTGTGGGTACCGACTTCTCAGCATCTTCTGCAGCCAGCTCACTGGAGCGACCAGCCAATCACACAGAGGCTCTGGGTCATGACCATCTAGGAGCCGATGACCTCGGCATTGGAGGGTTTTTAGAGAACCACGGGGAGCCAAGAGATAAAGAACAGTGTCCTGAAGAGAATGCACCAGCGTCTTCACTCAGCAAAGGGAAGAAATTGGTGCACTGCAGAAGCCATGAGGAGGTCAATACTGAACTAAAAGCACAAATAATGAAAGAGATCCGAAAGCCGGGGAGAAGTATGTATGACTAGGGACAAACCTGAGATGTGATTTCTCTGTGTGTTCAAACAAAACAGTCAAATTAACTAAAAGCATAGACCTGATTTTACATCAGTCTTGACCAATGTCTGAGCTCTGAGCTGAGCAAGTTGGGTTCTTCATTCACCTGGGGGACGCTCACCATATGTCTGCTCTGCCCAGGGTGCCAAGCTAGGCATGGCGGGTGGAGAGAGGAGCAGGTGGGGAGCCACAGAGGACTCATGCGTGGTTCCTGCCGGGACGGGCCCAGGGTCCTGAGCAGTGTGCCAGCCAGCAGCGGGAGTCTTTACGTAGCAGCGAGTCTGAAGGGATGGAGTGCATGTCAACTAACCTCGTGTCTGTGAAGTTCTTGGCAGAGTTTTACCACTGCACTTAAGAAACTATGATAGTGACCAATGATGTGTTTGGGCCAAAAAACCAAAGTTATAAAAGCTATTACATGAGTACAGAAGTTCCTTATCACGGCACTCATTCAGAAGCTGTAGACAGATCGTCTCACCTGCCGCAGCGGCACAGTGACCCATGGGCGGCCCCAAAGACTCGGGCCTGGCCTTGCCATTTAGGGGCTTACGGTTTTGGTAGTGTTTTATGTGAAAACTTGAAATGGAAGAACTGCAATAGCACTCTTAACATGTTTTGATTTTTTTTTTTCGACCCTTGCCCATGTTAGCTTTAGGTAAGAATTTTAATTTCTAAGGATGGATTTGTGTAAAGGCTGCTTGCTTCTTATTTTTCAGTGGCACCATAAGGGAGCCATTTATTCATCCTTCTAAGCTTAATGTTTGATATCTTTATGGGAACTTTTACCAAAAAAGTCAGTATTTGACAAGTTACTATCTTTTTTGATGTATTATAAAATTATTATAAAATCTCTAATGTGCAGTGAAAATTTTATGTGGGAAATTTTTGGTTTTGTTTAGTATATCGTTACAGTAAACTAACAAAAATATTGAAACACTTTTTCTTTTTGCTTTTCTTGTTTTAAGAATACGAAAGAATCTTCACTTTACTGAAGCATGTTCAAGGCAGTTTACAAACAAGACTAATATTTTTACAGAATGTCATTAAAGAAGCGTCAAGGTAGGTGACCTGTCAAACGTGTGAGATGCTGAGCCAAGTCCCCGGTTCACAGTGTCTGACACTGTGCTTGTGTCGTTATTTCACCATGTGTATATAAGTACTTCTCTCTCTCTTTTTTTTTTTT
>JAQQAC010002067.1:865833-885797 GCA_029783875.1 Phataginus tricuspis | reverse complement strand
GGCTGTGCCTCGTAGCGCCTTTGGGGAGACCAGTAGAAAAGGAGGTTAAAGTGCACTTAGACGGAGAGGGCAAAGTAAACTTAGGGAATTCTAGTAAGACTGAAGTATTTTTAGGTTCATATTTGAGAATCACCCCTATCTTTTTACAATTTAGCAGAACATTTTTAAATTTCAAGGGTGTAGCCGAATGAAACAGGTTTTTATGAAGTACAGAGGAATGTGGAGAACATGCTGAGATCTGTTAGTCCAGGGGATTTGAAACTTTCCCCATATTGAAGATAAACTCTGTGGGGAAAAACAAGCATTTAATGAACATTGCAGTGCCCACATGCTGTTCTTTAAACCTTCCCTCCGCAAAATTCCTGCGAGAGAAGCAGGGTGCTGTTTGATAGATGGAAGTGTTGGGTAACTGCCTGCTGTCACATCGATAAATGCAGGAGCTGATACATTCCAGAATATATTGTTTGGTTTTAAACTTGTGTGTTCAGATTCTGAGGTCAGTAGACGGGACTAAGGTCACGTAGGTAAAAGCTCAGACCTTACCAAGAATGTTTAGGAAGGAGATTCAATCTGTTCCCATATTTAGCTGCCTTCCTCATCAGAAAGTTCTGATTTCCATGTCACAGGTTGCTCACAGATGGTAATCCTTTAGTCCTTTGACTTTTAATGTGTTTTGGCATGAGCCCTGGAGGGAGTTGGAAAGGAGCGATTTGTTGAGTCTCCTCTCTTTGTCCCTTAATCTCTGTGCCACCATGCTCCGCACCCTCATCCCAGAGCCCAGTCACAGGCCTGAAACCCCACCGAAACTCAAGCTGAGCATCCCGTCTCTGGCAGTTTTTTTTGCGTTCTAAGAAACTGGGAATGTTAGTTAAATTTGTGAAATATTATCTATAAAACTCCTCTTGTAAGCAGAGGGTGGAGGGGAGTGTGTTTGAAGGGAATGTGTCCTGTAGGCCCTCTGGATGGCTTTAGGCTGCACAAACGATGTTCTCCAACAATTTAATCTTGAGATGAAGATCGTTTTTTTTTAATGTTACCATGTGTCCCACTTGTCAGTTGATTGAATCATTATTTGCCCTTATCAGGGAGATGTGTCAGTTTAGTGTGCTGAAGGCTGAGTCTCTCCTCAATACCCCGTCACCTCAAGAGTGACCACTGCCTCGTGTCATGTGGGCTCCTACCTCCCAGAAGAGGTAAAGTCACAAGGACTGTAGCTGGCGGAGGGTCACGGGACTGGTTCTGGATCAGCCTTACGTTGTTGTTCTGGTCACGGAGGCAGCTGTGGAAACGCTTACTGTTTGCGTTGTGGTGTGTCCATCAGCAGCTCAATTCCAAAAGAAACCGCTCTCTTTTAACCTTTACCAACGGCTCCTGGCTATCAGCTTTTGACAGTGGCCTTTCTGTTCAAGTTTAGCTCTGTCTCTCTGTTTCTTGAGGGAGTAGAACCTGTCGTTTTTTTTCATCTTTCATTTTTTGACATGTATCCTTTCTAAGAGAGGCTCTCTGGTGCCTGTTCTGAGTGATGTGTGACATTTCATCTAATAAATGTGGGGTTGGGGTGATCATGGGGAAATGCTAGGAGGATATATTCTGTTGATGTTTTCCCCCTAAATAATCCCCAAATAGGTTATTTCATTTATTTCCTAGTGAACAATGATCTTCATCCTTTTGATTTCTAGCACAATTGCAGCAGTCTGAAAATGATTCTCAGATAAAATGATGTTGACAGTAATTCCTTAACAATTTGTGTAAAACCTATGCGTAATTTTCATTATTCTAACTTTTGACTTTTTTTCTCTCCGTGAATAAAAGTAATGCCTGATGTTTAGTTAATGTAGATCCACTTTTGCTTGATTTTTTAGTCTTGTTCCATCCTATTTCTTTTTAACACATTCTTTAGACTTGCCAACAGCTCTTTTCTGAGAATCTCTTTTCCTTCCTAGGCTGATTAATTCTCGTCGGGGAGGGGGGCATGGGGAGGAATGATTTGGATACTTTATTAATGTTGTTAATGCTTAAAGGCCTCTGCTTGTCCTCCCGACGTGCCCGGGCTCTGCACGCACCTGCCGTCTTCGGGCCAGCGCGAGGCCGTACTGTGGGGCTGGAGGTGCTCGGACCCGGGCGGGCTCAGCAGGACATCGGGGTGCTTGGCCTGCTGGGTCGGATGGCGGTTCTGGTTCTCCAAGGCTGAGAGGAACTCTCTCTTTTAATGATGAGAAAACGAGGCAACCACCGAGAAAAGGCCAAGGTCGATCATTTATTTTACTTTTCATGGCTTCCTAGGTCTCTGAAGTAGAATCCTGAATTAAAAAAAAAAAAACCCTACAGCTACAAGTGCAAGAGAAGGCAAAAGCTGCAGAGAGTATTATTTCCTTTGTAGTTTTGAAATGCCCCCCCCCCCCTTCTCAGGATGCAGACCAGCGGCAGGAGGCCCCAGCAGCGCCGTAGGGCAGAAGGAGTGCATGCTTGCGAGGGGCGGGTGGGGAGCCTTGTCGCCGGAGAGAGGCCAACAAACACCCGAATTCTGCCAAAAGTACTGAGACACCTGTGTTGGGTTCTCAGGAAGAGGGAATGGCCGATGTGCTTTAAGATAGGAACCTGACACCTTTCCAGTAACAGCAGAGCTGCAGGAGACAGAATAGAATCCTACTGCATTGTCTGCTCGAGGAAAGGCACTGTTTGACTTGGGTATGAAGTCCGTTGATACTTCATTGTTAGTGTTGCAGTGGGGTGCGGGTGAGACGGTAACTACTCGGCCAACCCAGTGTCCTATTCCCAGAATAGTCCTTGGAATAATTTCCTTACTGAAGGCAGTTTTTGGAAGGACTCTATTTCTTTTTTTTTGGGGTGAGGGTGTCAAATCCTTTTCGAGATGGCTCTCTCGCCTCCCATCATTCTTAAAAATCTTTTCTCTCCATTAACATCTCCTTTAAAAAGTGCTTAGAAGCCACATCTGGACTTGGGGTTTTTAAGTGGACAGTTGGGAAGTGTGAAGATGGAGCTGGAACTCTGACAACAGAGGCAGGTGGGGCACGCAGTGTGAGGACCCGGCCCCTCGGGGGCGCCTTCCTCGGAAACCCCGTCTCGGCCCAGCCCCCGGAAATAGAGACGTGCATTTCTTATTTTCATTTTTGAAGCATTTAGTTTAAGGAGTTGAGTGCATTTTTAAAGAATGCACTTTGTTACAGTCTAATGTGGCTTACCATGAGCTAGGGAGAGGCATGCTCAGAAAATTCTTAAGGTACAATATTTCATGCAAATTTCAAAACCTCAAATTTGGTAAGTTACCTAATAGTTCCAAATTAATATTCAGAGCTGTGGGCCGATTTTTTCAATAATTTTAGAAATAATTTCTAGTTCATTTTTATTTCCTTCAGCCAATATTTCTAAAACTGGTGGTATACAAATTGCCAGAGTATGTGTTAAAATGTAGATTCTGGAGCCCAGCGAATTCAGCCAGCTTCTGAGATGGTTTCCCTTCAGTGCCTTCTTGGACTGTATTTTAAGAGCCACTTCTAAGTGACAAAGTCAAGTTTGTACTATGGGCTTTACAAGGCACCATTCAGTGTATTGAAAACGTGTCTCGTGCTGCATGACCCCAGCCTGTAGACAGAAGTGTGTCAGTCACAGAACCTCATGGGCAGGTCAGAACTATCAGGGCGGGGGGCTGGCAGTTCCAAAGACAGGCGCTTAGCAAAGAGGGGTGTCGGTGGTAAGTTAGAGGAGCTGAGATTTTTGTTACTTAACCGTTGATACCATTTTCACACAACTCATCAATTAAGTGGTACTTGACACAACGAAAGTAAGAATCTTTAGAACCAGAAGGAAATTGAGACATCATTCAGTCCAATCCTTTTGTTTTAGAGTGAGCTGTGAAGCCATCTGAGGTCACATGTTGGATAAGCAGTTGGGCACACGCAGGTTTTCTGACCCTGTGGTGCCCATTTCTACCGCACCTTCCACACACACACACGCACCTTCCAGAAAGTGTCTTCTAGTCAACTCCAGCAGGCCACTGGATGGGGGTCTGTGGCCTGAGACATAAAACATACTTCTGATGCCTTATTTCAAAGAAGCTTCTTTGTTTCACCTAAGTAATTTATAACTGTTCTGCATTTTTCATGCATATACAAGAGGTGGCAAATGAATGTCGTAAGGGAATAAAGCCAGCCCAGAGTAGAGAATATGCAGCATTTCATCCATCTTCTAAATAAGGTATACACAGGAAGTTGAGTTGGCTGTTTTTTGCTGAAAGGAACAGTTATTTTCCAGAATCACTGAAGGGACCAGACAAGGGCCAGAGGAAGGGAAAAATCAAAGGAAACTTTTGCATCACCTGTCCTGAAACCAGTGAAGAATCTGACTCATCTGATCAGCTGGTCTTTTTCTGCAGGATCTTTTTGAAAAACAAATTTCTCTGTACTTATTAATTAGTTCCTCTGACTAGCTCATTCTTCAAACTGAAGTGCAGTGCTAAAATGAGAATTTTGTAGATGAATTGATTTTTGATGGCCACGAGGTTTTACTGATATGTGACAATCGGTATCTATTATGGTATCTGAATACTTTACACAAATGTTAATGACGTGAGCAGAGAGGTTCATCATGAAAACCTTTATCAGCTGAAATAAACGTGTTTGCATTAAGAGCACAGGCCTGTAGCACAATGAGAAACAGGACCAGTGGTATGAGTGAGTCTTTGGCTATTTCTTGGCATGACGGGCTTGGCTATTTTGATTTCTTGAAACTGTAGCAGAAGACTTTGATTCAAATAGCTTTTCTCCGTCACATTACAGGCGTGGTCCAATAACTGATATTCACATGAGCCCAGACTCATGGGCTGTCATGCCGCAACACCCACTTCTCTTAAATTGTATCTCCGGTAAGAGTTAACATTTCAGAAGAGCAACGATCAGGAGTCACCTGTGGGTCTGTGTTTTCCTTCTTACTTGATCTCATTGCAGATCCCTATTTCCTTCCCTTTCTTACACAGCTACTGAACTGTCACGCGACCAATGGACTCGCCCTGGAAGAGGCTAGTGCGGAGGGGCCCTGCTCTGGGCTCTTCCTTCCCTGTGGTGGCGGCCGCTGCCTAGTGCCAAGGAGGGTCACAGCTCGCGTTTGCCCAGAACCTGCCCCCAAGATGGTTTATTGGTCTCCATGACTGGTTAAAGTGGGAAATGTGGGTCGAGTAGTTTTGTGCTTTTGTTTTCACTGGTGGACCTCAGAGCTGCTAATTTGCTAATGTTTATAGTGAATCTCTGTCCGACTGTAACAGGTAGTGTTTAACCAGGCAACCGCTCAAACCATCCCATCTCCAAATTCACCGGATCAGCATTCCGGGGAATGCCCTTCGGGAGACTGTAGCCCACCGCGAACCCATTTGATCTTCCTTATGTCTCGGTTTCCAAAGCAAAGGGGTGTGGCTCTTCCTAGCACACTCTCCACTCTTCTTGGATAACATCTTCTACAAGCGTTCCATGTAAACCTTCCTTTTTAGTTTGTTAGCTCCTAGAAGGCTGATGCTGTCTTACTAATTTTAAATATTTTTTACTTTGCTCAACAAGCATGATGATGCTTGGTTTGTAAATGAGTTTGGTAGATGTTGGGTGAATGAGTAATATACTCCTCACACTGTACATTTGTTTCATTTCCCCATAAAACAGCTGCCTTCACATTCTTCAACCTGATTTCACCTGTGAGGAAATGGTGTTTGTAGAGTCACAGGGGCTCAGCACAGAGTGGGCCATGATGGTCATCTCCACGTCCCCTCCACTCCGCTAGTGGACACTGTCACTGTGTGTGCTTGGTCAAACTCTCAAAAGGTTTAGAGTCTTCATAGCGTTGCATCAACACAAGATTTGTAAAACGCAAATCAATTGTCCCTACATTTGATTCTCAGCTTCTCATAAAGTAGGATAAATATGTCACTTGCTGTCTTTTGTCTTTCCAATTATTATTACTATTGGCAAATTTAGTGGCTTTTCAGAAGTTACTGCCAGGATTTGCTTCTAGTTCAAATTCTCATCTTCTTATCGCTTAGCCGTAGAAGACGGAGAGTGTGTGTCACAGAGCACCCAGCCCAGGACACAGAGAGAGCGCAGAAGAACCTGGAATGGCCTCTTGACACCAGGCTGCATGCTCTCCCTCTAGCCCGCTCTTCGCTCCTTTCTTCTCCACCCCAGCTTCATGTGATACAAGTGACATATAACATTGTATAGTTTAAGGTGTACAATGTGATGACTAAATATATGTAGCAAAAGGATTTCCACAATAAGATTATTCACTAGTTATTAACAATAAGTTAATACAACCATCACTTCACATAGTTACGATTTTTTTGTGTGTTAACTTTTAAGATCTATTCTCTTTAGCAACTTTCCAGTATAAGATGTGGTATTTCTAATTATAGTCACCATGCTGTTCATTACATCCCAGAACTTACAACTGGAAGTTTATACCCTTCAACCACCTTCACCCTGCCTCCCCCCAGCCCTCCCCCACAGCCCCTTGAAACCAGCAATCAACTGTGTGTTTCTATGAGTTTGGTTTTCTTTTAGATTCCACATGTAAGTGAGATCATACAGTATTTGTCTCTTTCTGACTTACTTCACTTAGCATAAAGCCCTCAAAAATTTTCCATAATGTTGCAAATGGCAGGACTTCCTTTTTTATGGCCGAATAATATTCCATTGTACATATGCACACACACACACACACACACACACACACACACAATAACTTCTTTATCCATTTGACCTACTGATAGGAATGTAGGTTGTTTCCATGCCTTGGGTATTGTAAATATGTTGCTTCAAATATGGGGAGCAGAGATATCTTTGAGATAGCGATTTCATTTCCTTTGGATATATTCCCAGAATTGGAATTGCTGAATCACTTGGTTCTAATTTTAATTTTTTGAGGAGTCTCCATACTGTTTTTCATATCAGTTGTACCAATTTACATTCCCACCAGCAGCGTATAAGGTTTCCTTTTTTCTTCCCCACATTCTTGTTATCTCTTGTCTTTATGGTAACAGCCATCCTAACAGGTATGAGGTGACATCTTACTGTGGTTGTGATTTGCGTTTCCCTGACAATCAGTCACGTGGAACACATTTTCATGTGCTCGTTGGCCACCTGGATGCCCACTTGGGGAAAATGTCTGTTCAGATCCTCTGTCCATCTCTGAACAATGACAATAGCTTGCTGTTGAGTTGTATGAGCTCTTTATATATTTTGGATATTAGCACCTTGACAGATATTTTCTCCCATTCTGTAGGCTGGCTTTTCATTTTGTTTATTGCTTATTTTGCTGTGAGAAAGCTTTTAGTTTGATGTTATCCCATTTGTTTATTTCTGCAATCAATGTCAAGACCAACTTCAAAGAGCTTCTCCCCGATGTTTTCTTCTAGGAGGTTTATGGTTTTAGACATTTAAATCTTTAATCCATATTGAGGGGTTTTGTGTGTGAGTGGTGTGAGGCAGGGGTCCACTTCATCCTTTTCCATGCGAATATCCAGTTTTCCCAGCACCTTTTATTGACAAGATCATCTTTTCCCCATTGAGTACTGGTTCTGTTGTCAAATATTAGTTGACTGTACATGCATGGGTTTATTTCTGGGGTCTTGATTCTGTTCCATTTGTCTGTCTGTTTTGATGCCAGAACCATATGGTTTTGGATATAGTTTGAACTCAGAAAGTGTGAAGGCTCCAGGTTTGCTCTTCCTCAGGATTGCTTTGGCTATTTGGTGTCTTTTGTGGTTCCATATGAATTTCAGAATTATTTTTTCTATCCTTGTGAAAAGTGCTACTGGAATTTTGACAGGGATTGCATTGAATCTGAGGATTGGTTTAGATGTATAGACATTTGAACAAAATTATTTCTTCACTGCCGAGTACAGGATGTCTATTTGTGTCCTCTTAAATTTCTTTCATTCACTGTTTTTCAGTTTTCAGTGCAGAGATCTTTCACCCCCTTGGTTAAATTTATTCATAAGCATTTTACTGTTTTTTATGAAGTTGTAAATGGATTGTTTTATTTGCTTTTCAGACAGTTTGTTGTTAGCATATAGGAAAGTAGTTGATATTTGTATGTCGATTTTGTATCCTGCAACTTTACTGAATATGTTGGTTAGTTTCAACTAATTATGCACCACCATTATATTAGAGAATTTGATTTTCACTATATTTTTACTATTACCAGTGATTTTTCTATGTTCTTACACTTTTACAATGTTAATTAGCATCCTTTTATTTCCACTTGAAAAATGTCCTTTGGCATATCTTGTAAGGCAGGTCTGATGGTGATGAACTCCCATCAGTTTTTGTTTGGGAAAATCTTTGTCTCTCCTTCATTTGTGAAGACAGCTTTGCTAGGTATAGTATTCTTGGCTGACAGATTTTTTTCTTTCAATATTTTGAATATAACATTCCACCTTCTTCTGGCCTGCAACGTTTCTGTTGAGAAATCCACTCATCATCTTACGGGGCTCCCTTGTATGTAACTTGTTTTTTCTCTTTTGCTGCTTTCAAAATTCTTTGTCTTTCTTTGACGTTTGACAATTTAATTATAATGTGGCTTGATGTAGCTCTTTTCAGGTACAACCTATTTGGGATTTCTTAGGCCTTTCTCTCCCCAAGTTCTCAGCCATTAATGCTTTAAAGGGACTCTCCTTCTGGGATTCCCATAATGTGAATATTGTTCCTTTGGGTGGGTGTTCCCACCTCCCATAGATGTTCTTCACTCTTTCATCCTTTGTCTCTTTTTGCTCCTTTGACTAGATAATCCAAATGACTTACTTTGGTTGTTATTGTGGTTTTCTGATAGTTTCTATCTTGTTGAAATTCTTACTGTGTTCATTCATTGTTTTCCTAATTCTGTTTAACTGTCTGTGTGTTCTTGTACTTTACTGAACTTTAAGAGAATAACTCTGAATTCTTTGTCAGTTCATAGATCTCCATTTCTTTAGGGTACTGATTGGAGCTTTATTTGTTTCTTTAGTGTTTTCCTGATTCTTCACAATCCTTGATTCCTTGTAAGTGGTCTCAACTTCCAGACTTCACAGGTTTGCACTGGCAGGAAAGACCTTCACAAGTCAGCTGGTAGCATTTGTTGGATGGGGGTTTGCTATAGGGGTTTCTGTTTGGACAAGAGCACCAGCTGTGCTCTGAGGTTGTGGGGTTTGCTGCTGGCTGGGTTCCATGGTCGAGTGGAATTGGACTCCACATCTAGGTGAGGCATTTAGGTGGGCTTCTGGCTATGCCCACAGTCAGGTTGGGCCACTAGCTCCACACCTGCTCTTGGTAAGGTGGGTTCTCAGGCTGCTGGCTGTGTCTTTGTTCAGAGGAGGCCACGGGCTCTGCCCCGAGGCTGGGCAGGGTCAGCTGGGCTTTTGTGGCTTGGTCATGCTGTGGACTAGGCTCTGGGGCTGCCCAGGGTCACTGTCCAGGCTCCCTGGTTATGCAGGGCCAGGGGCAACAGCTGTATACGGCTACTGGGTTGACTGACCCTCTGCAGAGGAGGTTTCATCACTGTCTGAGTTCTCTAGCTGGGCTTTACAGATGGGCAGGACTGGAGGCTATGTTCAGTAGCTGGGCAGGGCTGAGAATTTTCTTCTGTCTGGATGAGGCAGTAATATGGCTCACTGGCTGCGGACCCAAATCAGGCAGAACTTCTAATGGAACTCTTGGGCCAGATGTGGCTGCCAGCTCAGCTCTGCAGATGGACACTGCTGCTGGCTGGGGTCTTTGCTCGGGCGCCACTGAGGCAGAAACATGGTCTGCCAGGTGAGTGGGGCTGTTGTAAGCCTAGCCACGCTTCTCTGTCTCTGATGTCAAGGTGCCTGTGAGGCGATACCCAGGTGGGCCTGTAACACTGCACTAGCTAGATGTCTGCCTTGAGCTCTATTTTCCCACAGGAGAAACCAGAGACGTGGACGGGGGCACTTTCAGTGTAGTGCTGTCCGTCTGGGGCCTGCAGGGGGCGATGCAGTCATGGGAGAGCTGTTCCTTTTCAGTCTCTGCGTCAGAGGAGTGCCTCAGCCTTGCCCCTGGGTGCTGGGATTTCACAGCGGTGACCCATCTATGGATAGTTGCTAGTTGGTCTTCTTGGAAGGGGAATTGAGGTCGGGAAAAACCGATGTCATCATTTTGATGACCTGCTGCAGCTCTGGCCAGTTACCTGGTGTGGCTCGAGCTGACTTCGGTACGCAGCCAACGGCTACGGATGGTGTGTTCATTCATGTACGTCGTGGTGAAGGGAGCCGGCGCTTCACACCGAACAGAGACTGGAAATTAGTTCCTTATAAAAGTCAAGAATAAGATAGTTTCTTCAAAGTTTCAAGTTTGTGCACAAGGAGTATTTCTTGGATTAGGAAGCATGGGTTTGTTTCACAGAACCCTGATCCCACAAGAAATGGGATCGCTAAAGAGGGTATCTCCGGCTGGCACCCTCTGTGTGAGTGAGGCTGGAATCACTCTTAAAAGCTTCACGACATATAGAATTAAGGATGTCTGGGGAGAAAATTACACCCTGAACTCAGTTGGACCTTGAAATGATATTGAGTAAGTTGTTCAGGCAACAAGAACAGATTTGATGCCATGAAAGAAAAGACAAGTGACTTTTCAGTGGGAAAGGGTGCTCGAGGAAAATGATTCTGGGCTTTGGAACCACACGGGAGGAAAAGGCCAAGTGTTCCCTGGGGTTGTGAGGCTTCCATCAATAGCACCAAACTGCTCGGCGCCCCCTTGCTGGTTGTGGGGAAGGAGGCCCCCACTGGCTGACCGTTCACGCTCCGGCAAGCTGTGTGCTCATAGACGGGTTCAATAATGTTATTTCCACAGTAAGATGTGAGGTGCGCGATGACGGCCTCATTTTAGGAATGATGAAACGGTTTGTTAGAGAGATTCAGCGGCCGTGTCTTCAGAGTTAAGCTAACAGCCCACTTGGGCACAGAGGTGACTAACCTCTTGGTTATGTTCTTTAAAAAAGGCATTGGAAAGCAACGCTTCAGTTGGCAAACTCTGTTTGTAAAGGGACGGATATTAAATGTTTGATCCACTGTAGGCCCGACGGTGTCTGCCGCACCTGCTCGCCTCTGCCACTGCAGGAGGAAGTGGTCATAGGTGATTTGCAAATGAAGGAGTGGCTGTGTTTCCATAAAATCTTGTTTATAACAACAGGTGGCGGGCCATCATTTGGTGACCCCTGCATTCGAAGAACCAAACTCTATGGGAAAATATTTATAAGGCTCTTGTGTTTTATCAGTAGGAAACGTGAATGCGAGCTGCATACTTGGTACATGGTAACGCCTTGATAATTATTTAACAAGCCAGATCTCTGAACCTATATTTCCACTGATTTGAACAAATATAAGTAGACTTTAATTGCATTATAAAGAAAGAGGTTAAGTATCAGAAAGATTCTGTTAAAAGTAGGTTGCTTGTTAGATCGTGTCAGAGGACTTTATGGACCTTGAAGTCTTTACCCGAAGGGGAACTTCACAGTGTGGGTAAGTTCAGTCCTATTTGAGGACACAGTATTGATGACACTTTAAAATGTACTTCTAGGACATGAAAGCAGAGAGGTTTAAGAACTATGAAGGAACAGTTAGTGAGTCTTGGTGATTAATTGAATGTGGTGGTGTGGAAGAAAGGTCAAGAATGGCCCCCACGAGTTGAGCTCGGGTGATCAGAAGAATAGCGCCATCATCAGCGCCAGGGACGCCATGACTGAGCCCCAGAGTTGCAAGAAGACGCTGTGGTGGGATTTTGCATCAGAGATAACAGTACATTCAGGTCCTTCATCTCTCGCTCTTTTCTTGCCCTCTGATCCTTTCACGCTAGGGCTCCTCTTTCCCTGCAGTGTCCGTCAGCGACGGTGCCATTCGACCAAGTCAGCAATACTTGTTGGCTGTGCACTGCGTGCCACGTGCGTGGGGGGCACTGTGCCCAAGCTGGGCATGGCCTTGCTTGTAACTGCATGTTTAGGCAATGAGTACTGAACTGGTGCATTTTAAACACTCCAGAATAGGACCTCCTTCCTGTGTTTTATTTGATAAGTGACTCTGCCATTTAGTCTGCTGGTTACATTTAAAGCCCAACCCAAACTTCCCTTATAGACCAAACTCACATTTTTTCCCATGTGATAGCTTAAGAAAGAGGATTCTGAGCAAAGCTTTAGAAAACTTCTGTGCCATGAGGTTCTAGCACTCAGAACAGAGAGTCTCAGGACCACCGGGCAGGAGAACTCAGCCAATGAACATGCCTGTTACAGCGTCATCTTCACACAGATAATTTACTATCTGGAGCAGAGATGAATGTCAACCTTTGGGGTTGGCAACGGTTTAGCCAATGGTCTCTTGAGAGGAACGTAAGGTTCTGGTATTCCACTCTTAATATTTGATGTAAGTTTCCTGTCAGCTCCTTTCATTAGTAAGTAGCATGTCTACCATGGGCAGAGGAATTTAATATGGCCTCTGGGAAGGAGAACGTGTTAGGGTAAGGTAGCAGATGCGTGAATGATTTGAAGAAAGGAAGTTAGACAGATGTGGGGAAATGTCAAGGTCAGCGCACTGGGGAGGTGAAAGCAAAGGGTGACTGTGAGGCTGGCATGACAGCAGGGGGCTAGAATGAAGAGCCCTGTGGCTGCACCAATATCTGCGGCATGTCCTTGTCACGATGGGGGGACCTGAGCTGTATGGTGTCCTGTGACTATTGACCTCATTCTGAAGGTGGCCTCCAAAAACACTGCTTAGAGGTCTCCAGAAACACCACTCTCCAGCAAAATCCAACCCGATCTGACTGTTACCCAAGGCAACATGTTCTTAGATAAAGCAAAACTCCTTATTCTTTTAAGTAATGTTAACTCTGGCTGTTTAGCACGGAAGCCCCTGTGGACGCATGTCCCTTCATCAGAGCCGCCTCCAAACGCGGTGCCGACAAGCTCGGAGGAAGCACTGCCGTTGCCCGGAATTGCCTTCACGTCAGCTCTGAGGGGGCCAACACGATTGGTGGCTCCCCAAGAATTTAAAATGCTTTTCAAGTTGAAATTATTTTGGGTCCTAAATCTAAAACACAAAAGCAAACCACAAACTTTAACTTAAAATTTTCCTGCCATACGCACCACATGGCACCCCACTCCTTGACTTGTAAGTCAGGGATCTGCAGGCTGGCAGCCAGCTTCGTCCCCCTCTGTGCCTGGTTCGCCCTGCCCGCCGGCTGACCTGAGCACGCAGGGCGCTCTCCCGCCTCCGCACCTGCGCTTCTGCTGTTCTTTCCAGGTCTCCCCCATGTCCCTGGACTGCCTTTGACTTTCTACCTTTCCTCTAAGCTCAATTCAGTTCTTACCCCCTCTCTTCTCTCTAGCTGTTCTGTGACCTTTGGTTCTTAAGCCCCATTAACAATTTGTTCTTTTCTTTTCATGTTTAGAACATTCTGTTACTGTTGTTTATGATATTGTAAACTACTGGAGAAGAGAGGCTATCCCAGTTAATTTTTATTTCCTAATAATATTTAATGAGCTTTTACTATGGGCTAGGCACTATGGCAAGTATTTTATGTGGGTTATCTCATTTCATCTTCGCATAACTAAGTTATTATTGTCCTTGTTTTACAGATGACAGGACTGAGGCTTAAAGAGTTTAAGAAGCTTGCCCAGGATGACATAACGAGTACGTGATGGAGCTCAGCTCAAATCAAGGCCGTCTGAGCACAAAGCCTGTGCTCTTGTCTACACCTTGCGACCTCCCATCTGTGTGCCATCGCAAAGTAGGTGCAGAAAAGAAATTGTGGACTAACTGATGATTAATAGAGTGTCTCATTTAACATGCTTATATTTGATAAGACATTTTCATACTCGCTGTGTGCAGCGTGTTGACACACTGCAGGGAAGGAGTGCAAGTGAAAACTTTGGTTATCCTAGTGGCCCTTAGAGCAGGGAGAGTGAGTGTTTCTTAGATATGACATTTAAAAAAGTACAAAATAAATTAATTGAATGTCGTCAAAACTTAAAACATTTGTGCTTTGAAGGACACCACCAAGAAAGTGGAAGACAATGCACAAAATAGGAGGAAATATTTACTGGGAGAAAAATTATATATCTGGTAAGGGACTAGTGTCCGGAATATATAAAGAACTCTTACAACCCAACAAGAAGAAGACAGACAACCAATTAAAAAATGGTGAAAGGATTCAAATAGGTATTTCTACAAAAAAGATATACAGATGGCCAACAAGCACATGAAAATATGCTTGATATCATTAGTCATTAGGGAGATGCAAGTTAGTGTCACAGTGAGACACTGCTTCACCCTAGCTAGGAAGGCTACAATTAAAAAGATGGGTGTCGTCTCCTCGTCTGGCTGTTAAATACAGCTGTGAAGTCAGACAGCCTGTAGCCATCTTGCCTCCAGCGTGAGGAGGAAGCCAAAGCTCAGAGGAGGGCATCCATAGAGGGTGGGGGAGGTGGATGCATCCTCGGTAACATAACCTGAATGTAAACTTGATAACATCCCTAACTTTTAATCCTAATTTGGAAAGGCAGTCTTTGTCCTCTTCCCCCCCATGAAGAGGGACCTTAAAGAAAATTGTAGTAAAATATACAGAACATATTATTTTACCATTTTAACCATTTTAAGTGTATAATTCAAAGGCATTAAGTGCATTTACATTGTGGTCCAACCATCACTACTATCCACTCCAGAACTTTCTCATCATACCAAAATGTAACTCTGTGCCATTAAATATGAAGAGAAACTTAAAAAAAAGAGATGGACAATAACAAATGTTGGCAAGGATGTGGAGAAAGAAGAACCCTCATAGCTTGCTGGTGGGAATGTAAATAGTGCAGCCCCTTGGAAAATCATCTCATAATTCCTCAAAATGTAGAAGTCAGAGTGAGCACATTACCCAGTAATTCCATTCCTAGATACACACCCATGATAACTGAAAATATATATCCATACAGAAATGTGCCCATGAATGTTTATAGAAGTCAAAAAGTGTCTTGACGCTTAAATGTCTATAAACTGAAGAATGGATAAACACACTGTAGTATATCCATACAATGGAATATTATTCAGCCATAGAAAAGAATGAAGTATGGCTGCATGCTACAAGGATGAACCTTGAAAACATTATGCTCAAAGAAGCAGACACAAAAGGCCACATATTATATGGCTTCATTTATACAAAATGTCCAGAATAGACAAATCCACAGAGAAGGTAGATTAGTGGTTGTCTAGGGCTAGGGGGACAGGAGGATGTGGTGTGACTGCTAGTGGGTATGGAGTTTCTTTTTGGGGTGATGAAAATATTCTAGAATTAGATAGTGGTGGTGGTGATTGCATAACTTGGCCAATATACTAAAAATGTCTGAATTGTACAATTTAAAGGAATGAATTTTATGGTATGTGAACTGTATCTCAATTTAAAAAAAGAAAGAAAACAGCCTTAGAAAAGCACAAACCACACATGATGATAATAATTAGTTTCTTGAAGGAAGGGCAAACTCAACTGGATATATAGGATCTGGTAGGTTTTAAAAATCCTTATATCACTCCTAATATTAGGAAAAAATGCTCTTGCTTAGCTCCCTACTATGTTGGCCTAATAAACAGTGTTTAATTATTTAAATAAATACACATTTGACACTATTAGTGTTTCTCGTGGGGCATTACATCAATGCAAATATAAATGACCGTTGTTGACCCTCACTGTTGGTTTTTTTGATTATTATTCTGGTATCTTAACGTCATCAATGAAGACTAATAGTCTGTATACTTTTAATTTTATTTCTATATAAATGAAGATTACTCTAGAAGCTAGACTTTATAATTCATCCAGAATCTCCTGATGCACAGTTCGGCGACGTTTAGCCCACAGGCATACCGCATCACCACATAATTTTTGCATTGCTGTTCGTGGTGTGCACAAGTTTTTGCTCTTATTAAATAAAGAATGCAGGCTGACTATAGCGCTAGTCATACTAAATAATTAATGAATAATTTGTGGAACTAGAGGTAAATCCTTGCCCAAAAGCTGAGTTGTTTCTACCATGAGCCAAAATTTTGTATCTAAATCATAGACCTAAATAGTTTTAGTTCTTTCTCTATTTATTTTCTGAAGCGTTTAAAGCTAGTTTTCTTACTTGGTGAGTTTTGCTTATGAAAGGGCCTCGTCGTCCTAAAAGCCTCTATCCTTTTTGGACAGCGGGCTTGATAGTCTCTGGGAGATAAAGATTTCGTTAGGATGAGGTCAAGTGCTAACTAATACTTGTGTTACTATGATCTCTGCTTTCCCGGCCCTTCCCTGTCCTTCAGTGCTTCTCAGGGTTGCTCCTCAAGGGTTTGCACGTTCTCAAGGCAGAAGCAGCCCCGCGGGGGAGCTCTCCCTGCAGCAGGGCACTGGGGCCTCTTCCTTGGACCAGCTGCTGCAGGACGAGGCCACCATGTGTCTCCTCGTGCAAACAGAGTGCGGCAAATTCTGGCACCAGGTTGCGTTTTCTTTCTACTTTTAACATTGGGTGTCTCGAATATACTGGAAAGATTAGGGGTGCTTCTGCTCCACACCAGAGAGATCTGTTGAAATATCCTGTCTTTTTGCTTTAATTTGGGGTCCAGATATTTCATTTGGAGGCTGTATCTTAGAGCTAAGCTCACCTTCTGCCCTGGCTAAGCTGGGTGCCTCTTTAGTCCTTGGCCTCAGCTCACTGGGTCTCTGTGTGCGTTTCTATCCCAGGGCCTGGACTGACTTCAGCTCCTTGGGGGAGCTCTGCGCTGCTGTCCCTGGTCAGCAGAGGGGCCGAGGCGGCCCCCCGGGGAGGTTATGAGAAGACCCGTGCGTTGAAGTGAGCCGCCCACGCTTGGTCAGTGAGTGAGTGTCCCTTGCTTACGCACGCCTCCCTTCATGCCAGTCTATGCATTGATTACAAATTTACTCTGATTTTGTACGTACTGGAGAAGTTCATCATTTAGAGAAGGTCAGAGAGGAATTCTTTTCATGAGTTTCGCAAATAGGTTTTGCTTTGGAAAATCAAAATCTAGCGCCATCATTTAACTTTTACACGATTTGTATTTTACCTATTGGCTCTCCTTACAGAAAGGCTCACCTCTACGTAGGAAGTATGAGAACCTTTGATGTAGTGACTTAAAGTCTTGGATTTTTATGCTTTAATTTGCCTTCTGAGTAGATTTATAACCAGAGTCCCCGGGACTCACGGCTGCTGGCGGAGCCGCCCTGCATCTCACAGCCGCAGAGCTGTGCTGGGGGGCAGGGCGCGGCCGGCGGCCACGGGCTCTGAACGTGTAGTCAAGAGCCTCTGGCACCACAGCCCTGCCACTTCCCAGCTGTGTGACCGCGGGCACGTTGCTTAAACTCTCTGTGCCTACTTGCTCCTCTCTTAAGCAGAGGTGATGATATGATCACGTCATACGTAGAGGTCGTTTGTGGGGCCTGTGGGGGTCAGGCCACGTAATGACAATTATGTAGTTGCAACAATTAATGTTCGCCAGGTGCTTTGAGCACTCCTGGCGCCTGTTAAGCGCTTGTGAAATGAACCCGAAGATCGCAGGGAACGCGGGGTCGGGAGCGCGGAAACCATCCGGGGTAACCATCGCGCAGCGCCCCAACCTTCGCCGCGGCCCCTGAGTGCCTCTCCAGGTGACACCCCGGCGCCGGGGAGCCCTGCCTCCCGAGGCCGCCTGGGCGAGGGGCGGGCGGTGAGTGCCAGCCGCCCGGCCCCCCTGCCATGGGTGCTGCAGCCCAGGGCCTCGGCCAGCCGCCCCCGGGGGTCCCCGGGGCTCCCCTGGGCTCCGAACAGTGGGATCCCCGGCGGGACGGACACGGTGGCAGGAGAAAGGGTTCGTCCCATCTGCCTGCTGCCCCCTCGGGTAGAGGTGGGCGCACGGAGGGGCAGCTTCCTTCCCGGGGGCAGCAGTGAAGGCGGAGGAGCCTGACCTGGAGGGGGGCAACGGAGGCGGGGCCCTGTGCTCGGGGTTGGGGGGCGCAGGGGAGTGCCCCCAGCGGTCTGCACGACGCCCCCAGCCCTGCCCGACCCTGCTGCTGCCCGCATCCTCACGGGTGTGCATTGGAAATACTCCCCGTGGGGCCAAACGGAGCCGGGGGCCTGCGCGTGGGGACCGCTCTGGCCCTGGTCAGATGGGAGGCAAAGCACGACTTTGGAGAAGAAATGTAGCAAGTACACCCCACGCCTGTTTCTTGGTATTTAGCTAGCGAATTGCTGGGCCACGTCTATCATCGCTAATACTGCTGCAGAATTCTATAGTACGTTAAAAAGGGCTCTGTATTCTCCCATCATTACAATAGTCTTACACTGTAGCTGTTACTATATTTCAAATGTAGAGATGAGGAGGTTTGGAGAGCTCAGTGAGTCATTTAAGACCACCCATGGGGAAAGAAACAGGCCCACGACTCGAGCCGGCTCCCCCATGGGTGGCGTATGTGACACCTCGAGACTACAAATGGGCATTAAAATAGTGGTGATGAGCTGGTCATGCCTAAAATACCAGAATTCTTGTGCATTAGTCTCATAAATAGACGCTGTCGGAGAGTACGACTCTACAGACACCTTCCCACTGAGGACATGTGTGTCAGGGACGAGAGAGCATTAGCTGGAAATTGATGCAAAGAACGGAAAAGGCAAAGCAGAAAGGGGTTCTGTGATTCCCCCACTCGAACAGCCTGCGGCGATTTCTGCTGAGTTGGTCGCCTTGGGTGTCGCACAGGATCCTGCGCGAGAGGCTCAAATTCACCTCCCATGAGAAGTTTGCAAAGCAGGCTGCCGGCTCCATGGTGTTTGCTTAGACAAAGGCCCAAGGTGGAAGACCATCCCCTTTCCCCTCCCTTCCTTCCTGCAGCCAGATAAAAATGCAGCACTTGATAGCTTAAAACTGCCAGGGTGGGAGGTGTGCGTGGGTGTCTCTGTGTGTCTGGAGCCCAGGTCTCAGTCTCCCACGACCTCCCACAGGGACGCCCAGCAATCAGGCCTCAGGGCCCTGGGCTCCTCACCACCACACCCTGCCGTGACCTGCCGTGGGTGAGCTGCCTGCCCACGGACTCCTGCATCAGACTCTTGTTTCCTTGTGCGATTCTGTTCTTGGGGGTCTCCAGCACTGATGTGCCCCCTTTAAAAAAGTGGAGCAGAGTTTGCTTTGAATCACAAGACTATCTCTGCCAGCGATGTCTCTGCCATTTGGTCCAAATTCCTGGAGGCTGAGGTCCTGCAGAAAGCAGGGAAGGCGCTTGGCGAAGTCCAGATGGGAAACAGAGCGAGCCCAGTGGAGGGAGCCAGCCACAGTCGTCGGGCCTCCTTAGGCTTGTGGCCTGGTCGTGCCAGCAGAGACCCCCTCATCTAACCCTTCATCCCTTAGAAGGACCTCACTGGTAACTGCTGGCTTTGGGGCACCAGGTACCTAGTGCATCTCCCCTCCTCCTGAGAAAAAAACAGTAAATCAGCCACTGAGCACTTGAAACTTAGCAAATAAAATTCTGCAAAAGAGAAAGAAAATAATGCAAGACATGGTACAATCAGATCGGAACAAGGTGACTTACCTTATTTATTATTAATAAAAGCAGGTGCAGTTGTTTACTTACATGTAGAAGTGATTTACAATCCACCAGTGATTGGAGCGTCTCATGTTATGCTTGTAATTTTTGTGTTTTCTTTTCTGAAATTACCTATTCATATCCTTTATCCATTTTTCTTCATTTGTGTCTTCTTTTCTTGTGGATTGGCAGTCCATATATAGTATAAATTCCTTGTCAGTGTTAGGCATTGCAAATAATTTCTCTTCTGCCCATTTTCTATTAACTATCTTCATGATGTCTTGTTTTGAAAATAAATCCTTAATTCTGATGTACTTAAATCATTCTTTCCCATTGATTAGTAGGTTCTTCCCTATATGCTAGATCCCCGTAAACACGTGGGCATAGATCCCCGTAAAC
>JAQQAC010002067.1:831685-865823 GCA_029783875.1 Phataginus tricuspis | reverse complement strand
GGCACAGAGGCCGCTGGCCGCCATCGGCCCCATAGCCCAGGGTTCTGCGCCTGCCCTGGGAGTTCACTCAGCCCTCAAAGAAGCTGACTTCTAGAATCCACCGCCTTGTGGACAGACGCGCCTGGACCCCCACAGCCCGGCACACAGCACCACCCCCGGCAGGCGCCTCTGTGTGTTCCCTGGGGGCCCATTTGCCTCTGGCTGGCTCTTTTTCTCAAGTGTGTTTTCGTTGTTTATAACCAAAATAAAATTAACTAATACTCACTGGCCAAGGTGAATTTGCGAAAGCAAAAATAATACACTTTTCAAAGCCAATTTCAGATACTTTTGTTTAAAAGTTGGTTTAACCAAATTACGTGTAACTTCCTGGTCTTTTCAGTTTTGCAATTCCTTGCTAACACCATCTTGGACATGGGACTAGCTTTCAATACGGATCTCTGGGCCATGACGAAAGGAAGCAAAGGCCTGTGTCACCCATGGGCTGGCAGGCTGGGCATCCCGGCCTTAGCCCCCCTGAAGCCTGCTTAGTCCCAGGCTGTGGTCTGAGCCCGCCCGGCCAGTGGGTGGGTGGAGGGTATGAAGGAGAATGAAGCCTGCCCAGTCCTCACCAGGGAGCATGACCCTGACTCTGCCAGGACCTGAAATGCAGATGCCTGTAAAGTCAGGCCTCCTAACAGAGGTCCGGCCAGATGCCGGTCTTTCCAGCTCTGCTTCTCAGACATTTTCAGAATGCATTCTACAAATTCTTATTGGCCAGAAGGCAGTGCAAGCCCCTACCATGGAACTCAGCAGGAAGCTAGAACAGCACACATTCTGCGTGCATTATACATTTAATTTGCCTGAGAATATGGCAGTGGCTTTCTCCCTCATAGGTGTGAAATCCACAGGATTTCCAGACTGTTTCTATGGTTTCCTTGTAATGTTCAGATACATTAATTAGCTTGCCAGTTCATTATGGATGTTGGTACCTTTTTCTACTTCAGATTTGAGGTATTAATTTAGTTTCGATTCAACAGCGTTTAAAAATAGAGCAGAATCATTTTGCCTAGCACACAGTCAAGCTTGTGGGTGCTGAAGGAGTCTGTGACAGGAGCCTAGACTCTCATGGCTTTTCCCTTTCCGGGGATGGAGACGTGGCTCTGAGCTTGTGCTCTCCCTTCCAGCAAGGTGAGTCAGCTGTAGTTTTCTCTAGAATAGGCAGTTTCACTTAAAACGCTGGGCTCCTTGGCCTTGCAGGCAATTGTATGCTCTCCAAATGGACAGGACCCCCCTTAGGGCAGGCCTCGGGAGATGCTCTGCATGCAGAGAAAGATGAGCTACACCTTTTTTATTTAGTTGTGGAAAGCACGGAAACCCAAGACTTGCTCCTCCTACGACACCGGGGCCGTCATGTGACGTGCTCACAGGCGAGGTCCTCCCTGCGGTGTCCCGGGCTGGTTGGCCTCTCCAAGCACGGCGGCAGGCACGGTGCTCTGGTGCCACACAGCTTGCTCAGAAGGCCCCCGGGCTCTGGTTGCTCGCCTTGTTTTACTCCCAGGACACAGGTGTGCTGACCTGGCCGTGCTTTCAGTTACCTGGGGGAGCATGTGAGGGCCCAGATGCCTGGAAGTAGGCCTCCAGCTGTTCCTTAGGAGGTCACGCTGAGTCTTGGCGCTCCCTGCTCTGGCTGGTCCTGGTTTCCCACGTGCGGGGGTCGCATAGCCCCCAGTGTTGGGGTCTTTCCCTCCAGTCCCAGTGGGAGGGATGAGGTCTGGTGCCTGGGTGTGGAACAGCCTCAGACCCGCCGTGCTGGTATTGCCTGCTCTCTGCTGAAAGCCCAATTGTTTCATGGATCTGAACGTGACACTCCTCCTTATGAAATACACATTTCTAGTGACTGCTCTGCAGGCCGTCTTCCGGCTGGCTTCTCATGAGGTCCCAGTGGATGACATGCTGGATGAAAACGGCCCTTTCTACCCAGGGTCCCTGCATTCAGTGAGAACGACCAGAAGACTGTGAAGCACCGATGTCCTTTTAGAAAATTCCTGATGGGAAAAATGGGATCATTTGTAACCTGTTTGTCAAAATATCCAGGTAGACAGTAGAAAACTCAGTTTGCCATCCGGATGTTTGTTTTATGTATTCGGGATAGGAGAAATGCAGGTCCTGAAATTTTCACTTCTTACCTGTTTTTCCTGTTAGCTCTTCACCCCCACGTCCCCCAACCCTCCTCAGCTGGAGGAACTGAGGCCAGGCCCTGTGAACTCGGCCCCACCTGGCCCTTAAGCAGTGCTCACCTGGCCAGCAAGCACAGCCGGCACCTCGCCATGTGGAGTTCATCTTGGGGCCGGACAAGCTGCTGCAAGCACGGTGGCCTCCTGGCCGCCCCGGGGCGTTGCCTGTGGGCGGTGGGGCAGAGTCAGAGGCAGGAGCCTGGCCGCTGGTCTCTGCTGTCTGGCTGTGACCTCTCGGGTCTCTCAGCCTCCCCAAGCCACCGGTTCCTCATCGTGAGGCTCCGTGAGTTGCTGCCCGGAATAAGCCCGGGGCCGGCAGTGCCCACTGCTCCCCCCCTCCTGTTACGGGCCCCTCCCTGGACCTGCCTCCTGCCGCTCCGGGGGGTGACCCCTTGCCTTGTATTTGCTTGGGGCCCTCCCTGACCTCAGCTGGACCACAGAGAACTAGTGTTACCCCCACTTGACGTGAGGCATTTGCTCTGCCCAGATGGGCCCCAGTCCGTCAGCCGTTTTGCTGAGCGCAGCCCGGGGCTGAAACTCTCAGCCGAGAAACACTGCTCAGGGCTCCCTGCTTCCCCATGGGAGGCGGGCCTTGGCTGGGTCTGCTCCTGCCTTCAACGTCGCAGCTTTGCGGGGACCCCGAGGATGCCCCGAGCCCCAAAGGACGCCAGGTAGGTCCTCCCAGTTCTGACCGCCTCCCTGGACCCCGTGGGGTCTTGTTCCCCCTCATTGCCATGTCCTTCTGATGCGCACGGTCCCCAGCCTCTGCCCTCCAGACTCTTACCTGGAAATTTTCTTCTAGCTTAGCCTGAAACTCTAAGTTCCATCTGTGCAGAAATGGTGTCCCGTCGTCATTGTTTCCCCAGGACCTGGTATAGTCGCCCCGCAGGAAAGAGCTGAGGGAGCTGCTGGCCCCTGCGCTGCAGTCTGACTCCAGGTGCAGTTGCTGTAACAAGGCTATTTGGAGAAAGACAGGCTCCGTCTCACCCCGTGGCGCTGTGTGGGGTTAGTTAGCCCAGTAAAGGGGGACGATGTTGTCCCTGGAAAACCCCAGTGGCTGTGGGTTGGACGCCACAACAGTTGTGCTTTGGGTTGAATTTACCAGCCATGGGCCCAGCCAGTGGTTCTCCATCCTGCTGTGCTTTGGAATCACCTGAGGAGGATTATAGCCATAGATGTTGGGCTCCCGTGCAAACCAATGGAAACAGTCTCTGAGGTCTGAGCCTTGGGCGTCCCTGCAGTAACTCTGCGGCCCAGGGAGCTGAGAACCACCGATGTCGCGGGATCTCCGAGCCCTGTGGGTTGGTCGCTCTGTGAGGACGTCATGGAGAAGCTGGAGTCCTGGGCAGCCGCTAGCTGGCTGTGCATGTGGAAGCTGCCTGCTGTCTCAGAACAGTGCTGCTTACATCGGGGCCCCAGGACGAGGAGTCTCAGCGTCACCTGGACACCTGCCGGAAATGCGTATCCCCAGTCCAGGCCCACGAAGCAGGGCCACAGAACCTGCACCCAGCACTGTGTCAACAGGCCTTTCTGGGGCTCTGCTGGGACAAAGGGCACATGCTGGCACCTGGGGAAGTCCGTGTGGGGCTGCCCCTCCTCCGCCTGTATCATCGGTGCTGCATTCATCGTCACGCCTGCATCCATCCGTGTGCCCAGTATCAATCCAGCCTCCGACGGCCAGGCATCCCTCCGGACTCCGGACAAGCAACCAGACAAGCTCAGTCTGCTGCAGAGGGTGGAGGGTGTTTCACAGTGATGGCCTGTGTGGATAAAATGAGAGCTCCTGTGGCCGAGATTCTCACCTGGCCCTGGTTGATTAGCTCACTGCACACCTGTGGGCAATACATGGCTGTTGACTCTATATAAAGAGCTCTGCCCAGTGCTCTGGGCATGACACGGTGATATGGCTGCAAGGCTGCAGGAGAGCAGAGCAGAGGCTGGAGTGGTGGCAGCGCCGAGGACAGAGGCCCAGAGGACCAGCTGTGCAGGATGACTGGCTGTGCAGACAGAGGAGCCCAGAGGCAGAGACCGGCTTGCTGCATGCAGACTCGCTCTGAGTGAACGGGATTTTAGTGACTGACCTGCCACCTGGAAATAAAGTTGGGTATAACCCTTTCACCCCAAGAACAGTTTTGCTGTCAATCTCTTTGGTCACACTGAATCCATAGCGAACTTGCCCGGGGCTGAAACCCATTGGCAAGACAGCCTGACACAAGATAAACTGAAGCCCTCTGCTGGACCACAGTAGCTTGTGGTGGGGCACTTGACCTAACGTGAGGACGGCCTTCTCCAAGGGAGCGGCATGTGAGCAGGACCTGAGGGTGAGCACGTAGGTGAGGGGTGTGTGTGGAGGAGAAGATTCAGGTGTGGGACGGGCAGGTCTTGAGGCTTGCAGAGGGTGACAGCATGACTGGCTTGAGGTGCTGAAAGATGCGGGTGCTGGGGGACGCAGACATGAGTGCTGTGGGGTGTGTGCAGGAAGCTGAGAATTCAGGTCCAGCCCAAAGGGGGGGTGGCTGAATGTGTGATGCGGGGCTCGGCCTGCAGGATGGCGGCGAGGCCCGGGGTGCCCCTGATGGAAAGCTCCGAGAGCCAAGGGTTAGGCCCGGGCAGAGCTCCTGGGGACTCTCAGAGGGTGGGTCATAGTCCTGAGCCTGCGGCCAGGCGCCCAGGCGCGCCACCTGCACAGCGGCAGCCAGTCCCCGGTGTCCTGCGCAGGCGTGGCTGGCGGGGCACCGGGAAGCCCAGAGCAGCGGGGACGGTGTGTGGTCTGCAGAGCCAGCCCACATGATGGGCACAGGCCAGCCAGGCTGCCACGGAGCTTTATGCCGAGGACAGTCCCGGGGCCACTGGCACGGGTGGCTTAGCGTATTGGGCTTGTTCTGCAGGAAGTGAAACACAGCTCCTGGGGTAGAAACAGGATGAGGGGCCCCCTCCTGCACAAACAGTTCTCTCGGGGGCCAGGCTGCACTTCTGCTCTTCAGACCATTCCGAGGACGGAGACCCCGAGGGCGGTCGGATCCCCTCGCCTGTCTCTTCCTGCTTTTTGCCCCAGTGGAGCTGATACACGGTGTGTGAGGAGGAGGGGGCCTCCGGGGCGACGGGCTGTCCTGGCCCTAGCCGAGCAGCGGCAACGTTAGCTTCTAAGAGCTGCGCCGGCATGGGTGGTTTGGGCGCCCCAGGGGGCTGGGGCAGGTTTGAGCCCCTGAAGCCTCTCCGAGTCAAATGAGCCAGACCTCGCCTGCCCTCCCGGCACCCAGGAGCCTGTGGGACAGGGAAGAACACCAGCCTTTCCTAGATACCTGCAATGCTGCAGGCAGTACAGGGACTTTCACATAAATCACATCATTGAATTCTCATCATGGCCCTCCAAGGAAGGTGTTGTCCATATTTTGCAGACAAGGAAACTGAGGCTCAGAGAAGTAAATAAGGTGCCTGAGACTCACAGAGCGGGCGGTGGGGTCAGAACTGGAAGTGGGTGGATTTGATGCCAAATCGGGGACTCCACATGTAATGGTAGCAGGTTAATTCCATTGGCTCCACCAGGGGGAAGGTAGAACCTACAGGTAAGGGGTGACTAGGAACCATGGTAGTGGGCGAGGTGACGTCAATCCAGGTCAGTCCTGGGCCGCCAGCATGAGCCGCTGCTGACACACAGTGGGACTCAGTAGATGCTCAGTAAACAAATCCACTCAGAGCAGTGAAGACAGAGGCGTGGGGACCTGATCTCCCACCAACTCCCAGGGGTCTCAGTGGATGGCGGGCTTACCTGGAGGGGCTTCAGAGTGCCGGCAGCCCCCTCTACCTGGGGAGTTGGAGGATGGAGCTGACTTGGGAACAGCAGAGCATGGATGGGGCTGCAGAGGGGCTCCTGTAGACACAGCCTCTACCCAGGCAGGCCGGAACCACCGTGGGAGCCTCTAGGTTCCCAGGTCAGCCTCACTGCCTGTCCCTGCCTGCCAGACCCCACAGGTCTGGCTGAGGAAGCCGCCTTCAGGCTGCCTGCTGAGGGCGGTGTCTCCCTCCACCCAGCGTGCGGCTGGAGATCCCTGGGGGGGGGGCGGCCCATGAAAGCAGGGTGCAGCCACTCTTCAGTACCACTGAAAGCTACCACTGTGGACCAAATTAGTAACCCCAAAGAGAAAATCCCTTATGAAAATCTCCTTCTGAGAAGGTAATTTTGGAAGTCTGTGCTAGGAAACACTTGGTTTCTGTTACGGCATGGCATGGAGGCAGCTTGGGTGACAGTGGAATAAGACAACGTCGCTAGATTCTCAGTCATAAATGAGAATTACTAAGCTGTTCATGTTTTCCTTTCCCCCTGGCTTTGAGGAAAGTCTTCCCCAGCAGCTGCACTTCTCTCTATGGTTCCATTATTATAGACTGTTATCTCCTTAGTCCTGAGTTCCTATTTGCATTGTCTTATGTCACTGGGATTTCGGTTGCCTCAGTACTTCGCAGAAATGATGTAAATAGTTAAGTGTGAATAATAAACAGAACTGAAGTGTCTCCCCCCGACACCCCGTTCATGAGGGTGGAGCAGCTGCTGTCCTTGGGCATGGCAGCCGCCAGGCGTCCCCAGAGCCGCGCAGCAGACACCTTCCGCGAGGCGATGGCCCGCAGGCGCTCCTGCGCAGAGCGCTCTGGGTTTAGGGACTGGGCGGAGCGCGCACTGTCGCTAATACTGGGTGGGGACTGGGCGACAGTTACAACCCTAAAACAGAAACTGTCCAAAAGACCACAGGGTGCGACATTACCACTCATTCCTGTTGGCCATTTTTCACTCTGAGAAATTGTTATTTAAAGCCATTTGGTATCTAGAGCTCCATGCCCAAGTTTGGAAGAAAACCTTCAGTAGAAATTGGAAGGATGTAATTATCTAGAAATCTCTAAATTCAGGTTCTTGACCCCCCCCCCCCATGAATCCACTTGTTATAGTAAGTGTGACGAAAGATGTTTCCTTTAAGAATCTATTTTCATTCATGTCTATCTCTCATGTTATTTCCTAAGCCTCTGCAGTGTCTGGTCAATTATATTGCTTGAGAATTAAAGAGAAACAGGATCCTAGTCATTGCTAGAGGGCCTTTTCGTCCAGACCAGAGCAGCAGGCACAGGGCAGAGTGTCTCCGGGCCGGCAGGGGGAGAGGACTGTTCAGCCGTTCCAACCCTCTGCTGAAATGCAGACGTGGGGTCGCTGCCCAGAACGGGCCATTGTCACCGCTCTGAGCGTTTGGGAGGGCAAGCCCTCCGCAGCTTTACTCGCCTCCGCCATCTCTCCCAGGAGCTCCACGGGTGTGCTCAGCACCTCCTCCCGACGCACTGGGGAGTTTGCTCGTCTACCGAAAGCCCAGGAGCGGCTTCCCTCCTGCCTCTCCCCTGACTGATGTGGGGCTGAAGACATCAGCCTCGCGCTCCATGGTCTGCCCTACAGTCCGACGGACTTGCAGGTGGCTGATCCCGCCTGCAGGTCTCGGAGCTCAAGGAGCGCCCAGTGCTACAGCCCGTTTTGTACAACCACCTATCAGCCCTCCCACCCCAGCCCCGTGGGTGACTGATCGGACTGACCCGGTTCAGGGGACCCAAGATGATCTCTGTAAGCAGCTGCGAGGAGTCTGACTTGGAAGAGACAAATAAGGGATGTGAGTGAGTCCAGGGCCCTTAAACACACTCCCTACCCAGGGCGATGCTTGGGGGAAGTGCAAGGTCAAGGAGACAAGAGGCCAGGTTCCCTTTGATGCCAAAAAACTAGGGCTAAAATCTAGACGTCCTGCACCAGAGAGCCTAATCCAGGAGAGAGAGAATTTCTGAGACGACCTCAATGTTTTCCATTGCACGAGTTCCTTGAGCGTCCACAGCATGGCGGTGTCCCCCACAGCAACAGTCTGAGAGAGTCAGCACCCACCAGGGCCCCTGAGACTCCTTCCCAACAGAGCCGCCGGGGGGAGGGCATGGTCTGGGGCGGGTTCCCCTTCTCCCCTCACGTCGCAGGACACGGTGCCTTCCGGCCTCTGAGCGACGTCGTTGACATCCTCCGGGGCCCGTCCGTTTGGTAGGTGGCCCCGTGCTTTGGCGGTCAGTGAGGAAGGTGGGACCAGAGGGCATCGGAGCTGGTTCTCAGTGTCCTCGGGGCGAGGTGCGTGCAAGCAGAGGAAGCAAAGGGCACAGGCTAAGGATGGCGACAGGAGATGCTGGCCGCTGCCTCACTGACTTCCGCTGCCTGGGAACTTGCTTCCCATTCGTGATGCGGTGTGACCTGGACGCTGCGTCAATGCCTCAGAATTATTTATCTTCTGCTCCCTAACATTAGCATGCAGCTTTTCGCCATCAGCCGCTCACTGTGAGTCACGTTTTCAGGCAGGAGTGGGGAGCGCATGCCTTCTTAGGCTCCCTCTCCGCGGAAGGAAGCCCTGTGGCTCCGTGTGCTGGGGCCCGAGGAGCCCCTTTCCTCGGCTTTGCTACCACGGCAGCAGAGGCTGCAAACTTGATTTTCTATAGTGGACTGAGGCTGAGATCTTGAACCAACCTCAGTCTAGGGCGGGAGTTGGCCAACTACAACCCTTGGCCCAAACCTAGTCCCCTGCCCGCTCCTGGACACAGAGACTATTGGAACCCAGCCACTCTCATAGATTTACATGTTGCCCATGGCTGCTTTCACAGTATAATGACAGGACCATGGGGCTGGCAAACCTCAAATATTATCTAGCCCTTTTTAGAAAAAGTTTGCTCAGTCCTGGTCCAGAATGATGTGACCATATTTTTATACAGTTAAACTGGAGTGGAAATATTATAATTGAGTGTCCTGGTATATCCAGGCTGTTTGGGGCAGGATCTGAGGATGCTCTAGAGGGATGCCAAAGCCTGAGGCTTCCGCTCACATGTGGTGACTGGTAAGAACTGCCTGGAGGGCTGTGCTGAGCATTCTGAGGCTGTGTCCAGGCCGGTGCGGTTTCCTCGGGGGAGAAAGCTGCGCGATATGTGGTTTAGGCAAGGAGCGCCAGGGGGGAAATGAGCAAGGTGAACAGCAGTCAGGGACCGCCTGGCATTGCCCCTGAAGCCGGCACTCTGCACGGCTGAGGCTGGAGTGTGAACATATATCCTGGAGTGGGAGAGGGGGAAGATCTAAACCCCATCCGCTTCTGCTGTGACAGACGCAGACAAGAGGCAGGGAAACCAAGGTCAGGCTGGTACCCCAGCTCTAATGGGGGCTCCTCGGGGTGCACGGAAGGCTAGCAACACAACAGTGTTTGTTCAGGACAGCATTTGGTATAAAGCTCATTGGAGAAGAGGCGGGCATGGTTCATCTGTGCAGGCAGGCAAAATGCCAGTTAAAAATGTTACAAATTATTTAAAAATGAGAAAGTATGTGTGACAATGCATGCTTACTGGAGAAAGCGATATAAAATGTGTCTCCTGTCATGCACACAGATATATACACATGTTCTTGGTGGTTTTTAAAACTACCTACCCACTCGGTCTAATGTCCTCTTTTTCTGTAAATCCAACAAATGATTCCTCCTTAGTGATCCATGGAAATCCAGGTAGCAGAATGTCTTCTGCAGACCTTCGCTTGACAGGGTGAATATGCTATTAGAAAGTGTTATGCACATCTCGTTTTTGGAACTCAGATCATATTTTAAATGTATTAAGAGTGACATTCAAGGTTAAATCCTTGAAAAGCATACTAGCCACTTTTGGATAAATCCAGCTCTTCAGACGCTGTAAGGCATTAAAATGAGGTATGACTGTGGTCTGATATATGTCTACTGTTGTATCAAGCTGACTTTTCCCCTGTAAGCTGTGCCTTGGAAATGTAAATATACATGGAGACCCCAGTAAGGGGAATTATGTTACTGTGCACTGATCTCTCATACCAGTCACTGAAAACCTTTCCCACATTCAACATTTTGGCTTTAATGTTTTTCCTTCATAGCATGAAAAAATTGCCAAGTCAACTCTGGCTGACTAGGTTTTTTTTTTCTTTTCAAATAATTATATGAAGCATTTGAATTGTATTAAGTGTATTAAATCATATCTCACATGGGATGGAGTATTCAAAAAATAGAGTTTATGACTTAAATTTGTTGAGAATTTATTTGCATAAAATGCCAGCATTTCCCAGGGAGCCTCTGGCACCCTCCCACCCCTCAGGTAAGAATGGCCGGTGTGGTAGGCATGCTGATGGGCCGGGGAGAAGTTCCACTGTGGACAGAGCCGGGCGAGTGGGGTTGACAGCACGGGTGGCGCGCAGGCCCCAGCGGGGCAGTGGGCCCTGAGCCTGCGTGTCTGAGAAACAAGAGTAGAGGGTATTCAGATGTAGAATTCCTCCGTGTCGTTGTCCCCTGGCCCAGCCAGCGCTGGGGGTGGGGGGACGGCTCTGCTGGTCTGCTGGGGTGAGGAAGCCTCACGGGGTAGCTCTGGGGACAGCTCTGTGAGCAGGGAGGCACTGCCGGCTGTCGCCGGGGAGCTGGAAGGCCCTTTGGTGAAGAAGGGGAGGGAGGCCCACGAGGACTCCCTGGTTCCCCCGCTCCCTGTGGGCAGTGGTCCTTCTCTGCAACCCTTGTGCTTTGACCCGTGGCTGCTGTGTCTCTCGGAGGGGAGGGCTGTTTCCACGGAGCTGCAGAACCCTCTGGGTGCAGAGTGGGCAGAGACCACAGAGAGGCCCGTGTCCACGTCCGTCTCCTGCGCCCCCTCTAAGTCATCGACAGACAGAAGGTGGCTGCGCCTTCTCCCTGAAGCCCTGCGCCCCGGGGCACCTGTGTTTGAAAACCACTGTGGTGCAGCTGAGGGGGCCGTGGAGGGCTCTCCAGAGGGCAGACAGAACAAGGACTTGCTTCTCGGCAAAGACCAGGCGTGGCTGGGAGGGCTGCGGGCTCGCCTGGCAAGTTCCTGCAGGTGCCCCGCAGGCAGGTGTGTGTGGCTGCGCCCTGGGTGTGAACCGTCCAGTGGGGGCTGCTGGCTGCGGTCAGGCGTGCGGCTTGGGGCGGTGGCACTTGGGGCTGACCCGGAGCCAGGTTTCTGCTCTGCGTACTGAGCTCTGTCCGGTTTTGGAAACGTCCTGTGCACCCTGTGTGCCTGTGGGGAAGAGGGCATACGGTGTCAGTGCGGGGCTGGGCGTCAGCCGGGCTCGGGGATTTATTGTTAAATACACCACGAAACACGCTTTCTGGGGATAGGAAACTGCCAGAAGTTTCCCTGCAATCCGATGCCCGGGGTGCGTCAGCAGAGCTAGGCACCGAGCAGACGGCCTTCTAGGAGGAGTCTCCCAGCCTGGAGGGAGATGCAGCCGCTCGTTGTGACAGGGACTGAGCACACGTGAGGGTGGCCAGCACAGTGGCCCACGGACCAGGGCCTGGCTGGGCAGAACCACCACGAAATGCAGGAAGACATGAAGGGCTCACTCCCCCAGCCCAAGCCCCACTGTCGGAAGGCGCTGAGAGAAGGTGGCGGTCAGGCTGGGCCGGGCAGTCTCAGAGCCATGGGGACCTGGCTCTGGACATGTGTGCGTGCGGGGATGCAGCCCGGGGCGGCCCATGGCGCGGGGAGTGAGTCTGTGATCGGTGAGGGGCTGCCAGGGGATCAGCCCCTACTTGCTCTCAGGAACCACTGACTCCTTATACACTCAGTGTTTCAGAGAAGGTACAGGAAAAGGGAGCTGCTGGCCACTGGCCAACCCCGTGGATGCCCCAGGGCTCGGACAGGCAGCTTCTCCCTGTAGCTCTGCACCCCTGTCCCGTTCTCCCCGCCCTCCTGCAGTCACCCGGACCCTGCTTCTGCTGTGTGCCACTGGGGGCGCCTTTCCCCCTGGGTCTGCAGAGTCTCTCTCGGGCCTGGCTCTGTGTACAAGCCTGCAGGCCCATCCTGCTACGCAAAGTTTCAAGAAAACAATGGATTTGAGGACAGTGTATGGGGTCATCTGACTTATGAATCCCTAAAATGAGAAAAGGGGACTGAGTACAGTTCATAAGTGATGTTTCCTGGCCCCGCAGGCTGCGCTCCTGGCCCCTCCCTGGACAACCACCCCCGGCTTCCCTGTAAAACAGGACCCTGGTTTTCCCACAGCCACTTGGGAAATTTAGTGCCATGTAACACGTGGTTATTGTGTGCCTATTGCAGGTAAAGGAGGAGAAACTACCAGAGAAGAGCTCAGTCTTCGACTGCATGAAACTTACATTTCATCAAAAAGGTAGGTGACAGAAAGAACCCAGACCAGAGGAGATGGCAGCTATGAGGGTGCCTCTGGGGGCGGGGAGTCTCAGTGGAGGTGGCCAGGCGAGCCTTCAGGGTGGGCAGCAGTGGGTGGGGAGGCCGTGCTGGACGGGGGTGGGGGGGGGCCGTCCTGGCCGGCGGGGGGGAGGCCGTGCTGGACGGGGGAGGCTGTCCTGTACAGAGAGGCCAGCGCAGAGGCTGACTGTAGGCAGCTAAGCGAGAGACTTGCGGGGAGGCAGCAGCAGTTTGTCCTGGGTAGAGTCCAGGCTCATGGAAAGCAGCGAGGGAAGGCCGCGCTGAGAACGGGGTCTAGTGCGCGTGGTTGAGGCCTTGACCACATTGGCAGGAAGCTCACATACTTACCCTTTCCCTGGGGTCACGTTCAGTCTTAGTTATGTTTTTTTTGGCATATGACCCATTCCTTATATTGGTTTGTAAGATCTTTGCTTGCCTAATTCTGGATATCTCTTAATCCTAACGATAGACTGATTCGTTCTCAACCAGCATTGACTGAGGGCCTTTTGTGCAGAGCTTCCCAGCAGGTGTGTCTCTACTTTGAATGGGTTGATAAACGTGTGCCCAGATCTCGTTCGCCGGCAGATTCCTGAACCGCACACGTCACCACTATGCTCTGTATGTGCTCTTTGATGTGGCAAAGATTTGAGGGCCCCACAGGTAATTCTGAGCAAGGTGGTCTTCTCCCCCAATGATTAACAATGCAATGTCCGAGGTAAGAATGTGACTTTTGATGATAAAGCGTGTGACAGTATATGGGGCCTGCAGCACACAAAGGAACAGCTGGTTTTGCAGAGAGATGAGGCGGCGGTGGGAATGTAGGAAGAGCTTGCTTGGGAAGTTGTGCCTGGACAAAATCTCAGAGGTGGACAAGGTGTTTGCGTCCTGGACGGCAGCAGGTTTAGGAGGGCGTTTGGCACTAGCAGCCTGAGCAGGGGAGGAAGAGGGAACCGAGCAGGAGGGGAGCCCTGTGTTATGTGCCAAGTGGTGGCACTTGCCCTTAAAACCCTGAAGGCCTAGCAGCAGGTGGCATGGCCAGGTTGGCAGCAGCAGGACTGGACTGGGACGAGGCCGGTGGCAGGAAGACCAGGTGGAGGTACTGCCATGGTCTTTCACCTTTGTAGAGATTCGGGACAAGTGAGCCACATTTTCAGTTGCTCGCATGAGTTTCTTCTCAATCATCAATTCAGATAGTCAGGATTTTCTATGGAGTCTCTGTCCAGCCATCCTGGCCCCCTCCTTGAACCTCAGTCCATATGTTCTGTTTGGACTGTGTGTGCGTGTCCGTCTGTCCATCCATCTCCATGATTTGAGGACCCTTTTCCTGGCCTTTGGGCTCAGTATAGCATGTTGAAACTCTCAAGGTGTCCTAAGGGTGGTTGAAGGAGCTAAAGGCGAAGTGCAGCGATTAAGATTTCTGATGGTCTGAATACAGATCCTCAAAGAACGTGATGCAAAATGCTTGTGGTACAAGTTTTGACGGTTAAGGTGCAGGTCCTCTTTAGGCCAGACTCGCAAGGCCATGCTCATCAGGACACTTCAGCCTGGAGCAGCGCCCCATTTTGTCCAGGGGACCTAGCCAAATACAACGAGGGGGGTTCTGAGCCGAGCTCACTGCCTATGGGGTGACCCACTCTCCCGGGCCCGCAGCTCTGTGCTCCGGCTTCTCCTAGACACCCGGCCGGGCCCGCCTGCCCCTGTCTGCCCTGCTCTGGCGAACAACTGATCTCTGCGAGGCTCTGTGCTCCATGGCAGAGATCCTGACAGGTGACAGGAGCCTAAGCATGAAGACTTATGGCATCAGGACAAGGTCAGGAGCAGCCTCAGAGGGCCCAGGTGAGCCCGATAGGTGCCACCGCTGGGTGGCTGTTGGAGAGAAAAACCTCCATCATTTGAATTTGGCTGAATAAGAAAGAAAGTAAATAATGAGGCTCTTCAGAGAAGCCAGTCCTTGGGCATGGAGGCTGCTTCCAGGAGGGCATGATGTCTGTTCATTAAATGCCTGTCCTGTTTCTCCCAAGGGCCGGTTCCCGGGGGTGCCCCGGTGCCACTTCTCACCTGAGCGTAGGCACCACCCTGTGACTCCCATCTCCAGAGTCTCACTCGGCAAGCACGCTCGCAGGCTGAGTCTGCCTGAGTCCCATGCAAGGACTTGCTAGGGGGGGACACCTGAGACAGGTGGTGTTAATTTCGACTTAAAATCAGTAACTGGCGGAGGATGAATACGTGGTGGTTTTGCAGAGGTTTTCTTCACGGCGCTTGTTTAACGGGAACTGACACGTGTCCTATTTCTACCATATCGTGAAGGCAGGATCAGAAAACCTTAAGCTCTGCTGCTTTAAAGAGAGGTGTCCCTTCACTGGACGGGCGCCCACGAGTGCCTGTGGCAGGAGTCCAGCCGGCACCGTGGTGGCTTGCGTCAGTGGCAGGATCTGGGGGAGCAGACTCGGGGGAGAGGGCCTGGCAGCCTCCACACGCCCAGCCTCCCTTGGGCCCAGGGCTGAGGTGCCTGTGAGATCCGGGGGGACTCGTCATCCAGCTCAGCCTGCAGACAGGGCAGCCAGCTTCTAAAAGCAGGGTCTCGTCTGTCCTAAAGACAACTCGCAGAGCCTCTTTCTGTGCCCGTCCCCTGGCGGCTGCTCTGTTTCTGGCTTCCCTTGTCTGTCTGACTTGGCCAGAAGCATGAATCATCATAGGTGTTTTAGGAACCTCCCCGGGGGGCGTCTGCAAAGTGAACCGGCACTGCGCGCTCTCCTCCCGAAACCCCTCCCTCCTCCACTGGCCGCCGGCTGCCCTCTGGAGCTCCTCCAGTCGGCAGCAGCGTGTGCCCTTTCCCTCTGAAGTGGTGCGGGCTGGCTGACTCACTGGAATCCAGCAGTTCCATTCTTTGGTAATTGTGAACTTTCTCTAAGAACAGAATAGCATCACATACATGCTTCTGCTTAGCCAACCAGGCAGGGAGATCTGGCTCCATCCCTGAAATTACCACAAACTGAAATGCAGTGACTGACCCTTGAGTTTCTCATGCAACTCTGAGCACAGGCAGTTTGCAGGTGGGGCGGCAGAGAGGTGTGAGCCGAAGCCCCTTCATGAGGCTCTGGTGTCAGTAGGCTCGTCCCCCGCACATGGACAGAGGCCCCAGTAGAGGTGCTTCTGCCCCTGGGCTGCGCCCCGCGGGCTGTCCCCAGCCAGGCAGGTGCATCTCCCGTCACTTCCCCTCTTATTCCCCTTCCTCTTGTGTCTGTCCTTGGCAGAAACACAACCAGGGTGGCATTGTCTGCTGTGTAATGAGCCAGGAATGGCCTTTTGACCCAGGGACTGATAAGAATTAGGGGCACTCTCAAGGGCATTGGCAGTGGGCTCACCTGAGAAATCAGATTTTTTTCTAAAGAAAAACTTAGTGGGTAGTTTTCATACACTCACTAAGAGTACTACCTCCAGGCAAAGCCTACATTGTCTTTTCTGCTTTTATTAAAGTATCATTGATATACAATCTTATGTTGGTTCCAAATATATGACACAGTGCTTCAACAGTTACCCTTATTAGTAAATCCTCACCCCCTCTAGTGCAGTTATTATCTATCAATGTAATAAGATGTTACAGAATCATTAACTGTATTCTCCGTGCTGTACTACCGTCCCTGTGCCCAGCTTATATTGTGATTGCAAATTATTGTGCCCCTTTAAACCCTTCACCCTCCCCACCCACCTGTCCCAACTCCTCCTCCCTTGGTAACCACCAGTCCCTTCTCAGTGTCTATGAGTCTACTGCTGTTTTGTTCCTTTTGTTTTGTTTTGTTTTTAGATTCCACAAATAACTGAAATCATATGGTGTTTGTCTTTCTCTGCCTGGCTTATTTCACTGCACATAATACCCTCTAGATACATCCATGGTGTTGTAAATGGGAGGACTTTTTTATGGCTGAATAATATTCCATTGTTTATATGTGCCACATCTTCTTTATCCATTCATCTACTGGTGGACACTTAGGTTGCTTCCAGATTTTGGTTGTTGTAAATAGTGCTGCGATAAACATAGGGGTGCATATGTCTTTTTCAAACTGGGCTGCTGCATTCTTAGGGTAAATTCCTAGGAGTGGGATTCCTGGGTCAAATGGTATTTCTATTTTTAGTTTTCTGAGGAACCTCCATATTGCTTTCCACAATGATTTAACTAATTTACATGCCCATCAACAGTGTAGGAGGGTTCCCCTTTCTCCGCATCCTCACCAGCATTTGTTGTTCCTTGTCTTTTCAATGCTGGCCATCCTTACTGGTGTGAGGTGATATCTCATTGTGGTTTTAATATGCATTTCCCTGATGATTAGCGATGAGGAGCATCTTTTCATGTACCTGTTGGCCATCTGAATTTCTTCTTTGCAGATGTGTCTGTTCATATCCTCCGCCCATTTTTTAATCAGGTTATTTGCTTTTTGGGTGTTGAGGCGTGTGAGCTCTTTGTATATTTTGGATGTTAACCCCTTATTGAACATGTCGTTTATGGATATATTCTCCCATACTGTAGGATGCCTTTTTGTTCTACTGATGGTGTCCTTTGCTGTACAGAAGTTTTTTAGTTTGATGCAGTTCCATTTTTTCATTTTTGCTTTTGTGTCCCTTGCCTGAGATGTGTTCAGGAAAAGTTGTTCATGAGAGAATTTTGCCTATGTTTTCTTCTAAGACTTTTATGGTGTCATGTCTTATGTTCAGGTCTTTGATACATTTCGAGTTTACTTTTGTGTATGGAGTTAGACAATAATCCAGTTTTATTTTCTTACATGTAGCTGTCCAGTTGTGCCAACACCAGCTGTTGAAGAGGCTGTCATTTCCCCATTGTATATCCATGGGCTCCTTTATTGTATATTAATTGGCCTTCAGTTTATATCTGGGATCTTTACTCTGTTCCATTGGTCTATGGGTCTGTTCTTGTGCCAGTACCAAATTGTTTTGATTACTGTGGCTTTGCAGTAGAGCTTGAAGTTGGGGAGTATAATCCCCCCAGCTTTATTCTTTCTTCTCAAGATTGCTTTGGCTATTTGGGGTCTTTTGTGGTTCCATATCAATTTTAGAACTATTTGCTCTAGATCACTGAAGAAAGCTGTTGGCACTTTGATAGGGATTGCGTTGAATCTGTAGATTGCTTCAGGCAGGGTGGCCATTTTGACAATATTAATTCTTCCTATCCATGAACGTGGGATATATTTCCATTTATTGGTGTCCTCTTTAATTTCTCTCATTACTGTCTTTTCTCTCATGAGTAGTTTTCAGGATCTAGGTCTTTCACCTCCTTGGTTAAGTTTATTCCTTGGTATTTTATTGTTTTTGATGAAGTTGTATAAAGGCACTATTTTTAAGTCTCTGTCCTCAGTCGAAGCTGAGCTTACCAATAGCTATAATAAACAGAGACATTTTGCAGAAATGCGCATTTACACATTTAGAGGAATTGGGTTAATTGTACAATCTTTACTTTGTGCTATAAGGTTTTTAACAGCTGGGTGGATTGACTTCTAGCGCTTGCACTTACGTACGTGTTTAAACAGATATTCATATTTGCATATAACAGACACTCAAATCTCTACTGAATGAGTAAATGAATACATGTATACATTTGAGATAAAAATATGTATCTTCTAAAATTGCTTATTACCAAGGGAGTTTTAGGGTAATCTTACGCATGCACGCACGCACACATATTTCTCCTAAATCATAAATCCAACAGTTAATTATTTGGTTTTGATAAGATGAAAATAAAAAATCATGAGAACTTTGGTAATACTGAAAAATAGTAGCAACATCTACTGATAAGAAAACTTTCAAGTCAAAAACTATCTGAGGGGTGCCTCAGGGAGCAGCTCTGTTTAGTATTTGTAGTAGCTCTTGGGAGGATGTGTCAAGAATCACAGAAGATTCTAAATAGAAAGGAACTGCGAGGACCTGCAACTGCTAGGAAACAACCAGGCCACTGATCTGTACGTTAAAAGGCCATCCATTCAGGGAGGAGCAACACAGAAATGCAAGGTCACAGATCTGAGCACTGGGAGCTGAAAAACAACACTTTCTCTTTGTATAAGTATTGCATTTTTTCCAGAATATTTTTCAGTATGATTTATGAATTACCCTGCCCTTGGCTATAAAACAGAGGGAACTAATTTTTATATTAACAAAGCATCATTAGAATTTGATTGTCCAATTTAAGGAATTTCAAAAGAGAAATATTCCTTGTCACTGTTTGATGAACAGAGCTTAGAAATAGCACTGAAATGATTAGCAACGACTTAAGCAAGAATCCTGTTTTTGAAATTGGAATGGAAGAGTGAGGAAGGCCTTCCTGAACTGTGGGACATAATCAGAAGAAACAATGTCTTCATCTTGGGGGTCTTGGAAGGAGGAGGGAGGGAGAGTGGTTGAAAACCTCCCAAATCTGGGGAGAGTTATGGTCATCCAGGTGCAGGAACCTCAAAGATACTCAAGGAGATTTCACTGAGACACATTATAATCAATCTTTCAACAATCAAAGAGAATCTTGAAAGAGCAAGAGAAAAAAGAGTCATCATACACAAGTGAACTCTGATAAGCCTCTTAGCAGGTTTCTCAGAAGAAACGGTGCAGGCCAGGGGAGAGTGGGATGGCACAAAGTGCTCAAAGAAGAAACTCACCCAAGAATACTTTACTCGGCAAAGCTGTCATGCAGAAATAAAAAAGAGACAAAGACTTTACCACATAAACAATAGCTGAGGGAATTTATCACCACTGTACCTACCCAACAGGAAATGTTCAGGGAGTTCTTCAGGCGGCTAATGAGTGACATGAAAACATACTAAAGCATAAAATCCACTGATAAATTAGTGAATATACAGTCAAATTCAAAATACTCTAATACTGCAATGGTTGTGCATAAATCACTTTGAAATCTAGTATATAGGTTGAGACAAAAGTGTTGAAAATAAGTATAACCACAATATTATGTTAATGGGCACAATATAAAAAGATGTAAATTGGGACATTAATAAAAATTGGAGGCAGGCAGATAAATGGGTAGATTTCTAATGTGACTGAAGTTAAAGTTGTTATCAGCTTAAAGTAGATGGTTATAAGAGGTATTATGAAAGCCACATGGAAACCACAGAGCAGTAATTATAATAGATATACAAGTGATACAGAGAAAGAATCAAAGCAAACCACTACAAAAACACCATCCACTCACAAAGACAGACAGCAAGAGAGGAAGAAAGGAACTAAAGAACTATAAAACAATTGGGAAGCAATTAACAAAGTAGTGATAATAAGTCCTCAGCTGTCAATAATTACTCTACATGTAAATAGACTAAATTCTCCAACTAAAAGACACAGACTGGATGAATGGATAAAACAACAAAGAAGACCCATCTATATGCTGCCTGTAAGAGACTCACTTAAGCTTTAAGGACACTCACAGGCTGAATGTAAAGAGATAGAAAGAGATACTTGAAGCAAATGGAAATCACGACAGAACAGGGGTAGTTATGCTTATATCAGACAAATAAGACATTAGATAAGAAGCTACAACAAAAGAGAACAAAGGTCATTATATAATGATAAAGGGGTCAGTTCACTAGGAGGATATAACAATTGTAAACATGTAGGCACCCAATACTGGAGCACATAAAAGGGAGAAATAGACATCAATGCAATAACAGTAGCAGACTCCAATATGCCACTTTCAACAATGTATAGATCACCCCAGACAGAAAATCAATAAGGAAATAATGGATTTGAATAACGCTTTAGACCAAATGGGCTTTCCAGACATACACAGAAGAGTCTCTCTAACAGAGGCAATATACACATTCTTCTAAACTGAAACAAAACAAAATGTTCTCCAGGATGGATGACATCATGATAGGTCATGATATATGTTTTGGCAAATTTAAGAAGATCAAAACATCACATTAGAAAAAAGTATCTTTTCCAATCACAGTGGTTATGAAACTAGAAATAAGTAACAGGAGGAAAGCTGGAAAATTCACAAATATGTGGAGATTACATAATATACTCATGAAAAACCAATGGGTCAAAGAAAAAAACAGGGAAATCAAAAATATCTGAAACAAATGGAAGTAGAAGCACAACATATTAAAACCTATGGGATGCTGCAAAATAAGTTCTAAGAAGGAAGTTTATAATGATACCTATCTCAAACAACCTTACTTTTATACCTCAAGGATCTAGAAGAGAACAAAGCCCAAATTTAGCAGAAGGAAGTAAATAATAAAAATCAGAGCAGAAATAAATGAAGCAGAGATCAAATAATAGAAAAGATCAATGAAACTAAGAGCTGGTTCTTTGAAAAGATAAAATTGACAGTTAAGAAGAGAGAACATGCAAATAAAGTCAGAAATGAAAGTGGGTCCATTACAGGTGGTACTGCAGAAATGCAAAGGCTTATGAGAGACTATTATAATCAATTACACACCAACAAACTGGATAATGTAGAAGAAATGGACACATTCATAGAAACTTATGACTTACCAAGGCAAAATCCTAAAGAAATAGAAATCAAAACAGACCAAAAACAAAGTAAAGATATTGAATAAAAAAAAAAAATCCTCCCAACAAACAAAAATCTAGAACCAGATGGCTTCACTGGTGAATTCTACCAAACACTTAAGGAAGAATTACTACCCATCCTTCTTAAACTCTTCCAAAAAACTGAAGAGGAAGGAACACTTACAAACTCCTTTTATGAGGTCAGCTTTACCCCTGATGCCCAAAACAGACAAGGGCACCGGAGGATAAGAAAATAACAGGCCAGAGTCCCTGATGAACACAGACAGAAAATTCCTCAACGAAGTTTTAGCAAACCAAATTCAACAATACAGTGAAAGGATTATACATGGTGGGATTTATTCCAGGGATGCAAAATAGGATACAAATCATGATCATCTCAATAGATACACAAGCATTCGACAAAATACCTGCCCATTTATGATAAAACTTCTCAACAAGGTGGGTGTGGGGGAACATATTTCAGCTTAAAAAGCTGAAGGTTTTTCTTCCAGGATCAGGATCAAGACAGGATGCACCTCTCTTTACTTTTATTCAATACTATTTTAGAAGTCCTAGTCACAGCAATTAGGCAAAAAAAAAAAAAAAAAAAAAAAATTCCAAATAGGCAATGAAGAAGTTAAACTGTCACTACTTGCAGATGACATGTTTTAATGACAACCCAAAAGACGTGATCAAAAGTGAGAATAAATGAACTCAGTGAAGTTCAGGATAGAAAGTCAATGTATAGAAATCTGTTGTACTTCTATACATTAGTAACAAACTATCAAAGAAATCAAGAAAACATTTCCATTTACAACTGATTAAAAAGAATAAAATATCTAGAAATGAATTTAACCAGGGAGATGAAAGACCTGTACTCTGAAAACTGTTAAACAGTCATGAAAAAAATTGAACATACAAATAAAAGAACAGAAGAAAGATATTCTGTGCTCATGAGCTGGAAAAACTAGTATTATTAAAATATCCATAATACCCAAACTCATCTACAGATTCAATGCAATCCCTGTCAGAATTCCACTTGTATTTTTCACAGAAATAGAATAATTCTAAAACTTATATGGAACTTCAAAAGACCCTAAGTAGCCAAAGTAATCTTGAGAAAGAAGAACGAAGACGGAAGCATCATGCCTCTTCATTTTAAACTAGATTACAAAGCAGTAGGCAGCATAACAGTATGACATTGGCATAAAAAATAGACACATAGGTCAATGGAACAGAACAGAGCTCAGAAATAAACCCATACATATATGGTCAATTAATTTATGACAAAGAAGCCAAGAATATACAATGAGGAAAAGATAATCTCTTCAATAAGTGGTGCTGGGAGATCTGGACAACCACATGCAAAACAATAAAACCGGACCGCTATCTCACACTATATGCAAAATGAACTAATAGTGGATTAAAGACATGAATGTAAAAACTGAAACCATAAAACTCCTAGAAGAAAACACAGGCATTAAGCTCCTTGAGTTTAGTGTTGGTGATTTTTTGGATTTGACACCAAAAGCAAAGGCAACAAAAGCAAAAATAAACAAGTGGGATGACATCAAAGTAGGAAGCCTCTGCACAGCTAAGGACACTGTCAAAAAAACAAAAGGTGACCTACTGAATGGGAGAGAAAGTCTTTGAATCATGTATCTTATAAAGGGCTAATATCCAAAATATATAGAGAACTCATACAACTCAACTAGGGAAAAATCCAATTGAAAAACCGGCAGAGGATCTGAATAGCCAGTTTTCTAAAGAAGATACACTGATGGACAATAAGTGCATAAAAAGGTGTTTGATGTCACTAGTCTTAGGGACATGCAAATGACAACCAGAATGAGCTCTCACCTCACACCTGTTAGACAAGAAATAAGTGTTGGTGAGGATGCGGATAAAAGGGAACTCTTGTGCACTATTGCTGGGCATATAAACTGTTGCAGCCATTATGGAAAACAGTGTGGAGGTTCCTCAAAAAATTAAAAATAGAACTATCCTATGATCCAGCACTTCCCTCTGGGTACTTATATGAATGAAGTGAAAACTTTAACTTGAAAGGGTATCTTCACTCCCCTGTCTACCGCAGCATTATTCACAACAGCCAAGACAGGGAAGCAACCTCAGTGTCCACTGATGGATCAACTAAAGAGGAGTTAAAGCATATTCCATACACAATAGAATATTATTCAGCCATAAAGAGGAAGGAAATCTTGCCATTTGGGACTACATGGATGGGCCTTGAGCGCATTTTTCTAAGCAAGTCAGACAGAGAAAGACAAATACCATATGATCGCACTTATATGTGGAATCTAACAAAAAAAAAAACAATAAAACTGAGCTCATAAGTACAGAGAACAGAGTGGTAGTGTTGTTGGGGGTCAGTGACATGGGCAAAGGGGTCCAAAGTTACAAAATTCCAGTTATAAAACAGTCCTAGATGTAAAATACAACATTTTTACTATAGTTAGTAATACTGTATTGCATACTTTAAAGTTGCTAAGACAGTAGATCTTAAAAGTTCTCACTAGAAGAAAAAAAGCCTTTGTAATCGTGTTTGGTGACACATGTTAACTAGACTCATGGTGACCATTTTGCGATCTAAACAAATACTGAATCGTTACGTTGTATACTTGAAACTAATGTATTGTTATATGTCAGTTATTCCTCGGTAAAAATGGAAAATCCTAAAGACTTCACTAAAAACTGTTAGAACAAATAAATGAATACAACAAAGTCACAAGATAAGGATACACAATCAACATCCGAACTCACTTGCATTTTTATATGCTGATAGTGAATTATCTGAGAGGGAAATTCAGACAGGAATCCATTTGTAATAGCATTAAAAACAATAAAATACTTAGGAATCAGCTTAACCAAGGTTTATGAGGGTTTTAATCAGCTTTATGAGGGCTTATCATCTCCAACACCATTTGGCCAAACTGTTTACAAGCTCAGGCCTTTTTATTGTGCAAATTGCACACTAGTGTTAAGGTATTTTACAGTTGCAAAATGTAGTTGTGTCCTTTTTCTTTAAGAGAAGCTGCTGCATTTCTTAATTTTGTTTCTTTTCCTCAGTGAAATTAGAAATAGAGTAGTGGAACAAAAATGCCTTCATTTTGCCATCTGACCTGGAGTTCGGTAGTTTTAAATAACTCCTGCAGAATCTCAAATAGGCATATGCAAAAAGTCTTCTCTTAAAAAGGTTCACACATTTGCTTCCTGTTGCCTAAAATCTGTGTGAAATAATGACCTAAAGACTGTGTAAAACATAATTAAATGAAGGTAGTAGACCTTTTGGGGACATTAAGATATTCAGAGAACATGGATGAAATTTGAGGACATCATGCTAAGTGAGGCAAGTCAGAGAAAGACGAATACAGTGTGATAGTCGTTCCGTGTCAATCTAAACAAACAGATGTAACGCACTGGGCTACGCGGCCTGCCTTGGAGCGGGAAGCGGCTCGGTGTCATGGCTGCAGTTTCTCTAAACTTAGTGTCGGGTACTTATCACCTTCCTTGTTTTTCGGCGTGGACTCCAACCACTAATTCGGGAATAGCCGGGCACCCATCCCCACTGTCTGGAATAAATAAGAAGGGATTATCAAAACTCAGAAGCAGGCCGTTGCCAGGCTGAGCTCGCTGTGCGTATCAGAAGGGGGCCACACCCCAAGTGACAGTCCCAACGAACAGCTCTACTAAACGTCTCCAACACCTTCCTGGACTGGCCCAGGTCAGTCCTGCCGGACTTGTGCTGGTGGTCATGGCTCCTTCCCGCCCACCCTCAGCTCGGGCCCCCCACCCCATCACCATAAGTACGTGGATCTGCCGGAACAGATACTGGCAAAGAATCCTCAGGATAGAGGCTGTCATGAAATCATGCTGAGAGGAGCAGAAATGACAGAATTCACTGTATTGCCTCACCCAGTAGTTTGCAATCCTGGTGGCACATAAGAATCACACGGGAAGCCTTAACCCCCCCCCACTCCAGAGCCTTTGGAACAACCCCTGGAGTTGGTCCTAGACGTCATTTGAAAAGCTTCCCAGGTGATCTGAATATGCAGCCAGGACATGAACTGCTGTTTAGGCCACCTTTCTGGTTTTCCCTTAATGCCTAGCTTTATTTCTCTCATGTCTGGGGCCTGTACCTATTTTTATGGCTACTAAAAGCGATATTCTGAATGACTAGATAGTACATATTTTCGTGACTATATACAATTCAAAACTTGGAAACCCTCTTTCTTACTCTCTGTGAAGTAAACTCCTGCAATCTTCCAGCTCCAAAAATCTGTGATTCTGGAAAAACTGTGAAAACCTGGATGCAGAAAATTGTTCCTTGTATAATTTGCACAAAGAAAGCTAGTGGGAGGAGGGTACTTTTGTCTGTCTTGCACCCCCACTGTATTAGTTAGATTAGCATTCACTTTTCCCCCTCATTTTATACAGTTATTTTGGCTAATGTACCCTGAACTTGTCCTCTCAATTAACTTTGGTCTGGAAAATGATATGGATAATGGAAATTCCGAAGAACGAGTTTCCACTGCCACTTTCCCCTCTCAATAATTTTTTTATTTTGATCTTATCTGCAAATCTGCTTTAATAACAAAGCTTGCTCTTTGGCCTTGGGCTCCTCTTTAGTTCCAACCATGGCTCTGGCTTTGGTAAGTTTCCTCTTGCAGTTTTATCTGTTAACACACTTAAAACAAAGAACCATTGAATAATACGTGTAATGCTTATGCCAGAAACACAAGGCTGCCTACACCAGAAGAGATCAACTAACTGCCCCACAGAACAAAGACCCGGGCTGAACAAAAGCTCCATCCAGCCGCCCCCAGAACACATGACGTCACTGTCACTGTGGCTTTAAAGAGCAAAGATGGATCTGATCTTTTCCACGAATCCGCATCACTGGGGAAAAATGTTGATTGTTGAGATTAGTCTTGTAATAACAATGCCTCTACTCAGAAAGCAGGATTTAGGAATTAGGACAGCGCCTATACATTTCATGGGTCCATAAGAAGCATGCCAGGAAAATGTCAGGAGCTGACTGTCACTGTTGTCCCCAAAGCAGCGGCTCCCATTCTGTCCTGAGGTGCTCCTCTAGCCGGAATTAATATGTAGGTTTTCTTGGGTGGTGAAAGCAAGCAAAAATATCCAATGTTTAAAAATCTTCTTTGAAGTGCTTATTGTTCAAGACACAGATGCAGAAAGAGAAGGACCCAAGGATGGGACAACCTGATAGATGAGCTGCCAGGAAGTCAGTCAAAGATGCGTTTTCACCAAGGGCATCGTCAGTATGTCGTAAAGCCTGAGTCATTTCAGGCTTGTGTTTCCAGGTGTGGCGTGTAGTCAGTTTGCCCTTCGCCTGAGGAAGTACCGGCCCCTTTGACCTGGGATATCCAGGCTGGAGGGCGAGTCCGGGTCCCAGGTCACTGGATGTGGGCCCTGGAGTTGCAGAGGATCACTGAGGACGTGGGCCAGATCCCCGTCCCCATGGGATGAGTGAACCGGGCCTCTCCGGGAACGCCGGGAACTGTCTCGGTGGTCCCAAACTCCCCCAGCTCAGCAGCTGGTCCTTGGGCCTCTTCTACAGTCTTGGGAACCAGCCTGGCTGTACTTGGACTAGTTCTGACCGAGATTGAATAAACTTCTGTTAGTTTCTCAGTTAAAATTCTGGAGTATCAGTGTAGGTTTTCTGATGCTTTTATACACAGAAAAATATCCAAAAGCTACTTTTGAAAAATCAATATCCAATTAATTATAGTTACTAATTTCAAGCCCAATTTTTTCTTAAACTTGATTTGAGTTAAACTCCTAAATCTTATTACTCTACTAATAAATCTAGTAAATGTTAACGATTACTTTTAAAAGGGCTCTTGCAGCTTAATTAACTAATTTCCTTTAACATCTGAAACTGCATTTATACATTTACTGTATTGATTTTAAGTAGTTCAGTGGCCTGATTAATAAACAAAACCTTTTAAGTACATAACGCTTGTGAATCTAATCAATTAAACATATAAATGTGGCAAATATTAAATCCTCTTAAATGTTTCAATGTGACAAATTAACTAAAAGTTACCCTTAATCCCTCAACTTAAAACTGCATATACACATCAGCTCTAGACATTTCAAATTGGAATCACAGGGTTGATCTCTTGTTCTAATAAGTCAAATTCTCTGAAATAACATCAAATTCTTGAACAAATTATTTCTGAACCTAACAAAAATTCTAATGTTATAGGTTTTATTATTTCTATACCTATTTTTATTAATTTTTTTCTGGGATTAAAAAATAACTATCCACTAAGGAGCCAACTATATCATTCCAAGTAATTTGGAGTTGCTTCTCTAGCTGAGTGAGGTCAGCTCAGTCACCACGGACAGCTATTTTGGGGAGATAACAGGAACCTTCTTTTATGCTTGCTCTAACAGGGGTTCCAGAATTTAAAGGGGTTGTTTACATGGCCCATATGCCTGGATTTGTCAAATCATTATCTAATTCCTCTCTATTAGCAAACTTCTGCAACCTCTTCTCAGATTGTGGCTAACTTCCATCGCTGCTTCACTAACCCTGCAAGTCTTTTCTTCTCCTAAGATGTTTACATGTTACCCCTTTGGATTCTCTCTCTCTCAAGGCTTTGCTACCTCTGCCGTCCTCTGATAATAGGGGTTCTCAGGTTCTTCCAAGAGAGGCAGCAGTTGACCCTGGAAGACCCAGCTATTTGAAATGTGAATCTGGTGTTAAAGGAGCAACCCCAAAGCAGGTGGGCAACTGCAGAGAGCGGTAGGTTCAGGAAAGAAAGGTGCTAAACTGCTCATTACTTAACTGTCAACTTTATTAGACTTAAGGAGATCTTGGAGAGCAGCTTCATATACTGGCTTCCTGTGTGCTGCAACATGGCATCCCCTCGTGGCCATTCATGGGACCCCAGGCCACTGGAATCTGTCTCCTCCCAATGTCCCAGTTGGGCACGCTGGTCCTGCTCCCACTATCTAAGTGACTGAGCCGAGAGAGGGCACCTGACCTGGCGGGAAGGAGGCACAGTATCTGGCTGAGCAACTGGATTCTCCCCTGAACAAAAGCACAGCAGAGGGTGGTCACACCAGCAGCAGAGTAGGAGTCTGGAGTTATATCTAACAGAAAATATCAGTTCTGACCTAAATCCCATTTCTTCTAGTGAAAAGATGAGAAGAATGTTATGATATTGTTTCTTTATTCAATTATGCCCAAGCCTGGAAGCTTTCTCCTTGATCTTGTCTATTATTTTTTCAGCTGTTTACACAGACCCTTTTGAGAGCCCTTTCAAAAGATGGTGATCAAAGTTGAATTCTGTGTTCTCACACTGAATGGACTACTCTTCTGGTTGTCAAGTCAGAAACTATTCTCACACTATTAAACGGAGACTTAATGTAAGAATGCTGAGGAGACAACTGCAAAAGTTTAGTGACCCACAGGAATAAGTAGAGCTAATGACTCATATGCAAAAAGACCCATGCTTTTTCTTCTCTGGCCTTATCTTGTAGGTCAGTACCACCCTTCTCTCTGATGGCAGGGCAGCTGCTGACCACTCCCAAGCTTTACATGTTAGAGCTTCAGCCACCTAGAGGGAGACGAACTTTTCTTTTCCCATCAAAATCTGCCCCTCCATGTCAAAATTACAGTGCACAGATAGCCTGGATACATCAACCAAAGCTGGGAGGCAGGACTGGGTTATTCTGACATAGTGCTTTGGCCGGACCCGTGTGAATGGGGAAGGGGGCTTGCAACAAAGAAGTACTGGGAAGGGGGCCCTCACTGGACCACGGCAAGGGATGACCAGGGCCGAGCATGCAAAAGAACGGCATCTGGACTCTACCTTCAGGTCCCTGCGGAGCTGGCTCTCCGTTAGGCTTTCTCTTAAACAACTAAATGACCTTTCTCATTTATGGTGTGAATGTGTTTTGAATCAGAAAATGAGAACATTTTTAAAAACCTATTTATAAGAAAGCTTGGTGACAAGTAAGACCTTGAAACTTAATTTCCTGGAAATCTGTAGGAAATGAACAGGTAGCCAACAGATTAAGATTTAAGTGTGATTTCAGCCTTGCAGTTTTAGATATTTTCTTTGCTTCTCATTTTCAGAAAGATATCCTCTTTTGAGGTCTAAGGAAGAAAAATCTACTTGAAATTTCTGATAAATATTTCATATAAGCAGTACATTGGAATCAGACTAAAATGACATATACTGGAATTTTCAAAAAAAATTTATGTATTGTCACATGGACATTCTCCAGGATAGGTTATATGTTAGGCCATAAAGCAACTTTAATAAATTTCAGAAGACTGAAATCATATCAACCATCTTTTCTGACCACAATACTATGAAGCTAGAAATTAGTTACAAGAAGAAAATTCTCAAATATGTGGAGATTAAACAACATGGTACTAAACAACCAATAGTGTCAAAGAAGAAATCAAAAGAGAATAATTACCTTGAGACAAATGAAAATGGAGTTACAACATACCAAAACTTATGGGATATAGTAAAATTAGTTCTAAGGGGGATGTTAATAGCGGTAAGTGCCTGTATCAAGGAACAAGCAAGATCTCAAACAACCTCACTTTACACCTCAGGGAATTAAAAAAGAACAAATAAAACCCAAAGTTAGCTGAAAAAAACGAATTAAAGATCAGAGTAGAAATAATGGAATAGACAATAAAAAGAAAATAGAAAAATCAATGAAACTAAGAACTGATTTTTTGAAACATAAACAAAACTGACAACCTTTAGCTAGACCCTCTAAGAAAAAGAGAGAGAGAACTCCTACAAATAAAGTCAGAAATGAAAGAGATATTAAACTGATGCCACAGAAATACAAAGGATCATGAAAGACTCCTGTGGAAAATTGTACACCAACAAAATGGACAACCTGGACGAAATGGATAAATTCCTAAAACCATATAACCTACCAATACTGACTCAGGAAGATACAGAAAATCTGAACAGACCGTTAATCAGTAATCAAAAACCTTCCAGGACCAGAAGGCTGCACTGGTGAATTCTACCAAACATTTAAAGAGGAGTTAGTGCTGTTTCTTCTCAAACTCTTCCAAAAAACAGAAGAGAGGGAAACACTTCCAAATTCAATTTGCATGGCCAGCATTACCCTGATACCAAAACCAGACAGGAATACCTCAAGAAAAGAAAATTAAAGGCCAGTATCCCTGATGAACACAGATGCAAAAATCCTCAACAAAATATTAGCAAACTAAATTCAATAATACATGAAAAGAATACACCATGATCAAGTGGGATTTATTCTGGAAATGCAAGGATGGTTCAATATCAATTAATGTGATACACTACATTACCAAAAGGAAGGATAAAAATTATATGATCATCTCAGTAGATGAAAAAGAGACACTTGACAAAATTCAACATTCATTTTTGATAAAAATCCTCAACATGGTGAGTATGGAGGGAGCCTACATCAACATAATAAGGCAGTATATGACAAGCCCACAGCTAATATCATACTCAATGATGAAAAGCTGAAAGCTTTCCCTCTGAGATCAAGAACAATATAAGGATGTTCACTCCATTTTTATTCAACATAGTATTAGAAGTCCTAGCCAAAGCAATTTGGCAAGGAAAAGAAATAAAAGGCATTAATTTGGAAAGGAAGTAAAACTCACTATTTGCGGATGATATGACATTATAAATGAAGACCCTAAAGACTCCACCAAAAAAAGAAGTAATAAAACAAGTTCAGTAAGGTTACAGGATATAAAATCAATACACAAAATCTATTGTGTGTCTATACACCAATAATGAACTATCAGAAAAATTAGGACCACAATCCCATTGACAATTGCATCAAAAACAAATACCTAGGAATAAATTTAATCAAGGAGGTAAAGGACCTGTACTCTAAAATATATGACACTGATGAAAGAATTGAAGAAGACACAAATAAGTGGAGAGGTAGTCCCTGCCAATGAATTGGAAAAATCAGTATTTAAAAAATGTCCATACTACCCAAGGCCATCTAAGAGTCAATGCAATCCCTATAAAAATTCTAATGGAAACTTTCAAAGATACAGATTTTTAAAATCCTAAAATTTTTATGGAACCACAAAGACCCCAAATAGCCAAAGCAATTTCGAGAGAGAAGAACAAATCTGGAAGCATTGCATTTCTTGATTTAAAACTATATTACAAAGCTATAGTAACCAAAACAGTATGGCAGTGACATAAACACAGTTCCATAGATCAACAGAACAGAATATGGGGCCCTGAAATAAACCCATGCATATATGGTCAATTAGCCTATAGCAGAGAAGCCAAGAATATACAATGGGGTAAAGGACAGTCTATTCAATAAGTGATGTTAAGAAAACCTGAAAGACACATGCAAAAGAATGAAACTGGACAACTATCTCACACCACAAACAAAATGAACATGAACCAGATTAAAAACTTGAATGTAAGACCTGAAACCATAGAACTCCCACAAGAAAACAGATGGTAAGCTTTTGACATCAGTCTTGTTGATTTTTTTGTATTTAACTCCAGAAACAAAGATAATAATAAACAAGTGGAAGTACATAAAAATAAAAAGCTGCACAGCCAAGAAAGCAATAATGAAATGAAAAGGCAACCTGCTGAATGAGAGAAAATATTTGTAAATCATATATCTAATAACAGGTCAATATCCAAAATAGATAAAGAACTCATCAACTCATCAGTGAAAAAAATCAATCTGATTAAAAAATGGGCAAAAAGATGTGTATGGAATTTTTCCAAAAAAGACATACAGATGGTCAACAGGTTCACATCGCTAATCATCAGGGAAATGCAAGTCAGACCCACAATAAGCTATTACCTCACACCTGTTAGAATGGCTATTAGTAAACAGACAAGAAAAAACAAGTGTTGGACGTGGGCATGGAGAAAAGGGAAGCTTTGTGTACTGTGGGGAGAGCCACCATGGAAAACAGCATAGAAGTTCCTCAACAAATTAAAAATAGAACTACCAAATGATCCAGCAGAACCACTTCTGGGATTTATCCAAAGGAAATGAAAACACTAACTGACAGGTATCTGTACTCCCAGGTTCTCTGCAGCATGATTTACAGTAGCCAAGACAGAAGCAACCTAAGTGACCACTGATGGCTAAGCAGATACAGTGGTATATACACACAATGGAATATTATTCAGCCATAAAAATGAAGGAAGTCCTGCCATTTGTGAAAAGATGGATGGACCTTGAGGGCTTTGTGCTAAATGAAATAAGTCAGACACACAGAGAAAAATATGTATGACCTAAATGGAATTAAAAAAAATGTATTCATAGATACAGAGAACAGACCAAGACCAGGGGTTGCCAGAGGTGGGGGTTGGATGTGTGTGAAATGGGTAAAGGTGGCCAAAAGGTACAAACTTCAGTTTTAAAATAAGTAAGTCTTGGGGATGTAATGTACAGCATGGTGACTATAGTTAAATAAAACTCTGTTGCATATTTTAAAGTTGCTAAGTGAGCAGATCCTAAAAGTTCTCATTACAAGAAAAAAAACCTGTGACCTCATGTGGTGATGGATGTTAATTAGAGTTACTGTGGTGATCATTTTGCAATATATACAAATTGAATCATTATGTCGTACACCTGAAACTAATTTTTGTCAATTATATCTCAATTAAAAAACCACGAAACAAATCAACATCCAAGCTCATCAAGGACAGAATAGAATAAACATCTCGGTGCAGATTCGCTGGGCTCAGTCATAAGAGTACGAATCAGTAGGTCTGGGCGCATCTGTATTTCTATCAAACACTCTAGGGGACTTTGATGCAGGTAGTTTAGGGGAAAAAAATACATATTTTGTATAATATGTATTATGCAAAAACAGAAGAGTGCATTTGAAAACTAATAGGGTCATTTCCTTCCAAAGGAGGTTTATCTACATGTTTTTAGAAGTTTTTGGTCTGTAGTACCATGAATCTTAGCATGTGTTAGGACAAGTATTGCTTGACTAATATAACTAAAAATCCTTCGACTTTGAAGGTTTGATAAACACTGTTTTGATAAACAGAACCAGCCTTGTATTACTTGAATCAGCCAAGTTTTACAAGTCAGGCTGAGTCCATTTCCCCTGCCCCAGCACCTCCTAAATAGTATGCAGTTTTTATTACTCCCATTATTTATTATCTGTCTCCTCCTACTAGAATATAAATATCATGAGGGCAGAGATTTCTGTCTGTGTTGTTTGCTTCATATTCTGAGCTAATGATGCCTGGCATAGGGCTGGCACTCTATAAATTGACTGAATGAACAAATGGTCACAGTTGGCTGTAACATAAATTCCCCACCTCCTGAAGGTCACAGGTCTGTGTTGGCATCAGCCACTGCCACACAGATCAGTTACAGTAGCAGGTGCCGTGCCCAACTGTTCTCACAAGTGCAAGTCTGTGGGCAGCACCATGTGGTGGAAGCCGGGGGGCCTGCAAGAACAGAGGCCGAGGAAGGCAGCACACAGCTGGCAGACCACGCTCTTCCCAAGTAGGTGGGGCCTTGTTTCTCAGTGTGAGAGTGATCAGGTTTCTGCCCTTGATGCTTCTGTTCCTAGTACAGATACTTTATTTTATTTTTATGTTTTTATTTTGGTTTCGTTAATGTACAATCACTTGAACAACATTATGGTTACTAGACCCCCATTATTAAGTCCCCCCCACATACCCCACTACAGTCACTGTCCATCAGCATAGTAAGATGCTATAGAATCATTACTTGTCTTCTCTATAAGTACTGCCTTTCCCGTGTCCCCTGCAGCTACATTATGTGTGCTAATCATAATGCCCCTTTTCCCCATTTTCCCTCCCTCCCCAGTCCCTTTCCCTTTGGTAACTGTTAGTCCATTCTTGGGTTCTGTGAGTCTGCTGCTGTTTTCTTCCTTCAGTTTTTCCTTTGTTCTTATACTCCACAGATGAGTAAAATCATTTGATACTTGTCTTTCTCCACCTGGCTAATTTCACTGAGCATAATACCCTCCAGCTCCATCCATGTTGTTGCAAATGGTAGGATTTGTTTTCTTCTTATGGCTGAATAATATTCCATTGTGTATTTGTACCACTTCTTCTTTATCCATTCATCTACTGATGGACACTTAGGTTGCTTCCATTTCTTAG
>JAQQAC010002067.1:775694-831585 GCA_029783875.1 Phataginus tricuspis | reverse complement strand
TTTTTTGAGAAACCTCCATACTGCTTTCCACAATGGTTGAACTAGTTTACATTTCCACCAGCAGTGTAGGGGGGTTCCCCTTTCTCCACATCCTTGCCAACATTTGTTGTTGTTTGTGTTTTGAATGTTGGCCATCCTCACTGGTGTGAGGGGATATCTCCCTAGTACAGATATTTTTACAATGGCTGTAACTTAACATATTGTAAATCATTAATGCAAGTCACCCATCGTGGGCCTCATCGCCTTTAAAGTTCAGTTGCTAAATTCTGCTGTAAACAAACAGCTGACATGTGTCCTCAGTTATTGAGCCCCGCTAGCTCAGCTGGCTCTGGGGTCAGACGAGAATCCCTGGTCCCCAGTGCACATGACAAGGCAGCATGAGATGCCTCATTCAGGAGTAGAGAAGCATTGTACTTTTTTTTATATTTTACCTAGTACATTGTAGCTTTTATATATTCTAAATAAAAACCTAGTAATGTTTATGCTCTATAGATGGAAGGCACCTGAAACTATTCCCTAAAGATGGCTGAAAATATGTGCACTTTTCTCCGATGTTTTTATGAGACTTTTCAAATACACAAAAAATTCTGAAAGAATATAAGGAACACCTTAGATACAGTTGTTTATCTGTTCAGATATTTTATGTGTATAATATTTTGTCATTTGACTTATCTATATGTATACATATATGTATGAGAATAGGTATAAGTAGTAGAATCTATATATAGCTTTTTGCTGAGCCACTTAAAAGCAATCTGTGACTCTTGTAACATTTTACCCCTAAATATTTCAACCTGCATCTCCTCAGAATAATTTAAGTAAATACCGTGCATGTGGCTGAGATGGACACATGCTCATATGGGCCGATCGAGCATCCTGAATTCTAGTCTCGGGGGGGAAGGTGCTGTGTTGTGGTCTGGAGGGAGGCCTCTGACGTTGAGAGGCCCTGGGCAGCCACCAGATTCAATGGTAGAGCGGCCTCGGTGCATCCGAATCCTCACTGGGCCACTCACTGGCTCTGTGGCCTGGGGCAAGCGGCACGCCCGCGCTGATGACGTTGGCCGGTGAGAGTGCCGACAGTGATAATAGCAGCAGACACCCAATGACCTTGCTGTGCTCCGCGATTTACTCTTCCGGATCCTTCCCCAGAGGTGATATCACCCAGATGGTGACACAGGTCATTCCCGCTTTGCTCTCCTTCACGAGAACAACTAACAACTGTTTATGGCCCGGACGGGACTGAGAAAATCCTAGAACACAGGGTGAGGCCGAGGCGACTCCCTGTACCAGAGGGACCGGGGCAGACAGCGCCAGGAGGACGAGAGGAGCAGCTGCACACCGAGCACGCCGCCCCCCAGCCCCCCGGACCAGGACGGCTCCACGCAGGGAGGCCGTTCCCAAGCCCCCAGCTCCTCCGGAGGGCAACATTCTGCCTCCCCGGCACTGCGGGCTGCTTCCCGGGAGCCCCTCTCTGGTCTTGCCTCATGCGGATCGGTGGAGGGGGGGGGGATCTGACTGTGGAGAAGGTGGGAGGGGCTTGCAATAACCAGCGTGCAGACCTCGGCAGAGTCCCTCCCTGCAGGGCCCAAGTGGTTGTCACAGCCAGCCGCTTTGCTCATCTGTAGAACCAAGACGGTGGTGCCGTTGTGCCAGGGAGCTTGGCGGGGTGCAGGTCTGCCCGATCTGCCTCAAATGCAGTCTCTTCTCAGCTCTGGAGCCTGGTCTGTCTCCTCACGCTGGTGTGGGGGCTGAGTCACAGTCCTGTCGACTGCTGAGTGTAGCTGCTGGCCCTGCTCGGCCAGGAAGCCAGGCTGAACCCTGGAGGCTGCATGGCCCAGCCGTGCTTGAGCAGTGAGGCCAGCAGGCAAAGCTGATTGTCTGCAGAGCAAAGAGGGGCCCCATTTGGCCAGGAACTTGGGGTGCAAGTCAGCTTGAGTCAGGACCACAAAGAGTCTTGGTGCACCTGGAGATGGTTCTCTGCCCTCCCAGGTACGAGGGCTCATTTATTGCCCCACCCACTGATAATGGTACCTACCAGCCCTGCTCCACCAGAAAGCCTTCCTGAATACCCAGCGAGCTGTTTGGGGTCAGCTCTCCTGCTCTGTCTGGGAAGGGGCGCTGATTCTTAGCTCTCCCCACTGCTGAGGGTAAGCTTTGGGCCCTGCCTCACCAGGAAGCACCTGGGAAATGGCCTGAGTCCCAGGCATGCTCTGCGAGCCCAGGCCCCTTCCTGCCAGGCAGGGAAGCTGGACTGTAGCCCTGCCCCATCAGCCGGGAAACCTAACCAGAGCACCTGAGAATCACAGAAGCCCACCTGCAGCTGCAATGTCGGTGGCACTGAGCAAAGGACCTAATCAGTGGCTCCTCTGCAGAGTCAAGAGAATGGCTGCATCTCCTGGGAAGCTTAGACTATAGGTCTGTCTGATGTGGGTCCCAAAGAGCCCTGTGGGCCCTCGGCCTGTTCTGCAGCCCTAACCATGCAAGGAAAGTCATTTACAGCCACACTCAAAGCTCAATATAGCCTCCAGTCTAACTTGACCTAGAGACCTAACCAGGGCTCCCAGGAATCTTTGTAGTCCATGACGGCACCAGGCGGAGGCCTCAGCTGGCACAGCTAGGAGGGTGGCTGCTCAGGCCAGGGAACTTGGTGCACAGTTCTGACTAATTTAATTTCCAAACAAGAACCTTGCCAGCCTTGGGACCCGTATGGAGCCCCACCTGGGCAGGGAAACTAACTCATGGCCTGTATACTGCTGAATGCAGCCTTCAGGCTGCCCCACTGACATCGCAGAAAAAGGAGACATTACAACTGATATCATGAAGGATCAGAAGAAGCTACTATGAAGAACTATATCCCAGTAAACTGGACAATCTAGAAGAAATGGAAAAACTCTTAGAGATTTATGACCTGCTAAGACTGAGTCATGAAGAAATAGAAAATTTGAACAGACCAATTAGTAGTATGGAATTCAATCAGTAATAAGAAACCTCCCAACAAAGAAGACACGAGGACCAGATGGCTTCACTGGTGAATTTTACCAAACATTTAAAGAAGAATTGATGCCAGTCCTTCTCAAACTCTTCCAAAAAAATGGAGAGGAGGGAACATTCCCAAACTCATTTTATGAGGCAGGATTACCCTGATACCAAAGTCAGAAAAGGGCACTGCAAGAAAAGAAAACTGCAGGCCAATATCCATGAAGAATATAGATACAAATTTCTGAATAAAACACTAGCACACTGAATTCAGCACATTAAAAGGATCATTTGCTGTGATCAAGTGAGATTTATCTGTGGGATGCAAGGGTGGTTCAACATAAGCAAATCAATGAACATATTACATTAACAGAATGAAACAAATCATATGATCATCTCAATAGATGCAGAAAAAGCATTTGACAAACTTCAACATCCATTTGTGATAAAAATTCTTAACAAATCAGGAATAGAGGGGATGTGTCTCAACTAGGCCATACATAACGAGCCCACAATTAGTAGCAACTCAATGGTAAAAGGTTGAAAGCTTTTCTTTTAACATCTGGAACAAGATCATGGGCCCACTCTCACCACTCCTATTCATCAAAGTACTGGAAGTCCTAGATAGAGCAATTACGCAAGAAAAAATAAAAGCATGAGCACTGGAAAGGAGATATAAAATAGTGTCTTTTTGCAGATGACCTGATTTTATATATAGAAAATCCAAAACACTCCACCAAAAATTGTTAGATCTAATAAATGATTTCAGTAAAGTTGCAGGATACAAGAGTAACATACAAAAATCAGTAATGTTTCTATAAACTAACAAATTAGGAAAAAAGGTAAAGAAAGTGATCCCACTTAAAATAGTATCAAAAATAATAAGATACTTATAAATATAACCAAGGAAATGAAAGATGTCTATACTGAAAACTACAAGATGTTGATCAAAGAAACTGAAGAAGATACAAGTAATTGGAAATGTATCCCGTGTTTATGGATTAGAATATTGTTAAAATTTGTCCATACTGTCCAAAGGCACGTAGATTCAGTGCAATCCCTGCTCACACTAAGTGGTAGGATCTCACTGCTTTGTGGAATCCAAAACAACCAAGCTCACAGACCTGTGGTGGCCAGAAATGGGGTGGGGGGTGTGGAATTGGAGGAAGGTGGCCAAAAGGTATAAACTTCCAGTCACAAGATAAATAAGTACTAAGGATGTGATGTACGACATCACGACTGGAGCTAACACTGACGTTTGCTGTATTTGAAAGTTAGGAGAATAAATCCAGAGAGTTCATGTCGTAAGGAAAAAAACCTTTTTCTTTTTGGTAACTCTGAGGTGATGGATGTTAACCAAATGTATTGTGGTAATCACAATACACATAAGCCACATTTTGCCGTGCACCTGAAATTCACACATGACTGTAGGTCAGTTACATCCCAGTGGAGGTGGAAAAAATTCAAAACAAATCAGTCTTTCCCCTAAGTCCACTCACTTCACGCCATAACCACCATGGCTTCGTACCCTGTCGGCGCAGCTACCCTGGACCTGGGTCCCCCAGAGCTCCCTTCCCCGGATGATTCTGTGCGTGGCTGGTCACACGAGAACGGCCCCCGGGGTGTGAGGTGGAAGTGAAGGAGCGGCCAGTCCTCACGCTCCAGGGTCAGGGCCGGGCGCCGAGCTGGCTCACACGCGTGGCTCCTGGTCTGCTCGCTCAGCCTGTGGGCGTCAGGCTGCCCGGGGCCTGCGTCCCTCCGGCTCCCACTGGGGCTGCTGTCAGCTTCTGCGGGGTCCACACGAGAGGTCGCCTCCATTCTGCTACTCTTCTGTCACTTGCACCGCTTCTAATTTATTTCACCTGCTGAACTCTTTGAAAAAGAGCAACCACAGGCATGGAAACATCGTTCCCGAGCAAATGGGACAAGGGCCCCAGCCTAGAGACATCCGTGGCCGTCAGGCATCAGTCACCCTGACCGTGTCCATTGCCACAGGAAAACATGGCTGCATCTCCCGGAAGTCACAGTGGAAGACCAGCCGCTTTTATCTTGAACGGTTCTTATGAAAGGAACCTATTTGGGTTTAGCACCCGAAAAGCTTGTGTTTTTAGATCTTATTATTATTATTTTTTGAATCATACAATGAAAACTTTCTGCTTTAACTTCCAGGAAGCTCTGCCTTTAACCTCCACTTCCTTTCTCCCTGCCCTTCTCTATCTGCTTTCTGGTCTCTGTCGGGACAATCATCCTGCAATACCCATACTGACAAAGTATTTTTGGAAATAAGGCAGAATAGAATTTATAAATGCCAAATGCAGACTATAAGAAGTGTTGAAGAAATAAAAAATTAAACAGCAGGGGATGCATGAGAGGACTGCTAGAACTGCTGGGGGAGCGAGGCAGAGGTTCAGGGGGCCGGCGTGGGCAGAGAGGCCGAGCCCTTCAGGTTCACCCTGAGCACAGCAGGGCTGGGGAATCCAGCTGTTTCCTTTCTGTGCTGCATGCACCCCGAGAAGACACTGACTGACCTAGGGTCACACCTGGTCCCTCGGCAGGTTGGGTGTGGCACACAGGCCAACAGAGTTTAGCAGTGCAGACACGTGCCCTCGGGCTGGGCCTGGAGGTGTCCAGGCTCCGTCCCTGCTGCCCACCCTCCCCATGCCTGAGGCCCTGCATTCCCTCCCGCCTCCCTTCAGGGCCTCCCCACCCCTGGTCCACACTGCAGGAGGCTGCTTAGTGGGGAAGGTCAGGGCCCCGCCTGAGGGCCTGCAGACTCTGCGGGTACCACTGTCTACAGCAGGGACTCTCGTGGGCCAGGCAGCCCTCTGCCCTCCGCTGTGGCCTGGGAGGGTGGTGCTGTTCTTCCAAGGCTAGCTGGTGCTTGCAACATGGGCCAACCTTTTTTAAAGCAGGTGTTTGCCGGGAGCCTGTGGTGCAGGCAGACACTGTGACAGCTGGACTGGTGCATGTGAACTGGCCTCTTGGGTTCGATCCATCAGCCCACCTCGGGAAGAAAGTGACTTCTTTCGGGCGACACAGATCCAAGCCAGAGGAACCAAGACTCTGGATGGCCCGGCTGCATCTGAGTGCAAAGAGGGAGAGAGAGTCCCTCAGGATGGGGGCTCATTCCCCGGGCGTGACGCCCGCCATTGGGCTGGAAGTTCCTTAAAGTCGAGGTACTGTTTGACCTTCCATTTAGGGTGGCGGAAGGTGGGTGTCAGGAAAGAGAAAACTGACCTAACATTTTTAAGTCCTTTAGCAAAAGGTTCTTCCCCTACATTTTTTTGGACAAGTGAGAAATAAAAAGTGGAAATGCATTTTTTTTTTTAAAGAAAACTGACATAAACAGCTTCCATGACAGAAATCCTGGAAGAAAATGTACCTAAATGCTCTGTTATGGTGATAGTAACAGATTGATTTTTTTTTAAAGTCTCAAATTTCCCCCCCCCAAAAAATGTGAGGTAATTTGGTTTTATTACTTTCTAATGAAAGCAAAAGAAAAATAACATACGGAAATAGCGAGGATGGCTAATTGGAAGCTAACAAAAAGCATGGTAACACAGGAAGAAAATTCACTGGAAACTGAAGTAGGTTTTTTGCCTGGTGTTTTAAGATCAGGCCAACCCGGCGGAGCTGTCGGGTCGGCAGGCAGATAGGATTGGGTCTCGGTCTGTGGGGTCTGGGGCCAAGCTCCTAACCACTGGCTCCTGGGAGGCACCAGCCACCCTGTTTCCGCGGCCTGGAGGGAGGCGAGCCCCTAGCACTCCCCCCGCACCCCACTGTGCTGTACCACAGTTTGCACACGGCATATCCACGGAACGGTGCAGGGTGGCTGTGACTGGGGGCACAGAGACCTTCCTTCTTTGTCCATCTCCAGTACCACATCTGGCCAAGAGGAGATCCTCAAAGTGCTTGCTGACTGCAGTAGCTCCCGAAGCGCTGGTCTGTCCATTTGTGTTGCCGTGGCCCTGCGGGGGACAGGCTGGGGCTGCTGGCAGCCACCTGCCACAACCAGCTACAGCAGCAGTCCCCTCCAGGCCGACCACCGAGCCTGACCCCTTCAGAAGCGGAGTCTGGGACCCGCCAAACTAAACAAGCCCTATGAGGCAGGCAGGCCGGGGTAAACTGCTCGCAGAGGAAGGGCGGGAAATGCGCCAAGTCCTCCTTTTCCTTCCTCTGCCTCAGGCCTGATTCGGAGCCCTGCCACAGCTGACTTCACCGCCTGCTCCCTCCTTTTTCCCCTGGTTACTCTTCCTTCCAGGCCTGAAAGAGCTGCCACGTCACGTACACATTCTGCAGAAATGTCGGGCGCAGATGATGCTCTTGGACATGACGTTCTGGGGCGACTTTCAAGCACCCTGGTCATCTGCCCAGATAAAAATCGCCTGTTGCAGTCACTGAGGCTGACTGAAAATAGCAATTTCTTCTGTGCACTGGACATCAAGCTGGGGCTGGGGCTGGGAAAAGAGGGTTTAGGAAGCTCTCCTTACTCTCCAAATATCCCTTGTGACTTGTCCTCTTTTCTTTTTGTTTAAAAAAATGTATGTGTGGTTGACGTAACATCACATTAATTTCAGGCGTACGTGATGGTTTGATATACATATGTCGTGAAATGACCACCCTGGTACTGAGAAGCGCTCCCCTGATGCTCTGGCCCTAGCCTGCTGCTAGGTACAGTTACAGTGCTTCGACAAGTAGCCGTGCGCCAGGTGGGGTTGTCCTCTTAAGAACAGCTGCGCCATGTGGTCGTGCAGAGAGGGAGTTACCCGAGCTGGTCAGACACGCAGGATCGCAGGCCCTACTCTGGGCCTCCTGGGCCCCGGGAGCCTGTGGCTTTGGTCTGCTGAAGTCTGAGAAGCCCTGGTGGTGGGAAGTCCGGGCCCTGCTGGGTTCCGGACAAGGGCAGGAGCCAGTGTGGGTTTGTGAGTTCTGCCACTTGCCGTTGGCCACACTGGGAGTCGCAGCCCCTGACCTAAGCCTCAGGGTGGGCCTTGGTGGGTGGGGGTCTGACGGCCCTGCCAGATGGAGGGGTGGAGGGGGAAGGACTTCTGTCAGCCTGGCCTCTGTCCTCTGCCCAGGAGAGAGAGCAGCTCACGGGGCCTGTAGCCTGGGGAAGGGCAGGGAGGGGACACCGGAGGCCACCACACTTTCTCTTTGTCCCCCGCCCTGTGTTCAGTAGCTGGAATCCCACTCAGTCACCAGCGGACAGCACAGGCTGGGTAGTGCCCCCAAGGGCCCCTGCCGTGGTCACCTCCTCCGGGCCCTCCTCACTCTCTGTCCCGGACTCCCGCCACCTCCTAACCACACGCCATGGCTTGGCACTGCTCTGCCTGCCCCGCTGTGCATGCCCGAGATGGCCCACAGCCCCCACTCCCCTCTGCCTTTCCCTCTGTATTCATGCTGACACTGGTCACACCTGCCAGGCAGCAGAGGCTCTGGGGACAGCAGTGGGCCACACAGATGCTGTCCCTGCCCTGAGGTGCTCACGTGCTGCAGGGGGACGGACAAGCGCGTGCACCAGTCCCAGTCCCTCTGTACCTTGTCACCAGGGGACAGAAAAGGAAAGCGGGGGATCGTGAGGGGACTCGGTGTGCGGGCCTGAGGGGGCGAGGCCAGAGGGACAGGCAGAGGGTGTCCTGGAGGGTCAGGCCGGGGTGCTGGTGTGGAGGGAGGGGAGGCGGGGAGAGCAGAGTAGGGAGGAGCCTGGGCCTGCTGCCACTGCGGGGAAACTGGCTTGTACTCCGGTGGGGTGGCGTGGGCAGCCCCTGGGGCCGCTCAGGCCTGTGTTCTTGCCCTCCCAGTGCCCAAAGATGCCAACACACAATGCAGATGGGCTCAGTCACCGGACACAGGCCTCTGTCCTTAGCAGCTATAGGAACGGGGTACCCCAGGCGCTGGGCTGGGAATAAAACGCCAAGTTCACTGTCATTCACTATGTGCCAAAAGCGTGGCTGACAGAAAGGAATTCTGGGGGATCCCCTGAAGGTGTATCCCTCTGGGATTAAGCCGCGTCCCCAGGAGGGGCAGGTGGGGCCACGCAGCAGGCCCCGTGAGGAGGCGCGCGCCTCGGGGGACCTGCTGCAGTCGTTCCAGAGGACAGATGAGGTCAGGCTGCTGACGCCTCTAGGACAGGAGAGGCTGGGGCGCCGCCCTCAGGGCCCAGGGTGCTCGCGCAGTGAGGCGCGTCTCAGCCCCACCTGGCTGCTCCGAGTCATAGTGATGCGCGTCTCCCGGTTGGCTTGCGCTGCTGGGAACTCGAAGTCAGACTGGGGCCCGTTTCTGGGAGAACGCCGCCCCACCGAACGTTCTGTGATGATGAAAACTTTCCGTGTCTGCGCTGTCCGACTGGTAACCACCAGCCCTGTGTGGGCGCTGGGGATGTGGTGAGGCTGAGGAACTGAACTTTTAGTTTCAAATACGTTAAGGTCTGAATTTAAACGGTCACACGTTTAGATGGCACACAGCAAACTACATGTGCTTGGATGCCATACTTGCTTCATCTCACCTTCCTACCAATATTCCTCCTCTACTCCAAGTGCCTCTGGCATCTAATTATTTTTATTAATCTTCTTGTGCGGTATATATCTTTGTCAGCCATCTTAAATCTTTTTAAGAAAACATGAGACGTCCTTTTAAGTACAAAAAAAGGAAAATATAGCCGCATTCGCACTTTTTTTGACTAGGTACCCCGTTTTGTGAATATCCTCGCTTAGGGGGAGGGTGTCCCGGGAGCAGGGGAGGAGAGGCCTTCTCCGTTTCTGCTTTGTTCTGTCTCTTCATCTGGGCATTGCTTACACATATGTTCAACTTGTGAAAGTTCACTGAGCCGTATACTTAAGATGTGCACTTTTCTGTATGTATATTATTTATCTGATTCTTCAATAAAAAGTCAAGAAAAACATGAAGAGAACCCATTATGTTCCAAGCACCATGATGGTATTCGTTCGAGGGGATGTAGAAAGATTCATGACACATGATCCTTGACTCCAGAAAGCTGTGGTTTGCTATCATCAAGCCTCGGTACAAAGTTCTAAGATGCGTTTTCCAGAGGATCTCAGACAATGGCTGGTGCCGGGAATTCCCCACAGTCCCCCCACCGCCCTTCCCCGTGAAGCCGAGAGAGGAGAGATGCATTTCAGGAGGAGGGGCACTTTCCTGCCACCTTATCAGGTCTTAGTAAAAAACAGTTCCAAATTTTTATAAGAGGCTGCATAGCTCCCGTAACAAAACCTCTCAACATTTCTCCTCTTAAGGTATTCATGGGAGGTGGAGGTCTCTGAAATGTGGAATGTTAAGTCAGTGGGGGCAGGATGAGGAAATAAAATGCCATCTACATTTTCAGAAAGTAACTAAGAACTACTCAACGAAGATTATCTTCAGTGCGTAACTCCACCCAAATGAATAAAAGACATTTATATTAAAAATTATGGTTGGAAATAAACTTGGACAACATACACTAAGGTGAATGTGGCCAAAAGGTACGCTCAACTGTGTCTCTCTCCCCAGGACCCAAATATGTTAATTTTTCTAAAGACTGAAACATAAATTTTTGCTTTAACGGTGACTTGAAGAGATGGGTGGGTGTACAGGCCATACGAGAAAAGGAGCCTGCCTCCCCCTGTGGCACAGCAGCCGTAACCTATTCAAACAGCCACAGTCAGGAATTAGGAGGGGCTGTTCGTCACTTCTGCCCACATTCATTTATTCCTTGACACGCTCCTATGTTGAACAACGGCCTGCATTCCTGAGACCCAAGGTAGAAATCTTTTTCTTACTCTTTTCACACTTTGATGTGCTAGCTTCAAAAGCCTGCAACTCTGTAGATTTTATAACCATTTAAAGGTGTGGACCTTCTTTGAAATGTTCTTTCAATGGTCCTTTGAGCACAGTCCAGGCCAATATTTCATACTTTTGTTCTTTCACTCATGGTGTTACAGAGATAAAGAGCAAAAATATTCTAATACTGCGCAGAGTAAGTTCCTTCTGAAACAATCACATTCATTTGGGTCTTTTAGTGTAAACAAATATCTGTCCATTAACTTTTACTTATTCAACTGCATTACATTTTACAGACAGAATTGACGTCTCCAAACACAAGAGGATTTTTTTTTCTCACATTTCAGAAGGGATTTGGAGCAAATACTAGCTGGCATTCAGTTCACTAAATAATAAAGCACTATTAGTTTCTTATCTGCCCAGTTCAAAGGGAAATCTGGAAATGATCTAGTTCTTATAAAAAGATTAAACACCTCGAGGTGACCTTTCTGACTTGAGCAATATGGCCTGACTAGTTTTAACCACTTAACTGACATGCACCAAGTTCTCACTTCACTTTGTAATACGTGGATTATAGTTCTGAGTTCAATGCCCAAACCGGCAAAAACTATGAAACTTTACCTGTGAGTCAAGTCACTACAGTCAGCACCTTTCAGGGCACTGCCCCTGAATTCACGGCCGACGTTCCCCCTTCAGGCAGCCAAGTGTAAAACAGGCACCAGAGCGAGAGGCTTTGCAGAAAAAATTCTATATACCTGGAAATGACCTATGTGTTACTCAAGAAAGCCTGGGTTTGGAATGAGTTAATCAGGTAGGGAGAGGTGTGGGGTGTTCTTTAATCTACATGGATTTTGAATTCCAGGGTCTGATTAATGATCTTGAGAGGGTGTCGGACAAACGCTGGCGGCCAGGAGGCGCGGCGAGGCCCGAGGCGCAGGGCCAGGGCGCCCAGGGGACGCGAGCCCGCCCGCCCCCCGCCCAGGTACCTGCAGGAGGATCCTGTTGCCGTCGTGGTCCTCCGTCTGCCAGCGGCCCTCGCTGATGGGGCTGCAGGGCTTGGGCAGGCGCGGAACCAGCTCCCCCAGGTCCCCGACGCGGAACTCCAGCACGCACGAGTCGGCGGGCGCCGGCGCCTGGCCGCAGGGCAGCCTCTTCAGGGAGAACTGGATGTCCACGGCCGGCCCCGAGAACACGGGGAAGACGCAGAAGTCCGCCTTCCTCTGGCTGGGGCGCCGCCCGAGAATCAGCGCGTAGAAGCCGAGCGCGTCCGCGTAGCTGTCGTGGCGACAGTAGACGGTGAAGCGCACGGCCTCCTTGCCGTAGTGCACGGGCCGCACGGCCCACAGCGGCGTCCCGGGGCCCAGCGTGAAGAAGTCCTGGCTGCAGGGCAGGTAGGGCCGCAGCCCGCCCGGCGCGCGCTCCGCGTGGTGGTGGCGCCAGGGCGGCCGCTGCAGCGCGCGGTGCGCCCGCAGGATGGGCTCCTGGCCGCCCGCCTCGCGCAGGAAGAGCACCACGGCCAGCGCGGGCTGCGCCGCCCGGGGGGCCTTCCGCCGCCGCCGGGGCGCCCTCCTCTCGGAGACCCGGAACAGCGGGAGGCCGGGGTGCACCCAGGCCAGCAGCCCGTCCACCGCCTGCTGCAGGGGCTGCGAGGCCCCCGGGTCCGAGATGATGTGGGCGCTCACCAGGAACGGGTCCTGCGCCTCCCCCGCCGAGAGCTCACCTGGGAGCACAGAACAGGGCGCCCGCGTCAGTGGGTGCCCCGCGGGGGCGTCTCACCGAACTGCCTCCAGGGCCTTAGGACTGGGACCCCCAGCTCGTGTGAAAACGCGCGGGTGACACCCAGCAGCCTGACCCTGAAGGGCCGCGCGGAGTGGCTCCCAAGTGGAGTGTCAGTGTCAGGGGCCCTCGGGTGCCGTCGTCGCGGGAGGGCACCTTGCCGGGCAGCAGGGGGTCCGTCTCGCTGATCTGGAGGGGGTGGCGGCCCCGTCTGAGAGGCGGCAGGCATCCGACCACACCACTCACTGTTCCCTGAGGTCACGCACAGCCCTGCCCCAAACACGTTCCCTGCACCACTGCCCGCCTCTGGTTTGCCCTGCATCTGCTGTGTTCATTCATTTAACAAACATTTATGGAATCCTTGCCCTTCTCATTATGTGCACCTGTAACGACATGGCGTTAACTTTGTGGGGTCAAAACCTGTGTGAATTTGCCTGTAAGACACCTCATTTGGGAACGTGAGTCTGGCACTTACTATTTCCCACATTTCCTGAACAATCAAACGCCCGGGGGCACCGGGACGACGAGGAAGCGGGTGCCGCCGAGCGCCACGGGAGGCCCTGTGCGTGGGCTTCGGTGTGCACAGCTACCCGCAGAGCCCAGCCGTGCACGGCCTGCACCACCGCAGGCAGTTCCCTCTCAGGGACCGAGAGCCACACGAGAACAGCGTGGTTTACTTGGGAAACAGACAAAAAATGTAAATTCAATCTGACATATGCCTATAGGAAGCACAGGTAGTATCTTAGCAAGGGATAGATTTTAAAGTCGCCCTGAGGTGAGAGTTACCTAGAGCTAATGAGCGCTGGAGGATCCGGGCCGTCCCAGTACCGGGCTTGAGGCAGAGCCTCCGACCAGACCGTCTGGCCAAGGTTCCTCTGGTTGAGCCCCAGATGAAATAACAGGGCTGCTGCCTGGCTTGGGTCTTAAAGAAGAGTCCCGTATCGTTAAACATTAGCCGCCTACCCCGGCAGGCTGTGCTTTCACTCTGAAAGGGGCTTCTGGGAGCTTGAGAGGCTTCTGGATCCTGCGGTGACTGAGGGCAAAGTCAAGCCTCAGCACGCCCATGGTCACAGAGTGGAAGGGTGGGTGGGCTTGCTCAGCCCCCCCATCCCGCCCCCCGCGGCAGAGCAAGTGCTGCTGAATTGGCCTAAGTTAGATAAGAGCACGTGCATTTCCGCCTTACCACCGCTCACAAGGGAGGGGCGCCTTTTCCTCCAAAGGCTTGTGAGAGAGGCTTCTGGAGGAGGCTCCGTGGGGACTGGGTCTTGAAAGGCAAACATCTTATAATAACTGCAAGTGCAGGGGAGGTCGGAGGGAAGGCTGTCTCTGCAGGCCCAGAAATGTGCAAAGAACAAGCACCTCGGGAAGGGGGTGGTGAGTAATTCTGACAACACAACAGATGCAGCAGGAAAAACGGATTGCAGCCAAGTTGTGGAGGGCTTCAGATCGACTTGGCAGTAATAAGGGACAGTGGAAGTTTTATTAAAGTGATGTTGGGATCAAGTCAAGGGGGAGGCAAAGTCATAAGAGGAGGGAAGAGTCTCCACAAGAGATGGCAAGCCCTTGGCAGCGGGGCAGACAGCATTACTAGCCCCGGCTCTTCATCCTGGCCTGCATCCTCGCTGTTTGCCGTGCGACTCTCGTTTCTCCCACTCAGTGGGTGAAGTGCATTTTCCCACCCTTTGATTTTGCCTTAGACCTTGTGCCCAGCTTTGGCCGATACCAAGATGCAATAATGACATGTGTTTTGACCTGTCTTCTTGTGCTTCTGCGATTTCCGTGAGAAGGACATGCTTGAGTTAGCTCCCTGGTGCAGGAAGGAGGACGGGGATACATGCAGCAGAGCCACCCTAGCTTACAGCGGCCAGCCTCAGAACCCCAGGCATGTGGTGAGAACCACTGCGCTGACCCAGGACAGGGGAAATGTAAAGGACTATGGTTTTAAGCCACTGTTTGGGGGTGGCTTACAGATGAAGTCAGTCAGTGGTACATAGAAGAGGCGTAGATTCGCAGGCTATTAAGGAGGCACATGCAAAAGGGCCTCGGAACCCACAGGCCTGAGGGTGGGGGCAGGAAAAGCCAGAGAGGGGTGTAACTTGATGTTTCTGCCTTAAGCAACTGGTCAGATTTGATGCTTAACTGCAAGGTAGGAAATAGAGGGAGAGCAGCAGGGTTGTGGGAAAGTTAAGGAGCCGCGATGTGCCAGTGGCTTCCAGGAAGGATGTTCTGTTGGCAGCTGGACTCGTGCATTGCTGAGGTGATGCGCAGAGTTAAGGATGCCCTCGTTACCTTTAGATCACAGTCTGGCTTGGATAGAGCTGTCTGGTAAGTGTGCGCCTCCACGGTGATCTGAGTCTGAAAATCCATCACACTTGCTTAAGAAACAATTGGAATTCGTGGATCGTTCTGGCCCTCGGCTTGCTCTTCTGCTCACCTGGCTACTTTCTGTTTCACTGAACATCAGCAAACGTGTACTTGAAACAAAACAGTGAAAGGGCAAACCAAGAACATTTTCTGCCAGTCAGTAACTCCAGTACAGGCAGGAGAAGATGCCACAGTCACGTAAAGCCCATATTTCCCTTTTCCACAGGGCCTCGACCTCCCCACAGTGGAGACGTGACTTTGCTGAACATTAATGCATGCTCAATATACATGGAAAGGGGCAGAAAAGCTTTGAGGATGAAGGATGGAGAAATTTACTTGTGAAAAGTAGGTGGTTTCTGGGAGGGGAAGAAAGGCTGGGTGGAGTAGAAAGAGTATCTGGGAAATGAAGCCGTTGCATCGGGATCCCGACCCCACCAGGCTATGCACAGGGCAGTACACACGAGGAGACCTTGTTAGCTGACGCACACACGACACGTGGGCGGGTGCTTTCTCTGTGTGTACACATGTGACCTCACTGAATCCTCACGACAACCCCACTGGGGGGCTGCTATCAGCCCCATTTTAGCAGAAATCTAGGCACCAGGAGGTGAAGTGCCCTGCCGAGAGGTCTGTGTGTGCAGTCGCTCCACGACCCTGCAGAGCAGCGGCTCACTCCGCCCTGTACTCGTTCACGGCAGAATGGGCAGTTCCCCTCTCCATCCATGTGTGGCCATGCAGTGGCTGCCTCCCCTGTCTCTGCTGCTCTCCCACCTCCTCTGACCAGCTGCCTTCTCAGCCACCCTCCCCCAGCTTCATGCCTTGGACACCCATTACCTCTCTTTCTTCTGGCCCTGGGTCTCAGAGGAAGAATAATCTGGAAGATGCCTCCCTGGTGGCGCATGCCCAGGCCCTTACCTCTGAGCACTTCCCTCGGGGACCACTCAGGTCAGCCCTGCAGGCAGGCGGCCGTGAAAGAGAAGCCGAAGAGTGACACAGAGTCTGTGGACGGGTGTGACGGGCCTGGGCGTACAGAGGCCTGGGGTAAGGTGGCGTCTGAGTCTCCGAGACAGTCATCAGGGTGCCCAGCGTCCTCCCTCTCCAGCGGCCACACAAAAGCTTCCCGGGGAGCAGTAACAGAGGCCGCGTTGAAGCCTGCATGGCTGAGCGAATGTCTCCAGCTCTGCAAAAGGGCAAGATGCCCGGTCTCAGAGCAACGGGTGGGCGAAAGGCTTTGGCCAGGCCCCAGCTTGCCCGGGCAGCCTGGGAGGCTGCCAAGAATGAGCCAGAAGGACCTGACCCCAGAGCTGCCTTGGCACTGTGTGACCAGGGTGAGTGAGAGGTGGAAACGCTGCCCCAAGGAGAGTGTGGACAAAGTGGTGGCATTAGTATGCCCCGGCCGTTGCCAGCATGTGCCCACTGCATGGGGCCCTGAAACAGACTGGCTCCAAGGGCCACAGAGGCGGCTACAGATGGTCACTGGGCGCTAGGCTCACGCACACCCCAGGCAAAGTCTGCCTCTGTGGAGCTGCTTGGAAGCCAAGCATTAGAGGGAAGGAGAGAGACGTGAGCAGTGGTCACAGAAGGCCTCCTGTCTCCTGGAGGAGCAGAGACGCCAGTACTGTGGGGCCAGCTCAGGCTTCATCACATCTATTACACATCTCCTTGGAGGAACTCCAAGGGAAACTGTCCACTCAGCAGAAGCCACAGACCAGGAGTGGGCCGGGCAGCAGACGGACCTCCCTACTCTGGTCAGAGGACAGGAGCTGCCCACATAAGAACGAGTATCAGAAAAGCTTTCAAATTAGTTTGTGCTTCCCAAGAGGAGAAGGAAGATGCCTGCCCAAGGGATCACACCTGCTCGGATCACACCTACCTGGATCACACCTGCTCGGATCATACCTGCTCAGATCACACCTACCCGGATCACACCTGCTCGGATCACACCTGCTCGGATCACACCTGCCTGGATCACACCAATCTAAAACTTCCCAAAAGGTTTACAAACACCTTCTCATTTAACCTTTGAAGCAACGCCACGATAAAGGTTTATTTGTCCCAATTTTGCAGGTAAATGCCACCTGACTTGCCAGAGGCCACCTGGCCCGTGCAGAGCGGGCTCTGTGTCCCTCGCCGCTGTGCTTTCCCGTATCTCAAGCCCACCCTCTTTGTGATCATCCAGTTGGTTTCCTGCCCCAAGCCTCAGCCTGCTTGGCTGGGCTGTGAAACTGTGGCTTAGCTCATTCAGGCAAAACAGCGGGAGACTCAGCTCTGGATGGGACGATTCTAGCATCCCTGACCTGCATGGACATCCTCAGCTAGAGTGGGAGGGCATGAGACTGATGCTAGAACTCCCCACTCGGCTACCTCAGGGCTGCCAGCCGGGACCCTCCCTGTCATTCCTGCATTTGGGGCTTCACCCCCTCTTGCCCGTGCTGCTCCCCACTGTCCGGTGCCTGTCAGACAGGCCTTCCTCCCAGAACTGGCAAACTGCCGTGGCCCCACAGCGCTTCCTTCCCAGCAGCAGGTGCACCTTGCTGAAGGTTCACTCCAAAGGGAATGCCACGCCAGGTCTCAGGCTATGGCAAGCTCAGGTACCTCTTTCTAGAATATTCTAGAATTCATTAATTTTTATCAAGGCATGTTTACTGAGCATCTACTGTGTGCCAGGCACTGTAGGATACAGTGGTGAATAAGAGAGTTTCTGACTTCCTAGAACTTAAAATCTAGTTGGGGAGATTGTCAACAAACAAACACTTTAGATGAAAGCTGGGTAGCTGAGCGCAGGAGGACAAACCCATATGCAGTGTGGGTATAACAAGAGGTTTCCAAGGCAACAGCCATAAGCATTTGCCATCGACTGAATAAATTTCCACGCACCATCTGTTGCCCCAAACACCGCCAGCCCCTCTGCCCCCCAGAACCCCCAAGAGGCTAGCAGCGACTGGAGTTTGGCCGGAGACTCTTAACCTCACATGCACAAAGTGGAACAAACTCCTTAGGGGGGTGAATAAACTCCTTATTTGCATTTCTAAAGCCTCACGCGGTGGCACCGAACAGTTCAGGGGTTCAGCACTTGGTCTGTCACGCAGAGCCACGTGGTCGAGCGGCATAAAACCCAAGTGAGATGGTGGATCAGCTGGTAGCAAAGACATGCCCAGGCATGGGGTGACACTGTGAGGGAAGACTAGGTCGGAGAGCAGGAGGGGAGCGGCCCCAGAGTTACGGGCACAGACCCACTGCACACAAGGGCCCACCTCGCCCCATTAAACTGCATGGGCTTCCCAGAAAGCCTGAAATAAATGCTTTCAGAGTGGCCTCCAAATTCCTTCCCGGGAGAGTCTATTCATCCGGAATGTAATGAATAACCTGCCTTCATCTCCTTTCTTACAACTTTCTTTTTAAACTAGGTCCTCAAACCTCTGAACTAATGAGAAATTTGAAGCAATCTCCTCTACCTCTGCCAACGCTTAAGATAAAACCTCAGACTTTCTCAACTCTTAGTATTTATATGATTTTGACAAGGCCTTTGACCTACAACTCTGGACTGTGGAAGTGGCAAGGCTGACCCCAGTGCAGCCCTGGGGCCGGGCTGGGACAGGGGAGCTCTGGTGGCAATGAGGTGACGCGCAGTTCCTGACCTAGGGGGTCCAAACCGCATTCATGATACAGGTGAAAAGGTTCTCCTCTCTCAGCCTGCATTCAGCTTTCCCGTAATGGGAAAATGAGTATTGGCTGAAGCGGTTAAGCCAAAACATGTATTTTCATTTGACGGAGGAGGGCAACATGGAATCTCTCTGATCCATAAGCACTCTTGGGCTTGGGCAGGAAGCATGGCTTTGCTGTAACTATCTGTATTTCACTGCACTGTCAATTTTCATCATCTGTTGCAGAAACAATGTCAGGGATCTGGATGTGTGATTCATATTCTTGGGCTCATTCTGAAATCAGGACATTATTGAGGAAGGAATCATACAGGAAGTAAGGCAGCTACTTTACATACCTTGCATTTCTTCCACTTGAAAGTGGGACTTCCATCTTAACTTTAAACGTATTTCTAAGCTTAATTCTCAAACAAACCTCTGCATGGGAAGAGGAGGGGGAAGCAAGGGTAATGACAGACACTAAATCCCAACACAACTTGGTGTAAATTCTGGAAGGGGACCTGGGGGTTGATACGTCATTAGTCTGGGGAGGGATAAATACCACTAGAAACACTCAAACCTACAAACACAGGCGCCTAAGTCCTTTGGTCTGTAATGATTTTGAAAGTTTATGAGAAGTAACACAGATCTGATGCACACCAAGTCCAATGCTTGATAATGTACACAGACACTTAGTGTATGAACGTTTAAGGGTTTATAAAATGACTGAAGAGACTCTAGAGTATTTCATACAGGGTCCTTTTTTCCACTTACTAATCTTCACTGTTTCTAAACCATACTACGGCTTGTCGTTTTCATCAGCAGCAAAGTCGTCCTGAGGAAGCCAGAACTACAACAAGATGCTGCAGATCTGGGGAGGAGGCGGCAGGGCTCGCAAACATCGGGAGTAGTATTTTCAACTATTTTAAGAAGTAAAATACATCTTAGGAGCAAAATATCACCATCAATATCACAACAAAACAGAAGAGGAGGTCTGGTAACCAAAACCTGTCCCAAGATTTGTTCACCAAGGGACCCCAGACCTCCCAGTCTTGGACTGGAGGCAGCGGGAGGAATCCTCACAATCATGGTAACTCAGATTTTACAAAGGAGTTTATGCCGGCAGGATGTTGAGAAACCAGACAACCAACGAAGAGCTATTACAACTGCTCTAGGAAAAACCCTGCCTGGGTGCTTATGAAATATACCCTGAATGCCACAGAAAAGGCGGGCTGACCTCTGGCCCTGGCCTTGCTCAGGGAGAAACTAGCAGGAAATGGAGCCTGTGGATTCTCTATGGCCAGAAGTGCAGAGAATGTTCAAATGCTTTGCCAATTTGAATATGATCCTGATGTGTTCCCGGTCTTTGTCCCCATGCTGCCTTAACTGTGTCCTCTGCAGCCCATCTGAAGCGCAGACGAGCTTGCTGGACGTGACCAGAAAGGTAGAGATGGGGCAGGCACAGAGTCCAGCCCCTCATTTTACAGACAAGGTCAGACGACTTGTCCATGCTGACCAGTCAGTCAGCAGCAAGTCTAGAAAGAAAGCGAGCACTTCCCACCGCCCGGCTCAGGGCTCTGCCTTAGCTGTGAAATGCCTGCTCCTGCTATATTCCCAAGGACTGCAAAGCGGGAGGAGACACGCTGTCTCCTGGAGCTCACGACTTAAGTGAGGAAGGAAGACATTCACATATGAGACATATAAGAAGATAAAATGGGGGATAAGCTCTAAATGATGTAGCAGATGAATTTCAGAGGTAATAATCAAAGCTCCCTTTTGCCCCAGTTTTCCTGCTGCCTGTGGCCCTCCAGCTATAGAGCCTGGGTTGTTCATTGATTCAGGGACGGTGGGGGCAGAGAGAACCATTAATCAAGTTTCTGAATTCATATTTTTTTCAGATCACAGTAGAGGAAAAAGTCTTGAAGGCTAAGGCTCTCTATTGCAAGGGCTGAGGTTCTGGAGACAGAAAAGTCCTTCTGAGCCAAGAGAGGCTAAAACCCTAGAGCAGAGGGCTCACCCATGAATCAGAGAGCAGCAGGACAGGTGGTCCTGGGTGGGTGGCTTTTTCAGCTCCAGTTTGGGCTTCTGGTGGGCGGAGGAAGTCTGGGAGGGATGTGACCAGTGTGTGAATGCCAGGTTTCTGAGAATGGGTCAAGCACTGAGCTTCTGGGCTGAGCCCTGCCGGGGTGGGGACCCCAGGGTAGAGCCCACCTGTGTCCTCCCTTGTCAGGGGTTAAGGGAGGCAGCTCAGGCTTGAAGTTCAGCTCAGAGAAATACAGCAGTTGTGTAAATTCACACTGTGATAGGAGGTCCTTATTAGAGTTCTCAAAAGACAGTACAAACTGTTATGACCCAACTGACGGCGACCCTCAAGCGTGCTGTCCACGGACCTCCACCTAGGTTTGGTTACCAGCGGCCCCCATGTTCTAGCCTCTCTCTGCTCAAGCCTGAGGTGGTGAGATAGTAAATGTGGAATCACAGAGGAAGCCCAGTTCTCCCATGACAGACACCGGGAAGGCTTCTCACAACGACGTGCTTCACAGAAGGAAAGGGAAGTGTTCCCAGCACAGCTTGCACAGCACAGCCTCACTACCTTTTGTGCTAATAATAAAGTCAAAGATGCCAGGGCAAGACCAAAATACACGGAGCGACAGTGGATGGAATGTTCTTTCCCTTCCATAACCAGTATGTCGGACAAAACAGAAGTTTAATAAGTGTGGAGGAAGGAGAGGTTTACAGAAAAGGAAGGAAGGCTGACTGGATCCTCTGCTTTTCTCCTCAGTTCTGGAGATTATGACCTTTAGCGGGTATGACCAGGTTTTTTGCACAGTGTTCCCCAAAGACTTCCAAATTGTTATCTTGCCAGGGTTCATGGCTACAGCACTGATCCTGAATAAAGACAGAAATTGTCTTCTGGAGTGGGAAATACTTTCCATAAAGCCTGCGTGAGCCCTGATGGCTTTAGTGTGGCTGTTCTGGGGGCCTGAGGTCCCAGTGGAAGTGCGTCAATGCCGACCCTCTAACGTGAGCCACGGAGGCGTCACCTTGGGGGCCTCTGAAACCTGGGTCTCCCTGTCGTCACCCATCTGCAGGGTGCTTGCCCGCTGTCACCGTGTGTGCACATCTATACCATCTTTATTCATGAGATCACAGCACCATGAACCCCTGGCACTGCCACCCACACCCGTGGGACAGCGAGATGGCACCTTTGGAGAATGACCTGGCAATAGGAATCCCCAGCCTTGAAAAGCAAGTAACACCTCACATCTCAGAAATTTCACTTGTAGGAATTTACGCTAAGGAAGTAATGAAGGATATGCACAAAGACTTAGAAAAATGTTCCCAGCAATACTGTTTTTAACAGGGAAAAAGTGATATAACCTATCGGGCCAACATCAGGGTGCTGGAGAAAAAGGATGGTGCAGTAGTACAAAGGAATAGTGTATAGATATTCAAACTATTGTAGAAATAAGTTTACTGGTATATGCAGAAGTTCACAGTTTACTTGGTGAGAAAATTAGGCTGTAAAATGATACACTTTGGGTGATCATACATATCTATAGGAATATCGATGCTCAGAAAACAATGAAGGCAGATACCGAATGGTGACTAATGGTTTCTGGAAATGGGAATCTGAGTTTTATTGTCTGGGCTCATCTGATCTACCACAGTTTTGTATTACTTTACAATAACTATGTGTTGTTTGAGTGATGATAATTATTTGTAAATTGAGAAAGGCACCTGTCATGCCAGGGGAACGTGTAGTGAGGCCGCTCACAGTACCTCTTCCTAGGGGTCCGGGGAGGGCTGACTCCTGCCCAGACGAGGTGGGCCCTCCTTACGCAGCGTGCTCACGCCAGCAGAACACACCGCTCGCGGCCACCTCTCCCCAGCCGCAGGCAGAACTCCTCAGGGAGCTGCCCGGGGCCCTCGCATTGCGGACTGATTTTACCATTTGTGCTTTGAGGGGTACGGCGGGGCCCAGAGCTCGGGGGCAGTGCTGTGTCACTGGAGGGGTCCGTGGGCCGGGCGAGGGGTTAATGCCTGCACCTGAGTTTTGAGAAGGACCCATTTTAGGGCAAATAGAAGAGGCTCTCAGAGAACAGTCTCAAACAGAGAGAACTAATCAATTCTCCGGCCACCTCCTATCGACTCTATCCTGGGGCTAGAGATCCTCAAGAAATGTTCTCCTGTTCTAAAAACCTCAGTCTTATGTTCCCAGTATTGTTTAAGAGCAATTCTTTAAGTATGATTACAGTCTTTATGTGAAAGGAAATAGTCATACATGATGAGTTTCATTGGCATTACAAGGCACGGCTGACTTTTCCTTGGCATGATCATTGTTTTTCTTTTATCCTATTTATAAAACGTCCCTTAAGAATGCAAACTGTACCTAGTGGCTTCTGATCTTCTAACCAGGTTTCTGGAGAAAAAAAAAAGACTCTACAATTCTGAGAGTATAAATTAAACTCATCTCCCTTAGGAAGTGTTATGATTTATTGAGATCTCCTGGGTGTAGTGGTGCAGTTAGGCCTGCAGAAACATAACGGAAAAGTTGTGCCAAATGGACCAGTGGCCACTAGAAGAAAATTCTCAGCATGAACCAGACCATCCACTTAAGAAGCCTCATCGGCCATACGCCCCAGCGCGGAAAGCAACATTGGACACAGTCGTTGGAAACGTGATTTACAGGTCCATGGGGGAGGAAAACCCAACGCCCAGTGATCCACATGCCCTGCCGTGCCTGGCGCCAGAACTGGGACCTAGGGCCTAGGCCTGCTCCACCCCTGTGCTCCCGGTGGCGACCTCTCTCCTCCCGCTGGGAGCCTGCACAAGTGGCCCTGCCCTCCAGGGGAAAGACACTCATGAAGCAGACTGGTGTTCTTGGGGGAAGCTTTCCTACCAACTCCAGTTGGCAAAACCAACTGTGGGCAAATAGACTGCAACCCCCACTCGCCCCAAGGAAGCATTTGTACCTCTGCAAACTCAGGAATAGTGGGTAGAGAAGCATCATGTGAATGCTGAATACGGACCTCTCACCCCATTTCCAAAAGCAAGTGGTTAGAACTAGTGCTCAAATTCCAATTGGGAATCAGGAGTCATTCAAACACAAGCCTTCGGTGGAGAGGCCGACCAACAGCAGGACAACGAGGTGCAGGAGTGGGCCCGGGTCCTGGGGCCCGCCACTCTCTGGCCCTGCTGGCCACGGAGAGAGGCACTCGGTCAGCTAAGACAGGCAGAGTGAGGCGGGCCGCCGCGTGCAGGGTAGGCAGTAAACCTAACAGCCTCTCTACTCAGTCCTCAGAGCGACTATAAATTTGGGGGAAACACTGCTTTTAAAATCTACTTGGAAAATGTTTTTTATTATTTCAGCACTGTTGAACTATGTTTTAGGGGATAGATTTATAACTGTAGACTTTAAAAATTATTTTCTTTTTAGAAAGGGTCCATTCTGTTACCTTTCACTGACTGCTTAAGGGGCCTTCTCCTTAATATGGGTGTGGCCAGGATTTATGTTCCTGGCTGGGAGGAGAGGCAGGCTGGGAAACATCCTGGGCAGAGACAGCCAGGGGCCCACCACCATCCCCTTACCCTTTCTGCCTGCCCGGGACCAGGATGTGATGGCTGTGGTGAAGGCAGCCTGCTGTAACTCTGAGGTAACCCTGAGGTTGGAGCCCAAAGCCGAGGGTGGTGTAGCAGAACGACAGAAGAGACTTCCACACCAGACCTGCATGCCTCCTCTGGACGGTTTTTAAATGTTACAGTCATTATTGTTCAAGTCACTATTTTTCCCTCTATTATTTATAGCCCAGTACATCTCCTCACTGAAATATGAAACACACACACATATATATAGATACACCTTCACTCACCAAGAGGCCCCAACACCAAAGAGTGAGGCAGGCGTCACACACACTTAAAGAGAGAAAGAAGAACAATAAAAAGTTATTGATCCCAGTTGCACTAAGAGAAATTCCAACTCAGGGATAGCAATTAAAATAATGGAGAGAAAACACCCCGAATGAAATTACCAGTTTCGCTGACAAGAGAGGTGCTTTGCTGTGACCCAGAGGATGGATCTGAGAGCTACAGATTGAGCAAAGGCTTCAGGCAAGTATTTTATAAAAATCATTCTTAAAGAAATGTAGCCTCTGGGCAAACTGAGTGGCATGAAAATGGCGGCAGAGAGAGAGAGTTCCAGAGAGCTCCTCCGATTCCAGGGATGCAAAACCTTCAGGGAGTGACTGCAGATCACTGGAGCATTTTTCTCATTATTCCTGATGGTTCTTAACAACGAAGGGGCAATGTTGGGTCTCCAGTTGGCTGAAGTGGTCAGAAAGTGCTCTCAGTTATACTAATAGCTGAGTAGAATTTGACACTAAATTACAATTCCATATCTACCGCTTCCTGCATGGCTTTGTACTGCGAAGGAAAACTAAGCCAGAACTGCAGTCAGCCACTCACTTAGGTGTCTTTCCATTTGGGTGCCGTTTAGAACTGAGGGCTTAACAGGATCGTGAGACAGGATGAAACAGCTCGGCATTTACTGATTCGAGAACCCAGGGCTTTTGTCGTAAGACAAACCTTTGTTGTTTTAAAATGAGTGGTTAATCGATTGAACGGCTTTGGTCATTTATACAGTGATCTTAATCACTGTCAATTGTCCCTAAATATAAGCCCTGATTTCCCACGAATAGGTTTACTTGTGATTTAGTATCTAACAGAGGCACCTTTTTCTGTGCTCAGAGTGCGTCTGTAAACATATTCCCAACCCTTTCTTCTCTAACCACATACAACAATCACCCATGCTGTCTGTCTGCAGACACACAAACACAAGGAAAGGGATCTGCCCAGCAGAGGAGCTGGGGCCACGGAGTCAGTGAATGCACCTGAGCTGTTAAGCCTGCGGGCGGTAGATAATTGATAAATGTTTGTTGAATGAATGAATGACCTCAGATTCGTCAGAGAAGGTGTTTGGAAGCACCCATGCTAATAGAGCCTGGCGTAGTTCCTCCAGGCTGAATTTCCTTGCGGAAAATAGTGGCACGTCTAGTCCTGAAGTCAAGGCACAATCAAATTCTCCGGGAAAAGCCCCCACCACTAGAGTGAGAGGACCGTGTCCCACATCCTCCGGCAGGGATGCCTTCGGTGACTATTCCAGCGCAGTTCCTTGGCCGGCCTTATCTGACTGACCCCCCGGGACTGGGCAGACGACGCTGAGGACATTTAAGCTGTACTTACTGCTGGTAGAGGACATGTGGCTGTAGTCGGACCTGAAAACACAAAACCTGAGTGTTAGCGGGACCAGACACAACTTTTCTTCACCCAGACGAGTTCTTCAAGCTGGAATTTTAGATAGTCAGTGTCAAGAAGCACTTAACAGGACAAGAAATGCCACAGATTAAAAACTGCAGTACTGAGGATGGTTTTGTGTGAAATAAAGTTATGTCTGAATTTGAAAACAAAACTTTAAAGGTGCTTTAGAGACCAGGGGCCCTTCATCGGGGCTCCGTGAATCTCCCAGCTGGGTCCTGAACCATCTACTGTTTTTCTGGGGAGAAGATTCAAAGTTTTCAACAGATTCTCAAAGGGATTCATGACTCCCTCAAAGGTGATTACTCCAAATGAGCCCTTCCCAATGCGGCGGCACTGCCCGGAGAGGTTTCTTGGCTGAGGAGCCCTGGACCCTGGTGAGAGAGACAGCCCGGGCCAGCGCTCTACTGCGGAGGTCCTGACGGCCATCGGGAACACAGAGGCACAATGATGCGGGACTGCTCTCCGTCCCATCTGAGAAGAAATCCCGCTGGATAGCAGAATAACGGTGAGGGGCTGTGACCCAGGAAGGGAAAAGGCAGGGTCAGGGCTTCACCTTCTATGCTGAAAAATCATCAGCTGGCAGACATAAGGTAGGGGGGGCACGGGGAGGACTGTACAACTCAGAGAAGACAAGTAGTGATTCTCATCTTACTATGCTGATTGACAGTGACTGTAATGGGGTTGGTGGGGGGGACCTGATGAAGGGGGTAGTTTAATCACCATAATATTGCACATGTAATTTGTAGGTTAATGATACCAAAATAAATTGTAAATTAAAAAAAAAAATCATTGGCTGGCATCCGGCCCGCGTGAGCATCACGGGCGTGTGACCAAGGCTCTGCCTGCCTCATCGCCACCAAGCTGCCCTCCTTGGGTGGCTGTTAAGCCTTCCCTCTCTGGCAACATATGTGGTGCAGAAGCTGTGAGCTCCCCCACCCACCTCCGAAGTCATTCTCAGTAGGAAATTAATCTCTCAGGCACACAGGGATTTATTCTGCCATGGTGGGAGTTAGGGGACCTCACTATGCCAATAAAGTGATTAGTTACATTTTATTTTATAGATACACACTCCTTTTATTTACTTATTCTCATGTTGCTTTTCTTGAATCACCCAATTTTCGTTCTGTTGAGTTTCTCACCCCATTAAAAAGTATATAGAAAACTTAAAAAAAATCATAAAAAGCATGCCTCTTACTAGTTAAAATAATCTACATCTCACAGAAAATGATGCAGTGACTTACTGGAAAAGGAACAAAGTGGAAGAAAAATAGCATGTGGTTTTCTCTTGTCAAATGAAATACTGTAGCAGTCAGAATCACTGAATTTTAAAACTAGAAAGTAACAACTAACATTTGCACGTCCCTTTATATATTACAAACTGCATCTGCCCAGATCTAATCCAATTTTTTACATCAATGATTTGGAAACTAAAGCAATGATCTTGGTAAGGAGACCAGGAGGTGAGGGGTACAAAGGGTTTGAAGAGGCCCCCAGGGCAGTGGCAGGAGGAGTCGGGGGCAGACGGCTTGGCTGGGGTGTGGCGGCCCGCAGCCGAGGACAGGACACGAGGGAAGAGGGCATGCAGGGTGAGCAGCTGGGGCTTTAAGTTGTCTCAGAGACCAGGCAGGATACAGCGTTAGGATGACACTTAGAAATGTAACTAAATAAATGCAGTGAGAACCCCGCAGACCTCCACTCTGGTGGATGCAGCAGAAAAACTCCATTGCAATGGGATGACCTTAGGATGGTCAGACTTCAAAGTAATTTCATGACAATTCAAATAGGTTCAGTAACAATGTGCAATAGTGCTAACTAGTCATTAAAAATTTGTATTTCCTTTCAGCTGGTATTTTCCAAATATTCATGAGGCAGATGGGTTCCACATACGCACGCATTAAGATCTGCATACAGGTGATTATGTACGTAGAGTGCAATTTACATTTGAAACATATTTCTAGACTCTTAAAGCCAACAAGTGTTTCAGGATGGGTGCTAGCATAACTAAGGGCTCCGCCGCATCCTCCGTATTCTTGCAACTAAAGGCACCGCCCTGGTCAGTCCCTGTGACTCCTGCTTTGCTCCAATTCCTTCCCCAGAGAGCAGCCAATCTTTGCAAACACAGATCTGACCATGTTCCTCTCTGGGTGAAGTTCCAGCTCAGCGGTGTACAACACACACCCCTCCTTCCAGGACCGATGGCCTCTGTCCACTCTGAAGTCTCACCCTTCACCCAACCTCCCTGTTTACCATCAGAGCAGAAATCAGACACAAAGAAGTCACCTATGATCTCACACTGCTCTCCACTCCTGATCCTGTTTATGCGATTTGTACAGTTGCCATAATGACGGAGATACACTTTTAAACTGCCCTTTTCACTCAATGCCATCGTAAAATTTGCTACATAGTTCCTATAATTATAATTTTAGCTAAAGTGATGTACTATAGTTATTTGTTATATGATTATTCCTGACTGTTCACTTTTGCAAAGCATGTGGTGATGAGCCACTTATAGCTTGATATTTACTTTTTTCCTTAGAAAAATTATCATGAGGGGGGATCGGGACTGAATCAAGGGATGAACAGTTTTAGAGCTCTTAAAATATATTCCAAACAGCCCTAAAAATTTACTTACTGGGAACGTTGCTGGTGAAAGATAAGCTGTGAAGTTCAAAACAAGTTAGTGCATAAATAGGTTCAAACAATTTCAGATGTTGACTATGGTTCTCTGGAAGGGTTTGTACTCCCCAGCTTATTTAGGGTATGAGGGTACAGCAATAGTGTATCTGTCTTGGGACTCTTGTTTACTGGTCTCATATCCTAAGAATTTACCCAGCTGGCTCTACATAAGACTTCCAACTCTGCTAGAATGAAGCATGAAAGGTGAATCCATGAATTTTAGGATGAAAAATTTAGGGACACATGAAATAGATGAGCAGAATAATACAAGGACTGTGTAGTTTCATGCACCTGACACATAGTAGACACATTTCCAAATATTACACTTATTTAGTATCTGTGCCAATAATGAACAGAATGTGAGGTGAGGTCCCTTGACTGTATTTTAATCACAATTATACGTATAGGAGTCATACATAAAGGGGTCTGCACGTAAGATAGTTTACCAGGGTCAGCAGCCTACTTGCCAATTTATATACATAGAACAGATACCTTCCTAAATCCTCTTTTCCAGGAAACCTTGGCATGAGAACTCATCTTGGCATTTCAGTAAAAGTGATCCTGACATTTTTATAAAACAGAAAATCAGCCCCATGCAGCATGGACCTCATCTGTTAACTCCTGGTCCACTGAGTTAGATGCTGCCGTGATTTAGGGCTAACCAGCTCCACTCTGAACACAAAGATAATAGACAGACCACCTTGTCTTCTCTTTACGACTTCTCTTTACTGTTCTTTAAACCTGTCCCACTTTAAAATCTATTCCACCTATTTCACCTGTCTATAAATTCTAGCGCCATGAATTGTGTGTTATCCCTTAAATCACAGGAAAGGGCCAGTTGGCGGTCACCCAGAGACACAGGGCCTGGTATGACCCTGTTTTCAGAAGCTCAGTTTCAGCTGACATGGAAGGGGGAGGTCCATTAATGCCAGATCAAACTTTCGAATGCAAACAATCCATCAAGAATTGTCACATTTGAAAGAGTGGGTCGGAGGCCAAATCTGGGAGATATCATAACGGAATGCCCATCATAAAGCATTTGTCTTACTCTATGCCTTTTATTTGTGTTTATAACATCACTGCCTGTTCCTCTGCTAAGGGATTCTCTTTCTTAAGACAGCTCGCCCTGATCATAGCTCCCCTGCTAGTTTTTCTTAACAAAAAGCACACAGCAGTATAAGACTTACTTTCAAGTGGGTTTGGAAAATGGGAGTTTCAAAATGACCTCAGTTGCCACAAAACACTAGTTTGCTTTTAGTGTTAGCCTGTATGGGATGGGTCAGACAGCAACGGTAGCATTTCAATCTCAAGGACCTGTCCGAGCAGGTTGAATGGCTTCTGAGAGGCAACTTCTCATGCTGGCTTCAATTCAGGCCACTAACTAGTCCTGCACCCTCTGAACCTCTATTTTATCAACTGTAAATAATATTATTGCACTGAGGCATTTCCTACAGTCTCTTAGATATTCTGAACAACCATCAAATCACTTAAGGCATTTAAAAGCATCACAGCGAGTATCTATTGTGACGAGTAAGAGAATATATGGTCTTGAGTGAACCCAGAGACAGACATTCTTACTCTGTAGAACTCTAAGCTTACCATTTTGAGTGTTCTTCCCAGTGGTATTAATAGTGTGATGAGAAGCAGTGATTTCCTGAGGGTTTGTTTATGCCAGGCGCTGTTGTAGGGGCTTTAATCTCACCACCACACTCTGAGACGGGCACGTTTACTGTCATTCCTGTTCTACGGAGGAGAGAACTAAGGGCAGAGAGCTGGACCCTGGGAGGCCAGCTCTCCTGACTGCAGCTTCTGCAGCCATCAGCCCAGGCTGCCGTTGGTGTGGGGCCCTTGGAGTATGAAGCTTCTCGGAGCCGTCTCTTCAATCACACCGCTCAGACGATGGACGACCAGCTCCAGCCACACCAGCATCCCTTGCTCCTGTGTTCTGTGACCATCAGTCTAGCAAGAGTCCCCACACGGGAGGATCCGAAGTCCTCGCTGTCTCTCCGCCTGCCCTCAGGTAGCCAGCACCGCAGCAGGTCAGCAGAGAGGTAGACTGGTGTCCTCACACACGCCTGATCACCAGCCTCACTCAGCACTGCCCGAATGACCAGTCAGAATCTCCACTCTCCTGGGGCAGGGAGGCTGCATCAGCATGGATGGAAACCCACCTCCCTTTCTCTCCTGCGGGCTGTGAAAGGAGAGAAAGCCCTCCTCCTACCGAAAGCCGGTCCATGCACGTGGGGCCTGAGTCCGTCCACCTCCACCTTCTCAGAAAGCTGACACCACAGATAATCCATTTTTCTGGCCTATCTCTAGCCTTTCCCTGGCACAGGGTCCTTCCATGAGCATGTGTGGACCCCTACTGCCTGTGCTTGGGAAGCCCTTCCCTCCCCCGGCCGCCCCTCCTGCTGCTGGCCCCCTCCTCCCTCCGGTTCCCAGACAGTGGCTCTGGCTCTTGCTTCCCCACTTGTACTCCCTCCGGGAGCCACGCTGATCTGGCCTCTGCCCCCACTGCTCCCCGGTCAAACACAGATGACCCTTGAACAACATGGGTCTGAACTGTGCGGGTCCACTTATACACAGCTTTTTTTCAATAAATATATTGGAAAATTTTTTTTTTGAGATTTGCAACAATTTGAAAACTTTTTCTTTAGCTTCCCTTATTGTAATAATACGTATATATACTACATATAACATATAAAATATGCATTCGTCGACTGCTTCTGTTGTCAGTAAGGCTTCCAGTCACCAGCAGGCTCTCTGTAGCTAAGTTTTGGGGGAGTGAAAGTCATGCTCGGCGTTTCGCCTGCACGGGGGTCAGTGCCCCTGGCAGCTGTCCTGTTAGGGGGTGAGCTGCACCGCTCTACCTCAGCTGTAGCATCTCCATTTAGAGAAGCCATTCGCATCCCTCCACTTAGCTTCTCAGTTGCACAGTCGATCTCTCTTTCCTTTCTCTCTGGGCTTCTCGGGTACCACACCCTTCCTTTTTTATTCCATGGCTGCTTTTCCTCCAGCTCCGTCATCAGCTCCTCCTCCTTCACATGGCATGTAAATGTTGCCGTTTCTCAAAGCTGCTCTTAAGTAGCACCTGCGTCACAGAGCTGAAGGATTGAACGAGTTAAGGAAATGTGTGAAGGCTAGAGCCGTGCCTGGCACGCAGTAATGCCAGGAAGTGTTTGCTTTGCTTTAAGCTGCTGTGACGGACTGCTAGGGCCGCCACTGCCGTTTTTAGGTGGAAGTTCCCAAGTGCGATGCTGCCGTGCTGACCTCTGACCGCCTCTCTGACAGATACACTCAAGGCTGGCTCAGCGTCTTTTCTTGGATGTCTCCCAATACCTCCAACATGACATGTTGAAAATGAAACTTCTCGTATCCTGCCCAGACTTGGTTTGGAGAGGATCACTAAATACTTGGAGAATCTGATGAAAAATAAGTCTTTTCTCATAAAAATTCACAAGCACACCATTTCTGCATACACGTTTAAGCAATTCGCTGACCCCAAATTAGGGATCCCTGCCTTGACAGATGTGTCTCTTGAGCTGAGTCTTGAAAGAGGAGTAGAGTTTTCCCCTGGTGGACAGGATGCCAGGTGGAAACGGGCAGAGCTGGCAAAGAGGGCAGCCTGACAAAAGGACCTGGAGCCTCCCTGCCGGCATGGCTTGATGCAGGTGCAAGAGTGTTTCTGCTGAAAAATGAGGCACGAGAGAGAGGGACCCCATAACATCAGGGCTTGGAGGACATGCTAAGCTCTGTGCACTTTATGGATGATAGAGTCACTGCAAGTTTGAGGGGAGAGGGACATGATCAGATTTGCACTTAAAAAATAACCATAGCATCAAGTGCCTTTTACATGCTTCCTACACAACCTCGACAGGAAGCAGCTGTTTGAAAGCTGGATGGGACAAGAGGGGGCAGGCTCTGGAAAAGCAGGGGAACCGAGCTTTTTGATAACTAAGCTTCAAGGGATATACGAATAGGTGGCAAAAAGTTAATAAGTATACAGTGAAGCTTTTATTTCAATGCATACTGTTAACCTAAGGCAATACCTTAGCTACCAAGGCAATTAGAATTCTTTAAATAGTCCTGCACGCTTTAGTGATAGAGGCGGGGAGCAGAAGGCTCTGGGGCCAGTGTGTCCCGCCAGCCCCTCCCAGGAGCCCTGGAGCTGCCCTGCTTTCCCCTGGGAGTCCAGGGTGTTGTTCCTTCCGGTCAGGGCTTGTCTCCACTTCTCCCAGAACCTTTGGGAAAAAGTATCTGTTTAGGTGAACTCTGCAAATTGAACTGTAATGGACCTATTTGTTGTGTTTTATTTAATACAGTTGAAATGAGCTGGTTGATTTAGCTTTGTTTCTTTTATTCATAGTCCAGCTCACTAGAGGTACGGGGGAAAAAGCCAAGGATCTCCAGTGAAAGTTGATAAATGCCATGTACACAAAGTGGGGAAAAGCAAGGGAGTTCAGTATCTTGGAATCAGGTTACTCCACAAAGCTAACTGGGTTCTGGGGCAAACATAAACGATTATCTGTTTGGATGAAAGAAAAGCCTATTGCTATGTAGACGAATGCTTTAGGGCATGAAGTCCCAGATCTGGGCCAGGAGTGGAAGGAGGCTGCAAGGAAGGGTGGGTTTGGGCGACTTTCTCTGGTCAGGTGAGACCCCTGGGCCCGTTCCGCACCTGGACCCTCTTCCTGTCCTCACAGGTTGCCACCCCCGGGAATCAGTTTACATCTTCCCCACTTCCCAGGAGCAAGGCTTTCTGCAGCTACAGCTCACCTGCCCTACTCCCGGGGGTTATTTCAGATAGGAAGACACCCCTTCCTCCTGGGTGGGCGCCACTGACGCTGCACAGGGAAATCCTCTAGAGATCGGGGCTGGCCGCGCCTTTACAGCGACGTCCACCTCCTAAAGACACGGCTCTACCGTTCCACTTGGAAAACGGTGTGGTTGGGAGGGGGCTAACTCTCCTCCGAGGGGCTGAGTGCGAGGAAGCCAAAGTATTTCCTCCAGCGCGCGGGGCTCGGCCATCGCTCCATCTGCCTCCGCCTGCACGCGGGCGAGCGGCGGGGCTGGGACAGGTGCGCCCGGGGTGAGGAGGTTGGGCGCGGCCCGAGGAGCTGAGGGGTCTGGGCCAGCCCAACAAAGCCGTCCAATGGGAACTGCCGCCCTCTCAGCAACTTCCCAGAGGCTCCAGGTGCCGCGTCCGCCCCCTTGGCCCCTGAGCCCCACACTCGGCCCCGCGCTCCGGAGCCTCGAGAACCCAGTCCTCGCGCAGGAGCGCCCCGGGCCGGCCCCGAGTCGGCCCCCTCCTCCCGCGGGTGCGGCCCCGGCTCGGGCTCCGCCGCGGGGTGCAGGGAGGGCCGGGCGCGCGAGCCCCGCCGCGCCAGGGAGGGCGCCCCGCCCGCGCCCCGCCGCTCACCCGCCGGTCTCGGCGCCCGAGTCCACGCAGTCGTCCTCCTCGCCACCGCCCGCCTTGGGGTCCATGGCGCGCTCCCCGCCGCGCTCCAGGCCGCCCGGCCAGCCCGAGGGAGGGCTCCCCGCGCTGCTCACCGCCGGCCTCGGGGGGACTAGGCGAGCGCCCTCTCCTGGCGGCGCCCGGCCCGCCCCTCCCCGCTCGGCCGTGGGAGCGAGTGCGCGCGCAGGACTGTGTGTGTGCGTGTGTGTGTGTGTGTGTGTGTGTGTGTGTGCGCGCGCGCGCGCACGGGGCGGGGCGTGTGCCGCGGGTATGTGCTTATGAGTGAGGGCACGTGCACGCTAGTGTGTGTGTGTGTGTGTGTGTGTGTGTGTGCGCGTGTGCGCGCGCGCGTACGTGGGGTGGGGCGTGTGCCTGTGTGCGAGGGCAGCGGGTGTGTGCAGGGTGGGAGTGCGCCAGCATGTGTGAGCCCGCTTGTGGCGCGCCTGTGTGTAGTGAGAGTGGATGGACCGGCGAGGTGCGGACGGACGCAGGCGCCTGTGCTGTGGAGTGACGTCGGTGAGGTATGTGCGTGCTTGTAGTGCACGGTTGGCGTGTGCTGAGCGCGTGTGTCCGTGTGCCTGTCTGCGCTTTGTAGCTGCTTTGTGGGCGGGTGTGAGTGTGTGCGCGCGCGCACGGCGGCCGTCCCTCTTCCCTGGGACCAAGGTCGGTCCCGAGATAGGGAACCCGGGGACTGCCTTGAGGTTCCTGAGCCTGAGAGTGCGAGCGGCAGCCAGAAATACCCGACCTCGCTGGAGCGCCAGGAGGGGCCGTTCCCGCTTCGCGTGTGGGGCCAGCGGGAACATCCAGGCGCCTTGTCATCGCTTCCTCACGACTCACGACGCTGAATGCATTAGCGCCTTTGTTAGCCCAGGTCTGAGGGGCTTCCCACCACCCAGCTTGCCAGTTTACAATGGGTGTCATGCATTGTTTTGCAACTTTTAAAAAAGGGCTTTAAAAATAGTGTGAATACCATTGAATGTGGCTGCACTCGGGCTGTGGCAGGGAGGGGTTGGGGAGGCCCCTACCCCTGCCGGCGTCCTAGGGTGAGTAGTCACTGGGTGAGGGGCCGCATCTTCTTGGCCAGGTGAGGCTGGACGGAAGCTTGGGTGGAGGGAGGATCAAAACAATTTGGATTCAATTCTGACAGCTGTGTCCAAGCATCAGAAGGCACTTTTTCTACGTTCTTCTGTTTTAAGAAGTGATTTAACCTCTGAGTTGCAGTTTACTCATCTGTAGGATGGGGCTATAGCCTGTTGTGAATTTAATGAGATCATGTATGTAAAAATACTTACCGTTGGTCTCGATACACACCAAACACCCATCCAGGCAGCTGTCATTACATTTCAGCACCAGCAAGCTGCATTCCATCCCAGTTTGCAAAGCTGGACAAGAGATATCAAGGCATGAATATGTTTTCTTTCCTGCCTGCCTCTCCCCCCTTCTGTTCTTCCTTCCTACTTATCTACCTAAATCTCACTCCTCTTATCCTAATTAAATTACACAGAAGAGAAATCCAATTAACAAAAGAACAGAAATACAATTTCATCCTCAAAAAGCAAGTAAATATGCCAGCCTCGAATCTTAACTGAACATCCTTACTGAGCAAAAGATCTTTGAACACAAAACAGAAATGGGTGTATTACACTCAATTTGTGCTTATTAGCTGAAAAAGCATGCTGGTTCTTCAAGGGACACCCCTGCACGCTTGTACTGATCTCTAAAGGGAATTCTCACAGGACACCAAAGGGGCGCTGTGAATGACCTCCCACACAGTGCCATTAAAATGGATTTACTCAATAACTATTTAGGTGCCAGACAGGAAGATGAATTCTGGTTATACAAATAAGGGAAAACAACAACATATATGATGCCCACCCTCGTGGAGTTTTTAATCCAGAAGGGGAGACTAATTAAACAAGTAGGTTATATGATCAAGTGTAAATGGAGATGCCTTCTATGCAGGAAAAGGAGTGTACCCCAAGGAAGAGAGAACATGCATGGGGCTGTCAGGAAGGGCTCTCTCAGGAAGGGCTCCCTGCCCCTGGTCTCAGGGCTTTGTACCTGCTGCTCTCCCTGGAATACTCTCTCCCACATTTTCCTAGACTCTTGGCCCATAGCCTTCAGGACCTTGTTCAAATGGTGTTCATCAGAGAGCCCTTCCCCACTGAACCTACCTCACCGCTCCCTCTTACCTGCTGTCCTCTTCTTCCATGTCTACCAGCACCTGGCCTGTGATAGATTTACTTTCCAGGTACTGCTCTTCCCTCCCCAGCCGAACCCCGAATGCCAGCTCTGTGAGAACAGGGGTTCTGTTTGGTTCGCTGCTATATCCCCAGCACCTGGAATAGTCCCTGGAGTGTAAATACGCGCTGAGTGGGTGAAAGGAGAGCAGTGCCAACGTGGAGCAGAGGGTGAGGAGAGCTTTCCAGGTAGAAGGGCATGCAAGTGTGAGCAGGTACTGAGGATTCAGTTCGCAGAGAAGGGAAAAGCTGGGCGTTCTGCAGAAATGTCATCTCCAGAAAAATTAGCCCATTGTGGCCCATTTGGAAGTAGGACAAACATAGTGTCAATGAAACTGGTTGAAGGAAGTAGTAAAAGTGGCCAAGCTGGTGTAATAGGTGCAGGTGTAATGCACGTTCTGGAAAGACATCTTCCTGCACAGCCATGAGGGAACCTACCTTTCTTCTGTGCTGGGAAGTTCATATTTATCCCTCCATTTCTCCTCACCAAGGGTCTGTGAAATAGGTTTATTTTTCCTTTCTACAGGCGAGGAAAGTAAACCCCAGAGAGTTTAAGTGCCTCACCCCCGGCCACCCAGTGAGTAAGTGGAGGGGGCCAGGGGGCCACTTACTGTGGGTGGAGTCCCTGTCATCTACCTGGGAGATGGAGGGGTTGCCCCCATGCATCCTCAGGAGGGGGATGCTTAGTGAAAGGCCAGAGAAGAAAGGGTGAAGTCAGCATGGCCATAGAAGGAGATGCTGCTCAGAGAAAGGCCAGAGCAGACCAAAAAGCTGGCCATTTCTCAGAACGATGGGTTGCTCAGGTCCTCGAGTCCACAGGGCACAAGCGTTGTCATTTACCATCGGCACAGCATCTCACGGCAGCCCAGGGATGAACTTGTCATCGGGAAGAGGAGCATGGGCGGTCATCACAGCCCCACTTCAGCCCTCAGGCCTTCGGAGCCTCATGCTGATCTTTGGTAAAGGGCTGCCAGCAGGAATCCAGCAGGAGGACCTTGTGGAGATCACCACCTGGTGCCTTGTCCACGACGTTTACATGGTTTCCCGGCTTGACCTCCAGCACCAGCGTTTGATTGGAGGGCACGCCGTCCCCCTCCCTTGCCCCTGCGGATGGGCCCAAGGAGATTCACGTGTCCGTATCGGGGCCCTACCTGCTGCCCCCACAATGTTGCCGTCAGTCTGAGGACAGCGTGGGAGAAACCCTGAGATGTGGCATAAAAAGCCAGGAAACTTGAAACCTGACTTCTGGACCTGAATCTGTCATGTCACTAATGGAAAAGAGTTGGGTCAACTGCCTTAAGAGTTCTTACTACATGTCAGGCAGGAGGTTTGTATACATGACCTCTTTTATCCTCACAAAAGCCTTGTGCGGCTTCTATTGTTGTGAAAACAGGTTATTGCTATAAATCTCCCAGGTGACTCCAAGCCCTCTGGAAGCTATGAAGTGTGCAAATACAAGACGCCACTTTCTCTCCCTTCTTCTCAGACAGATGCGAGCACTCCCGTGTTGTATCCTGTCTCTAATATTCTCTGCAGCCTCTGCTGGAGTTGTTGCATGCATTGTGTAGGAGAAAGCAAAGCCCTTCACCCATTTATGCAACGAGCACTCACAATGGGCCAGGCAGTGGCCGGTGGCAGGGACACCCTGGGGGGATAAGCCAGAGACAGTGGAGGGCCTTCCCACCAGGCCTGGCCCCCTTTAGAGGGCCCCCCCGAAGCCCAGCAGGCATGTGACAGGTGCACCCCACCACTGGCCGTTAGAGTAGGACTGGAATATCAAAGCCCTTTACTGGAGAAAAAGCTTGAAATAGTCTGGTGGTAAATAAAGAGCATCGATTTTGCCATTTGAAGGTAGTAGATGACTAACGGAGAAAGCCAAAGAAATTGGGAGGGGACAAGAGTATTGAACAATAGGAGGTGAGCAGCTTTAAGATAAGAACTTTAAGCTTCGAAGGAGTTTAAAGGGATTGAAAACAGATAAAAATAAACATTTCCCAGGCCTGAGATTTGTCTGGTTTTGAGCTTCAAGTTAGAGGAAAGCCAGCCTCTCCATTGTCTAAGCATAAACCTTCTGGGCCACGGCTAGACGGCCGGCCGGAGTTCTTTAAATGCAATACTGGGTTCGGGTGTGCGGTAGCAGATAGACCTGGAAGATATGCTAGTCTGGGAAACTTCTGTGCATTCACTTTTATTTCTTTATTTTAATGACATTTCCCAGAAACAAAAAATTTCAGGTTAAAGAGTGATATGAAAAGAAACAAATACAAAACAAAACAAAACAAAAAACCTCTTTCTTCCAAGTCTCCAGAAGAGTTTATGTGAAAAATAAATATTATGATCATGACAAGAAAAACTATAAGCTATTGACAAATCTACTTAGACAAAGAAAGCCACTAGGCTTACACGCAAGCTAAGGGGACCAGATGGTAAAGGAATAAATGAAACTAAAGATAAACTGTGAGCTGGAAAAAAATCTCATTCAAATATAAATGAATCCACTTCAGTAAGGGAGAAGTAATGGTCCTGCCTCAGAGCCTCCCGAGAACTCTCAGCCTGCCCGTTAGGGTGAGATCTGGAGTCCAAGGCCAGGTGTCCATATGGTGCCCACGGTCACACCCCTACCTGCTGGGTGGTGGGTGAAAAATGAGATGGGACTGCTAAAGGCCTCAGGAGAAGTGCTGCGGAAATCTAAGAATACGGCGAAACCCTAGACTCAGGACGCTGCCCTCAGGCCCCTGTGCGGATAGACGTGCCTCCTGGGAATCGTGGCCGGGTCCCCCGCTTACCAGCACACTGGTGATGCTACTTCACATCCACACGCCTTCCTTCCGGGAGCTGGTCTCCCACGGCTCTGACTGCCTGCTGTAGCGCCTGATGGCTGCCCTGACAAAGTAGCAGGAGATGCAGGCAAGTTGACCCCCACCTTCAACACAATGGAATTAATGTTATGACGACCCTGTGTGCACGATTCAGTTTATAGACATGTGCGGGGTGCTGTTAGAGCCGATGCAAGGAGGGCGCAGTCCCTCCTGAGCAGGGGGGGAGCTGTGAGCTGAGACTTACAGAGGGAATAGGTTTCAGCAAACAGACGGAAAGGGCAGGGCAGAAACCTTGGGTGTTTGAGGTCTGGGCCGTCCAGCCTGCCCCTCTCGTCCCCCCACCCCACTTCTGGTGAGATGATCTTACAGTCACCCAAACTCTCCCCTGGGCTAATGAGGGCATTAGCATTTGCTCACAACCATCCTTTCCACCCAGTAATGCTTTCATTTTCCAACTGCTGCACCTGTGATTTAACGCTTTAAGCCACACATTTATGACTTCCAGCTCCAGCCGTCTTACTCTCAGTTCTGTCTCCCTGCCTGCTTCTCCACCTCATGAAGACGTTAAGTCACGCATCTCAGAGTTGAAGGGCCCCAACGGTCTGTAGTAGGTCCAGTGCCTGGAGAACTGCTCCTGAGGGCGGGCCAGAACCTCAGGGTGGAGCTCACCTACCCTGGGCTGTCTTCCCGGCCTCACTTCTCTCTCCAGCCACTCTCCACTCCTCCTGAGGGAGCCTGGCCTCAGCTGCTCAGTGCCCCAGGGACGCACAGATATAAGGGGCACCTGACCCTTCAGCCACCGAACCCCAAGCATTACAAAATAATGGGCAGCTTGGAAACAGTGAGATAAACTTCAAACCCAGGGTCAACCTGGGGGTGTACAACCTCGTCTTCCTGCTCCTCTGCCAGACTGTGTCTGAGGGTCTGGAGCCCTTTTTCTGTGTTGTGGGTGCACAGGTACCGTGAGCCGCTGAGTCAAAAGGTCACCCTGCTGGGTGGGCTGTTGGGGCTGGAAGCAGAGTCTCAGGCCCAGACAGCCACGCTGCGGGTGGGCCTGGAGGCAGCCCCGACCGCCCTGGCTGTCTCCGGTGTTCCCTGACCATACAACAAGGCTGCCTGCTTGGCAGTTGTGGGGTTTCTAATGTGAGCTTGCTGACACCCACACGACTTTTAACCTAAGACCTCTCCCCTCGGGCCCCGGGCCCCTCCAGCTTTCCTTCTCAGAAATGCCCCTATGGCTGGCAGCCCCTTCTCTCTGCTGTGCCTTCAACCCGTCATAGGTCTCTCCCATCAACGTTTAAATACACTCACCTCTTTCATGTTGAAAAAGAAAAAAAATGCTTTTTAACCACACATGCATTTTCCGTAACTGCCACTCCTTCACACAGCACATTTTCTGCAGGCGCTTCCATGTGTGCATCCGCTTCCTTCCCAGGCCAGTAGCTCCCGTGTCCTTGGACACTGTCTGCACCATCGTCCTCTGGGCAGCCTCTCCCTTGGCTTCCTCGTTGTCTCTCCCACCCCCGCCTGCCGGCTCACACAGCCTCCATGTCCTTTCGGGCCGGTCCTCAGTCTGCTCCTAGGCCCTCTCCCCTCTCACCCTGCACTCCCTCCCTGCCTCCATGATTTCAGCAGATGCACCCGTGGGTGGCTCCCAGTGTGAGCTGTCAGCTCCAGCAGCTCCTCTGTGCCTCAGACCTGTTGATCTTATGTCTCCTTGACATGTTTCCTTGGATATCTCAAAGCCACTTCTCATTAAAGTTACACAAACTGAGCTCATGGTTACCAGCCTCACCCTCTCCACCCCTCACCTTGTGGTGGTTCCTTCCCCTGTTCCTCAGAGTGGGCAGCACCGTCATCGGCCCTAGGATGCAGGCCAGAGGTCAGGTGTCATCCTCAAAAACTCCCTCTCCTTGACCCCTTCCCCATTGACCTCTGCATGCTGTCACCTCTTCAGGCTGGATATGCCCTGAGGGTTCTTGTCTGCAGCTCTGCTGTCTTTATGTCAGTCCACACTTCCCTTCTCTCTACACTGACTTATTATACCCTAGTCTTCCAGTGTGTAATAATTCTATATCCTTTCCTGCGTCATCTTATCCGGTCACCATACTGTGACCAGAGCACCCTTCCCAAAGACAAGGCAGGCTGTCCTTTGCCTTCCAGAGCCTAAGGATTGCAGTAGCTTCCTGCTGCTCTCAGGAAGGAGGCCAGACTGTACCTGACCCTCAGCCAGGTGTCGCCCCCCATCCTCTCTGCATTCTCTGTGCCCCCACCACACCAGCCTCTTTGGTCCCTCAGACGAGCAGCTGTGCTCCCTGTCCAAGCACAGAGCCTTTGCACATGCAGTTTCTCTATCTGGCATACTGTCCCCAGCTCATCTTTACCTGGTTAACTCCTATTGGTCATCAGACCGCCTTTCAGTTGTCTGCACCCTGACTAAGTGGATCCCCCTATCTATGCATCCAGAGGATCTTAGCAAAAAGGTCATTCTGTACTAGTTAGAGTGTTTCTTTGGTCATTCCCTCTTTCCACCTCTAAATTATATGTGCCTGAAAAACCGACTCCTCTGCTCACCTCTGCACCTTCACTGTCCAGCATGGCTCTGGACACCTGGCATGGTTACACTGGCGCTGGCTGCCGAGCCCAGCTCTCTGGGGCCTCCTGCAAAGGCTTCTGAAGTGAAGCTGAGCATGTGGGCTGTGAATGTTCTAATCCCTTGGAAGAAACTAGAAAATTCTCAAAGATGTTCACTGTCTTTTTAAAAAAGCGTTTTATTAAAGCATTCATCATGGACGAGGAAGGCTCTGTAACAGAGCAGACCCAGTTCAGATAATTAAGTTTCATTCCACTGGGGGACTGACGTACTGGAAGGAACAGCACACCAAGGGACAGTGGTTCATCCCCACAGCCCTCTGGAGTGGACCTCTGGGTCGCCTAGGTGTGTGTGATCTCATGGGTAAAACACTCTTCTGGGCACTGGCTGTGCTTTGATATTTTTGCTTTTCCATAAGGTTTTCCAGAACTCTGTGTTATGTCTGAATGGTCTCTGGTGAAGCAGGTCACTGCCTTCTTGCTGTGACCTTGCCTAGCATCTGCTGCCGTGATGGCTGTTGGTGCCCTGCCACCCCTCAGTTCTCCCGGGGTAGCGGTTGCTGAGCGCCCCAACTGCCTCCTGGAGCCTGTGGGACCTTCTCTTCTGGAGGGAAGGAGCTGTCTTATGAGCATCCCTTAGCTCCTCAGCGTTAGGGTAAACGTTCTCCTGCTGCAGGGGGGTGAATTGATTCTGTGAGTTCCCCAGTCTCCCTCTGCATTACGATTCCATGATCCTATTAATGTCAGACAGAAGTGCAAGTCTAAATGTGCAGTTCCACATAACCCTGACTTTTCTCCTGGGGATGAGACTGAACAGGAAATGGAATGCATCACAGTGATGGGACCCGCTGTGTGCTTTGCAGGACTAACTAGTTGCCTGGCTCTGTCACCTTGGAAACAAGCAAAGCCTGACACGGCGATCTTGGAGGGCTTCTGCTCCTGACTCACGTTTATCTGGATTAGGCTTTGCGGTGGGAGGGAACACATGTGATATTTCACCTGTGGGTCCGGGAACACGGGCAAATGGTGTTCTACGTGATCCGAGAAACCAGTGCGTGACGCAGGAAGAGCGGGCTGCAGCCGCTGGTTCTATGTCGAAAAGGTGGCGTGTGAGTCAGTGTGCTGTGGGAAGTTCTAGGCCTTTTTGTACATGATGCTGAATATCAGGATGATTCATGGGGGGGAAAGACCTCCAAACATCTGCCCATTTGGTTTACATGATGCCAAATGCTGAAATATTTGGAAACGTTCAAATGTCTGACGCGGCAATGACAGGCTAGGGGCTGAACAATGATGTGTGTTTTTCTTTTTTTCAATCCCTTGTTTTGTGCTGTATAAATCACTTCTGAAAAGTTGCTTTATTATACGTAGCTAGGATTTACATTGCCTTTCAAAACAAAACCGATGGCTATCCAGAGAGTTTCTTTTTCAGTAAATATTTTCTGATTCTGTCAGAGAATGTTCCCCAAGAAGAGGAGTATAGAAACTTCAGCATGACTCTCAGCAGCCCTCGCAGGGACCTTGTCCCTCCCCAGAGCAGTGCCTCACCTGACATCAGCCCTGCTGGTCTCCCTCCGACTCTCTGGACCACTCCTCGGACTCCTGTGCCAGGTCCTGCACGCAGTCTGCCGTCCTGGGCTGGGGCCTCTCTGTCCAACTCCTTTGTCTCTTCTCATTCTCCGCGCACTGGCCCTGTGCTCATAAATACAAACACTGCCAACATGATGACGACCTAGTTTGTATCCTCGACCCCTGGCTCCTCACTGAACTCCAGCCCTAAGTCCACTACCCCACGTGGTGTTTTTACTTGGCTTTTCCGAGATGTGTCAAACTCAGCATGTCCAAGACAGAAATGACGGTCTTCTTCCCCAAACCTGCTGCGTCTCCTCCATGTTTCTCAGTAAACGATCCCACCATCCACCAGGGAATAATCTCCAATACCTCCTTCTGTCCCACCTTTCACATCTATTCATCATAAATACATTGAAGAAATATCCTGAACTGTCCCCTTCTATCTCCAGTGTCACCCCTCACCCAGTCCAGACCAACATCATCGCAGACCTAGGTCATGTGGCTTCTCTCCTGAAAGTCCCTGTATGATTTCTCTAGACCTGTAGGAACAGCGGGAAGGATGGGTATCCAGGGCAGACTCTGAGTTATGTCTTAGAAATGTTGAACTGGAAATGCCTGTGGGACATTCAGTTAGGGTCCAGTGGGCAGATACAGATGGGGGTCAAAGCAGGAGATGGTAGTCACTGCAGTAATGAAGGACCGCATGGACATGTTACAATTTAAACTAGGAGCCCCCCACCCCCAATCAGGGCTCACAAAATATCACTCATAACCAAGTGATGGCCGCAGCATTCTAGAGGCTTTAGAAGGGAGGGAACTCTAATTTCCTGGGGCCCCCAGGGCTAGTGTTTTAGGATTGTTTTATACACACTTAACACACAAGAGATTGATGTCCAATCAACATGTCAATTCATTATTTAGAGTGAGAAATGTAACTACTAAGTTCTACCAAAGGGGTGAGTTTACCGCTCAAGCACATTCTCTGCCTGAAGAAAACTAAGTGATGGATAAATTATAATCAGAAAGCTGCTGGGTGGGCATAAAATCCAAGCTAGGGAAGTGATATGAATGACACTTAATGGATTGTTGGCCTGGAGTCATCAGTTGGTCTGTCAATGCACACGTTTCTAGGCACTGTCCAAGCTGTGTTTTAAACTTGTGGTCAGGATAAAAACAATGAGGCTGTTTGTATCTATGTAAGAGTTAGTTTCTATGATGAGTTTTGCTCCCTTACAAAAAACAAAAATGCAAACAACCCAAGGGAAACACAGGCTGTGGAATGTTCAGCACTTAGGTAGAAATATTTAGCTCAAAATATATCATAATTCAAATATAATTGCACTCTCCACAGGAGCCAGCTGGAAGAATATTCTGATTTATTAAACTTTTTGCCTTGAGGAAGATTAGGCAGTTAAGCGAATAGTCATTTGATTCCTCTGTCTGCCTGAGTCTCAGAAAAAAACAAGCAGGGAGAGATAAGCACCACGCTTCTGATGCAAGTGCCTTGAGGGAGAAGCAGCTCTGAGAGGTAAGCTCTGCTCTAGCGAGCGAGCAGAGATTGGAAGCCACACAAGAAAGGGTGTGAGCTCAGGACGGGGGAGATCTGTGGCCCGTCCCTGCCCCCTGCCCACCAGAGTCATACTGAGAATTTGACTCCGAGCCAGGCACAGTTCTACGGCCTTCAAATATATTAACTCGCTGAATGCATACACTGCCTGAGTTAGATGCTCTATTTAGCCCCAGCCTGCACACAAGAAAATTGAGATCCACTGAGGCAGCTGACTTGCTGAAGGTCCATAGCCATTGGGTGGCTGAGCGGGGATTTACATCCAGATGGTCTGATTCCTGAGTTCACTGTGCAGATCCCAACCCTCCTGCCCCCGTTGGAGGTGAGAGAGAGAGAGAGAGAAAGAGAGAGAGAGTCCCGCCTGCTGACCCAGGTCCCGGCAGAGCCAGCCGCAGCACGTCTGTGACAAGCCCCGCTCCCAAGGAAGCCCGGGCTGCACCCGCGGGGGCTTCCACCCGCCGACCAGGGCGAGCAGGGAGCTGGGACGTGGGCGCCGTCCTGTTTTTTCTTTGTTATGTACCAAAGGTGGGATTTTTTTCTTAAGTACTCTGGCCATGGACTGCTTGCTTCAGGCAGACCACAGGGCAGCAGGAGGGGAGAGCAGAGTGGGAACCTAGAGGTGGAGCCTCCGCTCAGGCCACGCCAGGTGCCAGGTCCCTCTGCTCTGGCCTGTGTGTTAGACTTGGGTGCAGAGTCGCACCGACGGCCCCTCTAGGCCCCTTCCTCCTGGAAGGGTGACGGCTGCCGGGTCTCAGCCTTCTTGGTTAAAGACCCCTCTGCAGTTGTGCGCCTGGGAGGTGAAGGTGCTCCCAAGCCAGCCCGACCAGCCTTGGATGGACAGACAGCGTCAGCTCTGTGTTTCTGCACAACCTCTCTGTTCTCCGCAATGCACGGTTCATATGACCCACTGTGTGTTGGTTTTCCTGTTTACCACTCAGCAGGTGACACAACGTCTAAGCTGCGATGGCAGTTGGGGTGGGGATGGTGTGGGAGCTCCCGGTGGTTTCGTGCAGGGAGAACATCATGAGCATCTAAGGGACAACCAGTGACACGGGAGAGAGAAAGGACCCAGAGCAGACCCTGGGTGCCGCATGTTCCAGGGAGCGCACGGGAGGGAGGAGATGAGGAAAGAGCCTGGGTGAGCAGGGAAGCTATGCAAGCCCAAGGAGATCAGCTCTGTGGGAAGGGGCTTCGTTGCCGAGAGTGTCAAACATTATGGGAGGTTAAGTGGGGTGAGACCCCTGACGGGCAGCTGGGAATCGGAGAGCTTGACAGAAAAGGGAAGCCAGGACTCATTACAGTGACGGAGAAGCTGTGGCTCGTGGCCAGACACACTGAGGATCGGGGATAGAGGGTTTACTGACACCAGCCCAAATCAGACCGAGAACCGGAATCCAGCTATAGGAGCCAAGAGGTTCTTCATTTGATGGGTGTGGACTGGGTGTCCTCACTGGCATAATGCCCTAGAAGGGTGCGCAAAGCTTATGGCTCTGGGTCATTTGCAAAATCGCCCCGCACGTCTGCAACTCATTAATAAGCAACTTTGGTTCTCAATGCGATCACCCAGCCTTTCTTGGAAGAGACACTCCAGTTCTCTTGGGCTGCAACCTCAGCTCTGGTTCCGTTAGAACAGTCCTCTCCATTTGCTGCACTAATAGAATTATTTACTTGGTTAGCATCTTCAGCCTGGTAATTAAAGAAATGGTGAAGTAGATCAAATCTACACATGGTGAAACCAAGGCTCAGAAAGGATTGATAATTTGCCCGATGTCACAGAGCCAGTAGTTTGGAGAATTTGAATTCCACCTCAGGTGTGTAGGCTCCAAGACCCGTTTTTTTCCCACCAAGCCACACTGATTTCTGGGGCCAAGGACCTTCCTGGTATGAAGAAAAGAATGTGCTCAGTGAGGGCATAATTGCCCATGATCTTCCAGATGGAGCTGGAATGAAATGTCAGCTTTATTTATCTGTGAAAGTATATACAGAAGAAAAAGAAAGAATATAGCATATGTCCTAGGAAATGGAATGCCTTGAGCTTTATGTGTCCTTTGTGAATTCAGAACTTATCTGCCAAGACAGATAGGTGGCTGGCCTTGTGGAGGCAGAGTGCGGGGAATTTCGAAAACCCAGCATCATTCAGGCACGGGAAGCCAATTCTAGGGGCTGGATTTTGCAGCTTGTGAGGGGAGCATGTGAGCAGTGATGGACGAGGCAGCATGTGGCGGTGAGATCTCAGGACACTGGGGTGTGTCCTGTGTCCCTGAGGTGGGGCATTCTGATTAGGCCGTGGAGAAGTGGTCCGGACAGAGTCAAGGCATAGTCTCTGGTCAAAGATCAGGATAAGAGAAGAAAGAGATATGGATTAGTGATGGTATACTTTTGAAATCAGATTGCTTTCATTTTTTTCTTTTTTGCTATTGAGTTGCGTGAATTCCTTTCATCTTTTGGGCATTGGCCTCGTGTCAGACACCGGGTCTGCAGCTGTGTTCTCTCTTTCCCACGCGGCCTTGTCACTCTGCTGCTTGCGTCCCCTGTGGTACAGAAGCCTTTCTGTTTGATGTAGTCCTTGTTTGTTTTTGTGGCTTGTACTTCTGGTGTCATACTATGAATTCATTGCCAAGACCGGTGTCTGTCGTGAAGGTTCCCCATGTTTTTTTCTGGGTGTTGTAGAGTTTTGGGTCCCAGGTTGAAGTTTTTCATCCATTTTGAGTTGATTTTGTGTTGGATGAAGATCCAATTTCATACTGTTACATGAGGACATCTGGTTTTTCCAATACCATTTGTTGGTGACTAACCATCTCCACTGTGTATTTTCAACACCATAGCTGAGAATTACTTGACCCTACATATGTGGATTTCTTTCTGAGCTCTCCATTCTCTTCCATAGGAATAAACTTAACTAAGGACGTGAAAGATTTATATATAAAAAACTACAGAACATTGATGAAAGAAATTAAACAGGACAGAAACAAACAGAAAGCCATCTTGTGTTCATGGGTTGGAAGACTTATTGTTAAAATGCCCATGCTACCCAGAGCCAGCTACAGATTCAATGTAACCCCTGTCAAAATTCCCAAAGACATTTTTTACAAAAACAGAAAAAGCAGTTCTATAATTACCATGGAATCACAAAAGCCCCTGAATAGCCAAAGAAGAACAAAGCTGGAGACATCACACATCCTGGCGTCAAACTATATAATGAAGCTGTGGTGATCAAGATAGTGCAGTACTGGCATAGAGACGCACACCCATCCCTCAATATCAGAAAGGTTATTCTGTCACCCCATTTATAGAACATCTATGTGCCAAACACTGTTCTAAAAGCCATTAAAAAAAAAAAGATGTGCTTGGGAAGTGCTTGTCTTTTAATGGAGCAAGACAGCACACCGTCCCCATTTACTCCCCAGCCTCAGAGCTTAGTTACATGGCTGCCCCACGTTGCAGGGAAGACTGAGAAATGTGGCCTTGATTTTGGGAAACCATTTGCTAAGATAAAATTGAGAAAGAAGGCAAAATGGTTACTCGGTGATAACTTGCAATCTCTGGTGCATAAGACTTTACCAGGTGATGGGAAGCTGACTATCTAATTCAAGTAACTGATAGTCCAAACAAATCTTACCTTTGCCTCTTACTAACTGGACCTCCCATAGGTGTGTTTTCTTGTTTATGAAATAGAGATAACAAACGGGGATTGATGTTCATAAGGTGTCTTTTAGAGCATCTAGTACACAGGAGGTAGTCAAAAGTGAAGGGTCCCTTTCTACCCTTTCTAGAAAGTGCCGATATCTGGAAATCCTCTCAGGAGAGCTGTATTGTACAGCTAACTGAAAGCTTAGCTGCATCTGTTCATGAGAATTTCATCTTCTGGCTGGACACACACACTGAGAGGCAGCAGCTTGAGAGCTTAAGATAAATGATTTGAAAGCTTCTTTCTGGGCATACAGAGCTCACAGAGACTGAAATAAGAGCCATCGGGCAGCAGGATGTGCGGCCCATCCCAAGCCTGATCGTCAGGCTACGGAAGAGTGTTTCCTCGGACATCACTGGGGGGGATCAGAAACCCCTGGAATTGCTTAGCTGAGGCCTAATCAGACATTTATACCCGTATAAAAGAGACATTCACACAGAAGATTAAAAATAAATAAATGCAGCAGTGACTCTTCTAACCACGAAAATGGAGTTTAAAGAGCATTTGTCTCTTTCCTGTCATTGACCCTACAAGTCCCTGTGAGCAGATCTATCCTCCACCCCGTGTAGCAAGCAGGCCCTGCCATTGCTGGAAGGGAAGGCCCAGGTCACCAACAGCTGACTCCCTGGCCTCTGTTTCAGAGAAGGATTTGGGAAATCCTGGAGTCATGGGTTTATAACTATTGCCTCTAAACAAATAGGTAAACAGGGCCTTTCAGCTTTAGAAGGTGTTTCGTATACTTCCTTCTAGAAATCCACTTCTTCCAGAGTTGCCCAGAGACACACAATGGCTGGGTCACTGTCCTGTACCCTCCCAGAGAGCTGTCAGTGCGGGAGAGTGTGTGTATTTGTACTACCTTTGAGTTCAAATGCAGCAGACTCCTGGTGGGCTGCTCGAACACAACTGCTTGGTATCGAGCTTTTTACCTCAGTCCTTGACAGATGTTGGACAGGCAGGTGTTTTGTGTTTAAACAGAGTTGAGGCTCGCCATGGTGATCTGACTTATCATACAGAAAGTTTAAAATCAGGCTCCGTTTTTTAAATAACCTTTTACAGTATAAATTCATTCATTCGCTACTTGTGAAAAAATGTGTTGGAAGGAGCAGTGTTCTATTTAATTCCAGCTCCTTTGCTTCCTGGATGTCTGAGCTCGGACACACGACACAGCTTCCCTGTGTCACAGACTCTCGTGCGAACCCTGCTCAGCAATGAGTCCCCAGAAAGCACGTCTTCCCGGTTCCATAGCTGATGTGTCCCCAGAGTTGGCCCGAGGTGTGTTTCCAATAAAGACCTGTTGGATGAGCCAGTTAAATGGGAGTATTACTTCTGTCTGATGGGATTATTATGAAGGTTAAATAAGACAACACACACCGAGCTCCTGGCCCTGAGTGATGGTTGAATGGTGGACCATCATGACCATCCAGGGGCTCTCTGCACCCTCATAGCTCTGTGTTGTGCCAAGACAGCCTAAATGTGCTTTTATATTGAAGTTTTCGGAAACCGTGATGAGTTACCGCCGTCGGGGAGATGTTCGCAGAGCCCGCCCTCATCTGCGGGCTGTGACTATGACACCTGGCCGCATCTCATCGGCACCCCCTGAAGCTGCTCTCGCCACGGGGATCCAGGCTTCCGTGCTGCTAAACCGAGGGACAGGCGGCCTTGCCACCAGCTGGTGACCCGCCAACGCCATCAACGCGGCCGCCTTCCTTCCCGAGTCGCTGCCTTCCTCTGCTCCCCAGGTGTCCCGCTCTCCCGAGTTTCCCCTTCCTCCCCGGCTCCGCCTTCTCAGTCTCCGTCATTGTTCCCATTTTTCCCATGTCAGCTCCCGTTAAGTTGGCTGTCCAGGCCCTGGTCCTGGGGTTTCTTCTCCATCTGGCTTCCCCTGCATTGGTCAGGAAAAATCTAGGAAACCGGCGGACAGTTTAATAACTGAACTTTTTATGGAGATGTCAACACAGCTGAGGAACACCAACAATCAACAATCCCATATTTCGGGTTTAGAAGCAAAGGGACGTGAGGAGGGAGCCGAAGCAGGACATGTTGCTAGAAGCCAGAAAGGATAGCGAACGAGTGGGCTGGCTTGGCAGTGCGGCCTTTGCACAGGCGGGAGAGCCGCTCCAGGTTAGAGGAGACGGCGACGGCAGGGCGGGAGTGTGTGCGCTCTGGGGTCCTGGATTTTTAAGGCAGTTATGAAGAGCCTATTCATTAGGACAATTAGAGTAATCTGAATATGGATTGCCTGATAGGTGATATTATTGAAACAATATTAAATTTTAGGGGTGTGATCTTTGAAAAAACATTTTGTTTGCTAAGCAAAGGCCAAACTTGGCTTTTGTTGTGTGGGTCTGAGTTCTTTCTACCTGACTAGGTCTTTGCTGCCACATTTTGGTAAGTAATATAATGCGGCACATCGCCACAGAGCAGAGCTTGAATGTTCACGAGAACCCTGACCTTTGTTGACCATCTGGTCTTCGCCTCCTCCCTCACTTCAAACACGTTGCTTAAGTGGCTCTGGCTGGTGAGCTCCAGAAGGCAGGGGAGGCACCGGTGTCCCGCGGGCACTAGAAGACAGGTACGGCACAAATGCTAAGTCAGGGTCTGTTGGCTGAATGAATTTGATACGTGAGCCCAAATGACACTGATATTTTGATTGTAACATTGAGCAACAGTGCGGAACTCACTTATTAATTCCATGTATTTATAAATTATCTCTTGAGTTTCCTTTGCGGACAATCACATCAACTACGAGAAATGACAGGTTGTTTCTTTGGTCCCAATCCTTGCAGATTTTCTTCCCGTTTCTTGCTCTGCCCCCAGGATCTCTGACGCAGCGTCGCCCGGAAGGGCTGGCCACAGGCTTCCTTGCCTTCTTCCTTATTCCAGACGGAATACTGATAACCACTAGAAATAGCACCCTCTGTGGGATTTTAGTAGATTCTTTTGAAAAATCAGGTTAAAGGAATTTGCTCTCTAGTTCTAGTTTGCTAAGAGATTTTAAAAAATTCATTTATGGGTGTTCCGGCTCATTTTATGCCTGCCGTTTTGAGGGATGTTCTCCTAACGCCACTGAGAAATTCTCTGCTGGCCAGTGCCTCATAGTCAAATTCACAATTCCCTATTAGTTTTCCGATGAGGGAAGCTCATTTCTTGCTTTACTTTTGTGCACCATAAAAGGTGTCAATACAGAGGAGCAAACCCAATTTTTAAAAATTGGCGCTGTGCCAGCCCCGTCTTAACATCATGCCGTATTACATAGGAGCTGCCTGCCATGAACCGATCCGTGCCGTGTAAAACGCACAAAGACATGAACTGCACGTCGTCTGCTCCAAGTCGGCTGGTTGAGGAGCTCTGCGGTGCGTGAGACCCCATGTCCTCAGGGCCCTTTCCTCCCATTGTGCGTGAGAATTCCCGTGGCATCGCTCATTACAATAAACCCCAATCTCAGCACCAGGACGGCATGACAAGGACCGCAGTGAGGACTCGGAGAACAGGGAGAGTGTTCTGAAAATCAATAAAAATTAAACTCTAATCTATTTCCTGAAAGGGGGTCAGCAGGCCAGCCCTTCCCTGTGGCTGGACGCAGCTTAGGAGCTCAGTGACTGGAGGAAGGGCTCTGGATCCTGTCATCTGTGGCCATCCTGTGCCCCACCCCACCCTCCACCCTTCTAGTCCTCATCCTGACATCTGTGTTTTGTCCATCTCTGTCAAGGGAAACAAGCGTGGTGCTGTCTGAAGTCCACGACAAGCAACCTCTGGGGAAGGAAACAAATCGTAGGTGTGTGGCTCCTCGGCCCTGGAGCAGGCGCACGTCGATTTGCGTGGGAGTCTGCATTTTCGTTTCATGCTGAAACTCTGCTTTTATGTGTGTGATTGGCGGTGGTCGGGAAGACATACAGAGCTCTGGATTCAGTGACTCAGAACTGGCAGGAATCTGTGTGGGGGGTGGGAGAGGTGGGTGGGTTCATCTTGGCGTCTAATCAGTCCCTGAGAACAGTAAGGAAACGGAAGGGGAGGCAGCTTATCAGCACACGGACATGCCGTGAAAGCCCCCTGAAGTTCTTCCCAGTTCCCTGTGCACAAGGACCTGATGGAAAGCCACTGTCACCGGAGAAATCATTTGCTCTAACATTCTCTTTAATGAGCAGACGGATCCATTTTCTGGGGACCTCTATCGTTCTGTCTCTGTCCCATGAAAAACCCTGGAGGCTGCGATCAGCTCCCCAGAGCCCCCGTCAGCTCAGGTAAATGGCCGCTGGGGAGGGGGAGGCCCAGAAGTCAGGAGCAGCCGTCTCCCTGGCCTGACGGGTCATCGCCATCATTCTGTCCGTGTGCTGGCTGTGTGCTCGGCCGCAGCCAAGCCTGGGAAGTGCCGTGCGGGCACTGCGGGCCGAGGTGGGCCCTGCCAGGAGGCCAGCGAGTGCAAGGTGACAGAGGACACGGGCTCACTGTGGCCTGTGCTTCTTGGTGACATGGCCCTGCTGCCAGGGGCAGCCACTGTTGCATCACAGGCACCTGCTCTACTGAGCACTTTACAAGAGCGTCACTCACCTTTTGACAAGAGAACAAGGTAGGAACTGTCCTTCTTATTGGCTCTATTCTTGCCTGAGGGGAAGAGGGGTAGAGGAATCACTCACACGGCTAGTCAGCAGTGACTGGACTTGGGTCTGCCACTGTCCACTACTAAGGCCACAGTTCCCCCCTCATCTATGCAGAGCACACGGCTGGGAACATAGGTTCCAGGACCCAACTGAGGTGGGTCCGAGACCCCTGGCACCGCTGCTTCCCAGGGACCTGGGGTAACTTACTTAACTGCTCTGGATTTCAGCTTTCCCATCTGCAGGATGCGGGTAACACCGTTCGTGGAAAGGGAGCATGCCACGTCCATTGTGTAAGGACCGGGCATCACATGGGAAAGGCTGGGTTTTCTTAACCACCATTCTTAGTAATTCCGGGAGAGTTTGACATCCCGGCCATAAGACTTCCTTTTCCCTCGTCTTTGGCACTTCTGAGTCCTTGGTAAAGACTCTGTGAGAAGTGTAATACAGCCATCAGTATTTAACTGCCTACCTCTGAATTTCAGGGAACAATGGTTAGTTCATGAAACATGAGGCTTCTGCAAAGCCTGCTCTATTCATTCAACATTTAAAAAATGCTGGTCAGTTGATCCCTTGCAGAGGGGCCAGGGGTGCCCTGAAAGTGCTGGCAGTAAGAGTCCAGAAATCTCATCCCCATGAAGTTCAAGAACAGGCAGACCCCGCCTGAGGTAGCAGAAGTCTGGTCATGGGTGCGTCTGCGAGTGGGAATTGGTGGGGAAGGAGGCTCCCGACACAGAGTGCCTGGCTGTCGGGTCCCAGCTGTGCGACCTCAAGCAAGCCCCTGACCTTTCAGTGCCTCAGTGCCCGCGTCTGCAGACATGGGGGTGAGGAGGGCAGCTGCGTAGCACAGGGTCACAGTGATACGTGATCTACGTAAAGCACTTAGGCCACAGTGCGCACCGACTTGCAGGAAGAGCTACTCATACACTAGCAATTATTCTCTTGCATGACACAATCTCTCAAGAGTGGAAGGACCAAATCCCATGACTTTCTGAGATGTGAAGTATAATTTTCAGGCCTAGCTGAACAAAGTTTGCTCCCTACCTCCCCTCCAATAGGTCAACCAGCAAAACGCCTGAGCATCCAGCAAGCTCATGGTGCTGCCCCCCTCTTCCTCCGGGGGAGCTGCTGGGCCACAGGCCCGTGCAGGGCCGGCTCTGTCATCACCCCACCGTCCTCCTAGAGGTGACCTAAGAGAACATGTTCTCAGCCCGGGGTTTCCTGTGTCCACGTCTCCTGTCGGATGTGAACGAGTCCGGAAGCCAATGGGATAAGGATTTTCCCGGCTTGTGCCCCAGGTTGTCTCCCTGGCTGGCCAGCCCCTTCCCACCCCGATTCTGAGAGTTTCTCCCTCCTGGACCCTCATGGTGGCCGTGGGCCTTGTGTAAACAGGACTTCGCCCCCGAGGTCACCTGCTGGTTCAAGCAGAGTCGCTGGACCAAAATTCCAACTGGAAAGTGGGAAATGTTCTTGTCAATCTAGCTGGCCGTTTTCACGGAAGGGATATTAGTTGGAGAGTGTGGGCACCCACTTTCCACCTTGTTTTCTTGGACGTGTACTGAGAAGGACGCATACAGCGAGGGAGAGCCAGGCAGCAGACGCCCGGACGGGAGCAGAGGCCGGGCAGAGGCGAGGAAGCCGTCACTCCAGGGCCTGCAGACCCGAGCAGCTGTCAGTCACCGTCTTGCTCAGGCTGGGTTCCCACCTCTCGTACATGCAGAATGCAAGTAAACACACCTGGGGTGAGTGAGAGGAAGACGATTCACTCCATGACTCGCCCTAAGGGGCCTTCCCTAAGCCCCCTAAGCGGAGTTAGGGGCCCCCCATTCCTGAGACTCCCCTCGCACCATGGATTTAGCTTGCCTTAGCCCTAGCCATGGCCTCCTAGAGTTTAAATTGCCATATTAAAAATGTATTTGAATGCAAAATCCTTAAGGAGTTTCCATATTGCAGTCGTTCTGATTCACAATCTCTAGATGTTTGTCTCGTCTGGGTAGTTCCTGCATTGTTTATATTTTTAATATTGAACTTAGTTTATGTTTATCTATGTTCACATGACTTACTTTTTAAGACCAAGCTGTAACCTAAGAAACATTTAAGTGAATGTGTGATGTACTAGATATATATATTTAAACATACTTTAATGTGGAAATTCACCTATTTAAAATAAAAGATATTTGTGTACTGCTTGAAATCATCTTGCGCCCTAGCCTACAGCCCACGAAAGCGTGGACAGTGACCTGTGCACAGACGGCTTCCCTCCCCTGGGCCCAGGGCCCAGTATTTCCCCTTTACAGAACTTGTCATAATAAACTGTCAAATGTGTGATTTGTTTACAGTCTCGCTCACATTAAAACCATTGTCTGTATTGTTTACTGTTCTGTCCTCGGTGCCCTCAACGAGATTTGGCACCCGGCTGCTATTCAGTACATATGCATTAAATGAACGCACGCACTGATAACGAACACCAGTCCCAGAATGTTCTGCAGGCACAGGTGTCCATGCATGCTGCTTCTGACTGGCGGTGACGCCTGGGGGAAGTGTTCCTGTTTGGCACTTTCCTCATTTGCCACGTGAGGATGGCCATACTAACAGGTCCTGAATTCAGAATCTTCTGTGTTCGGTTTTGACAACAGATTGGAAGCGGTGTTCTAGTGCCAACAATTCACTCCCTGGCTGGTTGTGCGCAGATCAGCTACACCATTTGCACAGGTCAGCTCAAAATGATAATGTTTGTTAAAAAATCAGGAGACCCTATGATCCAGAAATCCCACTTCTGGGCACATGCACGGAGGCACTGAGAGCAGTACCTTGGGGAAGACATCTGCACACCCGTG
>JAQQAC010002067.1:736204-775684 GCA_029783875.1 Phataginus tricuspis | reverse complement strand
GAGGCACTTGTCACAGTGGCCAAGAGGTGGAGGCAGCCCAAATGACCGCCTGCAGATGGGTGTGTAAACACCATGTGGCAAAGAAGGGAAACCCCGGCCCAGGCTACCACCTGGGTGAATCTCGAGGACATTAAGCCAAGTGAAATGAGCCAGACACAAAGGGAAACTACCATAGGATTCCACATATATGCGGCACCCAAAGAAATAAAAATCAAAGGGACAGGAAGGGGAACGGGGGTGTTAGGGGCTCTGGAACAGGGGGAGGGAGGGGCTGCCCGATGGGCAGAGCTTCAGTTTTACGAGGCAGAATCAGCTAGAGACAGGTGGTAGACATGGCTGCCGGGCGGCGCGAATGTGCTTAATGTCGCTCAACTGTGCACTTAAAAATGGTCGTTTTTTAAAGATGGTAACCTTTATGTTATGTGTATTTCACCACAATTTAGAAAAGGCAGGAGAACGGCTTCCTCCTTTCATTTGTGGGCTGCCAGCCTGTCGTAAATTTTGTTTGGTATTTAATGTCACGTTCCTTGGCCACAAGGACACATGGGATGAGTCAGACTGATAGGTGTCCCACGTCCTGCAACTTGACGTGCAGGGGGCTGTGTCTGACCCTGACCCAGAGCCCTGCCCAGACCCCCGTGGGGCAGGAGGGTGACAGGGGTCGCCATACAGAGCTGGGGAGTGGGTGTCCGAGACCCTGTGCTGGGGAGGTGGTGGTGGGGGGACTGTGAGAGCCAAGACACCGGGTCCCCCACACCTGTTCTGTTATCCATCAGACACATCAACTATAAAACACCAACTGAAAGATTAAGGATTTTAAGATTGCAACCACAGGGCATTTGCCCTCCGTCCCCTGTGAGCGTGGGCCCCTGTCCAGCGGGGACCCCGCACTGCTGTGAAGCCCACCCTGGTCATGCTTCAGAAACACCACGAATCTTTGTCCCTGCAGGAACCCGGGTGGAAAGGACCCTGCAGCTGCCGACAGGAGACCCCAGCCCCTAACCACAGCAGAGAGACACAGCCTCGAGCTAGGCGTGCCCCACGGGGTAGTGGGGTGTGGAGCAGCTTAGGGGGCACCTCCCAATCTTACTGAAAACGACTGGACCAGACTTGCAGGCTCCCGCGTGGGAGAGGCGGGCCCCAAACACCAGGCAGGGGAAATCCTCACAGAGCGAGCTCGGCTTCCCTTCAACAGCTCCTCCTGCAGCCGAAGAGGAACCAGCAGGGACCCACGCAGCCCGAGGGCATGTCAGGTCCATGCTAACAGGGGGCGGGGGTCAAGTACCTGCTGCGGAGCCCGGAAGGCCTGTGCGCGGATTCCGAGGGCCCGGCCCTGAAAACCGGAGCTTGGGTGTGGCAAGGCCATCCTGACCTGCTTTTGCTGATGTTAGGAGAAATAAAGTGAAACTCAGTGATTTGAAGATTTAGCCTTTAGAGAAAATTACGATGGGATTAAGGTCATCAAGTGAGAGAGAAGTTTGCTCCGTTGGAATGTGGGGCTCAAATCACGTTCTCTAAGACACGAATGGCTGATGAGTGTGATGGAGTGTTTCTGAAGTGAAGCCTGCCTAGTGCCCACGAGGGGATGCATAACCCATCAACGTGTGTGATCTAGGTCGATGCTGAGGACCATGTGTCCCATCAGGTCTGTGTGTGTGAGTGATTTCTGGACCCTGAACCCTGCCTCTGCTTTCCACACTGTGTGGTTGTGAGGAAAACACCGTTACTGAGGGTCTTCTGAGGAATACTATTAGAATGAAGAGTCTGACACAGTGGGTCCGGGCTGGCCCGAGATTCTGCATTTCTAGCAAGCTGGTCCCTCGACCACACTTTGAGCATCAAGGATCTAGACCAGTCTGAACAAAGACTGTCCCCCTGTGGGGCACTCACGTCCCAAAAACAGCTAAATTAAAGGTTCTGCGGCCATATGGACCCGGAGTTGCACAGATTTCTCCTATGGGCCTTTTAGGCTCAGCTGGAATAGCTCCCCTTCTCCAGGAAGCCTTCTCTGACTCGCCTGCAGAGAGTGCTTTCTGACCAGGTGTCCCCGGGGCTCCGTGCAGGACGCTAGTGCACAGATGTTGCTCTAAGCACGTGCATGCCCTTTCCCTCTCCCTCCTCATCTAAGTTTCCTGGAATACTGGGGCATTTTTGCATCCCTGTGGGCTGGCTCAAACCTGGCTCATTCGAGGGTTAGTCAGCAATTGATACTGCAACAAATGACCATAACTCAGTGGCTTAAAACAACATGCATTTATTACTTTATAGTTTTGTAGGTTGGAGGCCTAACACGGGTCTGAGAATCTGCCTGCTTCCAGGGACGCCCGCAATCCTTGGCTGTGGTCCCTTCCCTCCCTTCAGTGGCATGTGGAGCCCTTCTCACACTGAAACCCTTGGACCTCCTCTCTGCCCCCTGCCCACTTCTAAGGACCCTTGTCTTTACATTGGGTCCATCCAGATAATCTTGGAAAAATCTATCTCATATTGCTTAGCTCTCTTAATTCCATGTGCAACCTTAATTCTCCTTTGCAGGTGAGGTGACATATTCACAGGTTCTGGGGATCAGGATGTGGACACCTTTTTGGGGGGAGTCATTATTCTGCCCACAGCCATCTTGACTCTGTGGGCCCAGCTCAGGGCAGAGGGGTTCAGAAGAGCCAAGGATTCCACAGCTCTGGGTTTCCTGGGGCCCCCTTTGTAGCATTTTTGGTATTTGTCATTCAGCCAGAATCATGCCTGACTCCTGACATCTTAGCAGACCTCTTGGTTCTAGGCACATACCTATAGGCAAGGTCTTCTCTAATCCAAAGAGCTCAGTTCAGTTCCATGGCATGAGCTGTGGCTTCCTTCCTGGGCCAAGAAGTGGGGATGGCCAGATGGTTGCTGTCATGGGCTCACTGGGAGTCCTCCTTATGGTACAAGGAGCCGTCTCCAGGCAGTCCGTGTTATTTACTAGGGCGGCTGAGGCATCTTCCTGGAGAACCAGAGTTCCCACTGCTTAGCGTAGTCAGTCTTATTGGAAGATTCTTAAAATGTGTGTAATTTACAAAGAATTATGTCAAATTTGAGCTGATATATGCTTTAGCCTGTGGCCAGGACTGAGAAGTATGTTAAGGGAAGCACATTTCCTTTTTTTGAAATTTAATTTTAATATTTTTAGTTGTGGTAAGACACATAACATAAAACACGTGATCTGAACCGTCTTTAAATGTTCCGTTCAGCAGCATTAAGTGCAATGAATGAATCTGCAGAAGCCCGTGAAGGAGAAGCCCATCTCTGAGAGCCCACCTCCCGTGGCTGACTTCCCGGTCACTGCTAGGGACTGCCCGTGGCTGGTTCCCGGCAGGAGGCGAAGCGAAGCCCCGCCTAGTCCCTCAGCATCACCAGCAGCGACTGGTGATGCGCGGCGGCAGGTCTGAGCGCGATTCGTGAAGCACAGCGACCAAGTCAGTGCCCGGAGCTGTTTGCTGAGTGACCAAGCCCCCAACGGCCCCCAGCCAAAAACACCCCCCAAGCCTGGGGAAACACGGGGACTCCTGCAAACAGGTTTCCAGGAAATAAACGGTTCGTTCACACGGCGCTTCCTGAGGAGCCCCTGCAGAGGTCCCCAGCCTCACCCGTGTCGCCTTCCTCTGCAGGAGGAGAGGCTTCCTCCTAGTGGCACGGGAGGTGCCCCCTTCCCGCAGAAGGCGCTGCTCTCCAGAGCAAGGGGAGCCTGGTCCCAGTCAGGGGCAGTCAGCCTGCAGACGAGCCTGGGCCCTGGGAGAGTCTGGAAACCTGGAGCCTCCGCGCTGGGCCGCACAGCATGGCAGTGCCAGCTGGGGACAGTCAGGGCTGGTCGATCAGACCCGCAGCTCCGGTCACACTCGGCCCGCAGGGACCCTGTGGAGGGGTTCTGCTGGTTCCAAGGCTCCGCTGGGCGGATTGCTGCCCGTAGGCCAGGAGCGCCACCGTGTGGCCGAGGGAAGCGTCTCCTTCCTCCCCGCACACCGCAGACCTCGTCCCTGGCGGCCACCCCACACCCCGGCGGGGCCGGTGAATCCGGCAGGCGGGCGCCCTTCCGCGAGGGCCCACATCTCCAGGAGCCCAGGACCACGGGGGGCGGCAGGCACCAGAGGCGGGCCCCTGGCGTCCCCCGATCTGGGCCTCTTCCCGCCCGTCTGCATGTTAGAATCGGCGGCTCAGTTTGCAGCCGCAGCCCAGGCCTCACCCCGGGGGCCCCGATGAGTGAGTCAGCGAGGAGGCGCAGGTATGAAACAGCTCTCCAGGCAATGCCGACCTGCACCTGAGGCTGAGGACCCAGCGGGACCCCCTGCCCCGCCGGGCACACGGATGAGTGATGAGTAAGAAGGCACTGGGAGGAAACAGCAGGCGGGTTCCCAAGGGCAACTGCCTCCCAGCCCCCCGCCCCCACGGTGCAGGAAGGGAGCCGGGCCACAGTCACCCCAGCGGGGCTGGTCCCACAGCAGGACTGAGTCTGAGAGGCCTGTCTCTTGCATTTACAGTAAGAAAGGGTGTCCACACCGCACCCAGTTGAAGGTCTGAAAGCAAGCTGCCTGCAGACCCTGCGAAGATGTGGAGCAGGAAGTGGCACAGCCTCCCAGTGTGGGCAGGGCGTCTGGGATGGTGTGGTGGCCGTGGGCTGGTGGTCAGAGCCTGAACCTGCTCAGACAGAGCCCCTTCCGGGGCTGGGGGCTGTTGCTAAAGCTCGGTAGTGCTCCTGCCTGCTACAGCCACAGCCGTTTCACTGCTTCTGCACCGTGTTCTGAGATTGCTAGAGGCCAGGGAAACGCTGTGAGCTTCCCCTGGAGCAGAGGTTCAGAGTGGACCACTGCACATTGAGACATCTGGTCAGGGATGGGTTCAGGTCAGCAGATACTGAGACTGAGGAGAAACCGGGAGCCCTCGGCAAGGGGCAATTTAGTTCCCATTTGTGGGGACACTTGGAGGCTGGTTTTATTCCAGACAGAGCACAGCTCATGGATGTGGAAGTGGGGAGAAGCCCTCTGAGACACAAGTCAGCGTCCTGTATATCTCAGATTGTGGCAGGGCTCTCAGAGGTCTTCATTCTGTAGACACCCACTTATTAGAGGCTCTGGGCTGTCAAAGGAGGAACAGGTCACTTCTATGGTTTGAAACACCTACTGTTGAAACAATTTTGAAATTCTAAAGTAGATGAACAAATCAGGGTGCATTTTACATGTTTATATTTAAGAAACAAATGCTTTTAACACACACCCAATTATGCAATGTAGAATAACTATACCTTTTCCAAGATAATCATAGGATTTGCAAAAGTATAGAGTCATCATACACTACAAGTGGTGTGATGTGAGTGTAACATTGTGCAGCGAGCATCTTTGGATTTTGTGGGGGTGGCTCTGTGCCTGGGGGTCTTAGCTCAGGCGGCTATAACACAGCAGCACAGACCAAGTGGAGTAAACAACAGATATGTGTTCCTCTCCATTCTGGAGGCTGGAAGTCCAAGATCGTGGTGCTGGTGGACATGGGTCCTGGGGAGGGTCCTCCTCCCGGCTGGCGGACAGCCGCCGATTTGCTCTGTCCTCACATGGAAAGAGCGCGCGCCCTCTCGTGTCTCTTCTGATAAGGACGCCGATCCCATCACGAGGGCTCTGCCTTCCAAAGGCCCCACTTCCAGACGCCATCACGTCGGGCATTAGGGCTTCAACACATGAATTTTGGGGCAACAATCCAATCCAATCCCAACTGTATCACAGCCCTGGGACTCCCGTCAGCTGCCGTGAAGTGTGACCCTTTGTGACTGTGAAGCTCCAGTCCGCAGCGCCGCCCCCTCCTCCCCAGGGCCTGCCCCAGCTTACTGACTTTGCAGGGGATGGAGGAAGGAGAGAGGGCGCTGAGGGTAGGGCCAGGGACACTGTTGATTACCTACACCAACCACAGAAACGGTGTAACCATTAAAAAGAGAAGTTGAAAAATATTCAATGATCTGAGAAAACAGAGTCCAGGGAATATTGTTAAGTAAAAAAAGCAGGCTTCAGAACTACGCACACGGTGTGGCCTAGTGTTGTAGAAGGTGTATATTTGCCAGAGCTCAGAAATGGAGACTGACGGGTTGTATAGGCACCGTGGGATGATGTGTGATTTTTAGGGTTTTTTTTTTGTGCTTTTCAGAAATTTATAGAATTTCCATAATGAATATATGTTACTTTTATAATCAAGACAAAAGATATGCATGTTGCTTAAAACTACCAATATGAAAGAAAGCAAGAGGAAAAAAAAGGAAGGAGGGAGGGAGGGCCGAGAGGGAGGGAGGGGAAGAGCCCACCCTCCTTTGTGCCCAGTTGGCTGTCCCTCTGTGCAGGAGACCAAGAAGTGGGGGACACAGAAGCCCAGAGGCAGAGGGTCATACAGTCTCCAGGACAGGCCTGTCTCTCTTCCCCTCCCTCTAGTGAGGCGAGGCGGTTTATGCTCCTGCTGCCACAGGTTATGGCCCGTCCAGCATGGCAGGACCAGGGACAGACAGAATCACACTGCAGCCTGCAAGTGACCAGCTGAGTGTCCAGGTTGTGGGGCCGGGGGTGGGGGTATGTGTGTGTACGGTCTACACCACAGAAGGCTGTTTAGGGTTTGATTCCATTGCCAAATATCTATCTAAACTTCAGTAGTTATGGAGCATTGTTTAGAAATTTAGCACAGGGCATGATTCTGGTTGATTAATCTGTATAAACCAATACGCTGTTTGTCAGCATAAACAATTTGCATGATGGGTTTGTTTGCTTTCCACATACACTTGCTTTGGGTTCAGGACAACCAAGAGCAGCACACGTATATGGATGTATTATACACACAGACAGACAGACAGACACACACACAGATGCATGCACAGCCTGGCACACTTATATACACACCTACTTTCTTCCCTTATGCGGCCAGGTGCCACTCTTCTGCTGTCACCCCTCCCTCCCCTCCCCTCCAGCAAGCCCACTAGGTCCTTGGTGGGTCACCTTGCCAGCACGCAGCCCTCAAAGGAGTAGGGGCGGAGAGCAGCTGACACCAAGTTTTAGGAGGTGGGGGCCCAGCCTCCCTCGCTGGTTCCCAGGGCCGAGCGTACCGGGGGCTCATTGCATGTTTCCGGGGTGAACGAACACCTGCCTGGATGTAGTCTCAGCACGTCTGGCTCACTCCTGGGCCCACCTGGCCTAGGTGGGTAGCCCTCCTGGCCTCATAGCCCTCCTGGTGTCACGGCCCCTCCCCAGGGCTGGAGATGAGCTCTGTCTTCTAGGTGGCCCTCTGCCTTAGAGGGTGTCAGCTTCAGGATGTCTATGGATCATCTGTGGGGCTTATCAAACACCTGGGTGAGGCCCTGGCCCCAGACACTTCTGCAGCAGGTGCGCCTTCTGGGAGGCAGCGTTTCTGTCTCATCTCTTTGGAAAGCTGGTCAGAAGGGCGCTGACCAGCCTCCATCCTAGGGCTACCCACTCAGAATCTCATTCGCTCCGTAGCAGCTGGTTGAGCCAGAGCTTCTGGGTCTGGAGATAAAAGGTGAGTGGGAAGCAGCTGGATTCTGGGGGTCACATACAGCTGGGGCTCAGGTCCCCACAGCTCTGGGTTCACGCCACTTCCTGTCTGGGAGGGGGCTGGGGTGTCGATGTCTCCCCATCAGTAGAATGGAAATACTCCCCCCTGGGGTGTTGTGAGGCTGACCTGGGGCCCCCGAGGAGGGCGCCGAGCAGGCGGAAGCCCGGCCAGGCGGCGGGTGGGCCTGGCGGCAGCGGGACCCTCGCTGGCGGCCGCGCCTCTGCTTCTAGCCCGGGCCCCGCGGGCCCCTGTCACCCAGGCCCCCTCTGTCTGTCCAGCCACTGCCACTGAAACCTCTGGTTCACCAGCCAGGCGCCTCCTCCTAGATTCCTCCATCCCCCGAAAGCGGCCGCTGTATTACGGTCCCTGGGTTTGAGGCACACGAGGAGCTCCTGCGGTTTTGTGGGATCCTGACCCGTCCGGAGGGGGACGCGCTGTGGAGCCCGAGCGCTGAGGCGCCGCGGCGCGGAGCAGGCGGAGGAGCCCCGGGAAGACAGTCGGGGCTTCGCCGCCACCGGAAGGGAGGGGCCGCGGGCGCTGGGCCGGGCCCCGCGCGTCCCCGCTGCTTCCCTGCGCGTCCCCGCCGCACTCCGCGTCCCCGCCGCTCCCCCGCGCGTCTCCGCCGCGCCCCGCGCCCCCGCCGCTCCGCGCGTCCCCGCCGCTCTCCGCGTCCCCTGCGCGTCCCCGCCGCTTCCCGCGCTCGTCCCCGCCGCTCCCCGCTCCCCACGTCCCTGTTGCCCCGCGCGCCCCCGCTGCTCCGTGCGCTCAAGTCCGCTTCCCAGGCCGCTGGGCCTCTGGAGGTGGCCGAGGCCAGGCGCGCACCCATTCCTCCCTCAGTGGCACAAGGAGACCGACCCTCGTTGGGTTTTCTGTGGAGCAGGACGTGGGCCACGACAAGGGTCCGGGGGCTCCCTGTGTGAGCCGAGAGGCTGGCAAAGCAGCTGTGGACCACGTCGCGGAGGCCTCTGAGCCGCATTCTAAGGAGCTCCGGTCTATCTCACCGCTATTGGCAGGATGAGGCGAAACCGCCTGGGCTGACGCCCACACCAGGCTGCAACTCTGAAACAGGTGGTCGTTAGTCCTTCAAGATGCGTCTGCAATTTCCCTGCAGCCGTTTCCTCCCTTCGCGTCTTCTAAAATTCCTCAGATACCTGGCACTTGCCCCCTGCTCAAGTCCTCCTTTGTCACAGCCATCAGGTGGTCTTGGTCTGTGTCCATCAAAAAAACTAGCAACCGTCCTGGACTGGAGCTCCTTGGCCCTCCACTGCTCTCCTCGCGGCCTGCTGTGCCCTGGGAGGCCCCTTCCCAGGCCGGGACAGGGAGCCGGTAACCCTCTCCCGTCACTGTTTGGGACCTTGTGAGGGGCCCCCTTTTCCACAGTGCCTTCCATTTGCAGACACATTAGGGTTTGCAAAGAAACCGTCACAGAACCCTGGGTGTATGTGGACAATTCAACAAGCAGACCAGAAGTTAATGCGTTTTAAATTTGTAGCTCAATTCAGGAATGCCTTAAGAAGTAATTTGAATATTCTCTCCTGCACTCTCTCATCACCAGATCATTAAAAGAGTTTTGCCTGAATGCAATTACTCTGTTTTTTTATTCTGTTGTTAACAGAAAGGATACTTTATGTACTAGTTAAAGAGCAGTAAACAAGATTAGAGGGATATGCTTATTTTATTTAATTGGTACAAATTCATTTCATTGGTACTGCTCGTCATGTAGAAGACTAGTTACGAATAGTTCCTTATTAAAATAAAAAATTAAAGCAAGAAGCACAATTTCTGGTATTTGGCAGGTGCACAATGATGACCACGCCTCTGCTGCGACTCACACGATGTGAAATCCACTTGTAGCTCCATCCGCTCATGCACATACACACACGTGGAATTTGGACACACTCACCAGTCTGGACAAGGGTTCCAATCTCGCTCTGGTTTTTGCTCGCGGCCAGGTCTCCTTGCCGCGTCCACGCCGCCCAGAGCCGGCGACTGTGTGAACGTGCTGCCCTCTGCTGGACACTAGAGGACTCGCATGCTCAGCCAGCACCTAACACGCTCCGCAGATGGAAGCTGCTCACGTGGTTGCATTTATTTAAGGACTGACAGCGGAAGAGGAAACTGTGGAGACAGAGAAGGAAAAAACCCCCATAGGGCTCAGGACAGCGATGAGCACAGAGTGGGCTCCAGTAAATATCTGTTGACTGATAAATGGCGGGCCGGCCACCGAGGTGACCTTACCAAGCCCAGGCACCGAGATTCCTGCTGAATCTGGGAATTGCCAGCGTTCACTGTCGGTGAGCACGCTGGGCACCCAGCACTGTCACAGGGGTGTGAGGGCCCCTGCCTGTGCTGGGAGTTGCAGCATTGAATAGCCAGCCATCTTCACTCAAAGGGAGCTGAAGGGCTTGGGGACGAAAGACGCGTTCTCGCGCATGCACTCTGTGCCCGGCAAACCTCCGTCGTCTGGCCGGGCATCGGTGCTCCATGCACAGGAGCAGCTTCACTCAGATTCCAAGCAGAGGGAAATAACCCGCTTTGCGGGGAGGGGCAAGCCAGAGGGCTGAGAATTCAGTCAGAGGACAATGCAGTCAAAGGCCGGGATGGACTGGTCCCCCGCACAGCTGCCTGTTTTCCTGCAAACCTTGAAAGGCTGACTGCCTCTCTGCACCTGCCCCTAATTTAGCGTCACCAATAAGACTGCGCCTCTGTCCTGGTGAGAGGCTGCCGCTGAATGGGGGGCGGGGTGCAGGCTGCCAGCAGGTCCTCCTCAGAGTCCAAAACAATCCTTCTTCCCTTTCCAGCAGGCTCCAGGAGGAAAAGAAGAGAATCTTACACGGAGGGTCGTCCTACCGAGTGAAAGCGACAGGTTTCTTTGGCATATGAGCAAAAGGAAAAGTTCCCATTTAACTTTTGGGAAAAACAAAGGAAGATCCTGTATTAAAGTCACTCTACGTGTTACGGGAACAGAGGCTTAGCTTAGGAACTAGGGCTTAGGTGGAGTGACAAGAGTGGGGACGTGGAGGCGACCGGAAGGTCACGGACCAGCTGGGAGGACAGACTGAAACGCCTAAGTGGGTATTTCTCTAAAGTTTGGGGGGGAAACTGCTACAATTCTCAAGGATCTCTGGGAAATCTCCCACCAAATCTGGTGCTTGCTGAGAAGCCCTGTGTCTGGTCGGGCCCCCGTGACCTCCTGAGCATCATCGCCCCAAATACTAACAAGTTGGCCACTGACAATATGACACACCCCTAAAGCCCCAGCTTCCTAGATACGCTTCCTCTTTGCGTGAGACAAGCAGTGATTCCGTCATCCACGAACACTAAGTGCTGTCTGTGCGCCAGGCACCGGGGTGCGGGAGCCGATTCCACCACGCGGAAGGGTTGATTCCTGCCCTGCGTGTGCTGGAAGGGAGACTGGAGGTGTAGGCGCACTGTTCAGATGCACGGAGGTTGCTGGGATGCACACACATGGTCTAGCTGCCCTCCAGGCGCCTGTAGGACTGTCTGTCCCCACCTGCCTGCAACTGGGGAGGCAGTGACTTGCTTTGGCCCATAGGGTGTGAGCAGAAGTGAAGTGTGTCACTTGCACTGGGAAGGTTTGGGAACAATGCCCCTCTCACCAAGCTCTCTTCCCAAGGCCCGTTTGGATGAACTCTGTCAGCCCGGGTGCAGAGAGACCAGCGAGTCCCCAGCCAACCTGCAATGGCTTGCAGTGTGACTGAGGGTGAAATCTGGGCCTGGGGGTTACTGGTGACACAGCGAAGTAGCCCAGGCTGAGGGACAGAACGCAGGAGTAAGGGTGCAGGGTGGCTGGGAGAGGGGTTACCGCTCTGCAGAAGATCGGAGAGTGGGGCTTAAGGAGAGACAGCCCTGAACAAAACAGGCTGGAACAGACCCTCCTTTCTCCCCAGGGCAGTTTGCTGAATGCAATGCCTGCTTCCTCTTGTTGACTCTAGATGACAGCGAGCTGAGCCATATAAGGTTGGTGAGGATCAAATAAGGGTTTTTCTAAAAATTGCTTTTAATATGATCAGAAGCAAGAACAAAGCTGAAAAAAGCAGTGATCAGAATAGACAGTCACAAGGTCCAAAGGATCTATGTCCAGTTTTAGGACTGGTCAGGAAGCCAGGTGCATCACGGATTATTCTGGGGAGTTGATAACCTCTGCTTGGTGTCTCAGTAAAACCTGTTTGTAGTGAGCATGCCCTAATTAAAGCACCAAACTGCAGAACTAGCTTTTTATAAAACCAAGACAACAGCTTGTAAAGTTTTTTTTTAAGTTTATAACTGCCTTCACTTTCTGATCATATTTCTGATGTGTATTCTTTATATAAATATGTACATAAATACATATTCAACTGCATTTGGTATTTCACATAGTATTTCCTGACGTTCATTTTTCTTTAATATACTTTGAATATTTCTTATGTACTTAAGTATTCCTTCTCTACACGACTTAAAAGCAACACATTTGTACTTAAAAAAGTAATGCATATGCGATGTTTATATGCAGCACACAAAGGGGGTGCCCTGCATATGCTATTTCGCCTTGTACTTTTCACTTGCTGCATTGTGAACATCCTTTCATATAATAAACTGTTGTTCTAAGGCACCATTTTTAAATAACTGTGCTGTGTTCCATCATAGGATAACTTAGCTAATTCCCAGCTGTAGGAAATTTATGGCCAAATATTTGTGCACATCCATGATTTATTGTTATCACTTTTTAAGGATAAGTTGTTAGCAGTGGAATGGCTAGATCACAGTGATGCCAAATTTTAAGGGTTTTTGATATGTTTCTGAACTACCCCCATGAAAGTAATTCCAGTGGGGACTCCTTCTAATAGGGTATTTGAGGATCTTTTTTCCCTTAAAATTTCCCAGCCTTGCAATACTGGGTACTATTTTTTCTCCAAGTCTTTCCAACCAGTGATAAATGTTACCTTGTTTTACTTTAACCGCACTCGATCCCCAGTGAGGGATGCAGTTGGCAGCGATGCGTACTTCCGGCGCCGGCGTAGGTCTCTGAGCTGCGGGTCGGCCTGGCTGAATCCTTTGCTGCCTCCCTCCAGTTGGCTCCGAGCCCTCGTGACCCCTTAGCTCTGAGCTCAGCCGTCTGCCACAGCCTGTGAGGCCTGGGAATCCTTAAAACCGTCCCTGGAAGGGGCAGGATAGCGCAGGGTTTATCCCGATTGGCATTTTACTGAAGAAGAAACCAGACTCTCCCATGGTCACAGTAGGCGACAGATACAGAGACAACCCAGCTTTTCCATGTCCATCTGAATCTGGGGCTTTCTCAGGACCTCTCGGTCAGAGAAGTGAAAGGGGCCTTTGGAGTGGTGGGATCGGGGTATCAGATGTAGGGCATGGCGTCCCCCCAAATGAAAACATTCTGCTGGCTGCAGGGCGCTTCGCCTTCCATTAATATTCAGATGATGACTTTAGATGATCACAGAAAAGTCAAGTCATCCATTCACACACATTACTGAGCACCTACCGCATCCCAGTGTGGACGCAGCAGTGAGCAAGAGACAGAGACTCCTGCCCTCTGGAGCCTCGGGTTACCCGGCATCCACCCTGGAGTGCGTCCCCCACGCTGACACCCAAGTGAGAAAGACTTCGGTCCACATTATCAGCAGTAAGGACGCCAGCCGTTACGCTAAATAATATGATACCTCCACCTGGGGAGGAAGCGATGGGAGGGGAGAGGAGAGGATGGGGAAGAAAAATGGTGGTAGGAGATGAGTTTCAGAGAAGATGAAAAATGTGGGCAACGGATATTTCATCTCCTCGCAGACCCCCACCACTGGCCCCCAAAGGCAGCCTTCCTGCCAGCTTTGGGAAGTCACCCAGTTTTCTGATAGTCATGCCAATGTTTGCATTCATGAGAAGACTTTTTTTTGCTGAGAGTCCAGACACATGCTGCTATACGTCATTATGGAAATAGTTAAGAAGACTGTGCCCCAGAATTTATCTTTCCAAGCATTATATATTTCACTCCTAATTATCCCCATTCTTTTTATATTTTGGGGAAAACAAGACCTATTCCTATATTGATTCATGACAGTTGACTTTGGTAATGTAATCTATTTTGCTAGTAATCCTTGCTCAATGTACTTAGAAAGACAAACTGTTTGGCGTATGTAATACACCCCGGACCAAATATGGATAGTTTGGAGATTATGCTTAAAAAGAAAAATCTGTTCCCTGGCGGTCCTCCAAGGAGGTCGTCACCCCTCTACCTGGCCAGCTACCGGAGCTCGCTGAGAGACAGTGACCCTGAAGCACCCTAGTGCTCACTCCCTTGTCTGGTCCCACCACACCCCTTTCACTGGAGCTGTTCCTGTGGTTTGACTTATGAACATGGCGAGGAATATGGAACCTGGGACGGCTCCAGTGTTGGGATGGTTTATACATACGAATAGATAAACAAAGCACTGACTTTTCTTAAGTCTTACAGAGCTTCTACTTCGTCTTAATAGAATTTTCTCACAGTCTCGTTTGCCCCGTCTACTTTAAGTTCCTAGCCAGTTGGGGCTGTCATACAAGGTTACATGGGTTGTGCACTGCACCGGGGCGCCCCACCAGGCGAGCCCAGAGAGGGCGCTTTTCTAAAGTACAGGCGTCTGCCTTACAGGCTCCCAGAGCTGACAAAGAGTGTTCACTTGAATCCAATCCAGCAGAGTTTACCAGGCCTCCAAGGGCCCTTTCACCATCTGCTGTCACCTTTACTGTCCCACCCAGCCTCTCATTAGTGGTCCGCAACCTGGCCCAGCTCAGCTAACCCCACCGTCCCAGGATGTGCCCCCTCTGCCTCCCAGTCAGCAGCTGTCCCCAAAAGGCTGTGCCCTCTTGGGGAAGGAGGGAGTGCGGCACTCAGGCACCATGATGTTTTTAGTCTTATAAACCTCAGGGGATCAGATGTTTGCTACTGGCACGGTTTTAGGGATTTCCAAGCATGTTAAAGTAGCAGGGGATGATGAAGTCATGTGTTACTCCATCTAGGTCCGCACATGGGGAGGGCCAAGCCCAGGGGCTGTATGGTAGCCTGCCCGGGAGGGCTGCGCTTCACCGGGCAAAGGGCTGGAGGTGCAGGGCCCTGCGTCCAGCTAGGGAGGCGGGTTTCCAAGGAAATCCTTTTCCTTGCGATTCATAGCACAACCAGAAAGCGAAATGTTCCAACACACTGTGCAAATGGACCAGTGTGACATGGGATACGTGCTGATGAATCGGTAATCTTACCCTTCATTAAACATTCAGCACAGACAATTTGATCTCTCCTCTGCTTCCCCTCCTTCATTCACCCGCCTTCTGGGAAATGCAAACCCAGAGTCACTTTCCTGCTGGGGGCACAGCCAAGGGGGTTTATGGATACAGGATGAGCATGCAGATTGTTTTCTGTGACTCAGGATTCTTTGAGGATGTGTGGTTGCAGCCTGGTGGGATGGAGGAAGCAACTGCCTTGAGACGCGTGTCCCACTGAGACCATCTCAGGTTGCCTGGCATCCACATGCCTGTGCGAAGGGAAGTGACTTGGTGCTGGAAGGGGGTGGAGTGCCCCGTCATGCAGCCTCTACACAGGTGGGCTGTTCAGAACGACTTGCATCTCAGGGAAACTCAGCCTATTCAGGGCAGCTAAACTAATGCCTCCTAAGCTGATTGTTACGAAGGCTGGTCCACGTGAGCCTGTGATCTCTGCAGATACGGAAGGATAAGAGGCCTGGATACAAAATAGTTGCCTGGGACAATGGTTTGACAGTTGTGTGCCAGGAGATACAAAATAAAAGTTGTGGCAATTGTATATTGTCATAAAAGTAATAATTGCCACTTCTGATTGAACAGATATGCCACGTTCGGCGCTCTCCCTATATCATCTTGGTTAATAATTACAAGAACTCTATAAAATAGGGAATATCTGCTTTTGAAGATGAGAACCCCAAAGCCCTGAGTTTGAATCAGTTTCCTAAGCTGGCAGGTGGCAGGCCTGTGAGGCCCATACGGGCATGGGCATTCTCGCTGCCAGCCTGCCCTGCCCCCGGCTGTGAGCATCGGCACAGACCCAGTGGACAGTGGCTCTGCCACTGCCCTGTGATTCTGCCCTGTGAGTCTGAGAAATTCTGGAATGAAGCAAGCTGTGTTGTACTGAGTCACCTTACGCCGAACCTTGGGGTCCTGGGCAAGCCCTGCGGCTCGTGACACCTCCACAGAGAGCAGGTCTGGTCTGTCCCACAGGAGGACTTGGCTCCAAGAGCACCTGCTTCTGCCCGGTCCACAGCAGGGCCAGCGTGGCAGGGCCAGGCGAGGGGCAGGGGTGCCGGCCCTTCTCCCGTCCCCATCTAGGCGCTTGCCCAGCATTCTCCACTGTGCAAGGGGAGAGCCAAGCCTGGGGAGCCTGATACGGGATTCGATGGGCACTTGCAGTGTCCTTGGAGCACACTTTCTAAGACCACAAGGGGACTTCACACCCGTGCCCTCCGGGGAGCCCCTGAGAAACTCTAAGTGAGGTGTAAAGCCGTTGCCGCTTGGGACGCATTTTCTTGAGCAGCGATGACAGGCACTCTGTAGGGAGAAAGCATTCCCTTCCCTCTGCTCCGTCAGCGGGAGCTCCAGGGAGAGGGGCCGCTTCCGGGCTGGGCCGTCCGGGAGGGGAGGGGAGTCGTCCTGTTCCAAGGTGGGGTAGACGCTCCGCCAGTGCTGTCGCTGTGATTTTCTTCCTGAGTCTGGCCTTGGGAAGAATCCGGCAGGGAGGTAGGAGCTGAGAAGAGGAGTGTATACAGGAAGAACGTTGTTCTCTTGGTGGTCAGCCATTCTGGGTATGACATAGATAAGCCTTCATTTTCTCATCTCTTTAAACTCTTCTAAATCCATGGAGAAAAGGTGTGACCGTAAGACCTCCCGGCACAAGCTAATGAGAAAGGCTGCGCGGTCACCGGCCTCGGTTCTTCCAGGAAGGACTGTCACCACTTGGTCCGTACTGGCGTCTGGGTTAAGTCGGAGGGATGGGCTGCCTAGCGACCCCCCAGGAGTCCTGGGAGCACATGACCTTCCATATTCACGGCGCGGAGGGGGCCGTGGCCGCACAGACCCGGCTTGAAACGGGAGTGTTGGGTCTGAGAACTAGTTTCTAATCCCCCTGATTTAGACCTGAGCAGAGTCTCTAGCCTCTCCAGGTCACCTTCATCTGGTAATGGAAATGATGCTTCTGTCCCAAGGAAGCCATAACGACTCGGTAGATTAATATATGTGGAGATGCTTCAGCAGCTCTAACGCGCTCTGAAAGGCACAGCACACGCTGCTACAGGTGCAGGGCCGCGGCCACAGCGAGCGGGGTGCCCCATGCAGAGGCGCGCGCTCGACACGGATGCGCTTATGTCCTTTGACAGCTACATTTTTAAAAGCCTGGTTACTCTTCTAACGCAGTACATAAACATTAAAATTATTATTATTATTTTTTATCACAGGCCTCTGAATATCCCATAAAACCAAGAACGCTTTCTCTCTCTCCTCTCAAAAACAAGAGCAGCAAACCGAGCATGCACCCGGCATTTCACGTACAGCTTCTGGGGACTGTCTCCGCGCCTCGCCTGCGCTTAGCTCTCGCAGGAAAATGGATGTAGTTAGGCTGCACTGGCCTGAGGAGAGCCCTCGAGGGGGCATCCCTGAGATGCTGATGGGCTCAAGTGAGTTCCTGAAAACAGTTTGTGTCTGATTGTAACTTGTTTACTTACTTCTTTTGTCGTTGGTGTGACCCCACTTCTAACAGTCTGTGCAAGCGGTCTGTGTAAATGGGAAGGTGCTCGAGCCCGGGAGCGGGTCTGCGCCCTACCCGAGGCCCCCTGCGGCCCATGGGCCCGAGCGCAGCGCTGGGCCTCAGGTCCCACCCTCCCGGGTGCCCTGGGGGCTGCGGTCCCGCGCCTCCAGGGCGGTCGGGGCGCCGCTCACCACGGCCCGGTCCAGCTGGCGGGCTGCGTCTACCCGGAGCTGCGCAGCGTCTGGCTGGGTGCGTCCTTGCCGAGGAAGACTTCATTGTGGGACGGGCTCCGGGACCCGGCCGCCTGCCCAGGGGGAGGCTTGCGTCAACCAGGGAGCCGCACCCGTGGGCACCGCAGGGACAGCGGCGGCGCGGGAAGGGCCTGGGCCGGGCGGCTCGGTCCCTGGATGTGGGTGTCGCCGCGAGGGCGCCGGGTCCGGGCCGGGGGCGGGCGGCTGGGCGTTAGCGCCTCTGCTCGCCGCGGATCGGGTGGCGCTGCAGGTGCGGGGAGCCGCGGGGAGGCGGGGAGCAGCGGGCGGGCGGGAGCCGCGGGAGGCGGGGAGCAGCGGGCAGACGGGAGCAGCGCTGGCGGCATGGCCCTGGGCCTGGGCTGCCGGCCGGACCTGGGGGCGCTGCGCGCGCGTAGAAAGCCGCTCTGGGGCTCCCGCGGCAGCTCCCCGCCCTGCAGACCCTCCGCGGGAGCGAAGCAGGCGGGCGGCCAGGCTGCCGCCCGGGACCCACAGGTGAGTGCCTGCGACGCCGCCCCGCAGGTTCCCGGGAGCCCGCGCGTGGGGAGCGGCGTCCGCTGATGCGCTCTGCGCCTGGGCCTGCGGGGACCGCGCCGGGGCGGCCCACCACCGTCAGGGATGATAGCATGTGTGCCACCTTAAATTCCCAGTGAAAAGCGGAATCTTCATGGAACTAGAGGTGTTCACATACCCAGGGGCTCGGCACACCTGAGATGGCTGCACTCGCGCTGTTTTGTATTTTGGGGACCCTGGCCCAGCCCCACGGAGAGTCTGTGACTCAGAGGAGATGGCATGACAGCTCTGCCAGGCATACCCAGCAGGACTTCGTGGAAGAGATGACATATTTATGTCATCGTTTATACTTTAAGGGTTTGTGTGATCATCTTCCTTGGGACACTCCAGTAATGCCAGGAGGGAAGGCGGGAGAAGCCTCCTCGTGGAGGAGCAGCAGAGGCCCAGTGGCCTGGGCCTGATGGGGTCCCCGATGCAGACAGGCGTTCATTCCTGCATTTCCTCGCTTTTTTTAATGCCTCGGTTTTGAGGCTGTTTTGTTTTGAATTCCCATCCATCATTGTCCTGATGGCTGGCCTCGAAGGGGTTCTGAGCAGGTCAATCTGTCCCACGTCCTGGCTGTCTCCCCAGGGTGCCCTGCAGGCCACACAAGCCCCACTCACCTTGAATGACTGATTGTCCCACTCTCGAATCCCCAGGTCTTGGCCTCACCTGCCTGGTTTCAAGCATCTGCATTTTATTCCAGGCGGGAGCAGCTTAAATCATTTTAACTCCAAAAGTGCGTCAGTGTTGGGGCGCATACAGCGGGTCCTTCTCTGTCTCAGTACTGACGTGTGGCCAGCCGTAGACTTGTGGGCCCTCCTTTGGGGCCACTTCAATGACGCGGCCTGCAGGGGCTTCTGGACTACCTGCCAGCTTGAGTATCCCGGGTTCCAGGCTCTGTTAGATCCCTCTAGGCACTGTGTTACCCTGCGCAGCGAAGTCCTCTCTGTAAACCCAAGCCACCTTCCTCCCGGTTGCCTGCCTAGTTCAGCTGTCTGAAGATGGGGAGGGGGACCTGAGGCAGAAAACCAGTGTTTATTACCTCTGACACTCCAAAGGTGCAGGAGGCCCTTTAGTGGCCAGTAGCCAAGCTGCTCTCCTTTGAAAGAGCTGTGTGCTGGGTGTGCCTGAGAAATCAAGAGTGACACCTCTGGGGCTAGAGGCTGGCCTGTGGCTGCCTGGCTCTCCAGGCTCGGCGGGGCAGGGGACCCGGAGAGCTTCTTCCCCCCAATGCCATCTCCTGCCTGCACCAGTAGGAGATGCCTGCTTACGTTCACGTTCAGAGCAAACCTTCTGTTCCCTGACTCCCTGTTATGTGCTGAATTGTGTCTCCCCCAAATCATACGTCAGTGTCCTAACCCCCAGTCCCTCAGAAGGTGACCTTATCTGGAAATAGGGTGATTGCTGATGTAATTAGTGATTGCAGGTTATTGGGGTGGGTCCCTAACCCAGCTTCACCGGTGTCCTTTTCAGAAGGGAGATTGGGACACATGCACACGCAGGTGAGGCTGCCCCTGACCCAGGGACCACTGACGCTGGGAGAGGGGCCCGGACCCCAACCCCCCTGGCTCTCAAACACAGCACGGCCCTGGCGGCGGCCCTGACCTCAGACGTCGGGCCTCCGGAGCTGTGACACAATACGTTTCTGCTGCTCCAGGCTGCTCGGTTTGTGGCACTTGGTTACCCAGTCCTAGCAAATGAACACACCAGCAGAATAAAGTAGCCACAGCAGCTGGAAAACTGGAAGAGAAAAAAACAACAGAAAATCAGCACCATTCAAAAGAATATACAGATCATACAGCTAATTCAGCCGCCTTAGGCGAGCTGTAGATTTGGCTGGAAACTACAGTAGAAAGCTGGACCCAGTTAAAAATTCTGTCTATCTGAGAAGAAAGAACCATACCCATAGCTTAGGGGAGGTGAGATTTTTCCCAGCTTTAAATTCCAAACTTTCTCACGTGGGTCCTGATGCAGGGAGCTGGGCCTGATGAGGTTTGCTGTGCCCTCAATAATATTTTAGTAACAGTTCATCAGTAGCTGTATCATCCATTCTCAATGTATTCATGCATTCTTTCATTCATTCATCGACACCTGTGTTGAATACACACTGTGTGTCAGGATCTATTCTAAACACTAGTAAGCAAGTCACAGTCCCTGTCTTCCCGGGTGCCCACACTTCTGGGAAACAAGGCGATACACCAATTTCTGGTGATGACGTCTCAGAGTCCCTATGACACCTGAGGGTCCAGCATTGCCCTGCCCTGTCCCTGGTCCCTGGGCACCTAACTTCTGCTGGTCCCTTCTGCACCCAGCGGAGAATGAAGTTGCCAGAGGCATGGATGGGCTGCCACCCTTTCAAATACCTTGTCAAAATCTGATGCACCGGAGGAACAGGCCTGTGAAAACTTAACAAACTGACCGGTTGTGTCCATGCGATTTTCTCTGCTCAAGCTGGCGTCTTGGACAGCAAAGAGCTCCCTCTGTGGTCTGTTTTGGGGTCTCGTCTGGGCCACCCGCCTGGGCCTCTGTGTTTCTCCCCCAAACAAATTCCCTGGTTAATTCCTCCAGGCTGCTGGGGGTGGGGGTTTTGGGCTATTTTACTTCTCTTTTTCCACTTCTCATAAACATCACTTCTCTCAGCTTGGCTTAAAAAAAAAAACAACAGCTTTAATTCACATACCATTAAAGTCACCCTTTCAAGTATATAACTGAGTGGTTTTTAGTATATTCAGAGTTCATTAGAGTGAACTTCTAGTTTAATGGATTGTCTTTCATGTCTTTATGAATTTGCTCTGTTAAAGACTCACTTATGTGGACTCTCCTTACACTAAGGATGTGAGCACATCGTCTGCCATATGTGTCAAAAATATTTCCCCCAAGTTATTATGTGTCTTTTCATTTTGTTTAACATTTTCCATCTAATTCCAGAACATTTCCATTACCCATTTCATCTTGGTTTGCTTTTATTTTCTTTGGTGGTAGAAAAAAACCTAACAGTGATTGTCATGTTCAACACGGCACCTCATAGCTCATAGCTCCTTAAATGGGGGCTTTTTAGTGTCTCCAGATTACAGGTAATGAAATGTATCACAGCTAGTACATTCTTAAAAAATTAAGTACTTTTCTTTGAATGATTTTATAGAGATTTCCTTTAAAGAAAAATGTGTGACTGACACCTTTCATATTGCTAATCATCAGAAAAGAATGGCCTTTCAGGACATTTTCCAAACAATTGTTTATATAAACTTGTAGGAATTCACCCTAAGGACTATTAAGCCCTAATCAATATATGTTTAGAAGTCTTTATGGAAGCATACTGGTAGTATCTTAGAAGACAAATTCCTTAAGAGGTCACAGAGGTTCTAAAAACACTTCATTTGGCAACCAGGAGAATGTTTTTATAAAAGGTTTGACAATTATTTCTTTATTTCTTAAAATAAAGAAGTCTTTTTAAGTAAAACACTTAACGAATTTTTGAACTTACCATTTTGACCATTTTAAATGTACAGGACACTGGCATTAAGCACATTGATGATGTCGTATAGCCCATTGCTGTCCGTTTCCAGAACTTATTCCTCGTCCCAGATGGAAAGTCTGTCTCCATCAAATCCCCGTTCCCATCCTGGTAACCTTTATTCTACTTCCGTCTCTATGAATTTGCCTATTTTAGGAACTTCAGATAAGTGGGATCACACAGTATATGCCCTTCTGTGAATGGCTTCTTTCAGTAACATTAATGTTTTCAAGGTTCACCCTTGTTGGTATGTGTCAAAACTTCCTTCCTTTGTATGGCTGATCAGTTTGGGTTTTGATATGAAGCCAAGAGGAAAATTTTAGATTATGCTCTGACTCTGACCAGCGTGTCAGCATTTGGGGTCCTCATGACGGCAGACCCCCAGACTCTTTAGGCCAGGAGAATAGGTGACTGGTCAGCATCCCTTTATGAGAACTGGGCCATGTAAGCAGACCCCATCCCGGGTGGGCCCCAGAGAAGAGCCTTGGGGTGGCCGACCACAGACTCTGGGGCTGCCCTGGGGTGCAGTCTGGGGTTGGCTACAGTGCCCCGTGTGACAGCCCCCAGGTGGTTTAGGCTGGATATTTTCCAAGGCCAGGGTTACTGGTCACCCACCACAGCCAGAAGAAACTTCATTAGTTTTCCTGGGGATCATCTAGTTCTGAGCAGCTTGGATTCCTGACGTGTCTGCCTGATGGGCTAGCTGCCAAATGTACAGCCCTCCCCTGCGTCCCCTGCCCCCCTACCCTGACTAAAGGAATGCACCTGCTACAAGAATGTTGTAAAAAGAACTGATGGAATTCTGAACACCTGCCTAAGTGACTGATTTTCATTTAAAGTAGTTTTATTCTGACAATAGTCAGCTTTCAGCCTCAGTTTTCTGTTGAGGACATCCAGTGCTGGTTCATGAAATAAGACCATTCAACAGCAAACAGAAGATTCTTTCTCCTGATGACAGGAGGATCTGCATTCAATTCCTCTGAAAAGATTCCAAGTCACTGGCATATAAATTGCGTGTGGGATAAGGAACAGGTTCTGGATCTTCTTCACCCTGGGGATTATTTTTCAGGTCTTCTGGGGAGATGTTCTGCAAACACACTGATACTAAAATGCAGATTTCCTCCAAGCATCAGTTACTGAGGGGTCTCTATCACTTGGCCTATATCTGGTTTGCAGAGTTGAAAGGCAGTAATAATTCAATCCAAGCTGCAGAGACATCATGCAGGGCAGAACTCACCGCAAGATGACACATGATGTAATAATGATGGATAAGTGAGCACATAATCCCTATAGCCCCTCTAGGTCAGACTACAGGTGGGTAATTACATTTCCCAATCTGTCTTCCAGGCATGTGCTGTGTGCTCAGCTAGAAACAATACTTCGTCTTCCCCTTTTCCTCTCTTATTTATTTTTTAATCTACAACCTCTAGCATGGCTCCATACAGTAGATGTTCAATTAACCAATAATGTGAGAAACCAATAATGTAAGGAAACTTACAAAGCTTGGTGGAAGATCTGGAAAAGTAATAGTTTCTGGTCTTCAGTGAGTGGAAAATTGTCTTTTGTTTTTAATACAGTAGAACATAGTTTAAGTATATTTAAATGAGATCATATCCTAATAATTAAGACAATTTGTAATGGATCAGAGGTCATCATGAAAAATACACTTTTTCTGATAATAAAGTTATATTTATTCATTAGGTGAAATTTATAAAACACAGAGAAGTGTAAGAAATATGAAAAAATAGCTTAGAATCCTACCATCCAGAGATATGGATGAAATGTTTAGGTATATTTTCTTATATATTTGCATATGTGTATATTTGGGTTGCCAGGTAAAATAAGAGATGCCTATTTAAATTTGAGTTCAGATAAACAATGGGTACTTTTTACTATAATTAAGTCCATGCAGTATCTGCTATATATACTAAAAAATTATTTATTGTTTATGTGAAATTGAAATTTAACTGCTGTCCTACATACTGAGACCCTCACATTAAGTCAAACACTGATGGCAGTTGCCATAGCAACTTAGAGACATGCCCTCCATGTGGAAATGAGTTTGAAATGCAGAAACCTGTGGCCCTGCCCTCCTATAAAATAACAGCTGTGCTCCAGCTGTGCCTCAGCCCAGGTTGTGTGATTTCTCCAGTTGTTGTTTCTGTCTCTTCCACGTCCCCCCAAAATCTTTAAAATGATATGCGTCATAGTAGAATTAGGTTAGGTACTGGCAACCTTAAAATAAAGTAGCTATTTTACTAGCAACACGAGTTTCTTTGGGAATAGCGGGGAACGGCAGTTCAGGGCGAACAGAGGCAGGTCTGCGGAGGTGAAGGGAAGGTGTGAGGAGGGAATTCGAGGAGGACTGTTTTCAACAAAAGTTCCTGGGGAAGGACAAGAGTTTGGGAGGGTGGAGGCCGCCCTGGATGCAGGTTGAGGTCTTCCTTCTCTCTTCTAAAGCAGGAGATAAATTCCTACATGAAAAACGCCCTCCCTCGTCAGGACAGGAATGAGCCCCCTTCTTCCCGCTGGTAATCAGGCTGCAGAGTGGCCACGGGACGGCTCCCCTCCCACTGTGCTTAGACGAGGTTTCCTGGACCGACTCTCAGAGTCCTGAGGACTGCAGGGCTCAGGGCAGGGAAACAGCCCGGGAGGGGGTGGCCTTCCTGGAGACCATGCCGTCCCAGCCACGTCTACATGGATGGACAGGGGGCAGCCAGGTGGGCCATTAAGGCAGGGACCAGCAAGAGAAAGCACAGAGGACAGGAATGTCCAGAGGCGGGCCTTGGGGCGTCTGCAGGTGTCATCTGCCTGCTGGGTGATGCCCGGGGGCCTGGCCTGCTGTGCTCACGTGGACTTTCCACCAGTCCTGTGATTTTCTGGTCCCACACTCCACTCCCAAACCTTGGTGTACCTGGCAGTGCCATGTCTGGAGAGTTCCCAGTTCCTCAGGGTCAAACTGTCCCTCTTTTCAGTTGTTGCATTGACCTGAGGGGCTCGGGCAGGCCCTCTGGTCTGTTACATCAGTTGTGCCCCTTCACTGCTTCCCCACTGCCAGAAACCTCTCTCTTGCGCTCATTGTCCCTGGAGTTTCTGCTCACCCCCCTCATCTCAGGGGGCTCTTTGAAGGGGGAGGGATAGCTTTGGGGGTATAGTTTCCACTTTTAACAGAAAGGGTTCAGGTATATGTTGACTTCAATATTTCCTCTAAGAAAGCTCCTTACACATATCAAATGGAAAAAGCCCTTCATTTAGAAATGTTTTTAGTAGTACAAAATGCCTATATGTCACCCAAATCTTATACATTCATAGGGATGTCATCCTGTCATTTCCCAACTTACAGTCTGTAACTTAACCATATTTACTTTAATACCACCCCGCTTTCCAAAGGTCCACATAAAATAAAAGACCTTCACACACGGTCAGAAAAGCCCAGCTTACCACATATTGTCCTGTTTCCTCCCCGAGCTCTCATGTCCTGAATTCCTTGGAGGGCTGTTCATCAGTGGTGACTCGGTGCCTTCGTTGTGAGTTCCCCACTGACGCCACCATGTGCTGACCTTTGGTGGCATCCGTGGGCCGTGGTGCCCGTGGCCATGGTGTCCGTGGCTGCTTTGTGGGCTGTGATCTCCGTGGCCTCCGTGGGCTGTTGTGAAAGCAGTGGCCGTGCCTGAGTTGGTGAAGGAGATGTCAGGGCAGAGCTCAACCTAGCTGAGCACTCATTCAATGTTTTTTACTCTTTACTTTACTATTCCTCATGCTTTTCACACTGCACACTAATTTCATGGCAGGTTATTCCGTGACTTGAGCCCACATTGAGCCACGTTAGGTATAACGACGCTTGTGGAGCATCTCTGTCGCACCGTGTCCTCTTTCCTGCTGCGAGCGTCTCACCATGGAAGAGACCGTGCAGCCACCCACCTGGGTGTCTGCCGGCGGGGGCCCAGGCCAAGGACACACGAGGCTTGTGTGGGTTCGGTGACAGTGGCTCACCACCCTTGTCCCGCCCTCCCTGAGGCAGCTGGAGACCCGCCGACCGGCGAGGCCGTGGATCTGCCGAATCTGCCTGCCCCCCACGGGCTTCAGAACCACCTCTGGGCCTGACCTCAGAGACCTTTAGTTTCGGCAACATTGGGTCCTTCTGAGGTGGGGCGCACCTGGGTGGGGCGCTCAGAGGCTGGCCCCAGCGCCTCTCTCTCCTCCCGCCCCTCTAGCAGAAAGCTGCCCCAAAGGAGCCCTCGCTTCTGAGCGCAGACGCGGCGGAGGCCATCGCCTTCTTCGATGCCATCATTGCAGACCTGGACGCGGACACACAGCCCCGGCCTCCTGTGGTGGCCACGCGGAACGACGACGTGGACTTCCACGGTGAGTGTGCACCAGGCGCGGGGGCGGCTGGACTCAAAAGTGGGTCCTGAGGGGCCCCACACCCTGATCCGAGGGAAACTCGCCCCTGCAAGCCAGAGCCCGGCCCTCAACTCATCCTCTTCCTCGGGCCTCTGTTTCGTCGTCCCCGCTGCGCACCCCATATTTGACACAGACTTCCCTGGTCCGCTTGCTGAACTGAGGGTGGAGCCCCAGCACCTTCCGTCCCTCTCCTCCCGAAACCCAGGACCTTAGTGAGGGGACAGCAGAGTCCCCTGAGGACCCAAGTGTCATCGTCACAGTTATTTTTTAATGAGAGTGAATTTATGTTTTTTCTCTGAAAACAGCAGTAACGTAAGTTCATTGAAACTTGAGTGAACTGAACAACCCACCGAAACATTAGGAGGAAAGTAAAGGAAAAGACTTGCAGCACCTCCACCCAGAGATGGTGACTGTTAGCGTTTTGATCTGTCCTCTCAAAAAGGTTCAAAACACACACACACACACACACACACACAGATGCACATTATCTTTTAAAACAAAACCAGGATCACTTTGCAGTTCCGTGCTTTCCACTTCACAGTTTGCAAGATCTAAGTCCTTGTTTGTACTGCGCACATGATATCCCGTGGCCCCCGTGCCCCCCGCGGCAGAGCCAGGCCGCCCGCTCTGTCCTTCCTGAGAACTTGCGGCATTCACACTTCTGGGCGCCAAGCCGGGATCGCCCGCCTGGCCTTCTGTCCCTCCCCGTGGTGAGTCCTCCCCATCAGCCCCGCTTCTCCCTTCCAGTGGCCACCAGCTCCCGGGAGCACGGCTTGCACTCCAACTGGATCCTGCGGGCACCGCGCCGGCACTCCGAGGACATTGCCGCACATGTCCAGTCTCAGAGTAGCGTGGAGCACAGGACCGTCGGCACCCAGAGGAGACTTGAGAGGCACCCCATCTACTTGCCCAAAGCTGTGCAAGGGGCGTTCAGCACCTTGAAATTTAAGCCCAAACCCTGCAAAAGAGAGTAAGTGCTTGGGCCAAGGCATAACCAGGGTGTTTGCATGTCCCCCAGGCTCCGTGGTTCTTATGGGGCCTTGAGCCCCCGTCCTACCTGCCAAAATTATTCTTGTGTAATTTAGAAACATTTTGAATAGTCTCTGCACATATTCTACCTGGCTCGCTGCCGATCATCTGAAATGTCCGCTCAGCCCTGGAACTGCCCCCCTTTTCTTCTTAGCCCTCCTGCTGGGTGCCACCCTCTTCCACTGTTTCCCCAAGTCCCAGGCACACTGCGTACTACAGAGAGTTAAGGAGTTTGGGATTGAAGAAGGCATAGCACCAAGAGGGAACCAGCCTCAACCTAATTAGGTGCCCTGCCCTGCAAGGTGCTGGGTGGCCGGAGGGAGAGCTTCCCGCTGGCTAGCCTCATCTTCCACCAGCTCTTGGCCTCTGTCCCTTCAGATCCTGCTGTCCCAAGACCAGACCCCATCTCTGCCCCCTAGGTCCCCGCGACGTACTCACTCAGAGCAGTAAATGTTCTCTTGCTCTGGCCAACCCAGGCCACGCTCCAGGGACCTCACCCTTCACAACCAAAGGGTCCATCTAGGCTCGTCCACCTGGTTTTTGTTTCTGCCAGAGCCATTCCATCCTGATGGATTCAGGGGTTTTCTACACAGCCTTTTCCTCCCATAATGATGGACTGTATACTGGACATATTTAGACCGGGCTGCAGCCCTTACTGCCCATCCTTCACCTTAGAGGCCAGCCTGAGGTCCTGCTGGGGTCCAGCCTCAGGCACTGCCTTGTGCCTCACAAGGCCCAAAGCAGGGACGCCAGATGGTCTGCCCTGGCGCGGTCCATCAGAGCATCCCTTCTCTTCCCCGCCAGCCATGCTGAACGTAAAGTCCTCTCTCTCACTCCTCCCTTCCAGCCCGGTGAGCACCCCACAGATCCTCTTCAGCCTCTCGGGGGAAGACGTGGAATGGAACACAGGGCTCTTTGCCCTGGAGCCCCTGGCGTCTCTCGGGGAGGACTACGTGGAGACCGAGAACCCCAGAGGCCAGTGGCTGCTTCGGGAGCGGCTCTGGAAGCGCACAGGGCCCTGACCACCTCCGGATCCTTTGGCCCGGCTCAGGCTGAGTCCCCGAGGAGCTGTCGGCTTCCCGGCGGCGTGAGGCGCTTGGTAGAGGTAGAAATGAACTCGTGACAAAGTGAAGCCCAGGAACGTGCTGCCTGCTGCTGGCCACTCTGTGCCAAAGCTGCATGGTCTCCCCGAGGCCCTGCGGCAGGGGTGTGTGGAGCCGCCCTTTCCGGCAGGCGCAGGGGAGCAGGCAGTGCAGCCTGGCTGGTGCTCAGCAGCAGGACCGGGAGTGTGGGGCTCCCTCCCTGGCCTCCCCTCCTGCATGTGGCCCCCCGGAGTCTGTCCCAGCAGCTGCTAGAACTCTGCTCAGTGCAGGAAATGAACTCACCGTGCACCCTGGGCCCAGGTTTTCAAAGAGGCAGACCCTTTCTCTTCGGGGCTCAGAGACAACCCGGTTCGGTAGGCAGGTTGCCCCCTGTTGTGCAGAATGCAATTCAGGAGCAGCTCCTTGCTCCCCAGCCCTTTCCACGGAATTAGACTGAAGGTGGGTCTAGAGCCCTGGAAGGCCTGTGTTGGACTGTCTCCCCCTGTTCTAAAACTCAGCTCCACTTCCTGCAGGGAAGCTGAAGAAGGAGGGAGGTGGAAGGATGCTTTCTTCCTAATTCCCACCCAGAAAAATCCACACAGATACCCATGCAACCGGTTTACAGCAGGCTAATCCTCTCCGTTCCTCCACAAAGAGCATCGTTAGGTTCTTTTGGACTAGAAAGGAATCTGATTTCAGTAACTATCTGAAGCAGAATCATGCTTTTTTACCTATTCTTTGCCTTTCTCATGTGTGTTTTGCAGTTTGCATGTAGCTGTGCTGGGTCAAGCGTGAGGACCACTGGCTTGGAAAACAAATGGCGTTTGGTCCATCTGTTTCTTCCCGTGTTTTCCTGTAAAAAAGGAAGTCACCTGGAGAGTGCACACCCCTGAATGCAGGTGTGCTTGTGGGGCTAAGGGAAGGAGTCAGACCGGGAAGAAACAATGGTCCGAATTGAGCCAGGGACGCTCCAGGCCAAGGTGACTGATGTCATGATGTTCTCATTCAGTTTTTTAGAAAGAAACCAGTTCATGTGACTCTGATTTCTGAATCTAAGTGTTTGTAACTCCTGTGAGGAAAACCTAATTATGAGGTATTCTTAAAAATTTTGTATTAACCCATTTTCAGAATGAAAATATACTGGAAAGGTTCTAATACTATTTTTGCCCACATCCGTGTTGGGACGTCTCTTTTGTTGCTTATACTAAGCTCACTATAGCCAGAAGCTTGACTGAGAAACAAATGTTTGGCAATTTGTTTTAGAAACTGCATCAAAGCACACCGAGTGACCATTATCCGTGTACCTTTCTCATGCCCATATATGGCCTTGTTTTGAAGTCCCACGAATGAAAGTTCACTGGAGATAAACTCAGAATGAAGGTCTCTTTACCCTGCCTCTTATCGAACGACAGTTTATCATAGATCAACCCTGGCATTATGTGGTAAAGACTGTGTGGCTTTTACAGATAAGAAAAAAGTAAACAGGACAGAGAGGATGTTTGGAGCGTTGATTTTGTTTGGCTTTTATTGCTCATGGGACATGAAGCTGTTCTTGTCTTTGCTGCTTCATGTTTTGTATATTTTTGTCTTTAATGAGACTTTACACAGACAGTCCGAAAAATTCCATTATCCGGAAACCTAAGGCTGGCTTATCTTTGGGATGATTTTAGGTCTCTGAAATCGGTGATTAAACAGGATCTGGGCTCTGCCTGGGGCATCCTGAGATGATGTCTGCTGAGGTCTTGAGACAGTAAAAGGCAATTCAGTAAAAATCAGCCGATTTGATTGATTCTTTCCCACCTTGAACCGACTGGTTGTTCCATCTGCTGGTCCTCACGGGCACTGTTTGCGGCTCTAGCTTTCCCAGGACCGTCTGTGTTGATGTATGAAAATGAATCTCTGGACTGAAGGTGCAAGCAGAGGTTGTGAGTTCCCAGCACCGGGCTTATTCTGCAGCCCTGCTTCCCCACTCCCACCACAAAACGTCTCCTTCTTCATGGAGAAGACACGTGGCCTTTGGCTCAGATGGTCTGTACCGAGCCCATGGCGAGCTTGCCCTGCAGCTGAGAGCGTGGCTGGGGGGACGGGCTTCGGTGCCGACCCCACTCTCCAAGCCGGAGGATGGCCTTTCATGCTGGATTAGTTTCCTGTAGCTGCTGTGGCGAACTACCACAGATTCAGGGGCGTAAACAACACGCGTTTATTTTCCTGAAGCCTGGGGGTCAGAGAGCACGTCAGTCTCACTGGGTAAGTCAGGGTGTGGGTGGCGCCCGTTCCTCCTGGAGGCTCTGAGGGGAGGCCCGTCTCTGCCCCTCTTTCTGCCGGCGAGGCCGCCTGCGTGTGGGCTTGCGGCCCCTTTTTACATCACCCCAACTTCTGCTCCTGTTGTCTTGTCTTCAACTTCTCACTCCGTCTCCTGCCTGCCTCTTGTGAGGATCTCGGCGATGACAGCGGGCCGCCTGGGTGGCCCAGGTCAACCTCCCTAAGACCCGCAGCTCGCATCCGCAGAGCCAGCCGCAGGCCCTGGGCATCAGGCCGCCACAGCGCTCCGGCCCTTAGCCGCCCGGCCTGCTCCTCGGAAGCGTGAGCACAGCAGCCCAACACCGTTTTCAATGGCACAAAATTCCCCAGTGGAAAAGCGGCTGTTGAAGTGTGTAAGGGTGCAGAATGGGACCAGTGCTCTGCGAACAATGGGCTGGTCCGAAGGGATGTTTCCCTCCAATTCATCCATTAAGCAACCTTTGTGTGCCAAGCAAAATAGTCCGAGGCAAACTTTCTGCCCTTCAGAAACTGACAACCCAAAGGGGTAGGGTGGCGCCGACACAGGACAGCGCCGAGCACCCACTGCTTCACCCAGCGCCTCCCTCCACCTGGAATCACGGTCAGTTGATGACAATGTGAGAGTACTTCGTTGTCACGTTTCCTCCCCACAGGGCCCCCAGATCATCTGATTTATTTGCAGCTTTTCCCCAAATTAAGTGGAGGTATAGATCAGGTCAGATTTGAAGGTTGCTGAATTTGGTCTTCAGGGGCCTTTGCGCGAGTACCACAGCCATCGTTTGATCGGACTCCCCCTCTGCATCTCGCCTGGCTTCTGTGTGTAATGTGTAAGGGTAAACGTCACAGTTTTTGCACGGTCACCCCTGAAAGTCACAGCCCCATTTTACACTGAGGGGACCTGTGGTCTGGGGAAGGTGACTGACTTTCTTATGATTAATCAGACCTTGGGTCCCAGCCCCAGAGAGAGGACCCGGACCTGAGTCCAGTGCTCTGAGCTGCATTCCCCCACCTGGTTGGTGGATTTGTGGGCACTGAAGGCCACAGAGCGCAGACCCCCTTCTATGGACAGTCACACAGCAGCCTGTTGGCATGTGGTTATTTGGCCACATGGTGGTGCTTCACACCCAACAATTGTGCTGGGCCGCTGTGCATCCCTGAAGGTTTGAAATCCTAATGGGAAGGCAGAGAGGTCTGCCCTCTTTCTTAGGGTGACAGAGGGACCTTAGCAGTGAGCATGGTGGGGGCGGGGCATGAGCTGGATTCGGAACCGAGGACAGGCTGAGGACCCAGAGTTCCACATTCGGAGCCCATTTCAGATTCCTTCCCAGTGTTGCACCAACTCCACATACGATGTAAAATGTTTTCTGACAGCGCAGCGGATGAAAGACCATGGGCCCACACGAGCTGGAGTTTCATTATTTTTGGAAAGAGAGATTTTTCTGAAGGTACTACCTGACTCCAAGACAGGCCTCAGCTTCTTCCAGAATAAAGAAAGAGTCATTACCCACTATTTTATTCTTTTCTTGGAGGCTATGAAAGACCTGAGCCTGAGTTTGAATATCAGCTCTGAACACTGATGTGTTTTAGAGCCTCAGGGAAACTCGAAAATGTCTCTGTACCTCTGTGTGGTCATCTTTAAAAGGCATTCATGATAATAGTACCTCCTTCAGGGGATTTTGGTAAGGATGAATTAATATTGACCGGATGAAATTGCCAGCATTCAATAGTCTGAACCCCAAGCATGGCAGTTCCATGTGGTTCACCCCACAGTGCTTTGTGCCAGGCACGTAGTGAGGACTTGGTAGGAGTGAGCTAGCAGAACATGGGTACAGCAAGCACTCACTGTGAGCATTTTTAATAAATAAACCAAGCAAGCAAGCATGGAAGCACACCCACCAGAGCCGTGGGATGACGCATAAGCAGTTGTGAGACTTCACTGCAGTAAACAGCTGCATTAAGAAGTGAGAAAGATCCTGAATAAAAAACCTAACTCTACGCCCTAAGGAACTAGAAAAAGAAGAACAAGCTGAGTCCAAAGTCACCAGAAGAAAGGAAATAATAAAGGTTAGAGTAGAAACTAATAAAATATAAAACAGAAAAACAACAGCAAACATTAACCAGACTAAGAGTTGGCTCTTTGAAACAATAAAAAATTGACAAACTCTTAAGTGGGCTAACCAAGGGAAACAGAGAAAGGGCTTAAATCAACAAAATTATAAATGAGCCAAGAGGCATTGCAACTGATACCACAGAAATTCAAAGGATCGTAAGAGGCTGCTGTGAACTACTAGACACTAACAATCTGGACAAACGGAAAAGATGGAAGAAATTCTTAGAAACATACAGCCTATCAAAACTGCATCATGCAGAAATAGAAAACTGAACAGACCAATTACTAGTAAGGGGATTGAATCCATAATCTCCCAGTGAAGAAAAGCCCAGGATCAGATGGCTTCATCTGTGAATTTTTCCAAACATTGAAACTGACACCAGTCCTTCTCAAACTTTTCCCTAAAAATGAAGAGGAGGGAACACTCTCAAACTCATTTTATGAGGCCAGCATTATCCTGATAACAAAACCAGAAAAGGACATTACCAGGAAAGAAAACTATAGACCAATATTCTTGATGAATACACATGCAAAAATTCTGAATAAAATACTAGCAAACTGAATTTATCAGCACATTAAAAAGATCATACACCACAAAGTAGCATTTATCCTTGGGATGCAAGGATTGTTCAAAATCTGCAAATCAAGCATTGTGATATATCATATTCTTTGAATGAAAGAAGAGAATCCTATGATCATCTCAATAGATCAGGAAAAGCATTTGACAAACTTCAACATTGAATGATGATAAAACTTAAAAGAATTAGGCACAGAAGGAACATATCTCAACATAATAAAGGCCACATGTGCCAAGCCCACAACTAACTCAATGGTGAGAGGGTGAAAGCTTTCCCTCTAAGATCAAGAATAAGACAAGGGTGCCCATACTCTCTGCTCATATCCAACATAATCCTAGAAGCCCTAGCTAGAGCAATCAGGCAAGAAAAAGAAACAAAAGAAAAAATACATAAAAAAATAAATCAGAATTGGAAAGGAAGAAGTAAAATTGTCTCTATTTGCATATGACATGATTTTATATACAGAAAATCCTAAAGATTCAACCAAAAAATGTTTAGATCTTATCAATGAATTAAGTAAAGTTGCAGGATACAAACTTCGCATACAAAAACCAGTAGTGTTCCTATACACTAACAATGAATTTTCTGAAAAAGAATAAATAAATTGACCCCATTGACAATAGCCTCAAAAACAGTAAAATACTTAGGAATAAATACAGCTAAGAAGGTGAAAAATCTCTACTCTGAAAACTATGAGACATTGATGAAAGAAATTAAAGAAGACACAAATAAATAGAAAAGTATCCTGTGTTCATGTGTTAGGAGAATAAATGCTGTTAAAAATGTCAATACGACCAAAAGCCATCTACAGATTCAACATAATTTTTATCAAGATTTCAATGGCATTTTTTACAGAAGTAGAAATACACTCCTAAAATTTATATAGAGGGATAAAAGACCTCAAATAGCCCAAGAAATCCTGAGAAAGAAGAACAAAGCAGGAGGCATTATACCTCTTGATTCCAAACCATACTAAAAACTATAATCATCAAAACACTATGGCACTGGCATAAACACAGCCAAGCAGACCAATGAAACAGAACTGAGAGCTGAGAAATAAACCCAAATGGACATAGTCAACTAATATTTGACAAGGGAGACAAGATTACCCAGTAGAGAAAAGACTGTGTTTTCAATAAATGGATATTTACATATAAAAGAATGAAAGTAGAGCCATGTCTCATACCACTCACAGAAATTAACTCAAAATGGATTCATGACTTAAACATAAGACTTGAAATCATGAAACTCCTAAAAGAAAACATAGGGAAGGATTCCTTGACATGGGTCTTGGGAACGATTTAATGGATGTGACACCAGGTACAAGCCACAAAATCGAAACTGAACAAGAGGGATGATGTCAAACTCAGAAGCTTCTGCACAGCAAAGGACACGGGCAAAATGGAGAGGCAGCCTACAGAATGGGAGAAAATTTTGCAGACCATGTATCTACTAAGGGGTCACTATACCAAACGTGTGAAAAACTCACACAACTCAATAACAAAACACCAAATAACCCAACTGAAAAATGGGCAAACGACCTGAACAGACATCCCTACAAGAAGATAAATGAAAAGTCAACAAGTTCACAAAAAGATGTTCCGTGTTGCTAATCCGCAGGGAATGCAAATCAAAACCACGACGAGAGACCGCCTCACACCGGTCGGAAAGGCCCCCGTCCAAAAGACAAGAAAAGACAAGTGCTGGTGAGGACGTGGAGGAAAGGGTGTCCTTGTCCACGACGTAAACGGGTGCAGCCACTGTGGAAAGCAGTGTGGAGCTTCCTCAAAAAATTAAAAACAGAAATACCATATGATCCAGCAATTCCACTTCTGGGAATATATCCAAAGGAAATGAAAACACACAAAGAAATCTACACCCTCATGTTCACAGCAGCATTATTTATAATTGCCAGGACGTGGGAACAACTTAAGTGTCCACTGATGGATGAATGGATAGAGAAATGGTGGTATATATGTGGAATAATAATGAGATATTATTCAGTTATAGGAAATGAGGAAATCCTACCATTTGTGACAACAGGGATGAACCTCAAGGGCATTATGCTCAGTGAAATTAGTCAGAGACAGAGAGACAAGTACTGTGTGGTCCCACTTACATGTAGACTCTGAAAAAAAACAAGCCCCAATACATAGAAACCGATCGGATCTGGGGTCACCAGAGGCAGAGGGAGGGGGGGGCGATGTGGAGGAAGGGGCCCAAAAGGGACAACCCCCCAGTAACGAGCAGTAAGTACTGCGGGGCCACGTGCAGCGTGTAGACCAGAGCCCATCCTGCGGTACCGCACCACGTTGGCAAGCGGTCAAAAGAGCAAATCCTTGGAGTTCTTATCATAAGGAGAAAATATTTTCCTTTTTCTCTTTTTTTCTTTCTTTTTCCCTTATTGTTTCTATCTTCTGTAAACATTTCCTGAAGATTCCTACTTATTTTCCATAGGCTGAACTCCAGACAGGAAAATATGCCTGAAGGAAATGTGGCCCTGATGCCACAGCCCACTGTCGGCCAAGTCATGCCTACCTCAAGCCATCTTTCAATGGGATGTTAGTCCCACTAAGGAAGGAAATCCAGGCCAACCCTGTGCCCCCGGTGGTGTGGAGAGTCGGACTCAGCTACATCCCTCGCTGGCCGCCCGGGGCCTGCCTCGCGTCCACGCACAACCTGCCTCTCTGAGGGCACTGATACTGAAATTTATTTCTATCTCTGATGCACCGCATCCCAGCCCATGTCCTCTTTGTCCCAGCCTCTCTTAGTCCCAGCTGAGTGCTAGCTCATCTCAGTTTGCTCCTCTGGGTTCACCAAACGGAGGCGGCTACACTCCCAGAAATGCAAAAATAAACAACCACAAAACAGGTGATGGTTATAGTTCTCTTCCCAGACACCGTATCCTTGCCCTCTCCTGCCTGTTTCCTCCTCACCCGAGAGAGATGCACTCCATGAGACTTCCTGTGGTGCCTCCCCCTCCCCCCTGTCCTGTGAAAAACGAGAGGTTTGTGTTTTTCAATGCACGTTGGGCAAAGACCACAGAAGATGAGAGGGGTCTTCAGGGTTGCATTACCTGTATCGAATGAGACTGAGTTTACAAACCCAGGTCTAATCCAGAGAATGACATTTGAACTCTTCAATGCACCCAAGCATGGATTAAACATTAAGAAGCCAGACACAGAGCAGAACATACTGTATGATTTAGTTTCTATGAAGTTCAAGAGCAAAACTCATCTATAGAGATAGTGACCAGAGGAGCACTGGGGGTGGTGGGCTGGCTGACGGGCACGAGGGAACCTTCTGTGGCGATGTAGATGTATGGCCCTTTGACCAAGGCATGAGGCCCACAGGCGCAGACCCTTGTCCCAGTTCATGGAGCTCGAGATCAAAGAGGAAGCAGTGAGAAATGTCGCTGAGAGCAGCCAGCCCAGCAGGGCACGAAGGCCCCTCACGTCATGGAAGAGAGACGGGGATTTGCTTGTCATGAAAGTTCCTCACTCGGCTGTCTGTGCAATTGGAAAACATAGAAAATGCCAGCCGATTTTCCAGACCGTTTCAAAATCCATGCATGTTTCTCTTCATACACACACTGCCTGTGTCTTATTTACAAAAAGTTTAGTCCTTGGGGTGGCCGTTGTGATTAGGAAAACTGGCAGTGAAAATGAACACATACCATAAAAGAGTGATGATTGCTCTGTGGCCATAGACAATATTATTATAGAACGGTATTCACCGAGGAATTCACCGGGTCCACACAAGCTCAGACTTGTTGTTCTAGGCAAGACGGCCCCTTCCTTGTCACCTGAGGACGAAGCTGCCATGGCCCACGAATGAGTTGCCATATGCTGCTTAACATCAAAATCAAAATGAGCTTGTGCTTTTTGTGGGAGATGCTGAAATTTATTAGAAAATCAGAAAGCCTAATTTTCACCAAGTTCCTGAGACCTGCCATCTGCTGCATGAGAAAGAAAATGGAGACTTTTTTTTTAACCTTTTACTCATTGTGAAGTGTGAGAGTGGTGGCGTGTTTGCAAAAGCAGGGCTGGGGGCTGGGGGCACATAAAAGACAGCAGAGCGACCCACTCGGCAGGGGAGAAAGGGGCTGTCCGCCTGCTGGGGGCACAGACTTGGGCAGCGTGATTAGGGCAGTCCCCCATTCCTGAGCCTTTGTCTCCTGACCAAACGTTCCTGCCACGTCGGAACAGCATGGGGTGAGGCCAGACTCTCCATTCCAGAAAGGCAGAAGTGAGGGCTCGAGGAAGCCCCGGTCTTTCCGAGTATTAGGGCTCTCCGTGGAGGGGGCAGTGCAAGCAAACCTGGAGGGTAACAGACACGGAAGCCAAAAGCCTCGGTGGGTGGACGGGAGCTTTCCAGGGAAGCGAGGGTGGGAAGGGAGAGGGGCCTGGGGAGAAGGGAGAGACTTTCAACACTGTTTGGGGTTCACGCTCTGTGTTGGGTGCTGAGGATGGAAAGATAAATTGCTTTTCCCTTTCAGGAGGGCACCAAAGGGCGTGCCTTGGTCTCTGACATCAGCAAGTCGGGGAAACGCCGCCCTGGTCATGAGTCACACCCAAGAGGCTGTCCTATTCCTCTGTGCAGCCTGGGGGGCTCACCTATTCTCTCCCCTTGGTTTCATTATATTTGTTTTTCACTCTTGCACTTACAGCAAAGCTGGCATGTCCGGGGAAGTGCTGTAGCCACACTCATTGGACCTACTGAGTGGGGGGTTTCTGTCCTCTGATCACAATACTCAGGAGACAGGCTACCAGAGCCTGAGGGGGGCTTGGGAGGGAGGGGAGGTTTGAGGCAACAGGAAACTTCACAGAGACCGTTTGGGTCTGAGTTCTGGGCAAGGCAGCACCACGTCCAAGGAAGGTTGGTCAGAGAGTGAGAAAGACCTCCCAGCAGCCCGTCTCCTCTGCAGCCCGGCCTTCTTGCAGGAGCCTGGGGGCCTCTCCAAGTCCCAGTATGGGGCTCTAGGTTGCCCCGGGGCCAAGGGCCCTGAGACTGGCCCCCTGGGAGCTCAACCCACATGCTCATCGCCTGGCATGACCCTGGCATGACGCTGGCACTCTCTGCACTCCCCGAGGGCTCGTCACACAGGTAGGGGACGACAGCTGTCAGTCTAAGGAGAGGATGGGGACCCAGCCAAAGTGCCTGGATTTCAGGAGTTCACCTCCCACTTAAGCCAAACTGGGAGAGAAGGCTTCCTGGAGAATCGGCCACTGGCTGCTGTGAGGGGTGACCAGGTGGGAAGGGGACAAAGGAGCTTCTGAATTTGCTGCGAGATCAGGTGGGAAGTGAGGGGGAGGCATGCAGTCGGGCTGGGCGCCGCTCCAGGCCTTGTCCCAGCGCAGGGCAGAGGGCCTGCGAGCTCAGGCCCGGGCAGAGCGGTGGGGCTGGCGTTTTGCACCTCGGAGAGAAGTTCAGGTTTCAGGCTGCACACCTCAGGGAAGACGACTCCCTGGCGCAGCAGCCTTACTTTTTACTCCCCCTGCAACCAAGGGTTGACAGCTCCCGGCCCAAGGCCCCTGAGCAGCTCCTGATTTCCCGGGGGGCTTGCCCCAGCCGCGACAAGAAGGGCTTCTTCAGCCAGACGGATCAAGAGCTTGGGCCCTGCTAGACCGCCGAGCCGGGAGACAGCTGCTGGGTGACATGGTACGGCCGCCCCACACCCTGTCCCGACCTCCCCTCGGCCCCCTTTGTCGAGCACTCACTCCTCAAAATGTGTATTGTCTGAGACGGCTGTCACCATACCTGTTACCTTATTTACCCCTATGACAACCCTGTGGGAAGGGGCCATTCTCACCCCCTTTTGGCAGATGAATCAACTGAAGTCAGGAGCTTTGGTGAAGGGCCAGGGTCACGACTGGTAAGATGGGGGTGGTCAGCAGTCAAGCCATGCAGGCTGGACTCCAGAACTGTTGCTCTCCAGCCCCCAAAATTGTAATTCTAGAAGAATTAGCGCTACTATTTCCAGGTTAGGTGTCTCACTGACACTAGATGCACCGAACGGAGACATGTCACCCCACGTGGTGCCCTGGCAGCGGGCCCCCTTCCTCTGTCACACACCCAGAGCTTTGGCAGGGGGTGCGATGCTCTCCTTGCTAGGCACCCCTCCGCAGAGACTGCCAGGGTGAACAGGTGCTACCTTTGTTAACATTGGGTTGATTTTAAGTGCCTGGAGGTATTTAAAGATTTTCATGAGTTCAAGCTTGAGGGTTCAGTTCAGTACTTGTTTATTCAGTGTTTATTAAGTACCTACTATGTGCCAGATACCATTTTGGCACTTTAGTCAAATATCAGGAAGTTCCACCTACTTCCTGACCCTGAGGAGCTTGTAATTAGCAAAGGAGAGGGAAAAAA